>JAEQBH010001320.1:0-600000 GCA_016808115.1 Tetrastigma voinierianum
TGCTAGGAATATTTTTGCACCCTTTATTTCATTTATGTCCCAACATGGGATCCTTCATCAGTCTTCTTGTGCTCATACTCCTGAACAAAATGGGGTAGCTGAATGTGAGAATCGTCATCTTATTGAGACAACTCGTACTCTCCTCCTCCTCCATTATCAAGTTCCTTTTCGTTTTTGGGGGGACGCTGTTCTTACTGCTTGTTATTTGATTAATTGTATGCCCTCATCTGTGTTACATGCTCAGATTCCTCATTCCCTTCTTTTCCCTGATCAACCACTTTATTTCCTTCCTCCTCGTGTCTTTGGTTGTACTTGCTTTGTTCATATTCTCACTCCAAGACAAGACAAGACAAGCTTTCCACCAAGGCCATGAAATGCATCTTCTTAGGCTACTCCCGACTTCAGAAGGGTTATCGTTGTTATTTCCCTCAGACTCATCGATACTTTGTCTCTACTGATGTCACCTTCTTTGAGGACTCACCCTTCTTCTCCACCTCAGGAGTCTCTTTCTGATGCGAAGTCTTACCCCGCTTCCATGTCTCACTTTATGTTGATGATGTATCTTCTCGTCCGCCCGGGTTTATCTGTCCAGCGAATCCTTAGTCTTAGTTGTTCCTCTCCCTTTGCGAGGCCTAGCGACTCACTTCCTATCCACTTAGCCTCTCTGCCCGGCTCTGCCTCTTGCGGATAACTTGCCCATTGCTCTTCGGAAGGTAATCACTCTTGCTAACAATCCTCCTATTTACAATTTTTTGAGTTACCATCGATTATCTTCCATTGCGTTTGTTTCATATTTCCTCGTTTCTCTTCCCCAGAACACCCGATGGCACTTTCCCATAGGGTTAGCGACATGCAATGGTAGATGGAAATGGGTACTCTGCGCTCAGCGAGCGAGCAGGATGCTGTTGTTTTCCATTTGGTAAGTTTCCAGTTGGTTGTCGTTGAGTTTTACCACAATTAAGGTTGGTCACTGATGGTCGGGTTGATCGCCTTAAGGCTAAGCAGTTTGCTAAAGGATATACTCGGGTTTATAGTTCGATTATGGTGACACATACTCCCAGTAGCCAAGATTGCTTACATCAGATGCCTTCTCCGCCATTTGCCTATGTGTTCACGGCCACTTTCGGTTGGATATTAAAATGCCTTCCTTCATGGTGATCTTCTTGAGGAAGTTTATATGGAGCAACCACTTGGTTTGTTGCTCGAGATCTGGTTTAGTGTGCGGATTCACCCAAGCTCTCTATATGAACCCCGAAACAATCTCCTCGAGCATGGTTTGACCGTTTAGTTACGTTGTTCGAATTTGGCGTAGCCGTGATACAATGAGCCATTCCAGTTTTTATCATCATAACTCTTTGGGGCGGTGTATTTATTTGGTTGTTTATGTGGATGACATCGTCATTACGGCGTGTCGAGGATGGTATTCGAGAAGCTAAGCGTCTTTTCGCCTAGCTGGCCCAAGACAGGAAACTTAAGTACTTTAAGAATTGAGATAGCTCGATCCGGTTGCAGTGTAGTCCTCTCCCAGCTGAGTATGCTTTAGACATCTTGGAAGAAACCGGTACATGTTAGGCTATGTAGGTCAACACTCCCTATGGATCTAATGTCAAACTTGTACCCGGTCGAGAGTCTTTTAGGAGATCTGGGAAGATATCGGCGACTTGTAGTGGCGAACTACCTCACCATTACTCGGCAGACGTTCCTTTCCGGTAAGTGTTGTTAGTCGAATTCCCTACGATCCGCCATGTGATAGCCATTGAGATAATCCGCGTTCTTTGATATATCAAAGTACACCGGGCGAGTGTGTTGTACGAGAATAGAGAGTTATACCCGGGTTATTAGTTACGGATCTGGATTGGTGGCTCACCCACGAGATAGGCGTTCCACTTGGTCTTGTGTTTCATTGGTGGAAACCTAATATCCACGGAAAAGAGTAAACGGCTTGTAGTGGCTAGATCTAGCCCAAGTAGGAAATGTCGAGCTATGGCCCGGCAATATGTGAACTCTGCCGTGAGACACATACGAGGAGTTGAGATTTGGAAAGGATGAATAGATGAAGCTCATCTGTGATAACCAGGCTGCTTTGCATATTGCATCCAATCCAGTCTTCCATGAAAGAACCAAACACATTGAAGTTGACTACCACTTCCTTAGAGAGAAGATCGCATTAGGATGTATGACTACTAGTTTTGTCAATTCAAATGATCAACTAGCAGACATCTTTACTAAATCTCTCCCGGAGGTCCTAGAATTAAATACATTTGTAGGCTTGGTGCATATGACATATATGCTCGACGAGGGAAGTGTTAGATATTAATGCGATTTTCCTTTATTGTCTTCTTGTATTGTGGGTCCCATGAGTGTGTATTTATATAAGTCGATATGTAATGTAAGTGAGTCTTTTAGTGAAATAATAAAATTAGGGATTCTCTTTTTTTTCTCTCTTCATAAAACTATTAGAGTGATGTTGGATGGACGAAAGCTAAAAGAAGATGGGATGCAAAACAAGATTTATGATATGTCACAAAACAAGGGTTACTCCATTAGATCATTGATTGACAATAAATATTCAGATCATGGGATGAAGTCTAAAATCACTGACATAACAGGACATAACAGAATAAGATGTTGCTTTTTAGAAGGACGAGAAATAGGACATAACAGCTTGGACTTTTGGTTTAGCTGATAGATTTGGCATCATGGTTTGGACTTATATTTAAGGATCAACCCTGATGTTGCAATCCCATTATTGTTGTGCTTTAGAGGTGAATCAAGTTAGCTCAATCATATCTTTAGAGAAGGACTAGTTGTTGAGCAGTGAGCCACAAATGGAAGAGGGTACAAGCGATGGCATCTTCAGAAATTTTGATCCTAAAAGTTTAATGTTGCAACTGAAAATACAAGAGAGGACATGTCCTTTAAGAAGAGATTATGCCCAAGACATTGAGTAAAGTTTTTAGTGTCGTTTGTGTGTGTTTCTTCATCTGTCTTTTCTCTTTATCTCCGGTTGTTACTTTATATTTCTCCTTGTCCTTTTAGAGCCTTCAATATTTTACTAGCACGACTATTGTTAGTGATGAGGTCACTCATGTTTCACCTTAGTAAGCTATCTCAGCTGGATTTACGTAATTACCAACCAGGGCTTCTTTTTTTATGCCTTAGGATATATGATATCGATGAGGATAAGAATGGTGCGTATATGACATTTTTATTGTCAAACTTCATTTTGCATGTTGTGAAGCCATGATATTCAGATTTAATCCAAATCCTACAAGCTTGAGCTTTTAGGAGAGTTGGTCGTTTAACATGGTATCAGAGCTTGGTTTGGTAAGAGGTCTTGGGTTGAACCCTCTCCTTGCAAATTTGAATATTTGATTCCCATTTGTTGATTTGAAAGTCCATAATGGACTCTGACTCTCCATGTGAATGGATATGGGGCTGCATGCACGTGAGGGAGGGTGTGAAGCCATAGTATTCATATTAAATCCAAATCCTATAAGCTTGAGCTTTTAGGAGAGTTAGTCGTTTAACACATGTCTATTAGGTCACCTCTTTCTCCTTGTCCTGTCAGAGCCTTCAACAGTTTTAGCAGCATGAGTTACTGTCAGTGCTACTGTCATTTTTTGCTTTGCAGATGAGTAAACTATTACAGCTGAATTTATGCACCTTATGCTGTATAAATTGATGGTTCCATGGGATGTTTGGAATTTTTTAAAATTACCATATGCCATCATGACTCAGTTGATTTTCTGTGGTAACAATTTCTTTTCTCTTTATTGCTTTCATGGATTTGTTAAGTGACTAATTAAGTCATTCTCACCAGAAGAAAAAGCAGTGATGCTTTGCCCATTCCCCTTTTTTGTTCTGGCTGCTTTACTTCTGTGAAATGCTATTATCTAGGTTCTCATTAAAAAAAGACGAAACCATCGTCTTATATTGATTATTGTCTTTTCTATTGACTTGGATTTTATCCAGTGAGAATTGTGATATATTTCTTGTCTGACATGTTCCCCAGGTGGCGGAGGATCTATACCAAGCTGGTTTCATCAGCTATCCTCGCACAGAGACTGATTACTTTTCTGAGAGAACTGATTTGCATGTTCGTATTATTGTCTTTTACTATCAACTGTGAGCCATTTTCTCAATTTCTATGTTTATGGTTCAATTTATATTATTATTAAATATGCCAATTTTCCTATGATCAAAGTTTAAATCAAGAAAATAGGAGCAGAGAGGAAGAGAACAATAGGGGGTAGTGAGAGGGGGAAGGGATGAAGGGGGGAGGAAGAAGAAAATAGGAGAGATAGAGAGAGGGAAAGGGAGGCATAGAGAGAGAGAGAGAGAAAATGAGAGAGATTGCCAATGTCACTGTCTTTTTCCTGAATTTTGCAATATCATTACCTTCTAACTTCATGGTTTGAGTTCATTTTGGTATTACAAGTGCCTGTTATCTTGTCTGATCCAATTTGAAGAAAAAACAAGAAGGCATGGGCAGTGAGAGTTATAGCTGATCGAGATTAAAAGGAAGTGTTATAGTATGTATCATACTTTACATATAGGATTGTATCTCATTAAGATACTTGTAAGGTTTTACCCATTTAGGAAGAGTAGATTGACTTACCTAATGTATAGTCTAACCTTCTTGTATATATATGTATGATGAATCAATGGAATAAACAAGGAATTCATTCCTCCAACTATTCTCCTCTTGGTTTCTTGGTATCGAGCACAGGGCAAATTGTTGGGGTGCTCGAGGCTACGTGGTGTTTTGAAACACCTATTTCACGGGAGAGTGGGGTCTCACCGCCGGCTTGAGAAGCTTCGTCGGCCATCGACGAGCCTGCTAGAAAAATTCGGTAGCTGAAAAACACGTGTGTGGAGCTCACGTGCCGCCGTAATGTTTAAGGGCAGATCCACACGCGATGCGCGTATGGGTGCGTGGGGGATTGTTCTGGCTTTGGCCTCCTCTAGAATTTGTGTATTCTGGCAAGGGGAATATTTCTCCCATATTTGATGTGTGTTGAGCCTTTTATTGCTTCGAGAAACAAGATCGGTCTCTTATGGAATTTTTCATGGACTATAAAAAGACATATGGGAGGCGGATGTGCTATTACCCTTAAGTCTAGATGTTAAGGTACAGTGAGCTCAACGGGAAAATATGGCAATGATGGGCTTCCTAAAATATGGCAACTCTTTCAAGCTGACATGACTTCTTTGTGGGTAGAAAATAGAAGGAATGAGGAGCTGCACCTCTATGTATGTTTTTGAACAATTTGGAAGTAAAGAAAATGATTAGTGTAGGGAAACGAGGAACTATCCAATCCAAAGCTGGAATATTAAGGTTAGTTGTTTGAAGAATAATTTTTAATCAGTTGGCTATACTGCCATAATGTTTGTTTCATGGATTTTTTGAGCTCTGTTGTTTGATCAATTTTCCTCGGAGGAAAGAGAAGGAGAAGGGATCAGGATGTGGAAGTACTTAGTTCGGTAAATAAGAACTAACATTTACATCTATAGTTCATTTCCTTTTCAAGTAGATGAGGGGTAGTAGCAGTAAGAAGAAAGAAATGTAGCAATCTTGTTTTAAGTTTCTAAGTGACTCACAGTTATCAAAGAAGGCAATCATAAAATTCGATCATAACATCGAGCCATAAATCCTGAATTGGATACTTCAGAAAAGATAAAAAATAGCTTAAGCGCTGAAATCCTCAATCTTGGGTTTTGACAATAAAAAACACTTGAAAAGGATTACTACAACCTTATATGGACTTGTAAATAATAATTCTAATCTATCCTAACATTGAATTTAAGAAACCCTGACCATCAATTTCCTAAATATAAGCCTGTTGGACAAGAGGACTTGCAATAGCAGGAGGTGGGGCATGCTACATAAGCCTTAGCCTTACCTTTGCTTTCTTCTTTCAGCAATGTGCTATAGCTCAATCTTAGAAAAGTGATTTTCTCTTCATTGAGCCCATACTTTCTTTTGACATGAGGACCGTCTTGCGTCAGCCTTGCCAAAAAGTGGATTGGACCAATAGTTCGTACCTTAATAATATTCGATGATATAATGAAGATTCTGAATAAAAAAGGTTAAATTCCGCTCATGTAGGTTTGCTTATCTGCTTGTTCAGGGCTTCCAGTTGTTTTGATAAAATTGTAGGTGCTTCTGTCATAGGTTCTTTTATTTATCAAATTCACCATTTTCAATTTTTATTATACTGCATCTTTTTTTCCACCTCAATCTTATTGGCATTACAACCACCTATTTCTAAAGGTAATTTGTTATCTCTTTCACTGCCATTGCCTGGGTATTATCTATTCCTTGAATTGTTTGTGATTTACCATAATGAAATAACTGGCCATGGGAACATTCATTTCATATAGGGAGGCGTCGTGAGCAGCACTTGGACATCCATATGGGGCTCCCTATGCACAACTATTATTGGACCATGAGGCGGGGCTGCGGAGAAACCCTGTGTGGTGGCCATGATGATAAAGCCCACCCACCCATTCACCCAACAAAATTCTCTGCTGGAGAATCTCAATGGAGTCAAGACCACCATGTAAGTCCAATTACTTTTTGCTATTATTTGATAGCATCTGGTGGTAGTGGCATCTATTATGTTTTCCTTTTGTGCAAGTTGAGGAGCTTGATTTTCACTTTATTCTCTAGATTTCTATGTTACTTCAATTTTGTTGTAGAGATTATATGAGTTGGTTGTTCGCCATTTTTTGGCGTGCATTTCACAACCAGCTGTAGGTGCTGAGACGACTGTTGAAATAGATATTGCCGGTGAATCATTTTCATCATCAGGGAGAGTGATAATAGCTGTAAGTTCTCTATCTCATTTAGTCATCATAACCATCTTAAGGAAAATTTTCAATTCATTTGCAGTTTGGCACTTGAGCATCAAGTTTCAGGTTTGTTTGAGGTTGGAGAATCTATAATTGGTAGTTGGGTGGTGACTTCTTGCCTTAAATGATACGCAGTGCACATAATTTAGTCTCACTTTTTAACTGCTAATGGTTAGGAGGGGGATCTGCTGTCAGAATGCTTAGTGGTGCTTTATTCTTCACAATGGAGTTTGTGACACCCATGAAGACTATGACCATTTTTTTCTCCATTATGCAGATGGTGCTAAGACATCAATATTAGCCAACCTTCTTGAAAGTAACACAGGAAAAGCAACTTAAATAATCAAGAGTAACCAAGCAATCACGGGGAACCTTCGGCTTGTATTATCACTCTCTACGCTTACAAGATTACAAAATTGTTTTCTAAGTTCCATAACACTTAAACAATTTCATCTTATTAGAGAACTAACCTTTGGTACTTGTCTTTGTGCATTTGGGTGACTATCATTATCAATCTTACCAGCCGGATCCGCGGTGTGTGTCCATTGGCTGGCAACATCAGTCTCTTGAAGTAGATCAAGAACATACTTTCTTTGAGTGACCACAATTTCTTATGTTATAGCATATGTCAACTTTACATATAGATTGTAACTAGTTAGGAAACTTTTCTTATAGGGTTGTAACAATTTAGGAAGGTTAGATTGGCTTACCTATTGTTCAACCTAACCCTTTTGTATATATACACGTGATGGATCAATGAGAAATCACAAGGAATTTTTCCTCAATTCTCCCTTCTTGTTTTCTACACCTTAGTTCAGCCAACTTCCATGCCAAGAAAGTATCTAAGTTGTCTAAGATCTTTGATTTCAAATTCTCTTGCTAGTAGCTTCTTGAGATTTCCTTTTCCATCTTCATCATCTCCAGTAATTATAATATCATCAACATAAACAATGAACAACGTCATTTTAGCTTCCTTAGAGCGCTTCACAAATAGAGTGTGATCTGCTTGACATTGGATGAATCCATACTTTTTTACAACTTTGGTCAGTCGATCAAACCAAGTCCTAAGTGGTGTTTAAACCATATAGGGACTTCCTTAGTTTACACACTTTCACTGAATTTTACGGAGTTTCCTTACTAGGTGGAATCTTCATAGACTTCCTCTAATTCTCGGGTTGAGAAATGCATTTTTGACATCAATTTGGTGCAGATTCCAATCCAAATTTACAGCAATTGATAATAAACACTTTTATGGAATTGAGCTTCGTTATTGGTGCAAATGTTTCTTCATAATCAATGCCATAGCATTGTGTAAATTCTTTAGCTACTAGTCGAGCCTTGAACCTGTTTATACTTCCATCTGGATCGTGTTTCACAGTGAATATCCACTTGCATCCAACATGCCTCTTACCCTTTGGCAGTTATGAGATTTCCCATGTCTCATTTTTCTCTAAAGCTTGTATTTCTTCTTGAACAACATTCTTCCATTTTGGTTGTTGAAGTGCTTCTTAGATGTAAGATCAGGATCTGATCACCTTAGTGAAGTGATGAAAGGTGGAATTTTGTGAGAGCTTTCCATTTGATATTATCGATTCTTGATTGGATGTTGTGTGCGGGGATCTCACCCCCTTTCCTTAAAAGCGATAGGCTGATCAAGATCATCAGGGTCATTATTGGAATTTAGATCATAAATTGTGTTACCTAGTTGTGAGTTCAGGTTTATTGAGGGAAAAGGAATTCTTTGATTTTCATTAATGAACAAAAGTGAGGGAACATACAAATTTATACTCTTAAGTGTTAAGAGCAAATAAAAGAAATAAAGTTAGAGTTTAATTAGGAGATTAAAGAGAAAAGGAAATAAGGAAATTATTCCTAAATGGATTAGGAAATATCTTTAACACTCCTCTCAAAAATTTGGAGCATATGGAGTTTAATGCACGAAGCTTGTCGTTGTCTCAGCGTATATCTTTGTCACTGTAGTATACAAGAACATTGAAGATATTTGCAAGTTGGTCATTAGAGTTGACAAAATTAGTAGTCATGCATCCCGATGCAAACTTTTCTTTGACAAAGCAGCAATCCACTTCGATGTGCCTGGTCCTCTCATGGAAGACTGGGTTAGATGAAATATGCAAGGCGGCTTGATTATCACATATAAGTTTCATCTATTCATCCTTCCCAAATCTTAGCTCTTGGAGGAGATGCTTCAGCCATATGAGTTCACATGTTGCTAAGGCCATCGCTTGATACTTGGTTTCAGCACTAGATTTGACTAACACCGCTATTTCTTATATTACAGGATGTTAAGTTGCCTGGCAATGAACACTGATACCTTGATGTAGAGCGTCACATGCGTGGGTGAGCACCTTGATCTGCATCATTTGTAACTTGACAATTTGGTTATGACCTCCCGTTCTCATCTGACACCCGCAAACTTGGTGTTCGCTGATATAGCAGTAATACGAACTCTGACATCTGATGGCTATCCTGAGGTGATTGTAGGAATTGACTAACTACAGTCATTGGAAAAGAAATGTCCAGGCTGAGTGATAGGGAGATAGTTCAGTTTACCTACAAGTCGTCGATATCTCCCAGTATTTCCGTTGTATAGTTTTATGTGGTACAATACTGAGGTATATGTCTAGATGGTGTGCAAAAAAACTTATTCATATATCTTGCTGTTTGGAGTTTATATGATTGAGAATGATTCTTCATCCTTCGTATATACTTCATTATTAATGAATCTTATGTTTTTAATTAAAAAGCTTGTAAAAATAAAATATAAAAAAAATGTTTTATTTTCCAGACAACGCTTGGTGACACTTCCTTTTTTTATAATTGCCCCAGTCTAGTGCTTTTAGTCATATTTTTGTGGGAGCTCAGCTTTGAAATGTTGTTAGATGGTTGTCTCGGAAATGGATGCTTGTAGCATATAGGAGAAAAAAGCGTTGTCAACCTATTATTAGTTAGTAGTTGTTATTTTTGTATTGACTTATTTTCTCCATGTTGCCAGAAAAATTACCTAGATGTTTACCGGTTTGAATCATGGGGAGGTTCAATGATCCCAACTTATGTCTTTAGACAGCAGTGCACTTTCATGTTTAAAGGAACAAATTGTATACGCGCTTTTCTAAAAGTTTATCATTGTTTAACATTTTCTCTCTATTCTAGGTTTCCATCATCACTTTTCTTATATATCATATTGTTTAACCATGTCTTTATCTCCAGATGGATTTTTATTTGCATCTCTAGTCCTCATTCAAGACTTTGTTATAAGTATTTGTTTGATTAAGAGAATTTATGATTAATTTTTATGGTGATAAAGCATGCTTAAGTTATTTTTTCTCAAATGCTTGTTATTTTGTGGAGAGTTGACCAAAGAATTTAAGTATATATATATATATATATATATATATATATATATGTAAATTGGTAGAGTTAGAAACTAGTTAGAAGACATCATATTCTTTCCTATTAGAGTAGAGATACTCTTGTATATAAATATGTAGACTTGTGATCAATTAACATATATGAGAATTTTGATAGAGAAACAGACAACTAGGGTTAGAAAAGAAGAAGGCTTTATTGATGTTGTTTGAAAAATAGAGATAATAGAGTGCTTGATGGAGAAGCGATTTGAAGGCCCTCCTACTCTCCACTATGATAAATCATACCACTGCTCCCCTCCCTTTGTAACCTAATAAAATAAAAGGCTAGATACCCTTCGCACGTGTTTGGAATACCTTTTAATTCTCCACATGTTTAGCGTCGCGTATGAAGCCTCCTATATTTGCATCTTGGGTATGTGAACTAGATTGGGGGTCTATCATTACCCCCGGGTTGAAGATGCACCTTGTCCTCAAGTTGAAAAGTTGGAAATTGTTGCTGAATTTGCTCCATGGGTTCCTGAGAGGCATCATGAGCAGGTAGACCCTTCCATTTGACGAGGACCTCAAATCTAGGATGGTTAGATCTTGGCCCGGGACGAGTGTCAGAACACCTCCTCGGTTCATTTGGGAGTTCAAGCTGTTGCTCGGACAGGTTTGGGTGCGGGTTTGGGATCTTGGTACATATCTAGAGTCGGATTGTCGATTCTCAAAATTTAGAATCTGGGATCACATTATGATAAGGATGAATTTGGATATGGGTCTTGGGGTGAGTTTGTGAATAAGAAGAAATTTTATATAAATTTTGTACCTTCATATGGATCATATAATAATAAATATTGTTAGATGACCAACTCTCCTAAAAGCTCAAGCTTGTAGGATTTGAGTTTAATATGAATATCATGCTTTTAACACCCTTGTCACGTACAGCTCCATACTCGTACGTGGAGAGTCAAATAAACCAAATAGAGTCTTTCATAGACTTTCAAATCAACAAATAAGGAATAAATTGTAGAGGGGCGGCTTGAACCTAAGACTTCACGCGAACTAGGCTCACGATATCATGTTAAGCAGTCAACTTTCAAAAGCTCAAAGCTTGTAAGTTTGAGTTTAATATGAATATCATACTGCTAACAAATATAATAGATGACAATTGACAAGTGACAATATAATATTTTTTACTATTTAATATGGATAAAATTTTAAAATCATTTTGGAATAATTATTTTAAAATAAATTTTCAATATAATTATTTTAAAATAATTTTCCAATATAGTTATTTGTAATATTTATTGAAATCAAATTAGATATATAAATATAGAGAATTTGAGTATCATATCCTAATTCCACAGGAGCTAATTTTCTTATTTTAGGGTAGTAGATACAACATTATACTCAATATCAAAGTCGTAGCCTAATAGCTTGCACAACCATTTTTGATGGTCTAAGGTGACCATTCTTTGAACTAGTAAGAATTTGAGGCTACGTTGGTTCGTGCGAAATATAAATTAGAGGCCCATGAGATAGTGTCTCCACTTTTGCATTGCCCTTACCACTGCCATAAGCTCTCTTTCATACACCGATTTCAGTCTCGCAAATGGTGGTAATGCCTGACTAAAAAAAGCGATTGGCCTCTGGTCTTGCAATAAAACTGCTCCTGTACTCGTACCTGAAGCTTCTGTCTCTGCAATAAATGGCTTAGAGAAATTGGGAAGAGCTAAGACTGGAAGTTGAGTCTCATTGCCTTGAAGATTGGGCTTGGTCGACCTCGGAGTCCATGAGTGGAAATTATCCTTTTGTAGCAATTGTGTTAAGGGCTAAGCTATGCTACAGTAATTTGCTACAAAGCGCTGGTGATATCCTTTCAAACCCAAAAAACCACGACACCTTTCCCACATCAGCTGCTACTCCTTGATCATAAATAATATGGCCCAAATACTCCAAACTGGACTGGGCAAATATGCATTCTTTGGGTTTGCAAACAATAAGTGTGCCTTTAGAACTCTTGAGACCACATGAGGTGTTTTGATGCTCCCTAATGGCTAAATTATACTAAGATATCATCAAAAAGAATACCCGAGGCGAATTTGCGTAGGCAATCGAAAGATCTCATTAAGTGAGAGCTTGAAAGCGTAAATGGGGCATTATTCAATCAAATGGCATTACTAAAAACTCATAATGGCCCTCATAGGTGCGGAAAGCAGTCTTTGTAACATCGGATGGCAATACTCTGATTTGGTGGTAGCTGGAGCGGAGGTCCAGTTTAGAAAAGATAGTTGCTCTATGAAGTTCATCCGATGTTAGCTTGTCTATCATTGGTATGAGGAAACTTGTATGCCACCGGTAGCTTTGTTTTAAAACCACGTAATCCACCTTGAAAGCATACCTCTACATCTCTTCTTTTGGACTAATAACACAAGACTTGAATAAGGACTAGTACTCGGTTGAATGATACTTGCTGCCATCATCTCTTTAACCAATCGTTCAATTTCGGCTTTTTGGAATTGAGGATAGCAATATGGTCTTATATTGATAAGGGGTGTTTCTGGAAGTAGTGTGATGGCATGATCATGTGACAGCCTAAATTGGTAATCCTATGGGAGAGTTGAAAATCTTATGGAATTGATTGAGTACCTTTTGAACAGGGATAGGTATCTCAGGCCTTGCCTTAGTCTCCATTACCCTGATGCAATCCAATTCCACCAAAATCCCTTCGCCCTATTGTCACATAGCCTCCCACTTGCATTCCACTCAGTGATTCTAACCATTTTGTTCCTAGGATAACATACAACGCTCCCGATTCTAAATGTAGGGAAATCTTCCACTATTTCTATGAAGGGAGTAAGAACAACTCCTGTGAGACCTTCTCCACTTCCCTGTTGTTAAAAGACATGATATTCATATTAAACTTAAATCCTACAAGCTTGAGCTTTTAGGAGAGTTGGTCATTTAACATGGTATTAGAGCCTCGTTTGGCAGGAGGTCCTGGGTTTGAGCCACCTCTTTGCAATTTATTCCCCATTTGTTGATTTGAAAGTTCATTGAGAACTCTATTTGGTTTATTGGACTCTTCACGTGCGGGTATGAGGCTACATGTGAGGGAGGGTGTTAAATGACCAACTCTCCTAAATGTTTTATTTTTTATTTTGAGTGAAAAGGAAAAGAATCTTAAATAGATTAGGAGACTAATCCTTAATACTCCCTCTGAAGTTGGAGCATATAGATCAAAAGCACCAGCTTGTCACATATATATTTTATCCTAGGACCTCTAAGAGACTTAGTGAAGATATCTGCTAGTTGTTCATTAGAATTGACAAAATTAGTAGTCATGCATCCCGATGCAATATTTTCTTTGATAAAGTGGCAATCCACTCTGATGTTCTTGGTCCTCTCATGGAAAAATGGGTTAGATGAAATATGCAAGGTGACTTGATTATTACATATAAGCTTCATCTGTTCATCCTTCCCAAATCTTAGCTCTTAGAGAAGATGCTTCAACCATATGAGTTCACGTGTTGTTAAGGCCATAGCTTGATACTCGGCTTTAGTACTAGATCTGGCTACTACATCTTGTTTCTTACTCTTCTAAGATATCAAGTTACCCTCCAATGAACACACAACATCCTGATGTAGAATGTCTATTAGTGGGTGAGCCTACCTAGTCTGCATCACTGTAACCAACAATCTGGGTATGACCTCTGTTCTCATATAACACCCCTTGATCTGGTGTTCCTTTGGCATAAAAGAGAATACGAATTGTAGCATCCCAATGGCCATGACAAGGTGATTGTAGGAATTGACTAACCATGCTGACAGGAAAAGCAATGTTAGGTCGAGTGATAGTGAGATAGTTCAATTTACCTACAAGTCGTCGATATCTCCTTGGATCTCGTAGAAATACATGACACAGTAGAGTTTGACATTTGGATCTATAGGAGTGTCTGGGCTTGGTCAACATACCATTGTCTGATATATCGAGTATACTTTCTTTGAGAAACCATACGGAATTAGGCGAGGCTACCTCAATGCCTAGAAAATACTTGAGTTTCCCCAAGTCTTTTGTCTGAAAGTGGCTGAAGAGGAGTTGTTTGAGTTTTTGAATATCATTCTGGTCACTGCCTGTAATGACAATGTCATCCACATAAACAATCAAGTAAATACACTAGCTAGTAGAAGCATGACGATAAAAAAAAATGGAGATAGTACGCTATGCTTGAATCATGCTTATCTCTGAACCAGAGAGCTAAACTAAGCTCGAGGCTGCTTGAACCATATAAGGAATGGCGGAGAACTGCATCTTAAGCTAGACTCATCTGGCGACAAAGCGGCGGTTGCTCCATTATATACCTCATTGGCTGAGATCACACCATGAAGGAAGGCATTCTTTATATCCAACTGAAAAAGGGGCCATGAGAGCATAGTAGCCATAGAGAGAAGCAAGTGAATAGAGGCAATCTTGGCAACTGAAGATTAGGTATCATAATAGTCTAAGCCATATTGCTGAGTATACCCCTTGGCAATCAAACGGGCCTTAAAGGCGGGTTACTGAGAGGTCATTAGGTCCCTTCCCTTTGTATAAACCAGCGAAAACCAACAAGAGACTTGCGGAGGAAGAGTGACAAGTTCTCATGTCTTAGTTTGGAGGAAGAAGCGACAATTTCCTCGACCATTGCTGTTTCTGCTTGGGATGAGAGTGAGCTACAGTGCTTGTAGGGATAGAGACAGAAGATAAGGTGGAAACAAAGGCAAAGTATGGTAAAGATAAGCTTGATATGATAGCTTAGAGAATTATAAAATGAATGTGGGTTACAAGTAGGCGGTTTTTCGAGATGGTAATAGGTAGATCATCGAGAGCGGAGTTGCGGGCTGGACGGGGAGATGATGTAGTGGCAAGAAGAGGAGTGCAAGAGGCCCTGTCGGAGGACAAGGACGACGATTATAAACTCCTCGTGTCTTTGTTTGTGTTTGTTTTGTTTATATTCTTATTCCTAGGCAAGACAAGTTCTTTGCTAAATCAACTAAGTGTCTTCTTGGGTTATTCTATACTTTTGAGGGGTTATAGATGTTATTCTACTGACACAAATCGGTACTTTGAATAGAGGAACCTAGGGGCTAGAGAAGCTCGTCGGGGTAGGACGCTCTTGGTGGGAGAAGGGTGTGGCTGGAAAGTTGGTCCCGCGCTCCCACTCGCCACCTATGTGCCAGCGTGCGGAGACAGTCGCTGATGGAAGCTGACGCGTGTGCCAGCGCATGGAGCGCTGTTTGATGTCGAGGTTTCTTTTGACGTGTAGATCAAGGAGAGACGATCCTGATGGTGGGTTCGTCGGCCAGAGATGAGTTTGCCGGAAAATCTCGTCGGAAAAAGTCGTCGGCGATGAGAGGTTCTGATGGTACCGGTGGCTTTTGCGAGGCTTCATGACCATTGTAACACGACCAAAGTGTGACATGGTCATTGGATTGGTGGTCGGAATTGATACCTTGAAAAGCCACATTTAATATTATCTTAATCTTGTATGGCTTTGAGAGAATTAAGTAGGATAAAGTATATATCTTAATCTTGAGGGAGGGTTAAGAATTAATCTCTAATCCATTTAGGATTCTTTTTCTTCTCTCTTTAGTCTCTTAGTTAGACTCTAACTTTGTTTTCTTTTTACCCTAACTCTCGAGTATAAATATGTATGTTTCCTCATTTGTAAATTAATGAGAATAAAATATTCTTTTTCTCTTAACATAGTATCAGAGTCTGGTTTGGCAGGAGGTCCTGGGTTCGAACCGCTTCTTTGCAATTTATTCCTTATTTGTTGATTTGAAAGTCCATTAAGGATTCTATTTGGTTTATTTGACTCTCCACGTGAGGGTATGGGGCTGCGCATGAGGAAGGGTGTTAAAAGACATAATATTCATATTAAACCTAGGAGAGTTGGTCATTTAACAACAACTACTCCTGTGCCCTTAGATTTATATCCCGATGTACCTTGAGAAGTACTAGTTCACGAACCAATTTGGTGGAGATAAAGTTGTGAGTCGCTCCACAATCAGCTAGAACAATCACCTCTTCTTGCTTAATTTTACCTCTTACTTTCATAGTTTTTGGAGTCGATAGACCCACCCTGGAATTAAGAGATAATTCCGCTACCTCATGTATTTTGTCCTCCAAAGGGTCATCGGGACTCCTGCAGGAACAGCACTTTAGTCTACATCTTGTCTTCTTGAACCCTTGGGCTATTATATATATTTGCATCTATGTCCCAGGGAAAACTTGGCGTCACATCGAGAACACAACCCTTTTGCGATCTTTGATTGTAGCTCGGCATCCGTGAGCTTTTGATGAGTAGGGAGAGGCTTTAATCCTGGGAGGCGAGTTTGTGGAAATCCGCTAGTAGTGTTAGGGCTGTGGATTGAAGAGAGCTGTGATTGTGGTGGAAGATGGGTTGGGCATTGGCTTTTGGGAAAGTAAAATCCATTGGATTGAAGCCCATAAGCTGTTGAGGTGGTGGCCTGAGAAGTGGGGTTGGGCTGCCCAACTATAATGTCCATTGGTGATGGGCTCTGTTCTCTTGCTTGCGGCCTAGCTTGAAAATTAAGTTGGACCTAGTCCACCCCTTAGGAACGAGGCCCCCATGATCCCTTTGTACTGCTCTGGTCACTATGATTCTTCTTTTCCACCCTTTGCACAAATTTCTTAACCTCTTGAAGCTCTTCATGTTTCATCATCCTCACCTCTGACTTGAGTTCTGGTTTGAGCCCATTATTGGAGTTTTAGACTCAAATAATTCATTTGAAAAAAAAAAATTATAAAATTAGTTTTTAACCCAAACTAATGCCCAAAGTAGTTTGAGCCACGTAGATTAGAAGATGGCAAATGTCGTTGTCATAGATAGCGACAATTGAAATTTTTATCAAATGTTGTTATCATGAATGACAACAATTAGTACATCAAATGCAGATTGTCCATGATAAGCGACATTTGATAAAAATTTCAGTGGAACAATCGTGGATAGCGGCATTACGCACTACTTTGGGCATTAGTTTGGGTTCTAAACTAATTTTATAATTTTTTTTTTCAAATAAAGTATTTCAATCTAAAACTCCATTACGAAAGTGTGCTTTGCAGACATGCTCTGGCACATCCTCGAGGTGTAGCGACGGCCGGTTGAACAAGCGTAAATATTCGCAAGCTGACCCTTCTTGCTTGAGAGCTAAAAAATTTTCACACAGTGTTTCTTCTTGGGTTTGGCTAAAACGATCTAGGAGCCGAGCTTTGAACTCCATCCAGTTTTGTACCGAACGCTGACCTTCTTCCCATTGAATCCACGTAAGGGCCTCCCCTTCCAAGCTAATGGTTGCTGCCGCCAACTTCTCCCCTTTCGACATACTGTGGGCAGCAAAGAAACACTCAACCCTAAAGACCCATCCCTTTGGGTTTCAACCTTCGAAAATCGGCATCTCTAGACGACGAGTTAGGGTTTTGACCTATTGTTCTTGTCTGGCCTCCTAAGAAACCTGGTTTCCCCAGATTCGGAAGTCTGGGTGGGATCCTTTTGGTTCATATCTACCCTCCTCTCTTGTGCATAGCTTGATCTCGTCTCCATTGCGCTTTCTTCCAATGGTTCCTTCTACAATCCGGATTTCGAATCTCCTAGAATGATGCTCTGAGGCCATAATCCTTCCTGAATCTTCCCACCTCTGTACCATTTTTTCTAGCCTCTCTAATACCGATAATTTTTCCAGCATCGAATCCACTTTAATTTTTAGAGGACCGAAGCGTTGGAGATCTCCTTTCACGGCAGCCATATCTCCATGAAATCCGGTGAGCTGTTCTTCAACTACTTCCATTTGCCCCTCGATTTTCTTTGTCGCCATTTGCTCAGGGTCGTACGACTCTAATACCAGTGATGAAACCCTTAAGTCACAATGGAGGATTGAGAGAGAATTTCGATTAAAATATCTCAAAAATTGAAAGGGGAGAGCAATTAGAGAGGCTCCCTTGCTCTCCTTACAAGAATAATCCCACCGATTTCTTGCCTACCACCCCCCCCTAAACCTAAAATAGCTGTCGGGTCATGTGCCACACCATCCCTTGGTTGGCACCCGTCTTTTCATGTCTAGCATATGTAAATCGGATTGGGGGTTTATCAACAAGATACAACATGTAAACTTGTAAAGTAAAGTAATGATGTCCTTATGGGGAAGAAAAGCATTGATAATATACCTAGGAAAAATTAGCATCTGAAGTTCAAACTAAGCCAGTGTCTATGTATGGAAATGAGGGAAATAAAGCAAGGTGAAATGCCAGAATGGCAATTATTCGATGAGCTACTTGGTATCAAACATTATAGAATCAAGTAATTTGATATTTGTCATGTTTTCTTAAATTGTTTGATTAGATGCTACCACCGATCTGCATGGTATTGTAATTTCTGTGAGTATTGGCAGTTCACATGTTTTATATTACATAATGCATATATGAAGTCATGATTGTTCCGAGTATTTGGTACCATTGCAGTTTATTCCAACGACATTGACTCTTGATTCTGGAGTTACAAGACCACCCCCACTTTTAAAGTGGCTGATTTTGCTAAACTGTGGACAAGTAATGAAAGATCATCTGTTTTTTAAGCAAGCGAAACATTGAATTATCTTCTTATGGGCTGTAATTCTTTTGTTTACTTTTTCAGACATTGATGGTAACCCTTCCTTTCCTTTTACTTGTTTTTCTTAGGCTGGCATTGGTACAGATTGCAATAATGCATGATCACATAAAAAAGCTTCTGGATTGGTTTATGCCACTAAGGGACGCAAATACGTTTCTCTTACAAATCTTGCCAACTTTTGGCTTCAACTATTTATGAACACTTGGTTGAAATAAATGTATGATTGTCTAGTTGGTTTCCTAATTCATTATGTTCAAGGAGAATATCTAATTTTAGATAGAAACCGGGGAAATGCACAGTTAACAGATTTGTTTATCTATCTCATCAGAAAATTTTTGTTGAATTTCTTCCTTAAATTGTGATGTGGATTCTAGCAGTTGACAGATTATTATTTTTTTTCAGAGAAATTTTGACGTTGTACCCTTTGTTTTCATGTATAGGGTTTTACTCATTTTCCAGTTTGTTAGCAACTCTAGAGATCTGTTACTGCATAGTTAAGCGATCTTAGATTTCCAAATATTTGACTGAAACTGTAGAGCTTGGATTGAAACAGGTACTTTGTCTACAGGAACAGATTGGCTACTGTGGTATCTTGAAGAGTAGTTAAATTGGAACAGATCTAGGGCGGTATCCTATCTTCTAGTAATTACTTCTCTAGAGGAAATGTTGGGAAGAAAATAATAATAATAATGATATATATATAATATATATATATATATATATATATCAATACCATTTTGTTGTGGGGTTTAGTTCTAGTAGCATGAACAATTTCTTCTTTTGGAAAAAATAACAAGATATGGTTAATATACCCATTTTGAATAAAACATATCTCTTCC
Source organism: Tetrastigma voinierianum (assembly GCA_016808115.1). Classification (NCBI taxonomy): domain Eukaryota; kingdom Viridiplantae; phylum Streptophyta; class Magnoliopsida; order Vitales; family Vitaceae; genus Tetrastigma; species Tetrastigma voinierianum. The sequence continues at coordinate 19,738 of JAEQBH010001320.1, forward strand.
ATTGTTAGGTCCTACTTTTGATTCATTTTCCAATGTGAGTGCTAACCATTGTATGAAATGTTGACTATACACGAACTCAATATATCTTGGATATCCATCTAATTTTGAATAATCATCAACAAACAATCCAGGAGTCTAATTAACACATTAGGAATGTGACGACCCTAAACATAGATATGCAGTAAAGTAAAAGGGGTAGGAAATGTTTTAGTATCACTCAAGGAAAATAAACATGATGATTATTGGTCAGCGACACATAACAATGAGCGTGATTGACATCCACACCCTAAATATTTAAAGAGAACATTGTTTTAGCCTAAGATATAAGGATGTCTTAAACAAAGTTGATGTAGGCAAATCTCAAACTTGGTGAATTAAATTTTCTTTTTAAAGACGAGTCAAAAGGAGACAGGCGCTACTAAAATTACGCGGTTCAAGATAGCAGAGCCCCTCATCTCTTTGCTTTGCCAGTCATCCTCATTATTTGGTCCTGAAACACAAAATATGTTCTAAAAAATGTTATGCTACAATTAAGATCACTTGTAATGTTGAGTGATAAAAGATTAAGTGATAACTTAGCTGATCTCTTTCAGGGTAATCAATACTTTGATTGTACATAATGGCTGATCACATCAACTACTTTGATTTTTGTTTTTGAGGCAGGGGCTATATAAAGTGAATTGGTGGGAGGAGTTTGTCATAGTATCTATTGCACGAGTCAATTACCCATGCACTTGGAAAGCAGTCCTTAAAAGGCATTGAAGATATGAGATAAAGAATGTTTACCTAATTTTGTAAAACTCTTCTAGGGACAAAAATTGCATTTTCTCAAAAATAGGACCAATAGAGCTAAAAAAATATGGGGAAATGATGAAAGAGGATGTTTCCAGACTCGATGGAGTTCTTGTTTGTGCGTGGATGTATATCTGTGTGGATTATGTAGTCAACTTAAAGTAGGTAGGTTGTGTGTGTGGAATAACCATTGAGGCTTGGAAGTTTATAGATTATGATTGTGGAACTTGGACTTATGTTGCCCACGCGAATTAGTTCCTATTTGTCTGCATGTGCAAACACAAAGGCTAATTATTTAATGGTTTTGTTAACATCTTTTTCATATTTTGTTTTTCCCTTACCCTTCTAAGAAATTTATATTTTTTTATCTCAAACTTTATTTGTTTCTTCAAGTTTTTACCTGGATGTTCCATTGTTATTTTCTAAACTGTATGCCTCATATTCCTTGCTGCACATTGATTCTCTAATTGATTACGGCATTATCTTTCAGGGTGAAGCACTGGTAATGGGTTATGATGACATGGGGTATGCTGCTTCCTTTGTTTTCTATTTCTTAGACAATATCCTGGAAGTCATTTTGATCCTTAAATTGATTGCTTGACCATGGATAGTACCTATGCCAGTGTAGCATAATGTACCAACCTTCAAATAGTCTTTGATGGCATGTTAACCATTTAATAAGAACTATTACAAAAAGGCATATGAACTATACTGTTAATGTGAACATCTGAACTACTATACATGGTTTTTTCCCTAGCAAAAACCTTGGGAACCATTACATAATAATAAAAAGTCATAATAAACCGTGTAACTGATTGTACTATAAAACAAGTAGGTCTAATTCCTCTTAGATGACAATATGTGTTCATGTATTGGAACATATTTAGTAGTCATATCACAGCCCAATCCACCTAAATCTCAAAGTTTTTCTTCAAATTGATCATAGACCTTGTAAAAAAGACTTGAGCACACTTCACCTTTGTTTCTATCCTGCTTTGAACTAACCTCACCCATGACTAGAATGATGCGTCTTACCACAAGAAAGCTAAATCAATCTGTTTGGGAGGCAGTCTCTACTAGCTAGAAAAGCTAAGGCTCAAGCAAAACTAAATCACTCTCACATTGCCTTTATAAATTTACCATTCTAATCTGCGCTATATACTAACTTTACATATAAATATGTCTTTACAGATTTCCACATTCCTTGCCAAAATTGGAGTTGTAAATGTTGATCATTTCAACTTAGATCTCGAGCTTCTAAGTTAAATTCTAGATAGCACCTTGATAAGAATGTTTCGTTTCTAGAGAGCTATTAAAGTGTATGTGAAGAGAGAATTTTTTTTTTATCTAAGTTAGGAATTACATAATATATTGCTGTACAAACATAGATAAGTAAGGGCAAAAAGGAAAAATGTACGATATCTAATGCTCCCCCTTAAGCTAGAGCATATACGTCACATGCACCGGACATGTTACATATTTATTTAATCTTACGACTTTGGAGAGATTTAGTAAAGAGGCTTGCTAGCTGGTCACTTGAATTGACAAAACTAGTAGCCATGCATCTTGATATGATCTTCTCTCTAATGAAGTGACAATCCACTTCAATGTTCTCGGTCCTTTCATGAAATACTAGATTGGATGCAATATGTCAACCAACTTGATTATCGTAGAAGACCTTCATCTATTCGTCCTTTCCAAATATTATTTCTTGGAGAAGTTGTTTCAGCTATATGAGTTCACATGTTGTTAGGGCCATAGCTCGATACTTAATTTCAACATTAGACCTAGCCATTACATCTTATTCTTACTCTTCTAGGATATTAGGTTACCTTTGAAGTGGAACACTTGTTTGTGGGTGAGCCTACCAAGTTTCGTCGTTATCGTGTGGCGAATAAACCTCCCAGTGGAACACATATTCCATACGACGCTATGTGGTTTTGTGATGAAAACTTACATGTTTGTCAATAATGGGCGATTGCCCTCCTGGAGGGGACAGGTTCCTTTATAGTGTATGGAGATTATGTTTCAGAAACCTGAGATAAATCTGGATTACACTTTTAGTAATTGAACAGATGAACTCAGGGATGTTACAGCTCTGCGTGATGAGTGATGTAGCATTGCAACATTACAATAGAATCAGATGTGTTCAGGGTGTTAAACGATTATCATGCTTCTACATCATTGCGGACAATATATCTGACTGACGTTCTGCCGAACCGTTAGCGAAGCCGGATGATGAGGACTTTGTGATCGCGCCTTCATCAACCGAAACTAACATATGCCAGTGATGACTTGTGCGTTATACAATTCTCACTAATGAAATGTCGATTAATCTCGACATGTTTCGATATTATCGCGATGAACGGTTCTTTGTTACGTAGTATCAGACCGAATGATATCATGGAACCTCTATGGGACCTGGACTGACCTCAGATCGTAGTGACATTTGCGCCACATGCTGCCCGTGTAGTGACGGGGTGTTTGTTCCGAGCATTGTGATATGCCGATATGCTTTATTATGTCGCCATTTGTACATGAGCGACTGGAAATGATTTTGGTGTCGGAACCGCGCGGAAGTATGGTGCTCAGCTTCGAGTTCTAAATGGACACTCTGATTCAGTGCGCTGACGTTCTGCTGCGACATTCGCTGTTTTCTTCTTAGCTACTCCACATCCTTTCATTGCAGCATGTGAGCGTTAAAGTGAGTTTTCAATAATAAAGGCCACACTTTAATCTACATCAATATAGCTTCTGGAAGCCACATTAGGATTTTTGAACATCAGTATCCCTTTCTAGAACTTCTCTTGGTACCTAAATTCGATACACAACATTCAAGTGTTCTTCCATTGGAGTATTTAGAAATTGGCTCACAATGCTGACAACAAAGCTTATGTTAGGTCGAGTGTGGCTTAAGTAGATCAATTTTCCTACCAAACGTTGGTACATACCTCAGTCAATGGTAGTTCCCTCGGTTTAAGCTTCAAGTTTGGTATTAGGATCCGTGGTGTTTATTGACCTACACCCAATCATCTCGATTTCCTTTGGGAGATCGGAGCATATTTCGTTGTGAATTGAGATGCCTTGGCTTTCTCTTGCCACTTCCATTCCCCGAAAAATATCTCGGTTACTTGAGTCCTCAATTTCAAACTTCTTGGATAGTAACTGCTTAAGATGAACCATTTCCTTTTGCAATTCCCAGTAAGTACTATATCGTCTACATATACAATCAACACTATGAGTTTACCATCAGCCAAGTGCTTCACAAATAGAGTGTGATTTGATTGGCATTGAGCGTGCCCATCCTCGCCAAGACTCTATGAACCTATCAAGCCGGGTTCGATGGGATTGCTTGAGACCATAGAGAGACTTTTTCAGTTTACATACCTTTCTCTTGGTAAACATGTCTTCAAATCTTGGAGGTGCATCAATGTACACTTCTTTTAATGACTCTCCATTTAGAAACACATTCTTCACATCAAGTTGAAACAATGGCCACTCTAGATTCATGACAATGGATAGGAGGACATTAATGGTGTTCAACTTAGCGACAGGGGCGAATGTCTCTTGGTAATCAATACCATAAGATTGAGTGAACCCTTTTGCTAAGAGCAGACGCAGATCTCTCGGCTTACTTCCATCATCCTTATGTTTAACTTAGAAGATCCACTTGCACCCAACTGTGCATTTTCCTGGTGGAAGATTAGTAAGAGTTCAGGTTCCATTCTTTCCAGGAGCTCTTAGTTCTTCTAATGTGGCAGCTCTCCATTCTGGTACTCGAAGAGCTTCTTGGACTAAATTGGGAATCTGAATTTGATCCAAGGATGTAATAAAAGTCCTATATGTAGGAAACAAACTTGTGTAGGTCAAATAGTAGCGAAGTGGATGTTGTGTGCATGAAGCGAGACCCTTTTTCTTTGCAATAGGGTTTATCTAGGTCTGAGTACAAATCTGTCTCTTTCTCAACGGAATCAACATCAGTTTCAGCATTCTCTTGAGCTTGTTCAAGAGCAGTTGGGATCGATTAGACTCTTGACTTTGTTGAGTTTGTACAAGTTAATATTCTAACCTTCCCAGATGGTTTTTTCTCCTAGAGTAAACCTAGAACTCTTTTCTAGGGGTAGATTCCAGACTGACCAGATTTGGGTTAGGACTTATTGGCTCAAGCTCAACTAGATTATGCTCTATAGACACTGATTTTTTAGCTGATTTGGAGTGCTCTTAAGTGAGGAAGAATTTGGTAAGGTTGTAGTAGGTTCAGGAAGGAAAATATGAGTTGGACTTGTTGATGATATGGAAATAGGCTCAATGAGGGATACACAATCCCAATTTTGTGATTCTTGTCCATTTTCTCCCCTTGAATCACAAAATTTGAGTAATAAGGCTGGTCTTCAAAAAAGGTTACATCCATAGAGTTGAAAATTTTCTTGGTAATGGGGCAGTAATGTTTGTATCCCTTTTTGTTGGATGAGTAGCCAACTAGGATGCACTTTGTAGCTCTAGCATCAAGCTTGGTTTGGTTTGGTGAATGAGCCGCGTACCAAACCTGATGCACACGAAGACCTTAAGTGGAATTTGGAACACAAGATGTGAGTGATGATAGGTTTCTAAGAGAGTTTGCATTGGAGTCTTGAATTTGAGGACTTGTGATGGCATTCTTTTTGTAAGGTATGTAGTAGTGAGAATTGCATCACCGTAGAATCTTTTTGGAACATGAGATGTAAACAATAAGGAGCGAGCCACCTCGAGGCGATGGCGATTTTTGTGTTCTGCCACACCATTTTGTTGGGGTGTGTCCATGCATGAACTTTGATGAACAATCCCATTGGATTCTAAGTAGGGACTAAGAATAGAATTAAAGAAGTCACGGGCATTATCTGTCTTGAAAACTTGAACATTAGCTTGGAATTGATTTTGGATCATTTTATGGAAGGCTTGGAATATATGGCTGGTTTCAGATTTATCTTTCATAAGGAAAGTCCAACTTTCTCTATGATCGTCAATCAATAGAAAAAACCAACGTGCCCCAGTGATATTTTGAATTCTTGATGGTCCCCAAATGTCCCCATGAAGGAGAGAAAAAGGTTGAGATGGTTTATAAATTTTTGGTGCATAATGGCTTCAATTATGCTTAGATAATTGATAAATATCACATTGGAAAAAATGAGGATTTTTATTTATGAATTGTGATGAAAAAGACGTTTGAGATAAAAGAAATTTGGATGTCTGAAACGATAGTGCCATAACATATTTGTACTATCCTTATTAGAATGGCTTCTGAATTGAACACTTTGCTAATAGACCGATGTTGTGGACTAAGAGTTTTATACTTTGGATTGATAGGAGAATCCTTGACCTTGAGAAGGTACAAGCTTGCACTAAACTCAACATTGTCAATTATCTTACCCGATTCCAAGTCTTGAAAAACACAAGAGATGTCAACAAACTTAGTCTCACAATTTAAATCCTTACGTAGTTTGTGCACAAAGATTAAATTACAATCAAGGTTTGGCACAAATAGGACAGATTTCAGAATGAGAGTTGGAGAGATATAAACAGTTCTAGTACCAGCAACTTTGGAACATGGGCCATTAGCTATTTGAACAGTGAGATTACTAGAACATGGACTATAGGATGAAAGCAGTGATCTATCACCTGTCATGTGGTCAGAAGCACCAAAATCTACAATCCAAGAGGTTGGGGATAGTCAAGTGACATGAAGAGCAGGAGGGTTGTTACCTTTTTGAGCAACTCCCCCTGAACCAATGGTTGTAGAAGTAGAGGACTGGTTGGTCTTGTTGATTAATTGTTGAAGCATATCAAGTTGGTCCTTGGTGAAAGGGGCTTGACTTGAAGAAGTTTGCTCAGTTTCAACCATGAGGACTGGAAAAGATAGAACAATTCTAGAATGATTTGATGGACTGAAAAAGAAGAATCAACAAGCAGAAAAAAAAACCTGCAGTGAGAAGATGAATTGACAGTAGGATCAGGCAAAACCTGCTCTGGTTTTTTGGTAAAACTTTTTAATATTTTTATTAGCAATATGGTGGATACATATTACAGAGATGAGGATCACTTAATAGCTATATACAACTATGATTTAGAGCCAAGGTAATACACAGATTCTGCAACTATCTTAGGTAAGTTTACTCAGGATATTAACAGCTAAAAATCTGCTTTACATAGTAACAACCCTGAAATCAAAGAAACAATACTTCAAATTTGTTTAGCGATCCTGCATTATGGCCTAGTGTTCCTTTGACATATCGAAGAATGTGGATCATAGCATCCAAATGGTTAACATGAGGTGATTGTGCGAACTAAGTAACAACATTCACAGGAAAAGAAATGTCCGATTAAGTAATTGTGAGGTATTTCAATTTCCCTACAAATTGTTGATACCTTCGAGGCTCTCCTGGAGGTACAGCAGCATTGATTACATGTGTCTACGGGTTTATAGTCTAACATACATGTTCCTTCCAAGATGTTTAAAGCATACTTTTTTTAAGAAAGGACCACACTGGAATTGGATTGAGCTATTTCAATTCCTTGAAAGTACTTGAGTTTCCTCAAGTCTTTAGTCTGAAAATGGTTAAAAATGTGTTGTTTAACCACGAATACCATGTGATCTTTGCTTGTAATGACAATGTCATCCACTTATACTTTCTCTTTTAGATGACCATGAAAGAAAGACGTGCCCAATATCAAAAATTTAGTAAAGCCAAGAGCACACAATAGCTGTGGAGAGGACCAGGCGAATAAAAGTAATCTTGGTAATAGGTGAGAATGTATTGGTATAGTCAAAACCATAAACCTAAGTATAGCCTTTAGCAACCAAGCGAGCCTTAAGGTAATCACTTAACCATTAAGTCCGACCTTTATTATGTAGACCCAAGGATGGAAATATCGGTTTCAACGAATATATCGGTGCCCAGATTTACGGATATATCGGGGATATTTTTACATATTGATATAGAAATTAATAAAATTCTTTGAAATTCATGGAAATACTTTGTAAAAATGTAAAAATGACACTAATAATCAAATATACACATTGAGATTACATTGCGATGAGCTTTTAAAACCAAAATGAAGATTGATGTGACTCCATTGCAACATTTGATGAAGGGATCCCATCTTGGTGAAGACAATACTCATACCAGGACATGTTGTTCCGATAATATTGATTATATGATCGAACATGCCATGCATAAATGTCTTGACTTGTACCTACAACCTCTCCATGGATAGGAAATTCGGGGTTCACTTACATGTTCGTTTGAAATCCTTGTTCCATTTGATATGGAATGTGGAATGACATTTGTTCAACATGAGGATAATTTATCATTCCATATTCTTCATCAATGGAAGCTGAAGGATTTGAAGAAGGCTGACTTGTGTTAGGAGGAAAAATGTTGCCATCATTGGATGAATCACTGTATTGAGTTCCAATGCTTATAGACTCAAAACTAGCCAAAAATGAATCCTCATTGTGGTGTGCTATCCTTCGTTGTCGACCTCTATATGGCTTTCCAGTGGCTCTAATACTTGGACTAGCTCTCCTCGACTCGTGGTCTTCATCTTGTGTAGCATGTGTGAAATCATCTTCACCAGTGAATGAACTCAATGGATATTGACTTATTTGTCGATCTGTAATATTCCCACCATCATTTCCAGTATCACTACCATCATTAGTCCCCTCTCCTCTTGAGCTATTATAACTTGTAGTAGAAATACCGACAAAACTAGGTCTACTACTATGTTCGGCACTTGAATTAAAAGAGGGTCGAGAAGTAACAATAGGCTGAAATGAGTCTCTTGTGTCTTGACTAAAACTTTTACTATGAACTTCTTCAGATAAAACACACTCAACATCAGCACCTACTTCTCGAACATGTGCAGCAAATCGTGGATCATGATTTCCATCTTCATCATCCAAATGGAGAGGTCTAACCCATTGGAATAATTGATTATCCTCTTGTTCACCAAACTCGGCTGAAATGTTGAGTAAATCAAGGTAATTCTTTTCAACAACTTTATCGGTCTCTGCTTGCATATCACGTATTTTTAGTTTCATGTTATAGTAACAAAAAACTAATTGTTGGAGCCTAGGGTAAGCAAGCCGATTTATTTGTTTTGTATGTATTAGAGCAAATGTGCTCCAATTTCTCTCACACGCTGAAGAAGATGCAGTTTGGGAAAGAACCTTAAAGATTGAATTTCTCAATATTGGAGGCGTGGTTTCCTACATAAACCTGGTGACTTGATAAAAATAACTAACATTCAAAATCTAATAATAACATGATAATAAACTTTACTTTTAAAGTCTTAATGAGAAGTAACACTAACCAAAAACCATTAAATCTCTTAAAGCTATTCTTTGCTCACATCACTTAGGGCCTTTTTACAGCATCTAAAACATTATAAGCTGTGAATTGAAAATGTATTTGTCAAATCAATATAAGTGTAAGTGTAACCAAATAAATTGAATCAATTAATTAGAATTGTAACTTATTGATGTACCTCATTTCGAAAACTACCAAGGTCTGCAGTAGTAGAAGATAATCTTGCAAATACTTCGTGAATAGCTTGGAGTAACTAGAAGTCACTTTACCCCAACTCCGGGTCTATATTGAAAATCTCGGATTCTAATAATATGCTATAAAAATGATTTAGAATTAGTATGTGATAAAAAGGAAAGTAATATACATTAAATGTGATTATGATATTGTAGTTACTTCTTTGCATGAATAGGATGTTCGAGGTTCTATCCAGCCTTTGCGATGATTGTTTTGACCCGATCTTTGGCGTGAGTTGATGTAAATTTTGCTTCATTACCGAATCAACATACCTGTGAATGACATTGTTGGGATGACTTCGGAATCAGCAATGCGAAGAAGCTGTATATGTAGATTGACACTGGCAGAGACCTCCTCTGTCTCTTGTATGCTCCAACATGAGTACTTCAACCTCATGTCCAATGATCGATCGACTAAGCTTGTGAAAAACCCATTCATCACTAATAAATATCTTCTTCAAATCACCCCTCTTTTTTAGAAGACTTTCTAGGGCGATGTAATTTGTCGCAAATCTTGTTACCCCCGGACACACAATATCTCCTGCAGACCTTTCTCATTTTCGCAAATAACCAGCCATGATTGTAGATGAAGTTGATGATTTTTCGTGCATTGGTAATCAATTCCAAAACAGTAGCTCTTTTACCAATGTCTTCAAATATCAAGTTAATGCAGTGTGCTGTGTATGAAGTCCAATATAAATTGTACTTCTTCATTAGCAACTTCCTGCCTTAATCTTGAATCCGATATGCGTAACAATTTGCGATATTTGCTTCACGAACTTCCTTGATCGCGTCTTCCCGACAAACCGCCAAATGTATTTGTTGTCTTTTGTTTTGTCGGATGCGTCAACGGACTTGAGGAATATTGTGCTTCCTTTCGAATATACCATGAAATTAATGATGCTCAATTTCGTGGGACCGGTCTATCCATCACACATAATTGTGCACCCATAAGTCTTCGATTTCTCCCTTTGGATGTTCACATAATCTTCCATGTCTTTATACTCCATATCCAAGTATTTTTTTTTGATTTCATATGGAGATGATAGCTCTATTCCCATGCATACTAGTAGAATTAATGGAATTAATTATATGGTTTTCAATTATAATATAAGATTATAATTTTATTAGAAAATGAAAACTGATTGTCATATACCAGCTTGTTGTGCACCAATAATCATGTTATTGAAGTGGTGAGAGTTTGCTTTGTGAGACGCAACACTCTCATATATGAAGAACTTATTGATTAGTCGGCTTATCGTTTCTTTGATTGCACCACCTTTGAAAAGATTTTTAATGTTCTTTTGTCTTGCTGCTGATGATTTGTATAATGATGGAGCAAGAGGTAGTGATGGATCCGATTGTTTCACACTTTGAGATCTTTGCATACGCCTTGTTGGATCAGTCGACTGTGATTGTGGAGGCTCACTTGTTGCAATATCTCAATTAGAAATCGAACTGAATTCATTTATTTTATAAAAACTAATTTAAGTTAAAGATTTACCTATTTTTCTTTTGCCTCTCGTAAATCTTTCTTCTTGTTTCCGATTCCATTCACTAGCTTTTGATGCACGACATGCTGCTCGAAGTTCAGCTCTCTCATTAGGGGTCATGTTATCCTAGGACCTTTAAGAGACTTAGTGAAGATATCTGTTGGTTGGTCATTAGAGTTGACAAAACTAGCAGTCATGCATCCCGATGCAATCTTTTCTTTGATAAAGTGGCAATCCACTTCGATGTGTTTGGTCCTCTCATGGAAAGCTGGGTTAGATGAAATATGCAAGGCGGTTTGATTATCACATATATGCTTCATTTGTTCATCCTTCCAAAATCTTTGCTCTTGGAGGAGATGCTTCAACCATATGAGTTCACATGTTGCTAAAGCCATAGCTCGGTACTCGGCTTCAGCATTGGATCTGGCTACTACATCTTGTTTCTTACTCTTTCGGGATATTAAGTTGCCTCCAATGAACACACAATACCTTGATGTAGAACGTTTATCTATGGATGAGCGTGCCAGAGTGCATCACTTTGTGGCAACCCGACACAGGTATGACCTTTGTTCTCCTCCTGACACCCCTTAACTGGTGTTCCTTTGATATAACGAGAGAATAAGAAACCACCGGCATTCAGTGCTATCCGCGAGGTGATTGTAGAAATTGGCTAACTGCGCTCCGCGAAGCGAGATGTTGGCAGGGTGACGGTGAAATAGTTCGGTTACCTCTGAGTGAAACCGATATCTCCCTGGATCTCGTAGAAGCTCCCCCTAACCTGGTAAAAGTTTGACATTCGGATCCATAGGAATGTCTGAGCTTCTGATCCGACATACGGTGTTTGTCAATATATCAAGGTATACTTCTTTTGAGAAGTAATCACTTTAGAATTGGCGAGGCTACCTCGATGCACAGAAAATGCCCAGGTTTCCCTAGTCTCTTGGCCTGAAAGTGGGTGAAGAGGTGTTGTTTGAGTTTACGAATGCAATCACAGTGCCAGAATGACAATGTCATCAACATAAACAATCAAGAAATACACCGGCTGGTGATGAATGGGATGATAAAAACCGAATGGTTTCACGCTAAGCCAATCATGCCAAACTCCCGACTCCACTGAAGTTAAACCGACTAAACCAAGCTCGGCGGTGATTGCTTGCATCATATATGAATGACGTAGTTTGCATACCAAACTAGACTCCCCCCGAGCAACAAAACCAGGTGGTTGCTCCATATAAACCTCCTTGGCGAGATCACCATGAATAAAGATATTCTTGATATTCAACTGAAAAAGGGGCTATGAACGCATAGCAGCCATAGAAAGAAGCAAGCGAACAGAGGCAATCTTGGCCACTGGAGAAAAAGTATCATAATAGTCCGAGCCATATTGTTGAATGTACTGCACCAATCGCCTTGCCGATCAATCTCGCCATCAAGTCCTACCATCAGATAAACCTAACGGCAACCAACTAGAGACTTGCCGTGAGGAAGAGCGACAAGTTCCCATGGTCTGATAAAGGACACCACTCCTCCAGGCCACGTTTATTTCTGCTCAATATAGAGCTCTCACTAAGACTTCTTAGGTAGAGACGTGTAAGACAAGGTGGAAACAAAGGCAAAGTAGTGGTAAAGTTAAATGATGAAAGCTAAGAAAAATTATAAATGTGATGTGAGTTAAGTAGAACTGTACCTTTTCGAATGACAATAGTAGATCATCGACGGCATGAATCAAGCAGAGAGGATCATGAAGATTAGAGACGAGTCAACATGAGGCCTCAGAGGAGGACGAGGACTAGCGAATATAGACTCGAGGGTCGAGTCACGCACATCCGTAGTGGAGAAGGGAATCGAGACGGTAAGACAAGAGGAATAGATAAGACATTTGGAAACTGCATGACGTGTCACAGAGGAGAAGAAGGAGGAATCCAAAGAAGGTGACATCAAGAGATAAAGTAATGATTAGTGCCTGGAGAATGAACAACGATAACCCCACGAAGACGAGATTAACCTAAGCAAGACACACTTCGTGGTTTTGCCAGAGAGAGTCATTCCCTGCCAGAGTGAGAATATGAATAAAACAAACACAACCAAAGACACGTATAGAAAGAGGGAGGTCGATTAGGGTAGTAAGATGACGTAGGGATCCGATCATGCAACACGTAGGATGGCATAATGATTAATCAAATAACAAGCAGCCTAAGATAACATCCCCTTGTAAAACATCAAGAACCTTTATGGGAGGAGGAGTGCAAGCCGCCTCAATCCAAATTATGGTTCTTACGCCGCCTACTCATTCGCTGGGAGAGTGTAAGTAATAAGATGATCGGGTGACGAATCCTACGGGAAGACATAAATAAGAGTATACGAGAAATATTCCTTGCATTATCACTTCTTAAAATACGAATAAGTATCAATTGAGTGCGACTTCAAAGATGAAATTTTCGAAGATAAATAACTCAAATGAGTTTTCATTAAAAATAACCAAGTACATCGAGAATAATCATCTATAAAGTAACAAAGTAACGAAATCCTAAAGTAGAGGTAAACCTAGAAGGACCCCAAACATTAGTGTGAACAAGCTCAAAAGGAGACTTTGTCCAAGGATCTAAAAACGCTGTGGAACAAGACACGAGCATGTTTCCTGCCGACAGGACTCATACCTGCCGAATATTAACTAGAAAAATGAGAAACCAACTTCCGAAACTTGGAGAGGCTTGGATGACCGAGACGACTGTGGAGGAGGAGAGGAGCTTCCGTTGAAGTGCAAGCAATGGAACAAAGAGGCGAAATGAGAAAGAGGCTCTATGGACTCATGTTCGATGCCAATCGCCTTCCCGTACCGGCCTTGCAAGGTTACAAAGTCAGGAAAAGTAAGTACACAATGAAGGTCACAAGTCAACTTACTAATGGAAATAAGATTAAAAGAAAATCAGAACATTAAGTATGTAGGTGCGGGCAAGGAAGGAGGGGACAAACCGAACCAATGCCTTTAGTTTGTAGCTCGAGAACCATTAGCTAAGGTAATAGCTGGTGTAAGCAGACTAAAGGCAAGAGTAGAAAAAGGTCTTTATTACTGATATGACCATGCCCAAAGATCAAGGATCCAAGGTGCGATGAACGTGTAAGTGCTGCAGACATTACTGGTATGGGGAACAAAAGCAATGGAGGAAGATTTGGCTGCTTGAGTGAGACAAAAGTACTCCTCATATTCGCCGGGCGTAAGAATGACCCTGAGGTGTAGATGAGCTCCCTGAGACAGAACTTGAACATGCTTAATGATCAGAAGACTAAGCCAAATGAGCAGTACGGGGAGGTAGGCCATGTAACTGATAGCTTCGATTATGGGTGTGTCCAAGCCTATGACAGTATGTGCTTTTAGGACGTTGTCCTCTACCTCGGTTGCTACCATGTCCACCTCTGGAATCACTTCAAGAATGAGACTGAGAAACCATCACAAAAGTGTCCAGTGTGATCTTAGATCGCATGGACTGAGTGGCAATGGAGGTATGGCTAAGTAACCGAGTAAGAGCCTCATCAAAATTTGGAATAACTGCTCCAGTGAGTATCTGTTCCCCGATGTTCTCAAAATCTGGCCAGAGGTTAAGTAGAAGAATGATCATAAAAACTCGATCAATCTTGGACATGGAAGTCTCAGTATTAGTAGACTTTGGCAAAATAGAGATAAGTTCATCCTTAAGGGTAGACATTTGTCCACCATAAGAAGATATCCATACCGAAATGCTTCAAATCACATGGAGGATATTATCTTAAAGAGAGACGCCTGAATATCATTAAGGTATAGTTTTTTACCCGATTCCGTGAGTGTAGTAAGTTTTATGTGTCTCTAATATTATATAGAGTCTTGGCATTAATAGATTGCCGAAGAATATTGTAAAGTAAAGCATCGGTTTTTTTCCATTAAGTATGTTTATCTTCAGGAATACTTGTGTCCACAGTAGTAAGATGATCCTCACATCCATTGCCAATAAACCAAAGGTCCATCGAGTCCGCCTATGACCGGAGCACTTTCAATTTGCGGAGTTTATCCACTGTGAATCATAGTGGAGTTTCAAGATACAAAAATTAAAAGTTTGACCTTTAGCCATAGAAACGTCTTTTCTACATGAGATGAGAAATCGCAGGAATCAATAGAAACAACTCCCAAGGTCCTCGGCATGTTGTAGCTTCATAAACACGTAAAAACAACGAAGATTTAGGCGACGTAAAACGCGTAAACAAAGTGGGTCGGAGAGAAAAGTGAAAAAGAAGGGCTTTTTCTAGCCACAAAGCAGGCGCTGCGGGAGGGATTGGATGGGCTTGTTTCAGCTAAGCAGCACACACCTCAAGCAGAGGAGGCACGTGTACAAATCAGTGTCTCACGCGCCGCCACGTGCCAACGCGTGAATTTCAGCGCTGGACCGGAGATCGGCGGGGAAGGTATTTTCCGACGAGGCTTCCACTGGAAGGTAGATCGGAGGGAGGCGCTCCCGTTGGTGTGCTCTTCGATCGGAATGGAGGTCGCCTAAAACCCGTCTGAAAGTTGTCACTGCAGTAACCCACGATGGTTCGCTTCCGTGAGGCTTCAGGATGACCGTAACATGACCTGGGAGTGTGACACGATTCGGATGGGCTCTAATCGATCATACGACGAAACCCTAACCCTAGTACTTTCAAACTCTTTTATGGCTCTGATACCATGTTGAGAGAAAAGGAATACATTGATTCTCTTTAATTTACAAAAGAAGAAAACATGCATATTTATACTCTAGTGTTAGGGTAAAAAAGGAAACAGAGTTAGAGTCTAATTAGGAGACTAAAGAAAGAAGGAAAGGAATCCTAAATGGATTAGAGACTAAACCTTAACATGTGAGGTATTTATAGATTTTTCGGGGTTAAACTAGCTACTGATGGTAAAATTTTTTTGCATTTTAATTCTAGCCGTTGATTTAATTTTGGTAAAAGGACCTTTAGATTCCTTTAAACCGCTGGGATCACCCATAATCGCTGGATCAAGTCGATTTGAAATTTGGAATGCCGATAAAAATATGACCGCTGATAAGATTCAAAATTCGTGAACAGCTGCAGGATCAAAAGAATTCAAATCCGCCCGGGATTAGTCAAACTAGCCGTTGGAAATGTTTGAAAACGAGGGTGAAATTGGCCGCGAGACATCCGTAGGATGATCTCACTCGCGATTAGTCAACAAGTCAACTCGAGACCGCAGATATATCGCCGTATATGCTCTACAATATTTCAGATAGTATCGCTAGCAGTAGGACGGCGCAATACCAAAAAGATAAATTAGTTGCTATGCAAATTCACGGTGGCGCACGTGCCGCCGCCGGAAAGTGCGCAATGGCCCGCAGGTGCCGCAGTCTGGATCTTGACGTTTTTGGAAATTGCCGCCGACAACAACGCCATTTGCGGAATTACCGCTGCCGACGTAAATCGCGACATTTGAACATTTCACGCAGATTTTAATCGCAGATGAATCCAGTCATTTGAGTCACGACAAGAATTCGCCGGTTGGCCGCCTTAAATTTGTCGCGTTAGAAAGTTTTTTTCCATCCTCCCGCTCTGATTTTTGCCCTTCGCTTCGCTTCCTCTTCCTGCCTCTGCTTTCTCACTCCTCCTTCTTTCTGCTCGGCTTTTAGCTTACTTCTTCGGGCTTTTCTCTCCACGCCCCTCTCGCTTTCACCACATCGACAGCTGCAGCAGGCGGCTTTTCGACTCAACGCCGCTTTTTGAAGAAACGCTTTTATTTACTTTTTACGTAGCTTCATGCAATGTCATTCGAAATTAATGATGTTGGGGAGATGATTGCTTTGTTTTGTTTTCAGTGAGGAGAACTTTATAGTTTCATGTTGTGATTCGTGATCTTTCTCGTGTTAGGATAAATTTTCTAAGGAAACAACTATATTTGGTAGAAAAAAAAAGGGAATAGATGACCTAAGGAATCAACATGTCAAAGGGGAAAGTCCTGACTACATTTATATCTTTTTGCTTTCAAATTGAGAACTGGTCCCTCGGAAGAGTGTTTAAAAAGCTTCGATGGTTGATCCAAAAGAGAACCAAAACCATCAACATGGTAGCGTGTTTTTAGATTGAATTAGAACACAAAAATATATTAGATATTTAAAAGCTGGGTAGTTTCCTTATGAAATATTTACATATCTAACATATTTTGCGGTTCTATTCGATCTAAGCTGCCACTCATGTCGATGGTGGTTCACTTCTTCGATCAACCCATCGTAAGCTTTTAAACACTCTTCCGAGGGACCGCTTCTCAATTTGAAAGGTGAAGATATAAATGTACGGACTTTCCTTTGACATGTTGATTCCCAGTCATCTATTCCCCCTTTTTTCCAATATGATTGTTTCAGCAAATTTATCCTAATCACCAAGATAGATCACAAATCACAACATGAAACTATAAATTTCCACCTGTAAATGTAAACAGTAAATGCAACAAAACAAAAACACAAATTATCTCTAACATCATTAATTTGCATAGCATTGCATAAACACATGAAAAAATTAACAAACGCTTTCAAAAGCCGAAGGCACTGAAGCTCTGAAACCGAAAAACACCAACACCAAAAATCTGAATGTAAATGAACATAAGGGACATGGGGAACCAAGAAATGAAAACCCTAAGAAATAGACTAGAAGGAGGAGAAGGTGAAGAAGGATGGGAGAGGAGCAGAACGGAAGGAGAAGAGGAGAAGAAGAGTAGAGCGGAAGGAGAGAAAAATGGGAAAAAAAGGCCCAATGGGCGATGATTTGCAAGTGCCTAATCACAGCTTGCCAGGCCAAGTGCAAATGACTAGTTCAAATGCCGCAGCTTGCCGTCGCAAGAAGTGAAATCATTCAATGCCGCAAATGGCCGGGACGGCATTAGTTCCACAAATAGCCGCTACGTGTTTGGCGACATTTGGTTTCAAAGCCGCTGCTCAGTTTAGCGCTTCTCGTCGGATTCATTTGCCATACTCTCCTACTACAGATTGCACCATTTTTGTTAATAGTTTGCATAACAAACTAATTTAATCTTTTTTTTTTTCCAATTACGCATTTCAGATAAAACTCTATCACAATATATTTGACGAGCATTTGCATCACAAACCACTCACGCGCTTAGAGTCACAAATTGGAACTTCCGACGTATATATCGGGTCCGATATTGATATATCGGCGATATATAGTCGATATTATCGATTTTTTCTCGATTTTTCGCTCAACCGATTATCGATGACCGATATCTTTTTGCCCCTTACCGATATCCGATATATCAGATATTTTAAACCAAGTGTAGACCCAACGACAACCAATTATAGATTTACTATAGGGTAAAGAGACAAGATTCCAAGTGTCGTTGGAGTGAAGATCAACCATTTCATCTATCATTGCTTGTTGCTAACTTGAATGAGAAAGAGCCTCACTGGTGGTCTTGCCACTAAACCGCTTCTTTGCGTTCAAGGCAGCTTTTTCCAAATATCAATCTTTTTGCAAGTAAATTTTCCAAGTCACAAAACCTTGCTTCAGTTTGGGCAGGCCACCATCAATATGCCCAGGACCATGTGGGTGCAAGATGCTGCCACACAGGCCCCTGTTGAGCCCTTTAATGTCTAAGGTGGTAACACAAATCCTTTTGCTTTTCTTTTGCACAAAGCTTGCAATAAACAGAAGGAAGATAGAGCCAATCACATCATCATCAATTGTGACTAGATGGGAGGTCAATTAACTATAAAACTGTTTTTTCATGATGCTTCTCACACAAAGAAACATACCTTTGAAAAGGCAATTGGAGTCCTAATTGAGGGGGGAGAAGGGTGAAACTGCCCAACCATGCATGCACACAAAGTGGAAAAGAAACAAAGAACTTTTTTTTTTTCCAGGGTGTTAAAGAGCATGATATTCATATTATACCCAAACCCTACAAGCTTGAGCTTTTAGTAGAGTTGGTCGTTTGACATGGTATTAGAGCTTGGTCTGATAGGAGGTCCTGGGTTCGTGACCTCTCTTTGCAATTTATTCCCCATTTGTTTATTTGAAAGTCTATGAAGGATTCTATTTGGTTTGTTTGACTCTTCATGTGAGGGGATGGGGCCGCACTTGAGGGATGGTGTTAAAGAGCATGATATTCATATTAAACTCAAATTCTATAAGCTTGAGCTTTTAGGAGAGTTGGTCGTTTAACACAGGGCATTCACACCAAATTAGTCCTAAAGTCTGTTTGAATGGAGCAGTGGTTTATGGAGCTCCAGCAAAATACTAAAGTCAGCTCAAAAACTTTACTGCTTTAGGAAATAAATTAGAATTTTATGTTGAAATATAATAAAATCTGAAATTACTATTTCAGATTTGCTAGCAATCAGTTTCCATATTTCTAGCTCGAGATTGATTGATTGAGGGATGTTATTGAGGAGTGTTTTTCTTGGTGATTTTCCTTATATGGGGCCTTTCTCTACTATTTATTTGTACCAGTTTCTGATAAAAAATAAGAGAAAGATGAATGAGATGTTTTTCTTAGAAAAAAACTGCATCCTGAAAATTCCTGAAAATCTCCTTTGTTGTTTGTTAAAAAACACTGGGTGAGTCATACTAGATCATGTGAATGGATGATCAAGGCCTTCTCCAAGTCTATTGGACATTCCTTCAGGGCTCAACTTGGATGCTTGATTGGGACTTATGATATTCTAGTTAAAGGTGACTCAACTGTAGTAAATATTGTGGGTCTATGAAAGAGAGAATTGGTTGCATAAAATCTTCACCCTTTATAAAATCTGCAAGCCTGGCTAACCAAAGCAGAAGTTGACCAAGAAAGTTGCTCCTCTGCTATAGGGTTTTGTAAGCGATGCTACCTTACCTTCTAGGGCAATGTATTTTGCAGTTCTAAGCTTAGTTTTCAGTATTTTAGCTTTGCTACTTGTTTTTTGGTTTGTAATTGATTTATGGTTGTATTTGCATTTCAAGAACTTCTGTTCTTCTGCACCTTTTGATCTTTAAATCAATTAAAATGCCGTTTCTAGTAAGTGGGCATTTGTATATATTTACATACAGACATACATGCACACACACAAGCAAACTAGTCTTTATTTGGATGATCACGGGTGAATAATTGCAGAATCATATGGTAGTTAAATGTTTACCTATGATTTGTAACCTGATGTGTGTGAATAATACACAAAACATGCAGGTATGAACTCTGGAAACCATATCTTAGATCAATGATGGAGTGTGACATGAAAGCAGTTAGCCTAGGCACAAAAAGGAAAAATGAGGTTTTAACAACTTGCTTGGAGCAGATGAAAGCTTGCTTTTTAGATGTAAGCTTGCCTTTTTACGAGCAAATTTTATAATTGTGTGCATGAATTAGTGACACTAAGCATAGCATAATGTCCATGATAGTTGCCTGGTTCATATTCTTGTTTGACCTTAGTTCAATTGCCCTTTGCAAAGCAGTGGTAGGAGGACTCTGTCACAAAATGCCACCTATCTTTCTCTTTTGTAGATCTTGAATACATCAATTTTTTGGACATGTACAATTAAAAGAAATGCTATGCCTGCATGATTGTGCTTCTGTGGATTAGTTTGTGAATGAGTTACAAACCTGAATGTTCCAGTGTATATAATACTAGAATATGACACTGTATATAGTTCTCCTAACATCCTTGTGATCCGTGACACGTTTTTCAAGAACTGTTGAAATTCTTGAGATTCTCATGCCCTAAAGAAGCTGAATGATGTTTATTCACAGAAGTTTCTTTTATTTCATTTAATCCAGACAAACTGCCTTGATTATCCGTAAAAAAATATTAGGTTCCTGAGTGCTCCCTTTTTCTAAGTAGAAAATGTGTTTTTTCCAAGAAAGTGTGGAAGGTAGAGTGTACTAAAGCTGCACTAATGCATTTCTTGACATTGATTTGGTTTAGTTATTTACCACTTTGATATATCCTATTTATGGGAATGGAATATAAAAAGTAAAGGCAAAGAAAGCTAAAGAGGACAATCAGTATGTGCATGTGCATGTGTAGAGAAATGAAATATAAACTAATAAGTCTAGAGAGGAGATAAGTCCATATGAAATTTGTTTCTATATGCGAACTAGATACATAATTGCTTATTAGATGCGCCTTTCCAAAATTGTGTAACAGCTAGATCGGGGCAACAAATGATGCCATAATAACTTCAAGGTTGCTGATGTTGATATACTCATCCGTATGCCTTTTCCGGGGCTCCTAGTCTCTTACACATTTCATCGTTTCTCTAGGATGCTATATATTTCAATATATCCACAAGAGTCATCTATCATTGCCAACTGGAATACTTCGCAGCAAGGTCGAACAAAGGAAAACTCTAAGCCATGGCACTTTCTTTGAGAGGTGTTTCAATCCTCAATGCCCCATATAAATGCAACGCATTCGCGGATGCATCTCATGTTACCCTGCGCATCTAATGTATCTACTCGATGAGCAAGAAGAAGCTCCGGAGATGTTGTTCCATTGTAATGTAATCTTTGCCAGAATCAAACAGTGGTGCCGAGGCGAAAACCTAATGATTCGACACAATAGATTTCAATCAGATACATGATTTTTCGTTTATTAGTAGTATTAATTTAAAAGTCTAAGAAAGAAACTCTTTCTATTAATTTGAAAAATAAATGTTCACACGTGCATCTTATATATAGCTTGAAAAGGACAAGAAAAGAGAAACCAATTTCAACTTTCCTAATCGTTAACATATGTAGTCAGAATCTAGTTAGGAAACTTAACATATGTAGTTGTAACTGAAGTTGGGAACTTCAACACGTAGGAAGTCGTAATGGGACAGAAATATCATAGACTATTCCTCCCCGTATATATACACATGTTAATTCAATGAAAAAAACACACAAGGAGGAATTCCTCCACTTCTCGGTTGTTTTCTTTACATGGTATCGTGAGCTTGTGGTTCGAACAGAATTTTGGAGGAAATTTTCATCAATCTAGTGGTCAGCTTTAGGGGGTTACTAAAACACCTACCTAGAAGGAGCGGAGTCTCACCGCCGACATGAGGGTTCGCCGGCCACGACGCAGTAGCCGCAAAAATCCGGCGGCCGGATTCGAAGCGCATAAAAGCCACGGCTATGCCGCAAGATTTCGATTGCTCCACACGCCGCCCTCGGGCGCGTGATACCGCTTTGACCTCGCCCTCCTCCAAGGTTGTTCCGCCACCGATTGTATCGTACAATTCGGGTTTCCCCGTTCGTTCCCCGATGGTAGTTTTAAGTGAGCCAGGTCCGACAACCCTTTTCTAGGGTTTCGCCGATTTTTCTAAAATCGAAGCTCGGGAGTTTTCGCTTCGATCTTCTTCATGTGGTATCATAATGAGTGATTCAGAGGAGAAGAAACCGACACCGAAGCTCGAAGTGGTCCCGATGATGTCCAAAATCACGGAAGACAAATTGACTGGTCCCAACTATTTGGAATGGAGCAAAACAATTCAATATATGTCGAGCTGGGAGACGTGATGAGCTGGGCCACCACCAAGGATCCGCCTAACCGATGATTTGAAAGAGCAAATGGACGGAGAGATGTTTGGCTGCTCATCCAAATCCGTAATTTATCGACAACAAGGTACTCCGCCTCTAATCACCGTGGAATTTGTTAAAGAGCTAATCT
The DNA here is from genome assembly GCA_016808115.1 of Tetrastigma voinierianum. NCBI lineage: Eukaryota > Viridiplantae > Streptophyta > Magnoliopsida > Vitales > Vitaceae > Tetrastigma > Tetrastigma voinierianum. Next base: position 42,258 of record JAEQBH010001320.1, read on the forward strand.
GATTATTCGAGTTTGTGTTTTCTCGGGAGTGGGAATGTTTCGATATTTGATGTGTGTAAAGCATTCTATCGATTAGAGAAACAGATCGGGCCAAGCCATGCACTTTTTACGGCTTACAAAAAGATACATTAAGAGCTTAATATGCTTATACCCTTTAGTTAGTCTGTATGTCAAAGTTCAAGAAAGTCAACGAATAGATGACAAGCATGTGGTTTCATTCGCTTCTTCCTTCGAAAAAGTAGATTTACCTAAGACCCAGATTTGTCTTACCTCCCGTAGATATCATCTCTCCAGAGACCTTAGCAGGATTCTTCGTGACCGAGGTATCATCCTCTCTTCGCCTGCCTCTTTGTATCCGCCCCGCATTACAAAGGCTTTATCGACGTGCACTATCGAGTCGTAGAGGCAACGTAAATAGAAACAGCGGATCCACGATAACACTAAAGCGGCTGGGTTCCGGAGGCGCCGCTTGTTATTACTACCATAAGCCTGACCATGTGATACGCGATTGTAAGAAACGACAGAATCGAAATCAGAAATTTCAGTTTGCTCATATAGCTTCTACTACTAAGGCTCCGCCGCGACATTAGCCATGTTCCAATCTGTACTGACCTACGAGATCTCCATCTACTCCGACATCGCTATTACTAAGTCGCAACCCAAATAAATGCCTTGTATCTCTTCATATTTCGAATGGGTCATCGACCTTGAGCCACATTACATGACGTGCAACTCTAGTCTTTTCTACCTTTCATCACAACCTCACCTTCCACCGCCACTTCCAGCGTGATGGATCACATTCATGTGTTCTCGGGTCGTGCAATAATTTGTGGTCTTACTCCATCTATTCCTTCACACGCCTCGAGTTTACCAAAATTTTCTTTTAATTCATGTCTCGTTAGCAAGTTAACTCTTTCTGCACTTAAGTGTTATATCTCATTCTTTCCCGATGGTCTCTTTCGTGATCTTATGACGGCTGCATTACCGGGTGTAGGCCATGAGTCCGGGGTTTATACACTCGATCCCACAAATCCCAAGACCTATCATTGCTCGAGTCACACCATCTGAGACACATCAGCCTGGCCGGGTCATCTTCGCCGGCCATTATTAAGAAATCAGGTCCCCGGGCCGAGTTTGCTATCCTTAGATTGTGATTCTTGTCAATTTGCAAAACATCATCGCCTTAGTTATAGTCCTAGAGTCAATAAACGAGCTAGTGCTCATTTTGAGTTAGTCCATTCAGATGTGTGGGGTCCGTGCCCAATTGTGTCCCCAACTAGGTTTCGATACTTTGTCACTTTTGTTGATGATTATTCATGAACCACTTGGTTATATTTAATGAAAAACCGCTCTGTCTGTATATTATTTTCTTCCTTTGGTCTCGATATCGCTTCCGTTTGCGGTTCTATCTTCAGATATTAATGGGGGGTAGACATATACGAGTTTTAAACGAAAATAATTTTTTAAAAAATTTATTAAATTAGTTTGAAAACCAAACTAATTGCTAAAATAATGTGTAATGCCGCTATCCATGACAATGCAATTGAAAATATAAAATTTGGATTTAGAACTGTTAAAAGTCGCTGTCATGGACAACGACAATTAGGCTTTGTCAAATGCCGCTGTTCATGACAACGGCAATTGAGCCAAACTTATTATGTTAAAATTGTCAAAAGCCGTTGTCATGGACAACGGCGTTTGACAATTTATGAATTTCAATTTTTGCTATCCATGACAGCGGCATTATGCACTACTTTTGTCTTTATTTCGATTTCCAAACTAATTTAATAATTTTTTTTTTCAAAATAATTATTTTCGTCTAAAACTCGACATATACAGTATTTTGCACATTCATTAATAAGAAAACCAAAACTTTTCTTATATCCTTTCACATGGTATTAGAGCCATGGAAGGTTCGGGATAGGGTTTTGTCGTGTTCTCAATTCTGACAATCCATCTAGTGGTTGCGTCTCTCCGCATTACCCACACCTTCATCGCTAGGAGCTCGGAACCTGCTTAGTTGTTAGAAGACCTCTTATTGGAAAAGAATTTTGGCGACTTTTTCTAGCAATTGGTGAAAAAATTTGGAAACACCATCATCGCTGATTCTGTGGCTTGATCTACTAGGCGGAACCCGACTCGACATCTGATCCTTAGCGCTTAGCCACTCGCGGCTTTTTCTCTCCAGCCAAGATTCCCGGCGCTCAGCCCAGGCGATGCAGGGGCATGTGAGGTACTGCGGCCACCGGCTTTCTACCACCTCTAAGGTCGCGGATGGAGTGAGTCTCCTTGTAATCATGGTTCCCTGCTTTGATCACTACATCTCCCTCTTTTTGGCATTTTTGTGTTCGGATGCCAATGTTTTTGGACTTTTCTATCTTTTTCCTAACATACGATCCCGCGCCCGCAGTCCACTTCGACTCTTGAGACCTTATTTGTATTTGTTAACCATATTTGTTAGTTCGGTGTTTTGTTGGGATTTTCACCCATAGTTGACAAAGCTCCGAGCTTTTCTTCATTTTTGTCTGATACTATGATCATTGTGAATAATCTTAAAGGGAGCTCATCCACACCTCCGAGAGTTATTCTTACGCCCAACGAGTATAAGGAGTACCTCCACTTCACTTAGGCAGCCAAATCTGCATCCATTTCATCTATTGGCCAAATCGGTAATGCCTCTGCTCGCCTTTCACATTCATCTCGACCTTGGATTCTTGATTCTAGAGCCTTTGATCATCTTTTTGGTAATGAGGACTTGTTTTCTTCTCTCACCTTTACTTCTCCTTTATCTATGGTCACTTTAGCTAATGGATCTCAAACCATGGCTAAAGGAATCGGTTCACCATGTCTTCTTCCTTTCTTACCACTTACTTTTGTCCTTTATGTTTTTAATTCTCCTTTTAATCTGATTTCTATCGGTAAGTTGACTCGTGACCTTAATTGTTTGATTACCTTTTCGTCTTTGTCAAATTGCGAGGACGATTAATGCGGAGGACGATTGATATAAAGCCCGTGAGTCTAGGGAGCCTCTTTCGTCTCATTGTCTTCATCTTGCCCGACTTGTACTTCCATAGTCTCACAACCAGCATTCATAGTCACCTTGGTCATCCGAATATTTCCAAGTTTCGAAAAATGGTTCCTTGTTTTTCTAGGTTGTCCTTAATTGAGTGTGAGTCATGTCAGCTTGAGAAAAATACTCGTGCCCCATTCCCTAGGTGCCTAGATCAATGAACAAAGTCTCCTTTCGAGCTTATCCACACTAATGTTTGGGGTCCTTCCCGGACTGAGTCTATCTTAGGGTTTTGGGACTTTGTTACTTTTATAGATGATTATTCTCGTTGTACTTGGCTATTTTTAATGAAAACTCGAGCTGAATTATTTCTAGAAGTTTCATGCTGAAGTTTGAACTCAATTTAATACTTCATTTTGTATCCTATGAAGTGATAATGCCAAAGAATATATTTCTGGACCATTCTCCTCCTTTTTGTCCTCCCATTGGATTCTTTAGACTATCCTCATGTGCTTACTCCTGACATAGTAAGGTCGGCCCATGACCGTCGTTGGATTGAAGCAACTGCGGCTTTCACATTTTATCTTAAAGGTTCTCAGCGTTTTTGGGGGAATGCTATGCAACATTTATTTGATCGTCGTGTGCCATCATCTGTCTTACATGATAAAAAATCTCCCATTCTATCATTTTTCCTAACCAACCTCTCTTTTGCTTTCCACCTCGTGTCTTTGGTTGTGTCTATTTTGTCCATATTCTTACTCTGAAGCGAATGACTCTCGTGAAAGCCATGAAGTGTGTCTTCTCGATTATTCTAGACTTGATTAGGTTATCGATTTGCTATATCTGATACACATGATGCACTTGTCTGTCGATGTCACCTTTTTGAGAACACTTCTATGTTCCCTCCCACCCTCCTCTAGTCGATGTCACTCTCTTTACCCGTTCTTTCTCGTTTGGTCCTCATCTGCGCCTTCGTACACCTCTCGACCATTGCGGGTTTATGCAGGCACCGGCGATGCAACACCCAGGCCTCGGATGACTCATCTCGTATGTCGCCTTCTCACGGCGGCGGATCTTTGCGGAGTCTCCCGCTGTCTTCCCATTGCCATTCGGAAAGGTACTCCTTCCTTTCGTAACCCTCATCCTATTTATAGTTTCTTGACTTATCACTGCTTATCTTCACCATATTCTACTTTTATTTCCACCTTGTCTTCCATGTCTTAAATTTGTGCAAGATGCTCTCTCTCATCCGGGTTGGAAATAGGCAATGGTTGAAGAAATGACTGCTCTTCATTCTATTGCCACATGGGACCTTGTTTGGTTTCAAGTGTACACACTAAAATTCACCGCAAGTATATGAGTCAACAAGTAATAAGAACTAAGAGTACAGTTATCGTTCCTTTTAGAAGTTGTTTGATCAAATTGACCAATCTTAAAACTCTTTGAGTCTCTTATTATCCAAGCCATCGATTTGAATGATTTGATTTAAGGGAATAATAACTAACAAAAGTAAAATGAGAAAATTGGATCTTAGGGAGGCTTGAACACCAAGGTTTGCTCAATAACAATGTAAAACCAATCACATAAGCACTAGTATTGGAGATCATTGTAGCGAAAAATACTATCGCAGAGTTGAAGCATGGTATTGTAGCAATGTTATAGCACAAGCTGAATTATTTATTTATTTATTCCTTTGTGGTTAGGGCTTCATTCAAACACACTGTTATAACATGTTTTTTAGGAGAGAAAAGAGTGATTTACTCATCAAGGACTGAGAAGAGAACACATATATATATTTATACTAAAATAAATAAATAAATAATAAAATAAAATGTAAAACACGGTGCCTGAACTACCTCTTATCAATTATGTAGTAATCCCTCTTTAACAATTTTCATTTTGCTTTTTTATTTTGTGATTTCCATAATGATCAGCTCTTGTTTAGATTTCTATTTATATAACCCAATAGTTAACCAGAACTCTATCTTATAAACTGTATATACGCAGAATAGCAGATTTCATGGTTGGGTGCTTGGGTTATCCACAGGTAGGTCAATTATCTTTTATACAATTTATTTGATTATTAGTTATTTAAAAAGAAATTTGGAAATGAGAAATGCGATTTCATTTACAGTGTCATGAGCTATGTCATATTTTGCAATATTTACAATTTAATATTAGAAGGTTTTCTTTAATTAAAACCTCATTTTATGCTCCCTTTTTTTTTTTGATTGGAAATAAAAATTTCATTGCGTCATGAGCAAAAAAAGTAGAGAAAGGATAAGTAAGTACTTAAAAGAAAAACTACATAGAGATGTAGTAGAGTCCCCCCTTACAGAGCCTGATGGAAAATTTTAGTAATTCAGCAATGGTCAGCAAACTTAGGTATGTATTTATCACCTGCAGAAACCTCCATGCTGATTATGTGGCCTGTTGCCAGAGAATCTGTCAAATGTTTAGCCAGTTGCGCTATCCATTGAAATGAACACCCCATTTATGAAGAAAGTTCCGAGATCCTGCATGTCAAAGAACCTGACATATGAAGAAAGCTCGTACCCGGTTCTCATCCCTAAGCACCTCATGTGGCTTGTGGAATGTTGATGGAGTTGATGGAGGTAGGAAAAGGTTTGTGTTGGGGAAAAAATCTGTGGAAAGACATGAAGTGTGAAATTGGGTGTTTAGTGCATTTATGACTACCTTCTTTGACTGTAATGGGCAAATCTAGATCAGGAAGCTTATTTACATCGACATTTTTATCTATGGAGTAATGATAAAATTTGGATCTAGTACGTGGTTTAGATTCTTAAACTTGCTAAAGTTCGGAATCGGGTGTTCTTCTAGAATGGCCTTGTAATGGCTTTGTAGGATTCAGACTCGTGAAGAGAAAAATAACTCTCTGATTTTCATTAATTAACAAAGTGAGGGAACATACATATTTATACTCTTAAGTGTTGGAGCAAAGGAAGGAAAGAAATTTAGAGTCTAATTAGGAGACTAAAGAGAAAAGGAAAGAAAGAAATGATTCCTAAATGGATTAGGAAACTAATCCTTAACATTCCCTCTCATGTTGGAGCGTATAGGTCAAATGGGTTATATATGTACTTAATCCTAATGCATCAAGCTTGTTAGACATGTACTTAATCCGATGGGTATATCTGAAGATTAGTTGGAAAATTAGTCAGATTAGTTCTGGGCGTGTTGATGTAGTAGAGTGTGTGCTTGGTAATGGATGTGACACTGAATTGGTACCTGACGAGTTGTTGTAATAGAAAGAGAGGGCTTGTAGAGTAAGGCTGTTGGAAGATGTATAATGAAAAGTTTGCAGAAAAAGGTCGGATGGAGAAGGTCCGTTGGAGAAAGTCATGGGAAGGTACTGCGGGAAGAGTAGTGTTCGGAGGAAGGTTCGTGGAAGAAGGTTCGTCGAAGAAGGTCCATGGGAGAAGGTCAGGTCGAAGGGTTCGCGAGGAGAAGGTCACGTCGGAGAAGGTCGGAGTCGAGAGAAGGTTCGGGAGAAGGTATCGGAGGAGAAGGTCGTGGGAGAAGGTTGCTCCGAAGAAGGTGCGGAGAAAGTCTGCGGGAGAAGGGCCACCGGAGAAGGTCCATCGGAAAAGGACTACAGGAGAAGGTCCGTCTGAGAAGTTCCGTCGGAGAAGGTTCGCCAGAAAAGAGGGATGTCGATGGAAGAGGGCCAGTCGGAAAGAGGGTTATGGCCGCAAAAGTGGCTCTGATACCATGTGAAGAGAAAAATAACTCTTTGATTTTCATAGAAGGTCTGCAAGAGAAGGGCTGCTAGAGAAGGTTTGCGGGAGAAGGTCCGTAGGAGAAGGTTCGCGGGAGAAGGTCCGTCGGAGAAGGTCTGCTGGAGAAGTTCCGTCGGAGAAGGTCCACCAAAGAAGGTCACGAGAGAGAGTGTGTCAGAAAGGGATGTCAATGGAAGAGGGCCAGTCGGAAAGAGGATTGTGGCCAGAAAAGTGGCAGAAAAAGTTGTCGGAAAAGAGGTTGGAAAAGTGGCTCTGATACCATGTGAAGAGAAAAATAACTCTTTGATTTTCATTAATTAACAAAGTGAGGGAACATACATATTTATAGTTAGAGCAAAGGAAGGAAACAAAATTAGAGTCTAATTAGGAGAATAAAGAGAAAAGGAAAGAAAAAAAGGATTCCTAAATGGGTTGGGAAACTAATCCTTAACAAGACTAGTTTGTCGTCTTTCCAACTTTGCTTAAGGTGAGAAATTAGGATTCGTTTATGGGCTAAGGCTCTTTTCTTTGTCATTAGAGTCGTATTCTGGTTCTATTCTAGGTTCTGTTTGGTTACTTTATGGAGGAGCGGGCATGTTTAAAGAAGACAAAAATTTATACCTAGAGAAATACGATATCCTTTGATGCGCGACCCAGCTTTCCTAAAAACTTATTTATAATATTGTAGAGCCCAGAAACTAGTTGGGAAAAGGAAACATGTAGAGTTAGGAAACTTCATATTATTTCATATTTAATTTAGGGATTGTCTTGTATATAAATAGGTTATTTGTGATCAATAAAATACAAAATTTTTCCTTCAATTAATTCTGATTACATGGTATTAGAGCCAAGGAAGGTTTGAGTTAGGACTTTGCTGTGTTTTCTTTTCCGAAATAAGAAACTCAATTTCATGTCTCTGTTCTAACATTGAGGAGTGATAACGCCAAAGAATATTTGGCAGAACCTTTTCAGTCCTTCATGTTACAACATGAGATTCTCCATCATGCCTCTTGTGTTGATACATCCTCTCAGAATGGGGTAGCTGAGAGAAAGAATAGACATATTCTTGGGATCGCTCGGGCTCTTTGTTCAGTCACGGGTCTCAATTACTTTTGAAATTATTGCGGTCTCTGCATGTTTCTTGATTAATAGGATGCCATTGTCGGTTCTAGATTGGGTACACTCCTTACCGCGGTGTTTCCAAATAATCCGTTGTTCCTTATTGATTCCAAGGTATTTGGATGCACATGTTTTGTTCGAGATGTCGAGTCCTCGAGTCTACAACTTGATTTGGAAATTACTTTCAGAAGTGTCTTTGTGGGATATTATTGTGTTCAAAAAGGGTACAGGTGTTATTGTGCCACTCTTCGACGTTACTTTGTGTCTACTGATGTTGCATTCTTTGAGACTATCCCCTTTTCCTTGTTGTTTACTGTTACTAATTAGGGGGAGGATGATGATTTATTGGTCTATTCAGTTTCCTTACCAGTCTCGACTTTAGCTCTTGCTCCTATCTTCACTGCTCTAGCTCCCATTCCTATTAAACCTCCCATTACTCAGGTATACTCTCGACGCCAGAACCCTCTGGTTAGTCAAACGATGGGTACCTTCATCATGAGTGGAGTCCAGAATGATGATCTTCCGATTGCTCTCTGTAAAGGTAAAAGTCAATGTGCTCACCCAATCTTTTTGTTTGTTTCCTCTAACGATTTGTTGTCTTCCTCTCGTTCTTTTATTGCATATCTTGATTCTATCTCTCTTCTGCTCTTTATTTGTGAGGCTTTATCTCACCACTGGTTTTACATAGTCTTATAGTGGATGAAATCTGAGCCTTAGATGACAATGAATCACGTGGGACTTAGTTCCTTTACTTACTGGCAAGAAGGCTATTGGTTGTCATTGGGTGTTTGTAGTAAAGTTTAATCCTGATGGGTTTGTTGCTAGATTGAAGGCTCGTCTTACTGCTAAGGGTTATACTCGGACTTATGAAGTTGATTATTCTAATATATTTTCTCCTGTAGCAAAGCTGACATCTGTCCGTTTGTTTATCTCCCTTGCTGCTTCTTATGATTGGGACTTGCATTAGCTTGATATCAGGAATGCATTTCTACATGGAGATCTTTAAGAAGAAGATTATGTGGAGCAACCTCCAGGGTTTGTTGCTTAAGGGGAGATAAGGAAGGTATATTGTCTTCGGAAATCTCTGTATGGTTTGAATCAGAGTCCTCGTGCTTGGTTTGGCAAATTAAGTCAGGTAGTTGAGGCATTCAGTCAATATCTTCTTTGTTAATCTTCAATTTTGTAATCAAATACTAATAAGAGAAATGTTGTATATATTCATTGATCATTGGTAACATATTTATATATAAGAGAATCCTAAATCGAATTAGGGAAGAATATGTGTTTCCTAATTGGCTTATAACTCTTCATATTTACATTACTATAACAGTTCCCCTAAAGTTGGAGCATAGATATTCATCATACTGACTTATTACAAAAATTCTTTCGATCCCCAACGAAGGATTTTGTGGCTCCTCCTGCTTTTCTCACTCCTCGTATATCCATGAAATTATACAATTGAATTTTCTGCAAACGAAATGATAGTCTATCTCGATACTTAGTTACGCTAATGCGAAATATAAGTTAGATGCTATGCATGGAGGCTTGGTTATCACACAAAGTTTCATTGATGCTTTAAAAGCTTGATACCCTTCTGACGATATTTGGTGTATCCATGATCCTGAAGCAGGTATCTCATGACTGCATCTCGACTCGACACTAGATTGAAACTGACATTACTGCTAACAGCTACTTCCATGAGATTGGTTTCCCTCCAATAAAGTCACAATATCCTAAGGTGAATCTTTTATCTTCCCTAGATCGTACCCAGTCTACGTTTGAAATGTTGGGTCTTGATCTTACATCATATAAGATGACATAACGGAAGAATAATAAAAATTTGATTGAGAAACCAGCCTAAGGGATCCCTTGGTTCATAAAAGACAAAACAACCATGCCACGGGGTGTTTGCAAGGTCCATGCCTTTTGGTTCGTGCTTCCTTTTGATGGAGATTTTGTTGGAGTGAACATCACACGATTTTGGCTGCGTGTGCGGCGCTTTATGAACCAGTAGCTAGGTGAAGCCTTCTCAATGCCCATTGCCCATAAACACAGGCGTATGAGGCTCTCTGACTCATATTTTATTAACTCTTAAATACAAGACTCTCATGGCTCACTTGTGAGTCGAGATGCTTTCAGTACTCTCATGGATCATCTTCTGATATCTATCATGTGGGCTGCGCATAGCCTTCATAGAATTTGCAGGAAGTCTAGTATAAATATGACAAAGAGTCATGCTGCAACAAGTCTTCAAGCGCAAGCTAAAGGCGCAGAATCCTTCCCGGACTAGGAGTCTTTGATCGGGACTCACAAAGTAAAACACAGATCTCTCTTGGACTAGGAGTCTTTCCACGTTGGACTCCCTGTGTCACTTCAGGACTCCATGGGCTGCGGGACTCCTTGTGCTGTGAGACTCATGTGCACTTCAATTAGAGACTTGCGAGAAAGCTTCCATGCACATATAAAGCGGGCTTCTCCACGCTCTGATCTGCTTGCAGCGAGTGTTGCCCCAGGCCCCCATTGGTAGCGAGGGCCTCTGTGTGCGTGCGTGTCCCCAACTGGGGCCTTGCCTTCCCTCATGTGCTATCTTCTTGAGGCTTCTCATCGGGTGGAAATTTGGCACTCGCTTCCTCGATTTGCCTTGATCCTCCTTTCTAATGCGGCATGGGGCCCAGAAGCGATGCCCTAAATGCGCATTGAACTGAGTCATCGCAGAAGTGCGAAACCCTCCCTCTACTAGGAGTAGTAAGTCATCCTCGTCGACTTGATACAGCATGCTCATTGATTTGGTCTTGACGCCCTGAAGTAGCACCCTTCTCTGACTTGCCTCCACGGTAGGCGTTCCTTCGAATGAATCGAAACCGGTCTACTTGTTCTTCCAGTTACCCTATCTTCCTATCGGCGGGATCTTTGCAATCTCTTTAGCCGAGTTCAGCCCTTATCATAGCGGGTTTGCTTTGCTTTGCACTCATCAGGACTAGGATCATGTTGTTAAGGCTTTAGAAGCATGGAATGTCGGGTGAAGCTTCAATATCTCGGGTAGCTTTAGCTTGTAGGTCGCGTTCAATCCTTCAGTACAAGGCGATCATACTTTGGGATCAGCCTGCTGAAGCTGTTTATTTGGTTTTCTTCCATCGCCGAGGTCGACCAGCGAGACCCTCTCCCGCTTCCTTGAGTTCAAGGCCTCCTCGGCTATGCATGTTTTCCCGTACCTCTGCTTGCCTTCAGAAATTTATTCTGCGTCTTAGCAAACTTGTAAGTAGCAAGGCTCACATTGCGACCAAGTTGTTCATAAACTAGCGTCTGAGGCGTGTGAAGTTGGAACGGTGCTTCCTGGGCTCCTATTCACGTGGCGTTGGGCTTGATCACGGTGTAAGATAATTCTGCGAAGCCTTAAAGTTCAATGGGCTCAAAGTTCGACCGAGTTTGTTTGAGTGGGCATTTTACATAATTAAGCGTAGTACTCCTCAAGCATTTGGTTCCCTTTCGCTTCAGTTAATTACATCGGTCAAGGTGATTAGCCATTAGAGAACTTGCCTCATTTAGCATCTTGAGTGACTCAGCAAAAATCACACGTGAACCGTGTGTCTTGATGCTCACTATGTCCTCGAAACACCCCAGTGTCCTGGCGTTGTTGAAGAAGGTCGGGTTTTCTGAGAGCCTTTGTAAGAATGCCCTTTGGTGTTCTCCCAGTCTTCACGCCTCTTGTAGAGATCAAGCCAAGTTATATTTTCTTACGAATGAAATGACAATCTATCTCAATATGCTTAATTAATTCATGAATCGGGTTAGAAAGCGTATGAAGGAGCAACTGGTTGTCCACTGCTAGGGTTTTGCTAGAATTTAGTGTGCCAATGCATGATACTCCTCGAAGCATTTGGTTGCTCCTTTCGATTGATGCATCGGTCAAAGGGTGATTAGCAGTAGAGAACTTGTACTCAGTACCCCACATCTTGAACAGCTCAACCCAAAATCTACCTGTGAACCGTGTGTCTTGATCACTCACTATGTCCTCAAGCACCCCAAAATGCTTCACAACGTTGTTGAAGAAGATTCGGGTTTCCTAGAGCCTTTGTGAAGATATCACCCAATTGTTCTCTGAATGTATACATATCTTGTGAAGTCGACCAAGTTATATTTTCTTCTGAATGAAATGTGATCTATCTCGATATGCTTAATTAATTCATGGAATCTGAGTTAGAAGCCCGATATGAAGACGACACGGTTGTCACGCTGGGGTTTTTGCTGGGAGGCTAGTGTCTGATCTTGAGCTTGCATCGAGTTGGTGAGCCACATGATCTCATACACGGGTGTGTCATTCCTATGTTCGGACCTTTGCACTCGGTAGGAAACAACCCCTTGCTTCTTACTTTGCCATGATACTAGGTTTCCACCAACAAAGACACAATAGCTTGAAGTGGATCTCCTAGCTTTCTTTGACCCTGCCCAATCAACATCTATGTAACACTCAATTCTGTTATGCCCATTCAAATAATATAGAATCTATTCTACACCTACCCAATGGTCGAGAGTTGGAGCGGACATGTACTGACTTATAACATTGACTGATAGGGCAATGTTAGGATAAGTTACTGTAAGATAGTTCAGCTTCCTAACTAGTCTTCTATATCTCTCAGGAACCTCAAATGTTTCACCTTCTCTGGTAAGGTGTACACCTGGAACCATAGGGGAATTGAATGGTTTTACCCTTAACTTTCTAGTCTCAGACGATAGATCAAGCGCATATTTCCTTTGAGATAAGAAGATTCATGTTTGCCATATATTGATGCCCAGTATCTTAGCATCCACTAAATCCTTTGTATGAAGTTTGCTTTAAATAAAAGGACTCGAGATGCGGGATAAGCTTTGAGTCTCCCATTGATAACAATATCCACGTATGCCGCCGTTAACAAAGGTGATGCAGGCCCGGGTTCGTAGAAGGCGGAGTAGTTAAGTTGCACTACGCATGCGAATTCCTCGATGACAGCGCGAGGATTTACCCGAATCACGCCACCGGGGCTCACGATTTCAAACCACACATATGTTCTGCGGCATTGATCGATTAAGTAGAATGGCTTATGTTGAATTCTGGATGCTGGTCCGCATGCTGAAGAGATTTGAAGGCGTGATGCCTCTTGAGTTGCCAAAGAAGCTACCATCAAGAAGGTAGATAGATCGTCAGATTGAGCTCGTGACAGGGTCGAGACCACCTGCCCAAGCTCCTTATCGAATGACTCCACTAGAATTGATTGAGTTAATGAGTTTAGGAAGGAATTGATGGGGTTCTTCCGGATGCGGGCTTAGTCACCTACAAAGCAGTATGGGACACTTGGTGATGTTTTAGAAGCCCAGGCGGCTCGGCGGATGTGTGTTTGGGTGTGGGGTAGGCAAGGGTTCTGTTGAGAGCAGTATCACGTCTGCGTTGGAACATGAGGTGTTAGTTGATTGAGCGGGCGAGTACTTCCACCGAAACGACTTGCTGGTCGGATGTTGACAGGTCTGGCGTGGCTAAAGTCACGAAGGCTAAGACTACATGTGGCGATATGGAAGCTTGACTCGCCAGTCATGCACAGCCGGATTGACTAACGCCCTTGCGACGGTTTGTAACCTCATGAATGATGTCTTATTCGACTTCTTGGACTCATTCGTGGTGGTATACTTGGACGAGATTGTGATCTATAGCTTGACTCTAGAAGATCTCTTGGTACACCTTGAGAAGGTGTTTGTGAGGCTGAGACGAACTTTGTTATGTCGAGAAGGAAATCAGAGTTTGCTCGAACTAAAGATAGAGTTTTGGGTCACTTAATTTCCGATCCAGTTCGGATGGATGGTGTGGAAAGGTGCGACAATTTGAGAATGGCTTTGCAGTAATGAACCCCGATCTTTCGCCAAAGCGAAGCCGAAACTACTCTGAGAAGATTCATCGAAATTTATTCGAATAGTCTGTTCTCTCTTGGACTTATGGAAGAAAATGGGAATGGGATGCGAGTGCAGTGCCTTGCTTCGAGGATGTGATCACCTGAGTCGGTTTGAGACTAAGCTGAGCTTAAGCGTTATCGTTTGAAGTGCACACGGAACCGTCGGGCGGGGCCTTAGGTGGTGTCTTTAGTGCGAGAGGGGCACTCAATGGCATTGAGTTAAGGAAGTTGGATGTAGCAGAGTAGAGGTACATCACCCACGCGAGAAAAAGAGATGACAGCGTCCATCATTGCCTAAAACATGGAAGCGTACTTGGCATGGGGACTCGGTTTGCTGGCGTAAATAAATGACAGCGTAGCTAACACGCCTTCCTTTGAAAACTCGAAGAGGCTTATTGCGAAGCGGCTTCGATGGCGAAGAGTTCTTGGCGGAACTTTGACTTAAGTGTGGGTGCCTGAAGCCGGGTAAGACGCGACCCGAGTGGCGGATGTGTTGAGTGGGAAGGAGATTCGCGAGCTTCGTGGGATGTTGGTGGGAGTTGTGTTGGAGCTTCACGAGAGAGTAAGGCGAAGCCTGAGGGCAGAACATATCAAACTAATTGAGTGAAAGATGGCACCACGAGGTGATATTGGCTAGAGAACAAGTTGCTTTACTCCACATGAGGGAAGCTTTATGTGCCTTAGCTTGATTGAGATGGTATTTGAAGGGGGCCACATGATACAAAAATGGGTTGGTCACCCCAGTAGAGGACATTAGTGCATGGTTTTTCATTGGTCCAAGATGAAGGAAAACATGTAAGCCTATGTCAAGACGTGCCATGTTTGTCAAGTTGACAAGACAGAGCGGAAGAAGGAGGCGGGCTTGTTGCAGTCCCTGCCCATTCCGAAGAGACCATAGTAGTGCTTATCTATGGACTTCATCAACGTGTTCAGAAGTTGGGGCTTGATTTGTTTTGATAGTGGTAGACAGGTTCTCTAAGTACGTTGTCTTTATACCAGCCCCAAGCGAGTGTCCAGCTAAAGAAGTAGCGCGCATCTTCTTCAGCAACGTTATGAAGCTCTTTGGTATGCCTGAGGACATAGTGAGTGATTGGGACACCGGTTCACGAGTGATTTTTAGTCGGTACATTCAGATGTGGGGCATCGAGTCAGTTCCTCTGTTAATCACCCTTAAACACCCTCTGTAGTGGCTGGCGAATAAGACCGGATGCTTGAGGAGTACTATGCCTGATGGCGACTCAAGCAGGCTAGTTGGAGCACATCAAACTGCATGATTATCTTATAATTTGCATCAAAGTTTAGCCATGAGAATGAGCCCTTTTGAGGTAGCAATTGTATTTCAACCTCGCACGCCCTTGGGCATTTAGTTTCGAGCAGCACAGATGTGGCGTGAGCCACGGCGCATCTCTGATTTGCAAAAGACCGACATGATTTACTTGATGAAGCGGAATGACCTTGGCGGCTTAGTAGTAGATTCATGAAGAAATATGCTGATAAAGGGAGGAGGCCTTTGGAGTTTGAGGAAGGGGAGAAGGTGCTGCTCAAGCTAATTCCCCAAATTTGGAAGAAAATTTGAAATAAATAGTTTCAAAGAGGCTTGATACCGAAGTATGATGACCCCTTTGAAATTTTGAAGCGCATTGGGAACGTGGCCTACAAGCTGAAGCTACTTAAGAGATTGAAGCTTCACTCAACATTCCATGTGAGCTTCTTGAAGCCTTATCATCATAATCCTAGTTTGGACAATGTCTTGACAAATGCGAACACTTTATGATCGGGGATAAGTTTAGCGAAAGATTAAGGCATCTTACGAGGATAGGAAGATGGAAGCTATTTGGAAGAAACGAGTGGACCAAGTACTTAATTCATTGGAAGGGGACGCCCGCAAGTGAAGCAAGGTGGGAGAAGGGTGCCACCTTGTTGCAATTTGAAGACCAGATGAATGAGTATGTGCGACTGAAATCAACAAGGATGATGACTACCTCTAGTAGGGGAGGGTTTGTTAGCCCCTCGACTAGATGACCCGAGCTCAATGAGGCACGAGGGCACTGCCTTGGCCCTATGCACGCGTTAGGGGGAAGGCGATCAAGGTAGATCATTGGGGAGTGAGTGCTAGCATGAGATGAGAAGCTCGGCAGCACAAGTGGAAGGCAAGCATGCGGCCCAGTTGGGACGCGCACAATAGCAGTTGCGACACTCACGACTCAAATGGGGTTTGGGGCACGACATTGGAAGCAGTGGGATCAGAGTGGGAGGAACTGCTTGTATATAAGAGCGCGAGACGTTAGGCGCTTGAGTCTTCTAATTGCGGTCACGACAAGGAATCTGACCTGAGGAGTCCTTGACATTATAGATTTGTTCGAGCTGAGACTTCTAGTCCAAGAGGGATTCGCGTGGCTTTGCTTAGGAGTCCTAATCAAGTAAGACTCCTAGTCCAAGAAGTATTCGCGCTGGCTTGCAGTTGAAGACATAGAGTTAGAGTAGGACTCTTAGTCAGATTTGTACTAGGATTACCCCATTATGGCATATAAAGGGCTGCGTACTCATAGTAAATCATTGAGAGCAATTGAGCATCTTGGTAGTAGAACGCTGTATGAGGAGTCTTATATTTTAAGAAGTTAATAAAATACAAGTTGGGGAGCGCCTCGTACGTTCTTGTGTCTTGTGGGACGTGGGGCATTGAGAGGGTGGCTGTGGGTTCTGGCGCCTCACTTGCGTAACGAAATTAAAGCGTGTGATAGTTAGGTTAATATAATAGGTAAGTCGATCTAATGAGCTACAAATTGTTCTGACTACGCATAAAGGCCAGAGTTTAACTAGTTACAATCTATATATAAAGTTGATATATCTTTATCTTGAGTTTTGATGAGAAATTCCAGGACTGGATGCTCATTTGAGATGCCATGAGTTAAGGTACATTTACGATTTGGAGGTGATTTATGAGGATGAAGTTTGGAAATGAAAATGAATAATAAGAAAACTTAAAAATTTAAAGATAACCAAGTGTGCTTTTAGTCTTTCAATGCTCCCATCTCCTTTATGTTTGATGGTGAAGATCCACCTACAGCCATCGGGTTTCTTCCCTATAGGTAGATCGGTAAGTACCCAGGTGCCATTCTTTTCTAGTGCCTCAATCTCCTCATTAATTGCTTTCTCCATCCAGGATGCTTAAGAGCTTCATGAATTGAATTAAGACATACCTTGTCGAAGCGGAATCTGAGTCAGTCGATTATTAGCACTTGAGTATTTGTAAAGGGATTTGGATTCAAAGACTCCTATATGAACTCAAGATGATCAATAACCAGTCAGTCAAACTGTTTTGCGATAAACAGGCTGCAATTAACACTACTAAGAATCCAGGTCATCATATGATAGAACAAAGCATGCTGAGATAGATCTCCACTTTATCTTAGAAAAAATTGAGAAGGCTCTTGTGCAACCTATCTACATCTCTACTCAACATCAAACAATTGATATACTCACTAAAGCTCTCTTAAGACCTAAATTTGAAGAATTGAGTTGCAAGTTGGGCATGTACAATTTGTACAACCTAACTTGAGGGGGAGTGTGGAATTATAGGGTGTAGAATTAATTATCTTAATATTAGGGTGTCTTAAGTTATGTAAATAAAAGGAGATCGGAATAAATCTCCTTTATTTATTTATTTAACTTTCATTATTCCTGATTTTGTGGAGGACTTGTTTCCTCTTTTAGTTAGAAAACCCTAGTAGTTATTTGACAGTTATTTGGATCCTTTCTCTATAAATAGGCTGTAAATTCTGATTCAGAATAACTGAATAAGTATACTTTGGAATTTTTTAGATGGCAATATCATCCACATACACTACCAACAGAATGGTACCAGAACTAGAATTCCTGTAGAAAACATAATGGTCAGACTTACTCTTATGCAGCCAAATGTCTCAGGCGCCTCTTGAGATTTACCAAGCGAGCACGGAACTTTGTTTCAAGCCAAACAAAGATTTTCGAAGACGACACACCTTTCCTATCTCCCCCTGAGTAACAAACCCTGGAGGTTGTTTCATGAAAACTTCCTCCTAAAGATCTCCATGTGGAAATGCATGCTTGATGTCAAGCTAATGCAAGTCCCAATCATGGCAAGCAGGAAGGGAGATAACTAATCGAACATATGTCATCTTAGCCACAGGAGAAAAAGTGTTAGAATAGTCTACTCCATAAGTTTGAGCACCAACCTTCCTTATGAAGACAAGCCTTGATCTAGCGACATGCCCATCATAATTAAATTTCATTACTTAAACACCCAACGACCGACCCGATAACTTTCTTTCTAATAGGTAAAAGGCACCCGAGTCCCTGTTTTCATCTGACTTGCATTTCATCTATCGCCTTGTATGCCAGCGTAGTGAGATAAAGCCTTATGGACGATGTTAAGAAGAATATAGAATCCAAGGATCTGATAAAAGGCAAGCTGAAGATGTGGAATGATTATAGGAAGCTTGAATGAGGAGATTGAATGCATACAACGCGTTTACCTTTTAGGAGGCTGTCGAATCATCGTGAATTGGATTTGATGGCCAAGAAGCAGGTTGGTGCCATTGAATTTAGAAGGCTAAAGGGTTTTGGCGAGAGTATACGAGTAGTAGAGTTTAAGAATAGGATGAAGTAGGAGCAGGTGAGCAAGAATAAACCAATAAATCATCATCCTCCCCTAACTCGTAACAATAGATGAAAGGGAAAATGAAGTAGTCTCAAAGAATACAACATCAATAGACACAAAGCAACGTCGAAGAGTGGAGACCCGATACTTACACATACCCTTTTGAACTTAGGAATATCTAAAGATCTATTTTTGGACTTGATCGAGTTTAGAGACTTGAGGACGGACATTTCAGACAAAGCATGTGCATCAAATACCTTGAGTTGATAGGAACAAGTTATTTGAAACAAGCGGGTAGTAGGAGTATGACTAAGAACCGATGAGGGCATCCTATGAATAAAACAAGGCTGTGGAGTACGCCTGACCCCAAATGTTTAGAACATTCATAAGACAAAGGCTTGGCGATCTCAAGAAGATGTCTGTATTTCTAAGTACCCTGAATTCTTAGAGGGAGTATCAACACAAGAGGTCTGATGGAGAATCCAACGTGAAAGATTGAAAAGGTTCCGACAAATACTCCTTGGCATTATCACTTCTCAATGTTTGAACAAAGACATGAAATCGTATTTAAATTTTTGCACAAAAGGCACTAAAATGAGAAAAAAGCTTAGAATGGCTTTTAATTAGATAAAGCCAAGTTATACGAGAGAAATCATCCACCAAAGTAATGACATATTTAAACCCAGTGGGAGACATAGTAGAGCGAGGGCTAAGCATCCCGAATGGCCCAACTTCGAAAGAACCTTAGCTTGTTTATTAACTCTAGGACTCAAATGCACACGATGATGTTTAGCATATTGACATGACTCAGAGTTCAATGAAGATAGACTAGAAAACGGAGGATATTATTTCTTCAACAGAGAGATGGATGACCAAAGCGATAATGTAATTCGATTGTGTAGAACTAGATACATAACTCACATGCTCAAGACTTCTGTGAGAAGATGATTATACTTTTCATATGTATGCATGATAGGAGCTATGTTGCATGGGTTTAGATACAGTTTTGGGTATGTGTATGTATACAAGTTCTTGATCAACTCAAATTTTAGGATAGATGACTCAGGTAAAAAGAATCTAAAAACATATATGAGTACTCAGCTAAAAAGGATCTAAAAACAGATACGAGTACTCCGATACAGCATAATAAAAGAAAAAATTGATCAAAATTAAATTAGAAGTGAATATGACCCTTCAAAAGTTTCCTTTTCATTCGAATTGGTTTTTTTCCTTTTATTGTCACTTTTTAACATAACTCTTCTTTTTCTCTAATGTAATTTCTGTTGAGATAGTTAATGGAATAAAAGGACATCAATGAAAACATCAAATTATACCCAAAGTAAAATGGGAGTGTCCGACAAGGATGCCATTCTCACAGCCATGTGATGTCATGTTGACACAAGTACGTTGGATGAAATTGAAGAATCCGAGTATCAAGAGGGTAGGAATACTAGTATTCCCATTGGAGAAAACCGTAAGCCCAATAGAGTTCTCCATTTTGACTTGCTTAAATAGATTCGGTCAAAGCTTATTCTAAGATTTCTTTGATTCATGGTTAGTCTTAGCACAATGCACAAAATATTAATCTCCTCAACTTTTACAACTTCCTCCATAAATCTCAAAGTCTACATTGGCTAGTAAATCCACCTCTCCCACACCTAATTTATGTAACAGAAGCTGAATCTCAACCCCTGCAACTTCCTCTTCTGAATCTCAAACTCCACCTCAGCTAGCAAATGCATAAAATATTATCTTCCCCACCACAACTTCCCCTGAATCTCAAACTCTGCCTCAGCTAGTAAATTCACCTCTTCCATACCTAGTTGAAGTAACAAGAGCTGCAGCTTCTTTATTTGTCATAGAAGAGGACTACAAACCGATGACTATTTTGAGTAGACCATTCACTAGAGAAGATATAATTCTTAGCATCAGTATGGTGGAGCTTGCTAGTTGAATTATTTGTGTTGCTATTAGTAACAATCAATATAATCAATGATGGGATGATACTCATAGAGTTCCTCCCACATACCTTATAAGTTGGCCATGATATGTACCTAGGGAAAAAAAATTGCACAACTTCATAGATCTTTTTAAATATTTTTATCTTGAGAAAGTACCTTCCCGTGACACTTCCCAAATATGTTTAAGAACATAACAGTAGTATTGATGCTAAGTCTCAGGCTATATCATAACTAGGTTATGATTATTGAATTTTCCCTATGCCAATTTTTTTTTGTCCTTTGAATCATCAAACAATTTGTAACTTGCCGTTGGCCCTAACATATACTTTTACAGCATTCCGGTGCTGTCACCATTATAAACATTTTTCCTTTCATTTTTTTCCAGTGTAGAAATGTTGTCTGGCTTCCCGGATCCATATCAGAAGCTGCTGTTACCACTATTTCTTGTAACTATTGTACTCCAGGTACCCCACTATAAGATCTATTACTCTTTGTCTAGCATGTCGAGTTGCTTTTTTGCTTGATAAGTAGTGCTAGTGTTTACCATTGATGTGGCTGCTCCTTATTTATTTATTTTCGGATTTCATTTATATATTGATAATACAAAATTGTCCCATAGGTCCTGTTTACAAGATTCAATTAAAGTTCCGCCGGCTAGAAATACCACCGAATTACAATGTAGATCATTTGGGTATGTGCCACTCCATAAAGATTAAGGAACCATATTTCTTAATTTTATTTCATTAAGATGTAATTTTCATTTGTTTATGTATTTGATCTGTTGTAATCTTTTCTTATGCAAAGTTTCATGTCTGTTGAGAATATATTCTCTGGTTTATCTCTTTCCTTTCTTGTACATTATTTTCCTTCCTTTTTGTTCTTTATTTGTTTCCTTTTAATGCCTTCTTGATGTGTATATATAGGTGTCTCTATATTATGTAACTCATTCAATAAAAGAAAAGTATTCTTTTCTTCTCTCATTTCATATGGTATCAGAGCCATGGGAGGCTCGGGTTAGGGTTTGGCCTCGGTTCCAACTTTGGCAACCCATCTAGTCGTTGTATCGCACTCTAACCACCCCCACCTTCATCTTTGGAATCCTTTTCCGCCATTAGGTCACCTCGATTGCTAGAAAAATTTTCCGATGAACTTTTTCGATAACGCTGTTTCTGGTCGGTGACCCCACCATTGGAGTCGCCTTGGCATGATCTATCCACCGGAGGAAACACCTTTGACAACCACTACACCACGCACCCACATGCGCTGATTTTCCTTGAGCATTGTCCTCGCACGTTGGCGTGAACTGATGCGGCGACAACGGCTTCTCTTCTCGAGCTCGTCAGTGCGGAGTCCTTCTATCCACTTGTCTTCTGTTTTGAGACCTACATACCCTTTTCTCGAGTTTATGTACATTGGCACTTTTCTTAGAAGACTTTCTCTTGTTTCTTGAGAACAGTCAACGCTCTTGTCTCTTGATCTCCACGAGACCACATTGTCTCCACTTTAGTAGCGTGTTTGTTGTTTGAGTTGACTTTGTTCTTTTCTCACTTGATGGCTACGAAGGAGCTCGTTCTACCGTTGAGTTATTCTTTCCATGATGAGTCTATGGGTACATCCACTGGCTCAGAGACGACGAATATGCATCAATTTAGATGCATTTGTCGGACCGGTAATGCCTCTGCTTGCCTTTTACATTCATTTGGACCATGGATTCTTGATTTTAGAGTCTCTGATCATCTTTTTGGTAATACGAATCTTTTTTCTTCCCTTACTATTACATCACCTTTACCCATGATTACTTTAGCTAATGGATCTCAAACCATCGCTAAAGGAATCTGTTCAACATGTCCTCTTCCTTCCGTACCCCTTACTTCTGTCCTTTATGTTCCTGATTGTCCTTTTAATCCGATTTCTATTAGTAAATTGACTCATGGCCTTAATTGTTTGATTACCTTTTTTGATAATTCTTTCACATTGCTGGACCAGAGTACGAGGAGGATGATTGACATAGGACATGAGTTTCAGGGCCTCTTTCATCTCAGCTTGCCTTCATCTTCTACTGCTTGCACTTCCATGGATACTCTTCTCCTTATTCATAGTCGCCTTGGACATTCGAATATTTCCAAGTTTCGGATAATGGTTCCTCGTTTTTCTAGTTTGTCCTCAATTGAGTGTGAGTCATGTCACCTTGAGAGACATACTCATGTCCCATTCCCTAGGTGCCTAGATCAGCGAACAAAGTCTCCTTTCGAGCTTGTCCACATTGATGTTTGGGGTCCTTCTCGGACTGAGTCTACTTTGGGGTTCTAGTACTTTGTTGATTTTATAGATGATTATTCTTGTTGTACTTGACTATTTTTATTGAAAACTCGAGTTGAGTTATTCTCTATCTTCTAGAAGTTCCATGCTTGAGTTCGAACTCAATTTAATACTTCAATTTGTATCCTACAAAGTAATAATGCCAAGGAATATCTTTTTGGACCATTCTCCTCTTTTATGTCCTCACATGGGATTCTTTATTAGTCCTCTTGTGTTTACACTCCTCAATAGAATGGAGTGGCTGAGCGCAAGAACCGTCATTTAGTTGAAATCGCTTGCACTCTTTTACTCTATCATAAAGTTACTCAACATTTTTGGGGGGATGCTATCTTAGCCGCTTGTTATTTGATTAATCTTATGCCATCATCTGTCTTGCATGATCAAATCCCTCATTCCATCCTCTTCTGTCTTCCCCCTCATGTCTTTGGTTGTGTCTGTTTTGCCCATAATCTTTATCTGGACAAGATAGCTCTTGTAAAAAGTCACGAGGAGTGTCTTCTCGGTTATTCCTAACCAGCAGAAGGTAACTTTGCTACTCTCTGATCTGTGATACATTATCTCTGTCGATGTCACCTTTTTTGAGAACCCTTTTATGTTCCCTATCGCCCACCCTCCCAGTTCTTATGTCATTTCTCTACCCCTTCTTTATCTTATCTCGAATACCTCATCTGTCCCTTCGGCTACTCCACCTCGACCATTGTAGGTTTATACTTGTTACTCGCATACCGACACCACGGGCCTCCAACTGACTCATCTCCTATGGCGCCCTCCTCCCCGACGCCGGTCTTGCTGTCTCCCCCTGATCTTCCCATTGCCGTTTGGAAAGGTACTCATTCCTCTCGTAACCCCCATCCTATTTATAATTTCCTAACTTATCACCACTTCTTTTCACCATATCCTGCTTTTATTCCCCCTTGTCTTATATTTCTCTTTCTAAAACTGTGCATGAGGCCCTCTCTCATTCGGGCTTGAAACAGGCAAGGGTTGAAGAAATGGCTGCTTTGCATTCTACTGGCACGTGGGACCTAGTCACCTTACTTGCTGGTGAGTCTCATGTTGGTTGCCGTTGGGTTTATACTGTTAAGATCGGTCCGGATGACGGAGTGGACCGTCTTAAGGCTCATTTTAGTTGCTAAGGGGTATACTTAGATATATAGCTTTGACTACTATGACACTTTTTCTCCTGTTGCCAAGATGGCTTTCATTTGTCTTCTCTTCACTATGGCTACTATGAGATCTTGGCCCTTGTATCAGTTGGACATCAAGAATGCATTTCTCCATGGCGACCTCGTCGAGGAGGTATATATGGAGCAACCACCTGGATTTGTTGCTCAGGGGGAGTCTGGTTTAGTATGTAGGCTACGTCGTTCCTTATATGGCTTAAAGCAGTCCCCTTGAGCTTGGTTTGGCCGCTTTAGTTCTGTGGTACAAAAGTTTGGTATGACTTGGAGTACATCATACCACTCTGTCTTCTATCAACATACATCCTCAAAACAATGCATCTATCTGATTGTTTATATGGACAACATTGTTATAAGAGGCAGTGATCAAGATGGTATTTGGAGACTTAAACAATATCTCTTTAACCACTTTCAAACAAAAGACTTGGGGAAACTCAAGTACTTTATGAGGATTGAGATAGCTCAATCTAATTCCGGTGTGGTTATGTCTCAGAGGAAGTGTGCCTTGGATATATTGGAGGAAATTGGTATGCTAGTCTGTAAACCTGTAGACACTCCTATGGATCCGAATGTGAAGCTTGTACTTGGACAGGAGGAGCCTCTACGAGATCTAGGGAGATATCGACGATTAGTAGGGAGGCTGAACTACCTCACCATCACCCGACTGGACAATTCATTTCCTGTGAGCGTAGTTAGTCAGCTCCTGCAATCACCATGTGATAGTCACTAGGATGCTGTGATTCGTATCCTCCGTTATATCAAAGAAACAAAGGGCCAAGGGGTGTTATATGAAAACAAAGGTCAAACTTAGATTGTTGGATATTATGATGCAGACTGGGCAGGCTCACCCGGAGACAAACACTCCACTTCGGGATATTGTGTATTTATTGGAGGCAACTTAATATCCTGGAAGGGTAAGAAACAGGATGTAGTGGCCAAGTCTAGTGCTGAAGCTGAGTATCGGGCTTTGACTTTGGCAACTTGTGAATATATGGCTCAAAAAGCTTCTCAAGAGCTAAGATTTGAGAAGGATGAACAAATGACACTTGTGTGTGATAACCAAGCAGCCCTACACATTGCCTCCAACCCAGTCTTTAATGAAAGGACCAAGCATATTGAAGTGGACTGTTACTTTCGAGAGAAGATTGCCTCAGGATGCATGACTACTACTTTCGCCAACTCGAGTGACCAACTAGAAGACATTTTCACTAAGTCTCTCCGAGGTCCGAGGATTCAGTATATTTGTAATAAGCTTGGTGCATATGACCTATACGCTCCAGCTTTGAGGAAGAGTGCTGAGAATCATAGGATATTCTTAGGATATTTTCTGGTTTGTCTCCTTCCTTTCTTGTACATTATTTTCCTTCATTTTTGTACTTTATTTGTTTCCTTTTTATGCCTTCTTGATGTGTATATATAGGTGTCTCTATACTATGTAACTCATTCAATAAAAGAAAAGTATTCTTTTCTTCTCTCATTTCACAATGTCTAATTATCTCTCTTGCACCATTAGATGTACACGTGGAGCAGCTTACACAATATATACATGATATCTGTTGGTCATTAATTGTCAATTGCTTTAGTATGTGGATTTTATGGTTGTAATCTAACATTGGATTCCTTACATATCCTTTCAGGTTGTGTTGGTGCCTGTGATGAGATTCTTAGACAGTTGACAGAAATTTGTGGAACTGGCTCCCGCATTTGTCCTAGTGTACCAGGTATATAGATTATACTTATCCAGTGCAGTTACTTTAATATTGTTGCAAGGTGTGGAACCATTTTACTTTGAGTTACTTTCTTTCTTTCGTTTTCTTTTGTAATGTTTGATATTCTTGTTCATATGATTCTTATTGGCTTCATTGTTAATGTTGTTATTTCTGTTACAAGAGTGGAAAATTCACATTCAATTCCTGCATTTTGTGAAATTAAAATTAGTCTCACACCGCACCAACTTATTTGCTAATTTTTCAACATCAATCAATTCATTCTCCCAATTCTGGACACTAGTATTTGAACATAAGTTGAATGGCTAATTTCACCTAATATCCCATAAATATTAACCTGAGCTCTAGTTGCTTATGGTCTCTCCACCTTAAGCATGCAGAGTTTTACTTCACCTACTATTATTAACTAACAAACAAAACTGGGTATGACTGAAATCACGGTTGTATATGCTGTATATACTAATCATGAATTTGAATTGTCATGTTGATACCCATTTTTCACAAACAATGTGAATATTGTCTGATTTATAAACTAATGAGAGCAGAGGAATGCTTGAATTTATTCTTCTGGAGTCCCAGGTTGTCATCCACAACTCTTGACATTTATTTAGCATGTTCAGCAGCAAGAGGGCGAGGATCAAATGCATCTTCCACACCAATGCTGCTTGAGCGGTGGTAGGCAAACTGCTTGCATTCACTGTAGCCAAAGAGGGCATTCTTCAAATGATTGCCCTTCACTGGTTCTGCGCTCTCGGAATTCACAGTCTCATCGAACAAATATGCGAAGTGGTACACCTGTGAACTAGTATTTTCTCCTTGTCGTTTTAATAGCACATAAGAATGCAAATTCTATTGCTGATCAAAGTACTTCTGATGACTGCTTAGTAAATTTCTTTCTGGGAGTTCAGGGTGAAGGTTGAATTTATCGGCATCTGTGTGTTTTATCCAACACTTATGATTACAGGGAATGGAACAGTGGGTACCTTATATGCATAGAGAAGTAAATGTATGAAAGTTCCCCTAGTTTCCTCTCCTGTAATCATGCTTGACAGGTCATATGTTCCATGTTTATGTTTCTTTAGTCATACCAGAAAGCACGGCACCAGGTGCAACTAACGCAGGGCGGTAGATCAAATCAACCAAAATTCTGGTTGATTTGAGATATTATCTTTTGTGAAGAGAAAAATAACCCTTTGATTTTCATTGATTAAAAAACTGAGGGAACATACATATTTATAGAACATACATATTTATACTCTAAGTGTTAGAGCAAAGAAAGGAAACAAAATTAGAGTCTAATTAGGAGATTAAAGAGAAAAGGAAAGAAAGAAAGGATTCCTAAATGGATTAGGAAACTAATCCTTAACACTCCCCCTCAAGCTGGAGCATATAGGTCAAATGGGTTACATATGTACTTAATCCTTGTAGAAACCAAGAGGAGAGGAGTTGGAGGAAAGAATAAAGGGTTACAACCCTATAAGTTAAGTATCCTAAGAAGATACAAACCAATATGTTATAGTATGATACATAATATAACAAATATGTTAACGTATGATACATACTATAACACTCCCCCTCATGTTGGAGCATAGATGTTAATCATGCCCAACTTATTACATAAGTAGCTAACTCGGTCTTCACTTAGGGATGTTGTGAAGATATCACCTAATTGTTCTCTAGTCTTCACGTATTTTGTAGAAATTAAACCGAGTTGTATTTTCTCACGAATGAAATGACAATCTATCTCTATGTGTTTAGTTCATTCATAAAAAACAAGATTAGAGGCAATATGAAGAGTAGCCTGGTTGTCATACGAGCTTTCTTTGGGATGGTTTTAATACCGACTTCGCCCAGTTGATAGAACCGCATAATCTGGCATGCCGGAAATTGTGTCATTCTTTGCGTACTTTCGGTCACGCACTAGATCGAGAGATAACGCTCTGTTTCTTACTCTTTCATGAAACTAGATTCCCTTCAACAAACACACAGTAGCCCGAAGTGGACCTTCTGTCTTCTTTAGATCCTGCCAAATCTGCATCCGTGAAACACTCAAGTCTATTATGCCCATGATTACTGTACAAAATACCACGTCCTGTGGCTCATTTCAAGTAACATAGAATCTGTTCTACAATCACCCAATGATCAACTGTTGGAGAAGACATGTATTGGCTTACAACACTAACAAAGTATGCAATATTAGGGCGTGTTACTATAAGGTAGTTCAGCTTCCTAACCAACCTTCTATATCTCTTAGGATCTTCAAACAATTCGCTTTCTCTAGTAATATGTAGGCTTTGTGTCATAAGGGATTGACATTGCTTTGCTGCCAATTTTCTTGTTTCAGACAATAGATCCAACACATATTTCCTTTGAGATAAGAAGATATCACGTTTGCTCCTCATAACTGACACTGAAGTATTTTAGCATGCTAAAGTCCTTAGTGTGAAATTAGCCCGTGAAGAAAGACTTGAGGTGAAGATATACCTACCATATCATCCCAGGTAATGATAATATCATCAGCATACACAACTAACAAGATGATACTGCAGCAGAGTTTCTATAAAGACATAATGATAAGTTGTTCTTACGTATACCAATTTCTCAATCACATCATTGAATTTTCAAACCATGCCACGAGGACTTTGTTTTAAACGTATAATGATTTTGAGCGACAAACTCTACTGATCTCCCCTTGTGCGACAAGCCCGATTAGGTTAACATAAACCTCTTGGAAGATCCCGTGAAGAAAGACATTCTTAATATCAAGTTGATAGAGTCCTGCCATGAGTGGTTCTTTGAGATATAAACTGGCAAGATAGAGGTCGGGATGGCAGGAAAAGTATCGAATAATCCCACCCCGTTGGTCGAGCATACCCTTTAGCAACGAGACGGAGTGCTACTTAGAACAATCGATCTATCATGATTAACCTTCATGTAACATCCATCAATGACAATGGCTTTCTTCCCGACAGTAAGCGTGCCCGAGTCAGTATCATTATCAGTCAGGCATCCATCTCCTCTATCCTTAACCTTTACGCTAACTAGGATAAGCTAGGACTTGAGAAACCTTTGTTGAAGCGATGAAATAGAGTCGAGGATGCGATAAGCGAACAAGTATGGGATAATGAATGGGTTATGAGCAAAGGAGGAGATTGGATGAGTACACTGACGTTTACTTTTATGAAGAGCAATAGGAAGGTCATCACTAAGAACTGGATCCAATGCCGAAGCAGTCGGTGGAGGGCTTAAGATTGGGGGTTGTAGGCGCCAAGCATAAACCCGAGTGATGGGAGGCTTTGTCAAAGGTGGGGTGAGAAGTAAATTTGTGACGAGAATAAGCAGGCAAATCATCATCCTCCTGTTGGCTCTTTTGTGGATCGGGTCTGGAGAAAAAGGAGTAGTATCGAGAAAGGTGACATCAGCAAACACCAGGTATTTGCGAAGACTAGGACAATAACACTTATACCCCTTCTAAACTCGAGAGTAACTAAGGAAGATACACTTCAATGACTTAGGATCGAGTTTAGACACATGCAGACAAACGTCTCGAATAAAACAAGCACACCTAATACCCGAGGCTCAATGGAAAACAAAGATTTATGGGGAAAGAGGGTTTGAAACGGAGTGGCCCAATCCAAGACAGAGGAAGACATCTGATTAATCAAAAAACTAGAGGTGGAAACAACATTGGCCCAGAAATGCTTGGGCACGTGCATTTGAAATAATAGCGCCCGAGTGGTTTCAAGAAGGTGTCGTATCACATGTCCAAACTTACAGCAGTAATAACATAACCCCTCTAGAATTATGCCCTCTAGTGTTACCTCCTAGGCCACAATTTCTATACTATGGCTTTCTTGACTCACCATTGTTTCGACCAACAAGAGCACTACTCATTTGGGCAGCCGGAAGCGATGATATTTTTATGCGGAGTATTCTGATGAACATTTCTTGGAAAGAAGAAACTTCAAGGTTGAATGAGTCTAATACTAACAGTCATGCTCGGAGAGGAGGCGTTTGAGAGCCAATCAACTGCCATCTTTCGGATTGATCTTACTATTGAACTGAACATCCCGGACTAAGGGTAAGAAACTTTTATTCAGTTCCTCATTTGTCTTTTTATAGTCCATGAAAAATTCCATAAGTGATCGATCTTGTTTCTTAGAGCAATAAAAGGCCTGACACACATCGAAGATGCTAGAAATATTTCCCTTTCCAGAATACACAAATTCCAAATAATCCATTAGCTCCTTAACAAACTCATGGTGATTAATGAGAGTAAGTACTTTACCATCAATGGAGTTATGAATTTGGAGAAAGAGATGGGCATCATCCTCCGACCCACGTTCATAGATAAATGATGGGGGTCCTCATCAAGGTAATTGGCCATATGAACACTCCTCAAGTAGAGGCAGATTATTTTACTTCAATCCAAGTAATTGGGACTAGTCAGTTTGTCCTCCGTGATTTTGGACATCATTAGGACCAATTCAGGCGCCAAAACAAGCTTCTTATTTGCTGACTCACTCATTAGGAAGCCAAGGGATGTAGATCATGGCCAAAAAGTACCTCAAGAAGGCAGAAACTCAAAAAAATATCGCAGAAACCCTAGGTAAATAGGGCTGTTGGACTCAAAAACCACCAAAAGTAGTAGATCCAGGTACCAAACAAGGAAACCAAGTACACATAAGGATTTGTGTTTTAGAGCGACACTAAGAGGAAGGAGGTCGAACTACAGGCAGTCCCCCCATGTGCCCTACGTGCGACACGTGTGGATGCGGGTTGAATTTATGGGACCCAGCGTGAGCACCACGCAAGTGGTTTTGTCCCACCGGTATTTTCTAGCGGGCTCGTCATTTGGTTGTGAGAAGCTCCTCGGGCCCGGCAGGTGGGACCCTACTCTCCCTCGAAATAGGTGTTTCAAAAACACCTCCTGGCTCTCCCCGATCGAGGCCACAGGCTGCGGTACCATCTTAGAAACCAAGAGGAGAAGAGTTGGAGGAAATGATTCCTTGTGTTTTTTCCATTGCGTCATCATACATATATATACAAGAAGGTTAGACTATATATTAGGTAAGATGATCTGCTCTTCCTTAAGGGTTACAAATAAGTTAAGTATCCTAATAAGATACAAACCAATATGTTAACGTATGATACATACTATAACAATCCTAATGCAACAAGCTTGTTAGACATGTACTTAATTGATTGGTAGATCTGGGGTCGTTGGAAAGTCGTCAGAATTGTTTACATGGCGAGTTGATGTGACCGAAGTGAAACATGGTCATAAAATGCGTCGTTGGAATTGATTGCACGACGAGTTTATGTAACTGAAAGCTGACCTCCAAGTAGACTGCTAGAAAAGTCATCGGAAAAAGGTATGAGGGAGAAGGTCCGTAGGAGAAAGGCCGTCAGAGAAAGTCCGACGGAGAAGGTCCTACGAAGAAAGATCCGCAGGAGAAGGGCCACCGGAGAAGGTCCGCAAGAGAAGGTCTATCGGAAAAGGTATGATAGAGAAAGATCATTGGGAGAAGGTTCGTCGGAAAACCCTCACAAAGTCGTTAGTCTTCTCTTTGAGAAAACCCATGTGAACTGAAATCCCTCCCCAGAGCTCATAACCTTCAGTAGCTACTGCATTCATGATATATATATTTCTATTTAGCTGCTTCTTTTGACAGCAATTCAAACTTTGAATCTTAATATCTGCTCTCGGGAAACTCTTGGTTATACAGGAGGAGACTCTTCAGTTCCATGTAATACGTGTGGAACACCTTGCGTTCTGCGAACTGCTAACACTGAAAATAACAGGGGAAGAAAGTTCTACTCATGTCAGTCTCAGGAATGCAACTTCTTTGTGTATGTATACCTTAGCCTTGTAACTGTGTAACACCACCACCTACTACTTTGTCTTTCTCTGCACCTAAATAGAAAACCAGAAACAATTTATGCTGTTTGTATATCTTATTTTCTCAAAATGGTTATTTCCAAGCATAATTTTAAAAGGCATGTTTAAAGCGCACCTGGACTCAAGGCACAAAATCACTCAATAGCCCCTTATAGACTATAATTGCTTTTAAAAACACTTTTCTTCTTAAAATTTCTAATTATATATTGAAATTTATATGTTTTTTCATTGAATTTTTCTGTAAATATTAGGAATCTTTAATTTTTTTATTAATATAATCATACTTTGAATATTTTATAAAATTGTTGTACATCTAAGGTCACATTTCACTTCACAAAAGCTCGCCCCTTAGGTGTGCCTTATGCCTTAAGGTTCCAATAAGACTTTACACCTTGGTGCGTCTTGCGCCTTTTAAAACTATGTTTTCTAGATTAAAAAATAATTGTGACATAATCTGAAACATCTCATATAAAATAAGTTTTTTTCTTTCACAAGGATGCTTAACCATTAGTTTATGGAATGCCTTTATGCTTGCTTGGATGCAGATGGGAGGATACCCTAGACAGCAGCAGTGGGGGAAGAAGTGCTCAACCTGCAAGTGCCAGCAGCTCAGCCTCTAATCCCAGCAGAAGGGGTGGCCGAGGCAGAGGTGGCCGTGGCCGTGGCCGTGGCAGTGGCAGTGGCCGTGCCGGTCAGAGCGGAGGACGGATGGCCACCGACGCCACTTTCGTATCAGCAACTGGTGATCCTGTATCTGGTAGAAGATGTTTCGTTTGTGGAGATCCATCACATTTTGCGAATGTCTGTCCCAATCGAGGAATGTGACCAAAGAAGCTCCTCATTTCAGTATCATCTTTGTAGATTGATGCTAGCTTTGATGTAGATACTTTTAAGGGGGGCTTTTGGTAGGAGGGAATAGAGAGTGGGAAATATAATCTCATTTTCATTTCTTCCTTGTTCTTATATTTGGATAAGTTTTATAAGAATATGAATGAAATCAAAATTAATTTGGACGGAAGCAAACTCCTACTTTTAAGTAGGATTTTGATTCATCATACCTAGGTGGTGTTTTGATTCCCTCTCTAAAGAGATAATGCAAAATAACTTTAATTTACTATTTTATCTTCAGATTTTAGTTCTCAAATCCCAAATTTCTAACTTATTTCAAGTTTGATGCCTTGATTCTTGCAAATTAATTTGTGAATAAATATTTGAAAAGAGGTTATTTCTTCAAAATAGAAAAATTAGGAAACATTAACATGATTCTTGGTTTTAACACAAAATTTTTAGCACTATATTTCATGACTCATAGTTATAAGAAATCAAATTCTTACATGTATAATAAATTATTTTCACAAATTTATTAGAATTATAAGCGTTGCTTAATCTTTTCCAACAAAAAATAATAGTGTATATGAATAAAAGTTGGATAATATTTCTTGCATTGATAGACAAAGCTTTTGAGGTATCATATAGCTTTTTCTGAGCATACAGATAAGTTGGTGGATATAAGCAGCAAACCAAATTCTAGCGAAAGAACCTTTCGTTAAAGATGCTACAAGACAAACATAAAAGGAAAAGCAGCATAGATCTGACACAAAAATGTATATATATATATATATATATATATATATATATATATATATATATATATGTAGCAGAAACAAATTATCTTGCAGTAGTTTATTATATGTTTAGAGTATAATGTAAGTGAAAACACTTATTAGGGTAATAAAAACGACTGCAAACTAACTAAAATACGGGATATAATGAGTATAAAGTATACTCATCAATGAGCTTGTCTCCCTTCATCATCTCTCCATCTTCTACCATTGCTCCTGATGAAAATCATTTTTGTTATCTTATCAATGACCCTTTAGGGGAAATGGTTTTAGGAGTAGGAAATATGCATGGTCGAATATGAGGGTTTTGAATAGGTTCAAGACAGTCAAACTTTTCATTTTCTTTTTTTTCTTTATTTTGTTTCTTCTGAAAAGATATAGAAATGTGTGGAAGATGTCCAGAGGAAGTGTTGAGAATTTTTTAGAGGGAAGAGAACAACAACCAAAAAAAAAAAAAAAAACAAGGAAATCATCCAACAAAGAGTGGTCTCCTTTTCATGTGGTTTATGAGCCAGTTTGTGTTTTTATATAATCAGTTGGCTGTTATTCGATTTTTTTGACAAAGCAGAAATCCACTTGCCCCTGCTTAGCAGACCCATGAAGATGTTTAGCTTTTGAATCTAAAGGTGAAGGTGCATCAGGGTGAACGCTACTAAGACCCCAAATCTCCTTCATCAAATAGAAATATTTTTTACGGTTGGAATGCTATAGTTATTCTACTAGGCTGAATTAGTTGAATCATTCTTAGGGAGAAAAAGGACTCAATCCCCCAGTCCCGAGTCTCCTTTGCTAACTATTTCATATATGCCCGAGTCTGTTAGTCTTGAGCTTGAAAAAATGCAACATGCGAGATGCCTAGCTTTTGGAGTTTAGCATTCTTTGATCTAAAATACTCTGCATCTTTGTTAACTGACATACTGTGATATTGATGAAGTGAGTTCTTGTCAGATTTTCTTCTAACAATTAACTTAAATGGAGCATCAATACAATAAGATAAAGAGGTGTTTTCATCCCTTTGTTCAACTCCACAGCACAGGCCTGCATTTCGACTAGGAAATCAGCCTTGGGTTTAAAGATAATCGAAATAGGGAATATTCTTCATGGTTGGAATGCTATAATCAATCTATTAGACTGAATTAGTTGAATCATTCTCAGGGGAAGAGGACTCGATCCCTCAGTCCAGAGTCTCGCCAGCAATTTCGGTGGTTGTCCTGTGACATGTTATGGATGTTCTGAGGGCTGACCATTGAGTCTACAATCATGTTGCGGTAATCTGCTGCCCACTGGCGGGTTTTTGGCTAGCGGAGGCTTCATAATGGTTGAGATCAGTTCATCTCTTTCAAATACAGTATCACTCATATTGTTGTTTAACTTTCAATGTTCTATTTCAGCTGCATTTCTGCCTGCTTCATAGATCCCAAGAGGTATCATGACAAGAAATATTTGATGCCCATATTTCTTAATTTCAGATAAGATGTGAAATTGATTTATGGTGGAAATATTCAATCTTGATTGAATTAATTCGTTACCATTCTCTAACAACACATTCTTTTAACTGAAGCTGAGAGATACTAATACCAGTCTTATATTGATGTTGAGATCAAATCTGCTAGTCTTTAGCTAAAAAAATCGCAGTTCCAAGGCCAAAAGTCCGTCATCTAAAATACTTCACATCTTTGATAACCGACATACTGTTTATATTCATGAATTCGGTTTACTGAACAATTGAAAAAAAAAAAAAATCCATCA
Organism: Tetrastigma voinierianum; assembly: GCA_016808115.1. Taxonomy (NCBI): domain Eukaryota; kingdom Viridiplantae; phylum Streptophyta; class Magnoliopsida; order Vitales; family Vitaceae; genus Tetrastigma; species Tetrastigma voinierianum. The sequence goes on from JAEQBH010001320.1 coordinate 77,145, forward strand.
TTTTGAAAATATTGGTTGCCCTTAGTGTTTCAAAAATTGAAATCATTCCAAAGGTTTCTTCTATGGGGCACCCACATTGCAGTTGACATCCCAAGCATGAAATCTCTAGGTTGTTTTTGGTTCCCGGAAAGTATTAAAGAAGTTAAGAAAAAAAAAAAACCAAGGAAAATGTTTTTCCTATGGTTTTCAAAAAAAAAAGAAAAAGAAATCCCAAGAAACCTGTTTTGCTTAATGTCATCCTCCTTCTTGACAAGAATAACAGTCAATACCATTCGATCCGTATATATTTAATATATTTCTTTCATCCAATGCCAGTTCCTTGAAAACATTTGAGTGCTCTATGGAAAACCTTTTTGCCTCTTTTTTTTTTTTCACTTGCACTTACCTTTTCTATAGAATTTATACCGTGGAGATATTTTGCATCGTTGGTATTACAGAAAAACCTAAAGATCCTATTAAAGTATACTATGAAAAGTGACTGGTAAGGGATATTGAAAAGATTGCATCTATGCTCACACCAGAAAAAGACTGGTCCATCCACATTGCTACTATGCAAAGAGTTGAAGGCACCTTATAAACTTTTTTCAGCTTCATAATTTCTTTTTCCAAGAGCTTCAGTAGTGTGTCAAAGAAACATCCTCGTGGATGAGACGCTTGTTAATATTTTTAGAACTCCTTTCACTTCCCACTAAAAGACCTTATAACAGGAGGAAAGTTCCTCCATATATATTCACTTCAATTGAACCGTGTCCAGTTGATGTGAAACTTCCAACACTGCCCCTCACACGGGGCTGGGTTTTTCTTTTCTTTTTCCAGTCATTCCAGAGGATGATAAGTGTGGAGCCTCCTCCACCGGGATCAAGGCACCGGCCAACTTTGATACCATGCTAATATTTTTAGAACCCTTTCACTTCTCACTAAAAGGCCTTATAGTTGGAGGAAGTTTCCTCCATATACATTCACTTCAATTGGACTGTATCCCATCAATGTGGAACTTCCAACAACGCTAACATTCTGGTTAGATGGTCAAATAGATGTCTTTGGAAGGAAATTACATACGTAATTAATTAATAATATAATAACATAATGCAACCATTTTTCAAAAATGCAATCATTTGTCAAACAGGTAACATAGACAGCATTCTTCTCCTTAATTATGTGAGAAAAGCTCACAAATACCATTCACTTCTCAGAAGTCTGCTCCTCATAAACCTAGATATGGAACTGCTATCGTCACATTGGATAGAGAAGCTCGTTTAGCCTCTGGGATATCTTTCTCTCAGGACTGCTTCTCTGGGAGGAAAAATCTGCCTGAGAAGATGCAGACCGAAGTCTTAAGAATGTGCTCCAAGCAAGCAGGAAGAAAGTTACTGCCATTGAAAGCATGTTTCAAGGTTTGAAATCATCTGACAAGTGTAATTTTTCGAGTCTCACATCATCTAGTATGGATCTAGATATTGAATGGTTTTGTTTAATTAAATTATTATCTTTGATCATTATATTGGTTTAAATTCGGGAATAGTTTATGAAACTTATGGTGTAGGTCTTTCTTTCAACAGACATGAAATGAATTATGGAATATCTGAAAACAGTGGCATGCTAAAGATATGGCTTGCTAATTAAGCAGTACTACCCTCCTTATTTAGAGGTCAACCTAAGGATGTGAACATCCTAAATCTTGTATGACTCATCTGATGGTAATCTATTCCTTCACAAATATGTCCTCAAACCCTAGACCCCTCCCCTTTCTATGTTCGTCATAGTTCTTAACCACTTGATCTAGATCTTATTGGCTATTTAATCTTTATATTAACGAGTTTCATACTAAACTATGCTTGCTTGATCACTTTGATGCTTAGGAAATAGAATCTGACATTAAATCCTATTAGAAAATGCAAGTCGCCCTTCAATGGCATTCCATAACCAACTTAATGGAATAGAATGTCACCAAGGACATCTCCTACAAAGATGTGTGCCAATTAATCCTTCCAATAAATCAAAATTCCAAGGAAAATGGTAGATCTCAAAAAGAAGAAAGAAAAGTGTGAACCCCAGTTTAGGCAACATATGGGAAGATTTTAAAATAATAAAATTAAGAGGGGAAAAAGAAATAATAATGTAAAGAAAGAATTTTCATTCGACGCTGTCTTCCACCTACACTATAGAAGATCAAGAAAGCAAAGAGAAAATTTCAACAACAAAAAGAGAAGCTACAAGCCTCTATGTCGTGTAAGAGATTTTCAACAAGTAAAAGAATATTTTTAATGATATAAAACTCTGTGCTCTCTGAAACTTTCTTATTATGGGAGCTGATTAAACTCAAAAACAAAAAGTGGAGAGCAGCCAAACTCTTGATTTAATAAGAATAATAGTGGGCTTCACACCACAAAACTTTAACCAGGGAGAAAGGAAACCGACAATCCTCAGAATCACTGAAAATCATGTTCCAGTCAACGTAATATCTGGTGATTCAATGACAGGATACAGAAAATGGAAATGACCTATATCGCGTCATCATCATGGAAACAACTGAATCAATTTGAAAACACCAAGATCTTCTTCATAAGCTATAAAAAGAGACCAATAATAGATATCATCAGAATTAATCTTTAAAGACATAAACATCATCTCAGTATTTCTTTCTGTCATGACAAACCTATTACAATGCAAACTAATATAGATATAATCCCTGGATACATCGGCAAAACATGATTGAGAAACAGGGGTGCAATCATCTTGTATGGAACTTACAATCTAGTGCAGCTAACATCCAATAGGACAACAGGTCAAGCACATTCATTTATTTGTATAAGAACTTATAATTTACCTCTCTAAGTGAATATGAAGGGTCACTGTGAAAATCTTATTGAGAGTTTGATTAAATATCCATTCACCCTTCCTCAATTATAGCACTCATTGCATTACCTGGCCAAATAACAACAAAACAACACAAGGAATACATGAATTTTTTGTAGAACCAGAAGCAACATTAGTATCCTAAGTCTTCAAGACCTGGTCTGATGTTAGTTAAACATAAACAAAGCTAGCATTAGTCTGATTAGTTGGTGGATTATCTTCGTCTATTAGTCATTTGTATCAGCCAAAGGATAAATGTGATATACTGAAGTGCCTTTGAATGAGCTCCTCAGTAACAAACTTATAATATTAACTATGGTACATCAAAATTTGTATTCAAATTAAACAAATATAAATTCCAAAGAAGCAATATTCTGTAGCCATGCTAACACAACCAGTTAGTTAAATGAGATAAACAACATTTTTCTGTCAAGTGATCTACAACTAGTGAGACAGTTGAACCCGTGACTTACATTCTCTGATCACCTTCTGATAGAAAAGGGTGGTTCAACAGCATCAGAATAATTGCATCTCTTCATCACATTCATGAAGACAACACTCTTAATAAATGTTTTTGTCTTGTTTGAAATGTTAGTTGGAAATTTCGGAGTTCATGGTTATAAATCCATCTTCGCCTCTAAAAAGATCTTCATGGCCTGATACTTAGATTGTCATAAATCCCATACCAGCTTCCCACTCATCATTTCTATCACCACAACATCCATCATATGGTCTGAGAACGCCACCACAATGTATGTTAACTATTCAGGGGATATATACTGCCAGGTACTCCTTTCATCCCACTGCACTGTGGAAGTAAATAACAGGGCTATGACAGAGATTATAAATCTGAGGAAGAAGTAGCGCTTTTAAACTGACCATGGTACAGCACTGCTTACAAGGCTTGATCTCACCGACATGGGTCTCCAAGGTACCATTCCTCCTTACAGAATCTTCCTTCTCAAGAGTTTGATTCATAACAACAGTTTTCATGGTCACTTGATTCTGGAAATAGGCCGCTTGCAGTACTCATCTGCAACACAACCTGATGAATATGACCTGCAAGCTTATATCACCGCCAAACTTTCCATGTCATTTCTTGCACACAATAGTTGAGGGGTCCCACCAAAATTATGGCACTTTAAACCTCACCCATATCCCATTCGGACGTAACAATTTCATAAACTGAATCATCTCCACTCCCTTGGTTAACAACCCAAGTATAGCTCTGGTTTAGATTGTAACAACCTCCATAAGCATTCCGATGAAATAGTGGACCTCAAGAATTTGAAGAACTTACTTTTTTTGATAGCAAGAATTTATTACCAAAAGAGTTCAGTCAAACAACCAAGAACAATACAAGGTCAAAGGCCACTTAAAAAACGAAACGACAACACCTCCCTAAAACATATGAAAGCGGCACGTGCTCGATAAAAACCACCCGACAAAACAACACAAACAAACATAAATTTAGAAACAAATTACGATCTTGCAAAGTAATGTGCCACACAAAACCAAAGAAATAAACAAAGATGAAACTAAGCACTTCCCACAACCTTTGAACAGAAAAGACAACCACCAAACAATGCACTTGAAAGCCAGCAACCAACACCCAAACTAATCAACCTGGATCTACTGTAACTAAGGGAATACACATCGCGACGCGCACAAAGAACACCGCAGGTTGTTTAAGAATCTGGAAGTTTTGATTCTGTCAAAATGCTAGAGCTCAACAAACAACCAGGAACAACACAAGAAGCCACAATACAGAGACCAAACTAAACGACGACTCTCCCTAAAAAGCCCGATACAAAACCACCAAAAACACAACAAACAGAACCAATGCCCACATCCAGCAAAGGTCACAGCAAAAGCCAAAAGAAAACTAAATTAACATAAATAACTAAGTACTACTCACATCCCACTGTGAAACGACACTCACCCCAACAACCTACATCCGGCATTACTGCTAACGACATCACTCCAACTCAAGCATCTCCGATGGATCCAAGATACAAGGGCAAAGGCCATTCGTACATAGCTCTATGCCCAGTGGCTGTTAGCTGCCATCTCCTGGAAGCTGGGGATTTTGAGCCCTACATCATTACAAATGAGAGAAAAATAGAAATCAATGGTAATAAAAGGTCATTATGGACCTAGCATTCCGCTATCTCCAAGGCGAGATAAACAGCTCCCTACAATCCTCTTAGTGATGGAGCAGCAAATTACCTTACACCCAACACCCAACTAAATTTCAAGCTCTCACCTCTGGGACTCAGATCATTCATTACACTTAAGAACCTCATCCAGATTCTTGGCTATAACCTCACCAAAGAATAGATGAATTGATATCTTTCAGCACCTGGGCCCAAAGAGAAACACAATGTATAGAATCGATGACCCCATTTACGGAGTTTATCTCGAGGATAAATTGTCTAGGATAACTAGCTAGGTTGCAGAAGGAGTGTCTTTGTTAGCCCGAGAACCACACTGTCACCGCATGCCATGGTAAGGAGGGTCATGGTCTAACGGAGTTCCAAGCGCAGCTAATAAGAAAAGACCGGCTGAGATCGTGGTCCAAGATATAACATCCTCTTCTGTAGAGGTATCAGCAGCGTAGCGCTCTGCACACTGCTCTATGCCATGAGATCGCCAAGACAAAGAATGTGCCAATTCCACCCTCACTCATCCACTATTTAAACAACACAAGCATTCCTATGAATGGCGGAGCCATAAAGAATCTTCCCCCAAAAGAGAAGCTGATCGGACCCAAGTGGGGTCCAAAAATCATGCCACAAGAAGGTCCTCCACAATCGCTTGATGGCGACTCCATGCCCCGATGGTCTCACCCTATCCCTTGAATCAAGAACTTTCTGCCACCCAAGAACATCCAGGGGATCCCCTGCTGCCTGTGACATCGCTCTGCCTCAACAACCTCCCGCACCTAAGCCACCCAAACAGGAGTCCTCCACAGTAACAATCCCATATGCCGCGATACGGGCATTATTCCAATCCTTAACACTGACGCAGCCTCAAGACCACCCTCCCAGATGGCAGACTTCAGCCCCACCCAGCTCCTCCCATTCACATTCGGGCCCCACCACAAACCCATTAAAAATATAGTTCAATCTAATAACATAAACTTAGGGATGATGAAACACACGCACCAATACGCTTGAATGCTGGTAGAGAATCGATATTATAAGCGCAGCCTCACCCGCAAAGGATAGATCCCAATGTCCACGATCAATCCCCAGCCATAATCTTATCAAGAAGAGGTCAGGGTAACGAAAGGACAAAATTGAGAAGATGAGCTTGAACAACCGTTATTTCATAAAGGCATCACCCGTATTAAACCCCGGCCATGTTAAGGATAGTAAATTTTTAACATCATTGTATTAACCCCCAAGAACACAACACTCTTTTTGTTTATTTACTTGCATTCAAAGAATGCTCTAACTTTGCCACCTCATCCAGCACTCAGATAATCGGGTCGCATTTCTTCAAGCAGAGGAATATATCATCCGCAAAGCACAAATGAGAGATCGATCGCTTTACATTCTGCAAATCAATCCGTGATGGAGAACCACTGATAGGGATCCCGAGAAGGCTCCATGAAAATAAGAAAATAAAGGGGGATAAAGGTCCCCTGACGAACCCTCTACAGAAAACACCCTCAGCTCTCATCATCGACACGATAAAACTTAGGAGAAAAGATAAGCCTTAACAGAATCGTATGGATAGAAGGAGTACCCATATAGCGAAAATGTCTCCAAGATGTAGCCCCATCTTATAGAGCCAGGCCTTTTGAGATCAATTCGAGACACATCTGAGGTCCAAATCATAGCGATAGTTTTTCATCAACTCCTGAGTGAGAGGAGATGTTGTCGCCCATGCTCAAGCCTCGAACAAAAGCTCATCCGAGCAAGAAATTATATCCTGACAGACCGCTTTAATTCTAGCCGCACACCCGAAATGCACTAAGATAAGATTATAACACGGTACTGCCCATAATCATGTATCGAGCTCGGGGTTAGGAACCTTGGAAACTGTATACACAGGGGGTCGATCTCATCAAGAATGCACCTGTGTGAGCTGAAAACCACACCCGCATCACTCACCCACCTCTCTAACAATGCTCCAAAAGCCTCAAGAAGAGGGAGAACCCATCTGGACCCGGCCTTGTCACTGATAGAGTAACATGGCACTCTCGATCTCCTCATGTGTATCTTGCTATTGGGAATATCCAGATCAGAGAATTCAAACCAAAACCATCCACAGAAGCACTCATTGACCAATCCCGTATGTTATCATTTTAAACTGGTTGGAAATGTTTAACAACCCTCCTGTCTGAGTTATATTAGCATCTCAGATTCAAACCATTCTCCAATGTAATGGATTTACAGTTCCCCTAATTCTCGGCTTTGATGGGCCAGGAAGAAGTTAATTACCCTACTGAAAGACACCGGATTTTAAGCTTCAAAAACCCTTCCAGCAAGAGCCAAGTCATGGAAATTCTAAGCATACCTTCATTCTACCAAACTGCACTGCTTGGGTCGGCAGATGAAGAAACGGCGACAGTCTTCTCAGCCAATACAACCTTCTCTAACATTGAAGAACACATGAAAGTTGAAAGCTGAAGTGAGTTGCCAAGTCAAATTAAGCTTCCGAGTCACTTCATACATAGAGTTCCAGAACTGATATTCACTTCCTGTCCAAGTCAAGGAAAGCAGGATGGTCACCGTGGTTAAAAATTTAAAGGGACAAATTTCTTCAGATAAGGGTCCAAGGAGTTATTGAGATTAACAATCAACGGCAAGGGTCGACAACCCTGTCTGCAATCTGGCCACAAGATTCTGAGCTGCAGTCCAAGGAGCACTGTCTAAAGGGATCACCGCTTCTAGCGAAGACATCAAACACTCTACGGCTTCATCCACATGTACAAAGGCCCAATGAAAGGCATATCAGCAAGCTCTGAGTTGAATAGGCACTCATGGAACTCCTCCATAGCAGTATGAGTATTCATATTACTCACCATTTTTCATCAGCAACCCACCAGCACAAATCTCCCACTAAGAATCAGTATTAGATCCCATAGTGGATGCACACCCATCGCAGCAGACTCCATAGCACTTCCGCTGAATCCATATTCTAGCTAGAATGAAGAAAAAGAATAAATCATTATCCTCATGACAAGCATGTAACACAAAATGATTGTTGGGCCACAGAGTATGCTGAACAATGCTAACAACACTTGTCTCCAAGACACCTCAAATCCTACCAAGCAAAGCACTGATACATGAGTAACCCACAGACATGGAGTGGAAAATCAGCTCCTTATTAATTTACTACGAAGATAATAACAAGGAGCAGAATTCTAACAAATCGAGTCGTTAATTTTTTTTTCTTAGGGATCATTCACCCCTATTCCAAGCACTATCTTAATCATGAGAAAGGGGCCATACTCCCGCCATATCCACCGCTTAGGATCGCTTCGTTTTGACCTTCAAATGTTTCTGACAGATAAAGGCAAAGGACATTATCCAATTCATCAACTTTCGACCGCTTAAACGCATCACAGCTAAAGCTGACGTGATCGTATCAATCGTGTCGTGACGTAATCCAGAGAGCCAATTCAACCACTTCATCCGGGCCACGCTAATTAAGATACCGGCCGCGAAGCGTCGAGAGAGAAAGATCACCCCATTCGTTTAACCTCATTCGCTAAGTCACCAGGGACTACGCCTATCAAATCCCTAATATCATCAATAAACACTATCAACACCTTCATTCAGTCACACGGACGTAAACCCATGAGCTCAGTTCTAGAATCGCAGCTACTTTCCACCATTACTATGTTCACTCCTCGCTACCGTATACTGGAGCCATCAAAGAACCCGCAGTAGTGTCTCTGTCTTTGCAGAAAGTGATGAAAACTTGAAGAGTTTGAAGCGCCAAAAACCTGATTGGGAGCAACTGCAGGAGCCCAAGGATACTAATTCTAATAGTATTTACACAGTTAAGGCAAAATTTTAGGGAAATCCACTATCTGGTTCACCTCAATGCAAGATTCTAGCAAAAGATAGAGTCAATTCTTGCCTCAAGAGAAGTGAAATAAGATGCAAAGGGTTTTCCTTAACCGGCACTAGCGCAGATTATCAGAGCCATTCAATATTCCAAGCAATATCAGACTTACCCATGATAGTAAAGAGTAGGTCGAATCTGATGTCGAGCATCCATACCCTACCGCCACACCCAGAACTTGGCCTCCCAAATAATATACTACACCGTGACCCATTACCTGGGCCTGATCCACTGCCCGAACCCAAGATGCAGACCACTGGTCCGTAGTGAGTAGACGCATCCCATGCTTCCCCATAATTTATCTACCAGCCTTTCACCATACTGATAAAGAACCGCTTATCGTAATCGATTAACCAGAAATTCCTCTTCCACATTACTCACACCCTTCAATATCAATGAATGTGAGGCCAGACATGCGTGATCCCATCCACACAAATGACAAAAATCCAGCATGGCATTGGTTCTGGACGGAGCTGAAAACAAATTCTTCCAGGACTTTACTGGAGCTATCTCCCCCTTCCTAACCACTGTTACCACCCGATTCAGAGCCCCAGCCCTCAGCATGCCAGACTCAAGTTTGGTATCATGGCTAAGATCCAATGTCAGCTGCTTTGGAAGACCGATGCGCAGGTTTATACTGTCCCAATGTCCTGCGGCTTCACCCCAACTGGATTCCATCAATTACAATTTGTTATTTGTATTCAAATTCTGAAAACAAAGCAATATTCTGTCCTTTGCTGCAACATCGACTACACATAAGATAAACAACATTTTTCTGGCTATGATCTACAACTAGTGAGACGGTTGAACCCATGGCTTACAATCTCTGATCACCTTCTGATAGAAAAGGGTGGTTCAACAGCATCAGGGCCGACACCGCATATTGTATGCCACTAATTTAGGGGACATATACCGCCAGGTACCTCTCATCCCAGTGCATCCCTTATAATAGGCTTCCTTGGTCAACCCTAACTCACCACCTGCTTCCGAATGGGTTGCAACAAGCTTAATCAAGTAGGATGTTATCGGGAGCTCTGATGTCGCAGTGGACAGTAACCACAGCCGTGAATGAATAGTCCGGACAAATATCGTGCAGTTAATTAGTATGAAGCATCTTTGCCGAGCTTGAGACCAGTCTCAAGACCATGGAAGGGGGCTTCTCTGATCATCCATGGCAACTGTCCTTTTCCGGACTCCGTCGTTATTCCATTAGCTTCAAATTACCGCCCTTTTCCTGACTTCTCATTTTCTTCTTTTCTGTTCTGATTTCTTGTGATTGTGGTGGCCTCAGGATCATGGAGGTGGCCGCTGCTTGGATCAAGCCTGTATGGCTTCACAACCTGGGTAGAAAATGTGTCATTTTACTCATTGAGGGCAAATAATCATCAAAATTTCTAAACCCAGCAAATTTTTTTGTATACCTTCTTGTAAAGAACTTACACTGAATACAAATTGCTGTTTATCAAATTGGGAATGAATATGGTTAATTTGATTTTACTCTTAAATCAAATTGGGATCATGTTTTCATGAGTTTTCTTTGTTTTTAGTGGTAGATATAAAACCTAGCTCCTACTTGAATACTTAATAAGAGCAAATATATTTTTTCTACAAATTTATCATCACTACACTCAAACCTCGATCTTCCATCTTTACGCTAATCTAAAGCCTCCAATCATTCGAATCAAGCCTGCGAGAACTTATCAAAACGCTCAAACCATTAATGAAAATTTTCAAATTGCCACTTTTCACGTTTATAACAAAATTTGTAGTTCTTAATCGAAATGCAGCCAAAACTGTTGAAAATTATAAGAGGGTAATTTGTGAGCTTTAACGTAATGTATCACGACTTCAACAAAATGCAAATGGAAAAAATAAATTGGACCTAAAAACCTTTTATAAGAATATAAATATTTTGTAAATATCTCTTTGTTAGCTTGTGATAGTTTTAAAAGCTTTTAATATATCGTTATTTTTTTTAAAGATATTTATGTCTTTTTTTTTGATATGATGGTTAATAATATTTTTACATATTTTTTAAACATGTTATTTACAATAATTAATAATTGTAGTTAAAAATAAAATATTAATAAACTGCATTTATTTTTATAATAAGTGTAATTTTAATTAGATAATATATAGAAAATACATAATTTTGTAAAGATTCGCATTTAAGCGCTATCAAACAATATATTTCATTCTTCTGAGATTCAATCAATAAGAAACTTATCAAAAACAATTTTTAATAAGAGCAGATCTGAATATTTATGAAATCAAATTAATTTTTCAACAATTTTATTTTTCAAAGACTTAATTTTTTTCATTTTATCAACAAAATTATGTCTGGATGAATAAATCTCAAAATAATGGCATTTGGAAAATTTATTTAAAAGTAAAGGGAATATTTAAAAATTAGCCAAAGAGATTTAAAAAAGAAATATATATGCCAAAGAAATATTAAAGCTATACTTCATAAAAATAATATTTAAAAAAAAAATTTATTTAGTGATTTGATCGAATTCTTGAGTCTAATCTTATTTTATTTTAAATTGATTGATAATTAAATACAAAGTTTCTTGTTTTTTAATTTTTATTCTTGTCTCATAAGTTTTTATTTACATCATCCATGGAAAGTTAGATACAAAGATTGCTTGATGTCAATTTTAATTTTCTATCAAGAAATTCATAAAATATTAAGAAAGGAATATATATATATATATATATATATATATATAGAAGTTATTATAGTAGGTCCTTTTTTTTTTTTTTTTGGTGAAGAGCCCTCTAGTTTATCCAAAAACAAACATTTTTTTAGAATATCCCAATTGAAAGTAGGCCAAATGTATCAATTAAATTTGCCTCAAACCCATCAAAGGTGATCCTCAAAAAGGTTATTTAGATGTGTTCATGTCAACAGTAATTCAGCTTGGTTCTTGAATTGAATCCTGTTGAAGCCACTGTTTTCACTATTCATATTAGATTCCATTAAGTAAACTATATATCTACAATGCCTCTCCCTTGTTTATGGAACCAGCATCGTTATCCGATTTTATATTAAAACTTTTTTCGATTAATGCGGAAATCCACTTGCCCTACTTATTGTGACTATATAAGACGTTAACCTTTTGAACCTAAGGATGAAGGTGCATTAGACAAACTTACTATGCCATGTATTTTGCTTTGCATTTAACAATGTCAGAACTTTGCTCATAGCTGGGCCATTAACAAAGATGTTGATAATAATGCTTAAAGAAAAAATCAATCTTTAATGCTCAAATTTTTTGAAACAATAAATTTAAAAAAATATATGTTTTTTGTTTATTTAGCATGGAATTAAGATCATGAGAGTTTCCTTGGTTTTTTTTTTCTTTCTTTAATACTTTCCAGGAACCAAAAACAACCTAAAGGTTTCATGCTTGGGATGTCAACTGCAATGGGTGCCCAGAAGAAAAACCTTTGAATTGATTTCAATTTTGAAACACTAAGGCAACCAATATTTTCAAAGATGGATTTTTCAATTGTTCAGTGAAACTGAACTGTGAAGATAAACAGGGTGGCTTTGCTATCAAAGATGTGAAGTATTTTAGATGACGGACTTCGTAGTCTTTGAACTGCGATTTTTAGCTAAAGATCAGCAGATTCATCCTCAACATCAATATAGAGATCGGTATTAGTACTTAGCTTCAGTTAAAAGAATGTGTTGTTGTGAGAATGGTAACAATTGAGATCAATCAAGATTGAATATTTCCACCATAAATCAATTTCACATCTTATCTGAAATTAAGAAATATGGGCATCAAATATTTCTTGTCATGATACCTCTTGGGACCTATGAAGCACAGGGAAGGAAATGCATATTGAAATAGGAACATCGAATAAAATCAATTTAAGAGTGAAGATTGATGACAAACCCATTTTATAGTCGAATTCCAGATCCTAAAGGTTACATCTTCCTGGTTTTGCTACAGGTAAGTGGATTTCACATTGTCAAAAAATACATAAAAATCTAATGATAGAAAACTAATTACAAAAAACATAAATGGGCTCATAAACTAGATGAAAAGTGATCTCTTATAAAAATATAAATAAGGATAAAGAACAGAGTAGTCGGTCTAATGAATGGTTCATGAGGGAGAAGAAACAATCGGTGAATTATTATAAAAGACATCGCTTAGGGATTATCTGGTTTCTTCTTCCTGGCTTTCAAGGAATCCATTACATAATTATATCAATTCTCAATAAGAAGTGTTGGTTTGGAGTGTCAATATCTTCTCGTTTCTAGGTTCTACAAGAAGACATCATTTTAGGACTGTTTGATACTGGTGTTAAGTCCCTTTAGAACTAGGAAGTCATGATAGTTAGAAACTGAAGTTCTAAGAACCGCAGTTGTCTGATAAGTGGTTCTATAAATAGCCTTGGATGTCAGTCTCGAGAGTTCTCGATTAGGGTCAATCGATAGATCAAGCTACGAACCTTGCGCTATATTTGGGAGCAAGCTACTAAATGAGCTTAGGATTCCTCTATCATGGATAAGATCAAATCAGAGATCGAATCTTCCAAACTATTCAAACTGAATTGTTAAACAGGTTTCATTCTGGAAGAGGATACTTGGGCACCAAATTTCTTATTCGCCAGGGATAGCTTAAAGGAAAAGTCTAAGAAAATAGAAGGTAAAGTGAAGTCATATTAGCACTTAATGATCCACCTTCATCAAGACTTCGTAAAAGATTGAATTACAAGGATATAAATTCAGGTTAAAAGTTGCCCAACACGGATTTTAGATAAATGAAGAAGGTTAATACTTTTGAAATTTGATAATGTCATAATGATATTAGAGTAATGCTTTTCAAGTTAGAACTATTAGGTATCTATGGCAATCTTAATGCTGAATATCATGCATTCAATTTCCTTCCACACATTCAAAATCAGAATGCTAGTGTTCAGGTCCATTAGATATTTTCTGAATAAAAAGCTTACAGGCCATGCACACAACATGAAATTCTAAAGCTCTTGGAAAATAGAGGGACATAAGAAATTATGAAGTTCAAAAAAGTTTATAAGGTGCCTTAAACTCTCTGAATAGCAGTAATGTGGATGGACCAATCTTTTTCATATAAGGATGGATGCAATCTTCTCAATTTCCCTTGCTAGTTCCTTTTCAGAGTATACTTATAGTGGATCTTCAGGTTTTCCTCTAATATCTGCTCAGAATGATATGGAGTATCACAAGCAAAGCAAGTGAAAAATAACTCGGAAAGGCAAAAACACAAATTTAAGGTTTCATGTTTGGGATGTCAACTGCAAAGTTGGGGCTCCATAGAAGAAACCATTCGATTAAACTGAATTTTTGGAACACTAGGGGCAGCCAATTGAATCAAACAATGCAAATTCATTGATGTAAAAAACTACAGTATCTCACTTGGGGGTGATTTTGCAAACATTCACCAAATGGTAAATGTGCTTTTGCTTTCTATGGTCCTAGTGTTCTCTTTTGTTTATTTTGTTTATTCTTGTGACCAGCAACTCATTGTTCCTTCCACCAATCCCCTGTATTTTACCCCTTAAATATATTTGATTCTTATGAATTGAGAATAAGTTATGGTTTTCAATTAGATTCAAGGGTAATTGATTGAAATTGATACGCTTCTTTAAAAGAACTTCAATTTTTTTTTTTCAAAATGTTGGTTTTTTTAGAATGTTCTTCGAAAAGAATTCATCAATATCACAGTATGTCATTTAACAAAGATGCAGAGTATTTTAGATCAAAGAATACTAACCTCCAAAATCGAGGCATCTCACATGTTGAATTTTTTCAAGCTCAAGTATAATTATCCACATCTAGTATGGTATTATTATCTCTCATCTTCAGTTAAAGTAAAGATGGTAACAAATTAACTCAATCAGGATCAAGTACTTCCCATAAATCTATATCACATCTCATCTGAAATTAAGAAATGTAAGTATCAAATATTTCTCGACATATACCTCTTGGACCTGTAGGAACTTGGTAGACAGAGAGAAATTGTGAAATAAAAAGGAAAACAACGTATAAATCATGATATTTCAAATATTTAAAAATGCCTATAAATGTGCTTACAATGTATAAATCAAAATTAAAATAAATGAACAACTTTTAATTCCACTAAATTATCCCATTCACAACACTCTCCACATTTATTAGTGATATAGAAACTGTCAGAACAGCTGTGACTTTGCACTCCTCAGTAATTAAATGAAGGAACAAATCTTTTAACTAATAGAATCAGTCTTCAACTTTGAACTATTCTTCAGAATAGGGAATTTCTATGGAAATGTTAGCATGAGACCTGGACTGAGGTTATCTTTTTCTCCCCTGAGAATGATTCAACTAATTCAGCCTAGTAGATTAACTATAGCATTCCAATTGCAAAAATAGATCTCTATTTGATGAAGGAGATTTTGGGGTCTTAGTATGTCTACCCTGATGCACCTTCTCACCCTGATCACCAGCTAAACATCTCCATGGGCCTGCTAAGCAGGGGCAAGTGGATTTCTGCTTTGTCAAAAAAATCTAATAACAGCCAACTGATTAAATAAAAACACAAACTGGCTCATAAACCATACAGTAAGGAGACCATAAATCCTTCCTGACCTCGAATACCACGGCCACCTCTGCCTCGGCATACACGGTAGTTGAGCACTCTTCCTCAGCCACGTTATTTAATTTATCCCATCTGAATCCGCTACGAAGGCCTTCCATAAACTAATAGCGTTATCCGTGAAAGAAAAAACTATTTTGAGATAGATGTTTCAGAATTATTTCACAGCCCAACTAGCCTCAACAGAATTGGGACGAGTCATAAGAAGACGGTAGATGCTGACATTCTTCTAGTTCACAAAACGCTTAGGTCCACTTCTATACAGGACTGTATTGTTGAGGCAAACCGGTAATCTAGATCCACTAGTTCCAGAGATTTCAGAATTCATGCATGCTCTTTGAAAGACTTCATTCTGTGCCTTTTCCAGTAGATTTTGCCTACGACAAAGGAAAAACTAGCATCGATGTCCATTGTGACAATAGCAGTTCCATGTCTAGTTATGAGGAGCAGACGTCTGATAAGTCAATAATATTTGTTAACTTTTCTCACAGAAGGAAAAGCATGCTGTTTATGCTTCCTGTTTGAAAAATGACTACATTATAATCAGTAAAGTTCTTTGAGATATATATATACTTTCTTGAATAGTGATCAACAATGTTGGCCAAGTTCTGCAAAACATCCCAAGTGTTAATTCTCTCTATATGATGAACCTTCATGACATCACTCGTCATACAGGATATCACTCATAGAAAATCTGAAAAAAATCAGAGTCATGTATTTAATTCATATGCTTTACCAGTTATTTGCCTTTCAAATATTTTCTTCAGTGAAATCTAACTAAAAGCTTATTGACAAATATGGGGTAATACAATATGCAATATTAGTTTATTCGAACAAAGTTAAATTCAATGAATGCAAATACATAGCATGGTACCACATTTATCCTGGTATACACTCCGATCTATTCTATCATGTCATGTGATGAGTATTCAATATACTCATTACAATCCTGGGTTTTAGTTAAATTTTATCATAATAATGAGTACGCATCTGAATTTTGTTCATGTGCATTGTAGGGTTTGAAAACGGTAGCTTTATGCGATTAAGTGAGGCTTTTGGAAGCAAGAAGAAGCAAAAAGGGGAGAAACAGCCAGCTCATCCTCACGCCACGACGCGGGTGATGCTCCAAGAAGACACACCTGTATCACAACGTTCGCTTCCAGACGCCATGACAAGCGCATAGCTGCTGAGAAGTTGCCCTTCACGCCAATGCACGATGCCAGCGCCGGCTATCTAAGGCTCATTTGGGGGTCTTAGGGTCTATTTCGAGTCACTGACACGTTAATAGTGAGGCAGGTGCTTAGCATGCGCGGTTAGTCCAGCAAATGGTCACGCTGGAGCGTGGTTAGTCGTCAAGATAGCACCACTGCGTTTGGCTCACGCCAAAACATAGCGCGCCCTCGTCGGTCACCGCTAATGTTGTTATGTGAGTTGCTGCAAGAATCTATCTTTTGACTTGCAAAAACCATAACTCTATCATTCGACCTTTTTGGATTCTATGGAAAGCTAAGAGAGATTAAACTGTATCCGATTCGCACTAGCAAAGTCATCTTGTTTTCAGAAAATGCGGAACCGATGCAAAGCCGGTGCATGACTTCTAAGACTACGCAGTTCAAAAAGGCGGCTGAAAGAAGATCAAGATCAAGGATGCGCTCAATATGCTAATTCAAGATCTAGAAGAATTGAGGATGTATCAGAGGTTTTCGGATCGATTGCAAGGAATTGTGATGTTATTACATTTTCTTGAGTTTATTTATTTTCCTTAGTTGTATTTTTTTTTATTTAGATTTGTTTTCGTTTCTTATTTGTGTGATTTAGGTTAAAACATGCGTAGATAGATTTTGTTTCTATTTCCTTTCTAGTTTATACCATATAAAAATGTTTATAATGTAATTATACAGAAGAATATGAATTAAAATTCTGCAGAGTCTTTTTTGCCTTCAAAGAATTCTTTTGAATGATCGGATTTTCCGTGGCGTCATCCATTGAGACTTACCAATCAACCCTTCCATACTTAATGGTGTATTCTATTCGATTGAACCCTAAATAATCAACCTTTCCATAGTTGATTGTGGCTTTTAGTTTATTTATTTTTATTTATTTTCCTTAGTTTATTTTTACTTAGATTTGTTTTTTCTTGCTTAGTGTGATTAGGCTACAAAGATTTGCAGATATTTCTGCTTTCTAGTCCTTTCAGTTTGTAGCCTATATAAAAGCATGTTTATAATGTAATTATACAGAAGAATATGAATTAAAAATTATGAGAGCCTTCTTCTCTTTTGTTCTCCAAAGAACTTTTGAACTTATCGGATTTTTCCGTGGCGTTCATCCTATCAACTTATCAATCAACCATTCCATAGTTGATTGTGGCATCTTCATTCCATTGACTTATCAATAAACCTTTCCATAGTTGATTGTGAAAGTCTTCGATTCATTTACTTTGATTAATCTGAATCCTTCTGAAGAGTAGATTGCATGCCTTCATTATCCCCACTTATCAATTAACCTTTCCATAGTTGATTGTGGAGTTTTCATCCCATCGACTTATCAGTCAACCGTTTCATAGTTAATTATGGTGTCTTCATCCTATTGACTTATCAATCAACCCTTCCATTGTTAATTTTGGCGTCTTCATCCCATCGACTTATTAATCAATCTTTCCATAGTTGATTGTAGCGTCTTTATCCCATCGACTTATCAATCAATCATTCCATAATTGATAGTGACTTCTTCACTTTTCCCCTTCAAAGAGAGAGTATTCAGAATAGTTGTGTCTCCGTCCATGGTAACTCTTGCATCAGAGCCGCTGATTTACTGGGAAAATCCTCCCATTCTGCTTCTCGAGCTAAAAAGCTTATCCATGCTTTAAATTGAGTGATTCAGATTCCATGAATAGATAAGATGCCCGTAGTCCATCCATAACAATTTTGCACTTGAGGGGGTCATGGTACAACCTATAAATTCATATTGCAACCTCGTTAAAACTATACTTGGAGCCAAAGGAGGATAAAATGAAGCATTAAAGTCCTTACAAACTCCATAATAATATGTAATTGATCGGTGATTAATGGTATAAAATCATGTATGGAAAGAACCAATTCACCGTCATTACTTCGAAAATATCAGGCGATGATATATAAAGCAGTCTTTCCCTATCATCAAAGGGAATCTAAAATGGATAGTTTAGAACCCAAATAGAGAGTTCAAGAATATATCGAGAAAACAATGAACATGTCTAGGAAGGATCGTCTAAAATTCATTGACGTGACTATGGGCATATAACCGCCTTCAAAAAACCCCACAAATGTTTGTCACCCTTTCTTGATTCGAAAGCCTTTTCATTTGCCCATTAAATCGGAGCATTATGTGATGTGTTTCATAAAAAAATCTCAATTTAACTTCAAGGAGGCAAGGAGAAGACTACCCAAACTCCAATGAGTCGAAGAATCGAGGAACATGACACAGAACTCCGATTTGCAAAGACCAAACAAAGAATGGCATGACAAGAACTTTAAGAAGAGAATTCAAGATCGTGATAAAGTTCCACTCACAACCTAGACTGAAACTCTCTTTCCCAGAAGTTGAAGTCAAGATGGTCCCACCCTTATACTATGATAGTGCACACCCAGCAGGTCAATAGATAAAATCATATGGTAAGAATCAGCAAGGTGTGACTCAAACAATTTCAGAGAAGCATGTGGAGTTAGTTGGAAACCATCACTTGGAAAGGAGTGAGACTTAAGATGTGAGCCTATTGAACCATTGAGATGCGGTCGTGGGCCGGCTAGCTTACATTAAAAATTAGTGCTTCTGTTAACCAAGCTTTGTAAGGATCCCTTTCTCATTCTTCATTTGAGCTTTTTTGTCTTTGGGATCTTGATAGCTTGATGTGTCGGTTTATTAAATGCTTTCCTCTTTAGGCTCACCCAGATTAAAGAGGCACAATAAAGGGAAGTATCGGTATATTCTAAGAGAGACACCAAAGGATGTACCCCATGGTGATCTATATGTTTCAAAAATATGAGAATAATGAATTTTGAGAACCAGTCTGATGGTAATAGTTATGACTGCTTTTAAAACGCTAGTATGTATGAGAATCTAGTTGAGGCTGGGTTAGCTTCAGCCAAATCTGCAAAATAAGGACATTCTTGAAAAACCCAAGATGTCGCAATATCACTTTCGATTCTATGGTTATCCAAATCATCATGTCAACATGTCCTCAATGATATGACAATGCGACTTTGAATCTTGTTTTGTAAAGACTATTGATGCCTACTGAAGATCATGCTTGATGATGTCGTCATATCCACATGAATTTGTTGAACTATAAAAAATTTCCATTGGTTCATTTCAAACTCTTCCCCTAACCTTTTCATCTCCCGACACCCTCCCCTTCTCTCTTCATCTTCTATTTCTCCATCACTTTGGATCTTCTCCCATCTCCCCATCACCCTTCCATCCCCTTCTTTCATCTCTCACCCTCATCTCCAAAACCATAGCTTTCATTTGTACTCGAATCTTCGAGCTTTTCTTCGTGTCTTTTGGTTTTCTTTTATTTGACCAGCTGAAGAGAGATTACTGGGGGTGACTAGAGTTTATTTAAGTGATCTGGTTTACTTTACTAAGAGAAAAAGAACATGCCCAATTAAGTATTCAAGAAAGAATCATAGAGAAGTCATGGCCTCAAGTTAGTAGAAAGATGACAGCCCAGGCATCCAAACAACCCCCACCTCAAAACCCTAGGAAATTCATATACAAAAAAGCCGAGGAGTGCTAAGATCACCTCAATGTTAGTTATTTGTTAAAGAGGTTTTCCCAATCAAGATCACTTACTGGGAATTTAATCACAGGTCAGAAGATGTGCGAGCATCCACTTCTCAGAGTGGTTCCGGCTTGTGTGAGAGACTTCATGCAGAACCCTTCTGACGGTGGTGATTGGTTTCTACTGATTTATTGAGGAAACGCGTCATTCCAGACAACGAAACCATCGAGCAGAGCCTTCGATCTCAACAACTGGTGATTAGTGGAGGAGATAGCAATGATTCATGGAGCGAATCATGACCTGCATTAGTAAAGGAGCAACACAAACACACAACCAATAGGGTTCTTATGAGGTGGGACCTCCTCCAGGACAACCTCACTCATACCGCTAAGACTTGTTTCTACTTTGCATTGGCGAAGTTGAGATCATCAAAGCATGTCTCTAGAGTGC
This sequence comes from Tetrastigma voinierianum, assembly GCA_016808115.1. Classification (NCBI taxonomy): domain Eukaryota; kingdom Viridiplantae; phylum Streptophyta; class Magnoliopsida; order Vitales; family Vitaceae; genus Tetrastigma; species Tetrastigma voinierianum. The sequence continues at coordinate 97,932 of JAEQBH010001320.1, forward strand.
TAAGGAACAAGGCAAATTTCAAATTTTTTATATATTGAATGGATTCAAATTCAAATGTAGGGCATACTCACTGAATGCTCCATTTTGAATCCTGAGAACAATAGCGTCTAATTCCCCATCCTCCTTATTACGTCGTTAATAGCGAGGGGGCTCGGTGATGTTTGAACTCAGAAGTGTCTTCCAATGGCCACCCTCCTATTGTCGAAGGAAAAGCAAGGATCTTGTCCCTCTAGGCCTACTATTGGTCTCTTTACCGATGATGCAAGAGGCGAGGATGAAGAAGAAGTTGAGCTAGAAGACTTAGAGAGTAAGGAGGATGAAGAAGAAGAGTCGACTTAAGGGGGGTATAGACAAAATTAAAGAGTTGGTTAGTGACATGGCTAACATATAGTTTGAGGAGCACGCAGATTATAGGAGAAGTAATGCAAAGCTACACCTAGACATCACCAAAGTCATAATGCTACGACATCACAATGTTAGCAACAATCGAAATGGAGAGGTAAGGAGCAATAACACTGCAGTGATTTGGCTGCCTATGGAACACTATTACAACTCAACTGCCACCTGGTTTAAATGCCTCAAGTCCACCCCAGATTTTTAGCTTCTAGTGTAAGCAGCCCACCAAACCACCTGAGTCTTCTTCATATTAGGACTTGCCTGTTGCATAGAGAAGGGAGTTTATTGTCCCCCTATAATTTGATTTGCATTGAATATGGTGCTTTATTTTAGTTTGAGGGCATGTTTACCTATTTTGGACATATTTATTGATTTGAACTATCTCTCTCTCTCTCTCTCTTTCTCTTGCTCTTTGGACATGCATTGGATTACATTCTCTATATCTCTCTTTCTCATTATCTCGTTTGGAACCATGGGACTTAATTTTTTTTAGTTTTTCAGTATATTTGTGATTTGGGAGTTTATTTGTTTAGTTTGGTTTGTTTATAGATTGTTTAGTTATTTTATAGTTTATTTATATGATGATGCATCCTTAGGTTATTTTGATATGAATGGTATGCTATTTGGTGAATGGACACATTAAATCCCTCTTTGAACCATATTAGCCTTTTTTCAGAAACCTAGAATGAACACATTAACTCTTGTTAAACATCTCAGTCAAAGAACCTTTGCTTACTCCGTATCATGTTATTGTCAATGCACATCTGGTAGACATGTAATGTAATTTGAGTTTGGTTGAAGATGAGAGCTAAAAAAGCAATCAAAGGAGGTTTGGTGCTAAAAGAAAAGAAGCAAAAAGAAAGACAAAGCAAGGAGGAGTGCTGCCCTCGCAGCCTCACCGAAAGACTGTCCTGAAGGGTGTCCAACGACCAGCACCCTAAGGCCAACCGTCGGGAGTTGCTGACCTAAAGTTCAAGTAAGGGCAGGCAGAAAGCTTAGAAGGGCTGTGACTGCGGCCACGCATGGATCCTAATCAACATTTGTATCCTGACTCATCACAGAGTCAAGCTACCGCGAAGATAGTGGTCTAAAGTCAACACGGGATAGGAGCCATCTTACAAATGACGGTATCATGATTCAAAATGGTGAGGCTTTCATTTGGACTTTCGGATTTGCATTAAAAAAGCATGGGTGTTAAGTTATCACTAGCTAACCGAAATGCTTAAAATAAGGTGGGAATGGAGACCAAGTCTCGGGGTCACCAGTTTGATAAAATTAGGTTATATGAACCGGTTATTTCCAAGATTAGGCAATGACATATAGTCATAGTTAAACTGGATTTTGTTAACTTTAAAACTAACTAACATTCGAAGTTGAACCATGAGATTTGATCGACATTTAATGTTTCTGAAAACTACACGAACCTAATTTCATATTCAGAATGACATCTAATGGATGTCACAGATCTACCATTAAGAATACACTGAACCTGAAGCATGCCAAGTATTGACCACAGAAAATACATTAAATAGCATTAACCCTAGTTTTTGGAAAGTTATCATAATGCAAGATTTGTTTATTTAAACAGAGGAACACTTATAAACCACCATTAACTAACCTAGTAACTCCTTCTTCTGATATGAGGCTGAATAAACATTCTTGAGTTGTCATCCTTTCAAAGGGTGTGTTGGCAAATGAGAAAATGAGAGAAAGAAGAGAAAGAAGAGAGAAAACTGGGACCAAAAGGGAAAAGCTGCATGGATTGAAAGTTAGCAAAAGTTAGGGTTACAATTTGTCCATAAGGTGGCTTATATAGCCTTACAAATATGGAAATACCAAAATACCAAAATAATATGATTACATTGGAGGGCAATGAATACCACAAACGGGCCATGGATCAAAAGCAGGGCATTTTCGCTTATGCACGATCAGACAGCCAAATCACATCACAGCAAAATCACAGCATAGCAAAATCTGAATCACATGCACAACTTCATGATAGCAATCGCTATGATAGCCAATCACATCATAATAAAATACAGATAATAACCATTAGATTCACAAATTACACACATAATTTATGAATCCTTATAAATTTTTGCTATACATAGCTTAAAATCATCTCCACTTTTACCGCTTCCTCGCACCAATTAGTTTGCATTTCACCTCCACTCGACATTTCTTCATCCCGCACTGATGAAATCGTCGAGAATTGGCTACTAACTCAGCATAAACATCACAATTAAGATGCCAAGTTGATATGCGATGGCGAGGTCACAACTCATAAAACTATAAAACAACCTAAACAATCGAGTACTAATCGACCACGTCGATCCGGCTGACGACGCGATTAGTATCAAAGCACTAAACCCGATTCGGAATAGACTCGTACAAAGACGGCAATAACCACACCCCCGAACCGCGACGTTATTAACCTTTAGCAATGCTAAACAACCGGCGGTATAAGCGGCGCCGCAAAGAAAGATGCTGATACAAAAAGCAACGGCGAGGCCACCTTTAGCGGGCGAAAAACTTAGACTCGCATAAACCATCATGAGAGAACAAATGCCAACAGGAACAAGTTTATAACATCAATTCCGTAGAGTTAACCGAACTCGATCGAACTATGAGCGACAGAACCACGAACCATTATTAGAAGATTCTAACTAAGCATCACAGATCTGAACCGATGACCAACCTAAATAGATTCAGTTACACTCTTATTTCATACTGAATGTACCGTAGGACGCAACGTCGAAACTCGACTTCACCAAAGTCCGCGGTAATCGGGGTCCACCGATGACTCCCAATCAATTAAGGCTTCAGGCACCGCCAAAAGGACTACCGACACAACCTACAGGTCACCTGACTCGAATGACTTTGAAAATCCAGCACCATAACTTTCAATCACCCATCCATCTGCGTAACGAACACAAAGTCGATGACTCCCAACCAAAGGAAGGTTTAGTAATCGCTGAAGGTTTCATATACCCTGACCGTATTCGGTTTCAAGATTACTATTTCTAATCCTTTTCTTTCTGTTATTTTGCTTTTTCTTTCTTTCATTTGGAAGACTTCATTGGTCTTCTTTTGTGGGTAATACAACCTATTACGTCGCCACGTATCTAAGCCGGTTTTGCAAAGTGAAAAAGAGGTAACAGTCACAACTATTGGTAAAACCCATGCACCGTGGTGTGATTAGCTAGCAGAAATACAAGGTTGAAAACACCGGAACTCGACGACTAACTGACCATGCATGAACTTCAACATTACGGTGGCATGGGATTCAATTCAACTGGAATATAAAAGAACATAAAACATAGGCACAAAATGGTTTATAAAGTGTAGAAAATGTAAATATTATAAAGCTGGATATAACCAAAGTATAATACATGCTTACCATAGCTAATCACAACAAAGTATCACGTCACTATCGCCAATACATGCATCCTAAGTACAACCCATACCAAAAGCAGGCGACAATGCCAAAACGATAAAGATAAGACATCGATCTCGATCTAACTAGCGATAAACATGTTCCACCGCAGGGACGGAAGGTAGAGAAGGAGTGCACCACCACTGCGTGGTGTGGATGCCAGGATTCGAATCGCCATACCGGGCCGCAGCATATCCAAGGAGGTCAAGATACGATTGATCGCCGGCAGCACCGACCGCGAGACCGAGGTGGCTCATAACTAAGAAGCATGGCGCGATTCTTCAGAGAGTGATCTACCAGCCATCCGCTGGGTCTAACGACGCCGTGTAGCAGCGCGCGCTAAGACAAGCATCTACAATCGCAGCCTAGATCCCAGAACCGATATGGATATGCTCGAGACCGTCAGATATAGGATAATAAAGAAGGTCAAGAGGGGTCAAGAGGGAGGAAGACGGAGAGATGCACCGAACTCGGGTCCTTCCACTTCACCTCCACCGATCAGATGTTCTGAGAACTGATGATGATTTATTCATTATTCCGGGCCACCGAGAATAATGGAGATCGCAGATGTATAGATCACCTGCGGATAAGACTGGCACAACCGATCCGCGACTTATATATGGCTCCTCGTGGAACCCAGATGCTTAGATTCGACTCAAGAACCTCGACATCAACAATGGAAAAAGTCTCCGCCGAAGCCAGGTCCCGCGGACCTTCCTCAAAATGTAGCAATGAGGTCATGACGAGTTGAGGATCAACCAGAACCGATATCCCGCACAGAGCCATATTCTATCACGTGACATAGCGGCCGGTTAAAATAGGTCGTCCGAGCACGTATCCACGAGAGCACCGCCGAGGAAGCCGATGGAATAGTATAGGCCCGGCCAGGTATTCGAACAGACAACGAACCATCTTCCGCGGATGGCGAGGCCACGTCAATATGTGGAATTTGCCGAACTACCGCGTGCCTAATGCAACCGCATTATCCGCGAATGGAGTACCCTGAGCGCCGCAATACCGAATCGGATCTCAACGGATAGGCACTCGATGTCAAGAAGCGGTAGAACTCAAGCACAACCCGGATAGAAGAACCGCCGCTTCGCGAAAGGAAGCAAAGAAAATTATTCGACAACCGATCGACCACCGCCGATCCGCTATCACGCCAGATATCAGACATGACCCATATGGAAATCCCGCACGGCGATCTACGCTCGACGGATCACACCAGATGATCGGTCGGTCGATCCGGCTGCGATAACCGCGACGAGCCCCGATTAGTTACCGGAGAGGCGACGGCCGGCCGTAATCCCAAGACTCACCCGAAAGATGATAACCGTCCGAAGGCGGTCCGGCATGGTCCGATGCATCGAGAAGCGGCCCGAGGTCCCACCGGTCCGACATCACGACGGGGCCGTATCGTTCCGACATAAGATAAACATCGCGTAGGTCAGGGCACCGTCGATATTAAGATCACGCGAAGTACCAGACGATCTCCACGTGTGGCGACCGAACCGACCGCTCCAGAACGACGGCCACCACGGCATCAACCATGACAGGACCAAGAGTGCGGCAAGGGCGTGAGCAGGCTCTGCGGGCAGAGGCGAGGGTGCTACGATGCGCACCGCCGCGGCGCCAGGGCCGCTACGACCGCACAGGTCAGAGGTCACACATGGTTCGGATAAGAAATGATTGTATTATGGTCTGATCACGGATCTCATCGATTGTATTATATTATTCACAATAAGCTCTGACAGGTGACTGAATAATGATCGAACATGGTCCTTTAACCCATGAGGCGAACTGAATATCCGAGTCAAGAAACACAGAATGACTTCATTATTATAATCGGTTCATTCACTAACCCGTGAGAAAACGACAACCTAATTTAGATAAATAAAATAAAAATAAATAAAATAAAACAAAAACAAAAATTAATAAAATTAAAGCAAAATTACTAAAACTGGAAATTTTTATATTTAGTTAAAATTAAGATAAGGAAAATTACCAAAATAGAATAAACCTAAAATCGACCAAATTGCCAAAATCGTAACACAGCTGGTCTCGGCGGAGACCAACCAGCTCATTTATTGTTCCATTCATGAGTGATCGCGAGGAGGAGTCTTCGACTCAGAAGGATGTAACATAATTTCGATGCGTCACTCCCGATTTTGAGCTCTTTCACTGGTATACGAGAATACTAGCGTATGACTGACGCAACGATCCAATCAATCGGTCGACTTCCTTATCAATCTTTATACGGAGCGATTGGCTCTCGCACTGACCAATTCGAGCAGACTTCATCAAACTCGCCATCTTCGCTATCATATTATTAACGTGAAAAATATTGAGCCCAAAGGTCATGTTGCCAACAGATCAGATGATCCTGATTCACAATTGATTATCAAGATTGGAAGTGGCCAAATGGCTATCTCCCAGATAATTGGCAATACGATTAGGCCCACTGGTAACCGGTCCGGTGATCGAAAGACCACAAAATCCACCAGGTAGAGAGAATTTGTCCACTTACCACGATCTCAACTGATCTCTTTAGGACTTTACCATCGATCACACGAGTAATGTTGGTAGGCTTAAGCTCCTCAAACCTAACCGCCATACACCAATACGGCGTGAGGTTTAACGCCTCAATCCAACACGCTTGCCCATAAGTCCTCAATGTCGACCGAGGCTACGATCCCGGATCCTCAGATTTCACCGGTTCATTCAATAATTGCATTGACTTTCATTAGAAGGTTTACGTCGAATCTTCGCGGATCTATGGTGACGTCCTTCCGCGCACCCGGCATATGTTGACCTCGCGACCGCGTCGGGTAGTGGATATTTATCATCATTTGAAGACCTCCCAAATTTCAGCTTCTGGTTTGTGATTTTTCGCCCCCGCGCTTGGAGGAAATGGAGGGCGTTTTTCTTCACGGAATCTTCGATTATTATTCTTCCAGCTCAACTTTCTTCGCTTCTTGCGCCTCGCACGTTGCTCAATTTCTTCCACCTCGAGTGATGATAGCCTTACTTCATCCATCCTAAGTCGTCAAGAACCTATTTACGGACCCCTTGATCGCGTTATTCGGGAAGGAAATCTTCCTTTCAGAATTCCAGAAATCGTAACTTAGTGACCGACCGCATTTTATCAATTTTCGACATAGTTTCAAGCCCATCTATTCTGTTCAGTGGTACTTCCACAAAGATCAATTCTTTGAGCCAATTGCACATTGATTCCCGCTTCCACAAAATTACCTACCACCTTGCTCAAATTTAAAATAGCTTGTTCAACAGGGGAAGAGGGTGGTGATGGCTGTGGTTGAGATGAGGAACCAAACTGTTGTTTGCCACCGTGAGGTATATGCAAGAAGCCCAAGAGAGATTAGGTGGTTCTAATCGATTATAAGTATTACCATACGGGGCATTGTCAGACTTGTATTGGCCTACCGACATTGGCATGCTCGACATCAAATCTCTCACCGAGGAGCCATTGACGTTGTTCTTCCGTGACAAGGATTGGCACTGATGGCATCGTCATATAGATTTTTCACATCATCAGACTTATGTAGCTCTTTCCTTCCAAATTCTTCCACCTTCCTAGCTAAGGCTGATATCTTTGCTTTCATCTCCATACTTAGAAGTGCAAAATTCCTCCCTTGCGGGTCGAAGGCCTCATTCTTTCACCTTCCTTGATCTTGGTCATCCTGACAAACAGATGTCAACACAGTTAAAAGTCCATGGTCTCATCCGGTTTTTGTCGTAAAGTCACCTATCACATTATTTCATCAATATTTCATTACCGGAGACATACCACCAGAGGATTCACAAGATCCAAGTTAAACCATGATGTGGATAAGACTGATGGTCTCATGAACCTCTCCCAGCACTGATAGAACCTTTCATTGTCATGGTTAAAACGTAGATCCGCTCAAATTGTTGGTCTGTGAGCACCAAGAATTTTAAGAATTCGCTTCATAAATTCGCCGCCTTCATGGTTCTGGTCTCGCGAATTGCCATTTTGGCTTTGTCCGAGAGTTAATGGAATGCTCAACTCATCAAATCCATATCGGTTATGAACTTAAATATGCACACTTCCTCAAAATCCCGTATGTGGGTGTAAGGATTTCATTTTCCATAACAGAAATGGGAAGCAGGCACCAAATAGGGTCTTACAACCACATCATCAGCCAGTGGTATGATGCATGAAGGTGCAATTCACCCTAGGAGGTGTATGGTCCCTCACACTGTATGTTGTTGGATTCATAGGAGCTGCTTGCTGACTCTAATTGCCCAAAAGTGTATGATCCACTACTCACCGCACAATCGACCAATAACCTCGATCATTGGTACAGACTTTTGCGTCACCGAATTAAAACTCGATTCGAAGGATATAAACACCAGAATGCAATGACAGCGAAGAACACAAATCGCATTCGCAAAAGATTAGTGTTAGCCAAATTATAAATGATCTGTAATGGTAAAATAAACAAGAGGATCGTAATGAAAGTAAAAACTAAATTCTAAACACGAAAATAAAAAGGTTTGGAAGATCACCAATACTTGTAATGAGGATTACAAGTACATATCAACTCATCATCCGTAGTTTGGCACCATCCCCGCAACGACGACGGATTCGCGCTACAGTAGTGATCCGGAATCACAATATTTGTATCCTGGGCTTTCTCCTACCAGAGTCAAGCTACCGCAGATAGTGGTCTAGGGTCTAACACTGGATGGGTTTTCATCTTACAAATGATTTGTATCATGATTTAAAATGGTGAGGCTTATTTGACTGGATTTGCATTAAAAGCATGGGTGTTGTTGTCACTAGGCTAATCCAAGTCAATAAAATAAGGTGTGGAATGGAGACCTTGGAAGTTCAAACACGATAAAATGAGGCTATAAAGGTGTCCCCGGGTTATTTCTCTCATTGTGGCAACCTATTAGCAGTCACAGCCAAAACCGGATCTTTGTTTAACTTTAAAACCAACCCTTAAAACATTCCTAGCTGAACCACAGCATTTACGACATTTCAATGTTTCGCAGCTCTGAAAACCAAGCATTTAACCTATCAAAGGGCTCAGAATGACATTTCCACGGATGTCATATCTACCATTAAGAATACACTAACCTAAGTACGTTGGCATTGACTAAAGGAAATACATTAATAAATATTAACCCTAGTTTGGAAGTTTGAACACATAAATGCACTGTCATTTAAAACAAAGAGAATGACTGAGAATCACTATTGACCTGATCCTAGCAACCTCATCTTCAAGGTTTTGAGGCTAGCTAAACATCCTTTGAGTTGTCATCCCCAAAGGTGTGTCGGTAGCCGAGAAAATGAGAAAGAAGAGAAAGCAAAGAGAGAAACCGACCAAAAGGAAAAGCCGCAGGATTGAAAGTTAGCAAAGTTAGGTTACACTCATCCACAAGGTGGCTTATATAGCTTACAAAAGATGAACAATCAAAAATACCAAAATAATATGATTACATTGAGGGCAAATGGGAATTACACAAACGGTCGCGGATCACAAAAGATAAGAAGATTCACATACAAGAATCTCACATCATAGAGAGAAATGCCATCATAGCAAAACTGGCAGTATTAATGGTATTGAATCATGATATCAGACCACATGATAGCGACTTCTATGATAGCCAATTTCATATCATAGCGAAAAATATGGCGATAGTTTAAATCCGCTACCATTACAAATTCGCGAATCTCATAAAATTTCGGGCGGCGCCATACGAAAATCACTGCTCCACTTTGCCGCTTCCCGCACCCAATCGCCTTTACTACCCAGCCTGACATTTCTCTTCATCCCGCTGATGAAATCGCCGAGAGAATTCATACGTAACTCGCATAAAACATCGCTACCACATGCTTCTGATATGACGGCTGAGGCCTACAAACCCGCAAAACCCATTAAACAACTAAACAAAATTGCAGAGGGGTGGCCCACTGGACCTGCACATGTTAATTGGCTTAATTAATATGATTAGTAAACAAAAAGCACTCAAAACCTATCTTAAATAGGACTTAAAATAGCACTTTTTGGGTACTAATCAGGTTGAGCATTGTACTACTCCGTAGCTTGTGGTTCGTGAAAGTAAAAGAATAAAGCTTCTTGGTGATCTTGAAAGCAAGGTGAAAATCAAATAAGTTTGGGGGTTATGTGATGAAAAAGATGCAATGAACCAAGTTTTAGGGAAGCTATAAGAAGCTTAATTGTGTAAAAACTCAATATGTTAAAGGATGCGAAGACCATTGAAGAAAAAGCAAGTATGTTTGCTTTGGGTAAACTTAAGCATAAAATGACCTACTTATATACCCTTTACCTAAGTCATACATTACAAGCTATATTAAGACCTATTTGATCCTAAGAGTTGTGAATTACCTACATTAATGGAGTATGATATTCCCAACAAGCCTATGGAGTTTCACGTACTCTTAATTCTTGGAATCATCATGAGCGTGTGAGATCTCCATCCAATTGAAGTTCGTCTAATTTCATCTAAGTTGCAATTGACCATAAGGTGAAAGACGCTTCACACACACACACACACTCAAGAACTTTGGTGTAGGTGTGCCTAACCTTATGGTCAACCTATTATCTTGAAAGAGGCTATCTTGAAGCTTTCTTTATGTGATATGAAGGTAAGGTTTATGAGGGAAATCATCACTCAAGTATCTCCTTATCAAGCTGTAGACCCTTAATTTTGTCCCTCAACACTTGCATTTATCATATGGGTGTCACAGTCACCCATCGTTCTCATATATACAATAGGCCCTTTTAGGCTTGTTGGTCTCCAAGCCCTAGCGGGCTTCAGATGTGGTCCATTGAATTCGTATGTAGTTTACTTCGGAGTGTCATCATAGATTTTTTTTTTCTTAGCTATTGGCATCGTGCCATAGGAAGCAAGTGGCCCGTCCCCCCTCCCCTGAGGTTTTAACTGAATCGGAGTTTATTGAAGTATGTAGAATGACGAGCACTTGGGCTTGTTTTGATCATATCTCCCTCATCCAAACTCGAAATCATGCACCGTTTTTTTTATGGACTCCTTGTTCTCCAAGAAATATTTTTTCAAAATGGCTCAACCGGTCCTCAAAGTTTCAGTTTAGGCAGAATTCATTGAAGCATGTCTGAATTCGGAGCACTTGGGCTTGTTTCGATCATATCTCCCTCATCCGAACTCGAAATTATGCACCATTTATTTTTTTGGATTCCTTACTCATTGAAGAATTCTCTGAAAAAAATTTGAGAATTTTTTATCAATAGGATAGACCAATTAGGAACTAGCTCAGCCGGTTCGGCAGATTTAAGTTGAAGTTCATTATTCGAGTAGGTTTGAATTCGGAGCACCTGCGATTGTTTTGGTAATATCTCCCTCATCTGAACTCAGAATCACACACTGTTTTTTTGTTGGACTCCTTATTCTTCAAGAAATATTTTGTCAAATTTTTAGTTTTTTTCTAAACCAGCTCGACCGGTTGGAAACTAGTTCAGTTGGATCATCGGGCCAGCTTGTATGGAGCACTGATTTTGGAGCCCATAACCTTTGTGGTTCAAGCCCATCCACTCCAGATTAGTCCTGGCCACGGTTTAGGCTAGTTATGGGCCATTTTGTGGATTGTTTGCAACCCACCTTGAGTCTATTTGGATTCTTGGTGGTTAAGTAAAGGGATAAATGTAGCCAGCTTTTGATCTTGTGAATAAAGGAGTGTTTACGGAGCTAGGGAAGTTCGAGACTTATTGGGGGAGTTCTCGGGACTTAAAATGTGCAAAATAGAGTGAGATCAGATGTTTATGAAAGAGAAAGACAAACAAAAAGGAAGGAGAGAAAGGGTGGAAGAAAAGAAAAAAGGAGAAAGGGTTGAAGAAAAGAAAAAAGGAGAAAGGAGGAAAAAGAAAAGGATGAGAGATTTTGCATCCGTGAGGGAGCGTCTCTCTCATTTTCGCGGGACTTCCTAAAGTTTTGAGGGGGTGGATACCTGGTTTTGGAGGTAGAAAAAAAAGAAGACAAAGGGGGAGTAGCCGTGAATCCTATAGGTATGAACGTTGTACTTTTCTCCTGTTTCTTTTAGACAGCACTTGTCTTTGCCTCTGATGTTTGTAGTCTCGTTTTAGAACACTAGGCATGGTTTGGGTCAGTTCTCACTCATTGGGATTCAGAATTGTACATCGTTGATTTTTTTGGATTCCTTACTCTACGATAAATGTTTGACAAATTTTGAGGTTTGTTCTCAACCGGCTTGACCAGTTATGGAACCAGATCATCCAGTTCATTAGGTTTTGTTCAAGGATAGTAGTTAGGGCACTTTTCATTGTTTGGGTCGATTGTCAATCGCTTGTGAGTCGAATCGTATTAAATTTTTTTTTTGATTCCTTACTCAGAAGGAATGTTCCCAAAATTCTTGAGAACTGCTTCAACCAAATACCAGCTTGGGAACCGAATCACCTGGCCATTAGGTTATGTGTTTTTAGGAACAAAGAGTTAGGCACACTAGGCATTGTTTTGGCCGCCTCACTCATTCAGAATCATAATTGTATACCATTTGTTTTTTTTAGATTCCTTAATCTGTAAGGAATGTTCTGAAAATTTTTTAGAACTGTTCTCAACTGGCTCAACCAGTTAGGGAACTAGATCAGCCGGTTCATAAGGCTCTGTTTTCAGGAACAACAGTTATGACACTAGGCATTGTTTGGGTCAGTTATAACTCATTCGGAATCAGAATTCTACAAATTTTGTTTTGTTAGATTCCTTAATCTATAAGGAATGTTTTGAAAAATTTTGAGAACTGTTCTCAACCGGTTCAACTAGTTAGGGAACCGGATTATCCGGTTCATTAGGTTATATTTTTAGGAACAACAAGAAGCACTAGGCATTGTTAGGTCGGGCTTCACCATTCTGAAATGCAATTGTACAATGTTTATTTTGTTGGATTCCTTACTTTGTAAGAAATGTTCTAAAAAATTTTGAGAACTGTTCCCAACTAGAACGACCAGTTGGGGAACTGGATCATCCGGTTCATTAGGGTTCATTGTAGAACATCGCTAGGGTACTTCTGTAATGTTTAGTCGGCTTCTCACTATCTCTGGAGTCTAATTATACACCGTTTATTTTTTTGGATTTCTTACTCAGTAAGAAATGTTTTGAAAAATTTTGAAAATTGTTCTCAACCGGATCGACCGGTTGGGAAACCTGATTAGCCGGTTCATTAGGTTATATTTTTAGGAACAACAGTTAGGGTACTTTGCATTGTTTGGGCCGGCCACTCTGCTCTAGCCCGTAATCGGTACCCCATTTTTTTTTTTTGTTCCTTACTCTTTGATGAATTTTTTGACTAGGTTTCAGAATTTTTCTCAAACTATTAGACCGTTGGGGAAACCAAATTAACAGTTCTTCCTCAAGTGTTCCTACTTTAGAAACTCTTCGGATTGTTTCAGTTGGTTCTCACTCGCTCGGACTCAGAATTGAGCGCTGTTTTTTTGTTGGATTTCTTACTCTTTGAAGAATTTTATGGCAGAGTTTTAGAATTTTCTCAATCGCTTGAACCCTGCTGGGATTACTCAATCATAGTAGGTTTTGCTGGACAACCCCTTATTTTAGCACTTTTCAAGCCCGAATCCCTTAAGGCTCAAGCCCGTTTCTTGCACTATTGCATTCAGGGCCATATTCGGCCCAAAGATGAGCCTAACTTGAATTAGAGGGGACCCGCTTTGGAGTTAGGACACTTGGGGTTAGGTGAGTTTGATTGTGAATTGGTGATTGTGGTTAGTGAATAGTCATTTGGGGAGTGTGGAAAGAAAGAAACATCTGAATCCCCTCATTTTTCATTCACTTCCATTTTGAATGCGAAATTTGGTTACTTGATCATGGATGCATGGTGTGTGCTTGTGCTTATTAACTAACCATATTTGCAGCGCATGGCTAGAGACCACAAGTATGTGCTTAGGCTTTGGTATTTGCATTTATATGCGTACATGGTGTTTGGACTTTGATGTTTGTGGTGAATTTGAGCTTGTTGACTGACATCTTATGCAGTGCTTGGCTAGGGACCACAGGTATGCACCCATTGTTTTGTTTGGTCAAGCATTTATGCATGTTAGATATTGAGTAAGTTGGTGTGATTCAGGTCATCTATTTAGCCTTAGTGATCGATTGATCTTTGACCCATATGCTACCATGTACCCAATTTATTAGCAGAGATCGAGTTCTGGGCCTAGAGGGGTGCTACCTCGCATGGGGTATCTTCCCAATAGGTAACTTGATCCTTGAACCCATAAATCTAGTTTTCGTGGACCGTTTTTTCTTGATTGCAGTCATTGAGGGGTTTTTATTCTTACTTCATTTTCCTCATTTAAAAAAAAAAAGTAAGTGGCAACTTCAAACAAAACCATTCCTCACTGGGGATGGATTTAACGAAAATCGAACAGAGTCTCCTATGTACGAGGAGCTCTACCCAAAATACAACCTGTACAAAAAACCTTGCAACATGGCCCAATATAATACAATGACCTCACTGGGTCCAATTATGAGTGAAAGTGGCCTAACCAGGCCTACTCATCCACACCATAGAATATACAAGACTAATTACCATAGTCCTCAAGAGTTTAATTATAACACTCTTACAAATATTACAAATTAGAACAAGGTTGTTCCAAAGTATTTTTTTACAATTCTTTTTGCACAAAATACAAGCTAGAATGCTTGGAAGGCATCAAGACTGAACTAAGGAAGTAAAACCATACTTTGGCTTCCTTAGTTAGTGACCTTATGAAGATAGAGTCAAAGGGGTTCTTCTTAGTGGCATTCCATTCCCCTTTCTCGGCAGTGAGTAGCTCCACGATCTTCTATCGATCTAAGTCTTTCTTTAGCTTCTTGAACTTAGACCCATCCTTTTGCTCACTCAGCCTAAATGTCTTGTTTATCTCATTCCTATCGAAGGACATCCACTTTCCCCAGATGTAGCATGTCTTCTCCTTCCTTTCCACCAAATTTGAATAAAACTCTCTTACTAAAGCAGAAAACCTAATTGAATGGCGCTCACATAGCAGACTCCATCCTCTCTTCTCAATCACTTCTTTGAATAGTGGGATGAGCTGCTTGAAACCTCTTTCGCCAATGAAGTCTTTCTTCATCATTTTGTTTTGCATGACTTCGTAAGCTCTGTTTGATACCAGCTCGTCCATCTGATCTTCCTTATCTTGCTCGTTCTCTTCTTCTTCATTCCTCTTCCTTTTTCTCTCTTCTTCAGTTGTTGGCTCTGTTTTGATTCTTACTTATGGCACACTCTATTCAATTTCTGTATTTTGCAACTCCAGAGTTGTTTCTTCTTCACTCCCAACATACTCCTCCATGATTTCGTTAAAATTTGGAATCAAACTCTACTACTCAGACATTGTCGATAGCTGGATTGGGTTTTAGGGTTTTGAAAATGATAAGGAAAGGTTCTAGGGCTCTAAAGGTTTGAGAGAAGATGGTATTTCAAATTCAAAACGTTTGAAGCCCAAAATTATGTTGTGACAGTCAATAGCTTTGAAGCCTAAAATTATGTTGCAACATAAGATTTTTGTGTCGCGACACAAAATTGTGAGTATTAAAACTGAATTGTTGCGACAAAAATTCTATGTCGCAATAATTAAATGACTATGAGGGCTAAAACAATGTCGTGACAATGGATTTTCAAGCAAATAAATCTCGTGATAATAAATTAAAGGGTCACGACAAACTTTTAGATCTCCTACAGTTAACTTTTGTTGTGACAAAGGTTTTAAATGTCGCGACATACAAATGTCACACCCTCAATACACAATGTCACAACAAACTTGCCTTAAATTGATAAAGGATGGACTGGCATTTGTCACGACAAATGGAGATTATATCGAGACAAATTATGCATTTTCATTATAATCTCCATTTTTATCAAAATTTTGAGCTATTTTAATTAGTTTAACCTACCATACAACATGCAATTTATTTCAATCATCAAATCATGCTTGTGAATACAAATTTAACATAAACTAAGCATCTCAATTCAAGCAACCACAATAAATCTCAATTTCTCACTCTAGAACAATCCAACAAGCATTTTCTATTATTAAAATTTAGAAATTAATTACTAAGAAAGCTGATTGGAAACTTCTCACATAATTGTAGAGCATGCTTTTACTCTTCAATTAGCTGAATTTCATTCATTGCATCAAAGCTGCTCAATTACACTAACTCGAGCTTAATATTAAGCTTTCATGTCTTGAAAAATAGTAAAAATCAACAAAAATAAAAATCAAACATGAAAACAAAACTTAAAACACACCAAATTAATTAAAAGAAAACTATCAAAGGAAAATAAAAATTGCTTAGGTTGCCTCCCAAGAAGCTGCTCATTTTTACGTCTTTAACTAGACATTACTGCAATATGCACTATTCTCAGTAAGTTTCTTCAAAAATTTAAATCCAAGACTGATCTTCATTTAGAATTCCTCGAATATAATGTTTCAGTCTTTGACCATTCATTTTAAACTCATTTCCAGACTCTGTCTTCAAAGTAATTGCTCTAAAAGGTGTGACTGTAATGGCTGTGTAAGGACCACTCCACCTTGATTTAAGCTTTCCTAGAAAAAGACTGAGTCTTGAGTTGTATAATAGGACTAGCTCTCCTACCTTGAACTTTTTTCTCATAATTATTTGATCATGCCATCTCTTTATGTTATCCTTGTAGATTTTGGCATTGTCATAAGCTTCATTTCTCAGTTCTTCTAGTTCATTCAACTGAAGTAATCTTTTTTTCTTAGCATCTTGGCAATCCAAATTCATCTTCTTGATGACCCACATAGCCTTATATTCCAGTTCAAGAAGGAGATGATAAGGCTTTCCAAACACGATCATGTATGGAGACATTCCAATAGAAGACTTATAAGCAGTCCTGTAGGCCCATAATGCATCATCTAGCTTTACCAACCACTCTCTCCTACTTGTATTCACTATCTTCTCCAGTAGGTTCTCTATCTCCTTATTGGACATTTCAACTTGCCCATTTGATTGAGGGTGATGTTTGCACCTATAAAGTAATCTTAATCCATATATGCTCAAGAGTTTTTCAAACAATTTGTTAGAAAAATGGCTTCCCTCATTACTGATAAGGGTCATTGGGGCTCCATATCTACTCAATATGTTCCTTTGAATAAACCCCACAACTGTTTTGGCATCATCTCTAGGACAAGAAATAGCTTCAACCCATTTGGATACATAATCCATAGCAAGGAGAATGTATAGATTTCCAAATGAAGGTGGGAAAGGTCCCATGAAGTTAATACCCCATACATAAAAAATCTGCACCACTAGGATCCCTTATAGAGGCATCTCATTTCTTATATATATGTTGCCTATTCTTTCACATCTATCACAATGCTTGACCCACTCAAAACTGTTTTTGAATAATGTTGGCTAATAGAATCCTGATTAGAGAATCTTCGAGGTTGTTCTATCTCCTACAAAGTGATCTCCATACTATGATGCATGACATTTGTCTAAAATTTCATCCTGCTCAGCCTCAGGTACACATCTCATGATAATCTGATCTGCCCCTCTTCTAAACAATAATGGGTCATCACATATATAGAATATGATATTTGTTCTCAACTTCCTTTTTTGCTGGTAGGTTAGTTATAGTGGCATAATACCACGAGCCAAATAATTCACTAGATCAGCATACTAAGGTACTTGAACTGTTACTTGAAATAGATGCTCATATGAAGAGTTCTCTTCAATTTCAGTTCCTTTTTCTTCTTTTGTAGGCTTCTCTATTCTGGATAAGCGATCAGCTATCACATTATCACTGTCTTTCTTGTCTTTGATCTCTAAGTCAAACTCTTGTAGCAACAAGACCCATCTGATTAGTCTTGGTTTTGCATCTTTCTTTACCAAAAGGTACTTGATTGCTACATGATTTGTGTGCACTATGACATGAGATCTCAGTATATATGACTTGAACTTCTCACAAGCAAAGAACATTTCCAGCATTTCCTTCTCTATTGTTGAGTAATTTTCTTGAGCCTCATTGAAGGTTTTGCTAGCATAATAAATAGCTCTAAAGATCTCTTTCCTTTGCCCCAGTATTGCTCCTATTGCATAGTCACTAGCATCACACATAATTTCAAAGTTTCTGCTCTAGTCTGGTGTTGCCATAATGGGAGCTATGATCAATCTAGCTTTGATCTCTTCAAATTAAGACTTACGAAGCTTCATCAAATTCAAACTTTGCATCCATCTTTAGTAGTCTGCACATTGGTCTTGCAATTTTGGAGAAATCCTGGATGAATATTTTGAACCCTACATGCCCCGGAAACTCCTGATACCTTTCACTGTAGTTGGTGGCATCAGAGTTTTTATCAGAGAAATTTTAGCTTAGTCTACTTCCAGCCTGCTATAGAAATTTTATGACCCAGGACAATACCTTCAGTTACCATAAAATGACATTTCTCCCAATTTAAAGCTAGGTTCTTATCCTTGCACCTTTGAAGTACAGTTCCAAAATTTTCCAAGCAGCTCTCAAAGCTTAACCCATACATAGAGAAATCATCCATAAAAATTTCCATAACCTCATCTACTAAATCTGAGAAGATGGACGTCATACATCTCTTAAAAGTAGCAGGTGCATTGCACAGTCCAAATGGCATCCTTATGGAAGCATAGGTGCTATATGGACATGTGAATGTGGTATTCTTAGTCTCATAGCATGCTGTCTGTTGTAAACTGTATCATCTATCCGTAAAATAGTAGTGAGGATGTCCTGCCAGTCTATCTAACATTTGGTCAATGAATGGCAAAGGATAGTGATCCTTTCTAGTGGCAATATTCAACTTCCTGTAGTCTATGCAAACTCTCCATCTTGTCACTGTTGTTATTGTAACTCCCCATCCCGATAGGGTGTACGGTATGTGTAACCGTAGGGTCGCATATGTGCACCAAGGACTTCCTTAATTATTTTAGTGCCATAATAGAATTTTTGAAAGTTGTTTTTAAGGGTGAAATTATAAAGTTTTCAAAGAATTGTAGCACTTTTGCAATTAAGGAAAGTGGAGGGGTAAAAGTACAAATTATGGAATTTCAAAAGGATAATAATAATAATAAATTACTAGAATTGTTCAGGGAAGCCTAGAAAATTCTCTTAGATCTCGATGACTAAACATTCATGCTGCAATACGCCTCGAAATCTAGTGAACCGTAGTACCTCATAAATACAGATAGCTTAATATTTTACGATTTTTTCTGGGGCGAGCAATCGCTGTGGACTTCAGGATCTAGATTTTTACAAAATATCGAAGTCGAAATGACTTGATTTAAGTTCTATTTTGCTAAATAAAGTGAACTCGAAAAGAATAAAAATTTTCTGTGACGTAAATGGACCCGAATAAGGTAATAGAAATCATTTATCCAAATAATAATAATAATAATTAAAGAAAAAAAAATCAAAAAGCAATAAAAGTCAAAAGTGGAGAGGACGGATGGGAGAAGAGAGCGTTCAGAGAGAGATGATTTTTATTTTTATATTTTCTGCTTTCTTCTCGACGAATTACGGAAATCGGACCGTAGATTTTTGTCGGAGCAGAAGGCAAAGTTGGTCTATGCGACGAGAGCTACGCAGAGGAAAATACCTGCCAAAGTTTAGCATTTCTACAAACCCAAAGGTAGGACTTCACATATTTTTAGCCTAAATGCTATGTAATGACTTGAAATTCTTCTAGAGGTCGTGGAAAGTGCTCAGAACTTTGAACCCAAAATTTTTAGACTGAGTTTAGGAATTTTTAGGAATTTTTTGGGACTGTTCTGGACAGCCTGGTTGAATTCGAGACCGTTTTCGACGCCTCGGGTTGAAATTTCGTGATTGTAGTCTTAATACGCTCCGACATAATTTTCAAAAATGTTTTCGGGTGTTTTTAGACTCTATGGAAAGTCCCTTGAGTCAAAAGTTTGCTAAAACAGATAGTTTTTATGAGGAATTTAATGTGTAGGGACATTTTGGACAATTTCACATCATATTATCGATGATCAGACGAATGGGACTAGCACGTAGTTTTGTTAGAATCGAATTGCTTCGATATAGTCGCTTGAAAGCCCTTTGTATGTTTTATGGTTAAAACGTTGAACTCCGAGGGCATTTGTAATGAATGAATTGTGTAGGCGACATATCTCGACGATAATCTAGAGTGTTAACAAGAATTTAAAGAAATTAGTCGAGAAAAAGGTGAGTACTCAAAATCCTTTTCTAAAACGAAAGTGTTTAAATTACAAGTTTGTGAAGTGCTTTGAAAATATAATGTAATTTATAAAGCATTTTTTTTACCTCCCACTTGTTATACTCAGCAGAAAATTTCGATTTCAGTACTTAAGAAACAGTTTGGCCTGGTTTAGCAAAACCCCTAGATGGCAAAGCTCAGTTTCCGGTTAGATGTATCTAGGATTGTGCATGGCAAGGTTATGGGATATTATGACTAACTATATTGCATGGTCGGCAATTGGGGGTTAGATCTAGCATATATGTATATAGTGAGTCACCCTTTGCACATTCGGGGTATATAGATAGTTAGCGGGCTAACATAGTACATGGTGATGAGGTGTTGGTTCCGAGGTTCCTTCACCGGGCATTTTGGTTCCGAGGTTCCATTATGTTTATAGAGATCCGCCGTGTTCACCGACCATATTAGGACGGTAGTGTTCCGAGAGGTTCACTCATCGATGCCAGCTGAGGTTCCGTGGCATCACGTCAGGGTATTTTTAAACGCGGCCACAAAGGGTTGGTACTTGATTCCAAAAGATAGCACTTTCGTATACAATCCACCACCGAAACGTCACAGCTGGTAAATAGTTTTCATACGCTTAAATGGTTTTCATAGCAAAACTCGCTTCTCAAAAACTCAAGCCATAAACAGCTTTACAACCATTTAGTACGATTTTCATATTGGGAGGTACATACACAGACAACAACATTTAGAACTTATAGCACTCATTGAGCCTGCTTCGCTCACGCTTTTTGTTTTAAATAATTTTTCAAGTGCAAAAGTGTGTTTAAAGACCTTCTAGATCCTCGCTCCTAGACGCCGTGTTGTATATATATTAGATATGGTGTAAAGTAAACGTAGGTAAAAGTAAAATGTGACATTTTGTATATGTAAATATCTGCAAATATGCATACGGTTTTGAGAAAACATGTCATGTATGAAATTATGTTGATTGATAGTGGTATCTATATTTTGATTATGACCGTAGGTCCTCTATGGTTGTAGTTGATTTTTGGAAAATATTGGGAGTGTATTTTATACGTGTGATTTTTGTATTTCGGTTGACTACCGCGGTACCGCTATGCCGGATTTCGTGAAATTTAAAGATGTGATTTTGATAGAAAAGTGAAAATTTTTATAACCTACGTTTTCTAAAGACAGTTTCAACAGTTTTAACGGCTTAGTTTCATGGTAATTTGTCAATGAGGAGCTTCTGGGTGTGGAGGTTACTGTGGAGTTGCCGGCGCATTCCCGTCAATAGAAGGGTCCAAGTTGGTATCGTAGCGCTTTAGGCGATAGTTCGTCACAGGCTAAGCCCGCAAAGATTCTATGTAATTGTTTTATAATGATTTTCCTATTGCAACCTATATTGTTTTGCTAAATCCTTGCATGCATCATATATTGTAAAGTGTCACCGGATCTTTTAACCTTGAAATTCACAGCATTATGTCTGGACGAGGTCGTAGAGGTCGATCTAGGACTTCCGCACCGAAGGCACCACTAGAGAGAAATGTCGAGCACACCCCTAGATCGGAAGATGCCTCAATGAATCAGCCCCCAGCAGAACCATCGAGGGCCGCAGACCCTAGGAGGCGGTACCTTGACGATGGATCAAAGTTATACAGACAGCATACAGCCTACTGTCAGCACCTGGAGCCTCCGTAAGAGCAAGAGGGCATGATAGGAACGCGCTCTAAAATTAGGTTAAACTTATGATGGTACCACGACCCGCAGGCGCCAGACTATGGCTAGACAAGGTTAGTGAAATTTATGTGCGATGGGTGTCTCGGGATGAGAAAGTCCTCTTTTCAAGGTTCTTGATGGCACCCAAAGGTCAAGGACCTGCAGGGAGGTGCCATTAAGAGGAGACACCCTACAGAGTCACTGGGACCCCGTTCCGACGTGTGCATTTACGCATATTATTTATCCGCGTAGTTACTAGGATGTTTCCATTGTCGCGTGAAGGTCACTTTATTCGAGACTCCGTCTACGCCTAGTAGCCAGCAGAGACCCTCTCGAGGTAGGTACAAGAGCACGGCCCCACTAAGGTCCTAGTCAGCCTGTAGGGGCGGTTCAGTAAAGGTGGCATAGCACCTGGTAGAGGTTGCGGTAGGGGTGCAGGAGGCAGAGCCGCACTCGACGTCATTCAAAGTGGTATTCGTGACTCAAGCTCGGTATTTACAATGCACACGAGGCGTGATGCATCACCGTGAGGTGATTACTAGTATGATTTCGCTTACAATCATGATGCATATGCATTGGTGGACCCAGAGCCACTCATTCATTTATTTCAGCATCATTCACTAAGAGGCACCGATAGAGTCCCGTACCTTATAGATGGTTGTATATGGTGGTTTCCGTATCTAATGGGGAGGCCATGATAATCCGAAAGGATAGTTCCTGTAGCGCATTGGTGATCCAAAATATGATTTTCCAAATAGACTTTATAGTGTTAAAATCCATTCGATATAGTCTTGGGTATGGACTGTTATCCGCATAGAGCCACCTTAGATTGCTATAAGAAAGAAGTAAGATTGGGTTCGCAGAGGAACCAGCGTGATATTTCTAGAATCAGCAGAGATCGCCTTGTCTCATTAATGCCATGACCGCTCTGAAAAATGCTTCATGTAGTTGCTGCCAGGTTATTTGGCATTTGTGGTGGATAGGGACAAGAGGGTGACACGGGGCCGGGAAGACATCCCTGTCAGCCAAAGAGTTCCAGATGTCTTTCCGTATGATATTTCAGGTTTACCCCTGGATAGTGCAATTGAGTTCGTTATTGAACTGATTCTGTGGATCAACATATCATTCCCTCCATACACGGCGCCAAGAGAGTTGAAAGAATCAAGGCACAATTAGAGGAATTGGTGCAAGGGCTTCATCTCGACCTAGTACCACCGTGGGACTCTGGGCTCTCTTCAAAGAAGAAAGATGGAAGCTTACGGTTGTGTATAGACTATAGACAACTGAATCGGGTGACAATACACAACCAATATCCGCTTCCTCGTATAGATGAGCTATTTGACCAATTGCATGGATCTCAGGTATATTCTAAGATTGGACCCAAGGTCTACCATTAGTCGAGGGTCCGAGAGAATGATGTTTTTAAGACTCCGCTTTAGACGATACTTGGCCAATACGAAGTTCCTAGTGATGCTATTCGGATTGACTAATGCCCCAAATTAAGTGCTTCATGGATTTGATGAACTGGTATTCAAATCAGATGAAGATAAGTTTGTGATCGTATTCATTGATGACATTCTAGTGTACTGTGCAGTCCGTAGGAACATGCAGCATCTCCGGATAGTATTGCATTCTTAGAGAGCGTCATATGCTAAGTTTAGTAAGTGCTAGTTTTATTTGAATAAAGTAGCTTTCTGGGTCATGTCATTTCTGAAGGTATTAGTGTGGATCCTCAGAAGATCGTTATAGTGAATCGGAAGTCGCTTCACGAATGTTTCAAGTCCGCGCTTCCTTGGATTGGCGTTATTACAGAAATTTGTTGAGGATTGAAGATAGCAACCCCCGTTGACCAATCTATTGAAAAGGATCAGAAATTCGAGTGGTCGATACATGCCAAGATAGCTTTTGAGTGAGCTGAGGCAAAGATGGATCTAATGTGCCCAAGCAGTTAGCACTACCGTCAGAAAGGACTAAGTATGTGGTGTACAATGATGCCTCTAGAAAAGGGTTAGGGTGTGCTCTTGATGCTTATGCTTCCGCCGCTTAAAGAAGCACGAGCGTAACTACCCGACCCATGATTTAGAACTAGCAGCAGTGATTTTCGCTCTAAAGATCTGAAGACATTATCTATATGGTGTTCCCTGTCAGATATTCACCGATCATAAGAGCCTGCAGTATATCTTACTCAAAAAGAGCTTAACTTAAGGTAGCGCCAGTGGTTGGAGTTGATTAAGGATTATGATTGCACGATAGAGCAATGTAGTGGTTGATGCCTTAAGCCAGAAACTGGAGGGTTCCTATGCTTATATGCAGACGGTATATCTCCCATTGTTGATAGAGTTAAGATCTTTGGGAGTTCGCCTGCGTGTATCGACACAGTGGACACCGTGTTGGCATCATTTTATGTTCAGCCCTTCTCATGGATCAGATCAAGGGCGTCGGCGTGCTCTCGTAGACGATTAAGTCGAGGGTAGAGATCGAGGGCGGTAGGAAACCGTAGTTCCGCATCGAGACGATGGCGTAATAGTTAGAGGGAGTCGAATGTGTGTACCTGAAATAGGTGAACTAAAAAGGGAAATCATGGAAGAGGCTCACTCTTCAGCATACGCCATGCACCCTGGTAGCACCAAGATGTATCATACTCTGAGGGAGCATTATTGGTGGAAGGGCATGAAAAAGGAAATTGCAGATTTCGTATCCAGATGCCTAACCTGTCAGCAGGTAAAGGTAGAGCACCAGAAGCCCGCAGGAAAGATACAGCCCCTTCCGATTCCTGTATGGAAGTGAGATAAGATTACTATGGATTTTGTTACTAGGCTTCCGGAACCCTGAGACAACACGATGCCATAAGCATGGGCGATGATTCAGCCACGCAGGTGATCCGGAATCAACAAAATTTGTAGTCCCAGCCCCCTCCTACTGCCGTAGTCAAGCTACCGCAAGATAGCGGTCTAGGTCGAACACGGATGGGTTTTCATCCTATGAATGACTCGCATCGCTGTGAAAATGGTGAGACTTTTATTTGGATTTTGATTTTGCTTCAAAACAAGGTGAGTTTGCTTCTGATCACGATCAATTGTAAAAACCTAAAGTGGAGTGTGTGAAAAGCCAATCTAAGATTTAGGTCACTAACTTGATAACATAGGGCAAACAAGTGTCCTCGGTTTTATCCTCGCATTATGACAAGCAACCTATATCCAGCATCCTGGACCTTTTGTTTAACTAGCAAACCTAACCCTAGAATCACTCCTATTTGAGTCAACAATGTGCAAAATGCATTTACACTCTTTCAGCTTGAAACCCTAACATTCAACCTCATTTCGGGCTCGTAAAGGCCATCTAAAGAATAACAAGCAGATCTAGCAATAAGTATGCACTGCACCCTAAAGCATGGTGGGTATTGGCCAAGGTAATGACATTAAATGATATTTAACCCTAGTTAGAAAATATTGAGCCATAAATACAAGACTCAGAGATTTAAAACATGAAGACAACCCGTAACCGGCCCCAATAACCAAGCTAGCTACCTTCCTCTTCAAAGCTATGAGGCTTAGCCAAGCATCCCTTTAGTTGTCATCCTAAAGGGAGTTGTTTGGCTGCCTAGAAAGTGAAAGAAAGAGGAGAGAGAAGAGAGGAAAGCAAAACCTAAACTGAAAGCTGCGGGAGATATTTACATAAATGAAAAGTTGCCAAAAGATTGCTTAGGGTTACAAATGGAGGGGGCTTATATAGGCCACCCAATGTATGAAAATACAAGAAAGCCTAACATTTTGGCTAATACAAGGGACAAGGAGGTAATACACCAAAATGAAGTCTGCAGCATTAATTACACAAAGATGAAAGGCAGGAGGTTTCACATGCGTAATCAATTCTCGCTTATAGTACCCCGCTAGGCAAAATGAAAAATTTCAGGCAAATGAAAACCCCCGCTAGGCAAATAAAATTTCCTCGCTATAGTCGTAAAATTTCGCTTAGGTAGCTTAAATTGCAGAGATAAATAAATAATCTCCCTCGATGAGTGCACCGCCACTACTAGCTAATAAATTCTTTAGAGATAATAAATGTATAATTTCATTTAGGGCAATGCTGATTACTTAAATTTGAAAGCCTAGCGAAATTTCTCAATTTCGCTAGGATTGCGAAATTTTCGCTATGATTGCGAAATTTTTGCAATCCCAGCGAAATTTTCGCAATCATAGCGAAATTTCCTGGGTTTGCATATTCTTCACTGCTGCACACTGCATCTTCCACTGCATCCATTTTCATCACTTTGCCTTCATTCCTTCATTGAATTTTGATATGTTTGATGGTTGATAAATGGGTTCAATCTTCAAGGTCAGCGACATATATTGATATTGAACTCTCAAGGTATGCAAAAACTCAGAAACAACCAAAAATAACCTCGAAATGGCATATGATACTAAGTAGACCCTAACACTTCAATTGATTCGACCGACATGATTAAGGCGCAAAAAAGCACTCAAAACCTATCTCAAATAGTACTCAAAATAGCACTCTTTTGGGTACTAATCAGGCGATAGTGGATGTAATTAACGAAATCCACGCATTTTCTCCCGCTAGTAATGATGACCACTGACAAGTCGCCCACCATATGTGGAGGAGATAGTTAGATTGGTTATGGTGTTCCTATAACGATAGTCTCACCGAGACCCCGTGATTCACATCCAGATTTTTGGCCCAGCTTATAGATACATGGGGACTCACTGCACTTTATCACAGCCTTTCCATCCTCGTATTGATGGGCAATCGAGAACTATTCGACAAGTTAGAGGATATGCTCGTAGCATGTGTGATAGAGTTTAAGGAAGTCATGGATACGCATTTATCTATGATGAGCCCACCCTTACAATAACATTTATCAATCCAAAGATATATGGCTCCATTTGAAGCATTGTACGCCGTATGTCGACCCGTATGCTAGGATGAAGTAGGAGAGAGGAGACCGATAGCTCAGAGTTAGCAGGCCAGACATCTTAGATAAGATCCGTGATTGTCCGAGATTGCACTCTCTCTCTCCTCCCTCAAGATAGCCGTGACGTATTTAAAAATTATGTGACGACGCCGAGATCTACAAGCTTATATGGGGATATAGGTCTTCCTCAAAGTTTCCCCTTGGAAAGGTGTCCTCATATTTGGAAGGCTCAAAAAGTTGAGGCCCAGATACATAGGGCCATATGAGATTATTGCCGTAGGGACCAAGAGTACATGACTAGACCTTCCTCCGTAGTTGTCTAAGGTCACGTGTTTCATATCCATGCTCCGCAAGTACATTCCAGATCCCTCCCATGTACTCAAAGATCAGCCAGTAGAACTAAAGGATAATTTTACCTATAAGGAGAAGCCAATGTAGATAGTAGATCGAAGAGAGCAGATTTTGCGAAATAAGGTCATTCCATTAGTCAAAGTTTTATGGGGGAATCATGGGATTAAAGAGGCAACGTGGGAGTCAGAGGCTCAGATGCGTAGTCAATATCCTCAGTTGTTTTCAGATTAAGGTATCATCTACGTATTGCTCATTTTCGAGGACCCAAATGTTCTAAAGGAGGGAGTGATTTGTAACGCCCAAACTCCGATAGAGGCATCGATATGTGTAACCGTAGGGTCGCATATGTACTCAAGGGCTTCCTTAATTAGTTTAGTGCCATAATAGAATTTTTTGAAGTTGTTTTTAAGGGTGAAATTATAAAGTTTTTAAACAATTGTGGCACGTTTGCAATTAAGAAAAGTGGAGGGGTGAAAGTCCAAATTATGAATTTCAAAAGGATAATAATAATAAATTACCATACTGTTCGTGTGGAAGCCTAGAAAAATTCTTAGATCTCTGATGGTGAAACGGATTGCGCCGTTAAATTGGTCTCACAAATCTAGTGACCCGTAGGTAAATTTCAAATTCGAGACAAATAATATTTTACGATTTTCCTCGGGTGATAAATCACCGTAGACTTCGTGGACAAGATTTTTACAAAAATCTCGGAAGTCAGGAAATGACTTGATTTAAGTTCATTTACAATAAAGTGAATTGAAAAGAAATAAAAATTTTCGGGATAGAAATGGACCCGAATAAGAAAATAGAAATCATTTATCCAAATAATAATAATAATAATTAAAGAAAAAAAAAGAAAATCAAAAAGCAATAAAAGTCAAAAGTGGAGAGGACGCAGACTGAGAGAGTTCAGAGAGAGACGATTTATTTTTATATTTTCTTCATTTCTTTCTCGGGATTTACTAAATCGGACCGTAGATTTTCGTCGGAGCAGAAGGCAAAGTTGGTCTACGCGACGAGAGCTACGCGTAGGTACCAAAAGCTTAGCATTTCGGCAAACTCCAAAAGGTAGGGAATTTTCCTACTTGAGTTATTTTAGCCTAAATGCTATGTAATGGCTTGAAATTTTCTTAGAGGCAAGAGTTATCGTAAACTCACCCCAAAATTTTTAGACTCCAGTTTAGGAATTTTTAGGAATTTTGGACTGTCTGATTAAATGTGTTGAATTTCTGACTATTTTCTGATTTAGCTTCGCTTGAAATTTCAGGATTATAGTCTTATTTGTGCCTTATCGTAATTTTCAGAAATGTTTTCGGGTGTTTTTAGACTTTATGGAAAGTCCCTTGAGTCAAAAGTTTGCTAAACAAGAGAATACGGGATTTAATGTGTGTGGACATTTTGGTCAATTTTTTAAATCATATTATCGACGTCCGTATCACTAGACTAGCATCGTAGTTTTGTTAGAATCTAGTTCGTTTCGACATAGTCGCTTGAAAGCCCTTTGTATGTTTTATGGTTAAAAACGTTGAACTCGGAGATATTTTCGACTAGATGAATTGTGTAGGCGATCGAGCATCCGACGATAATCTATAGTGCTGAATGGGAATTTAAAGAAATTAGTCGAGAAAAAGGTGAGTACTCAAAATCCTTTTCTAAAATGAAAGTGTTTAAATTACAAGTTTGTAAAGTGCTTTGAAAATATAATGTAATTTATAAAGCATTTTTTTTACCTCCCACTTGTTATACTCAGCAGAAAATTTCGACAAGATTTCTTAAGAAACGCTTTTGGCCTTCGCTTAAAGAAAAACGCCTAGATGGCACACTCGTCTTCCACTGATGTATCTTTGATTGTGCATGCAGAAGGTTAAGGATATTAGCGACTAACTATATTGCCTGGTCGGCAATTGTGGGTTAGATCTACATATATGTATATAGAGCGAGTCACCCAGACACTGGGTATAGATAGTTAGTATACGACATAGTACATGGTGATGAGGTGTTGGTTCCGAGGTTTCTTCACCGGGTATTTTGGTTCCGAGGTTCCATTATGTTTATAAAGATCCGCCGTGTTCATCGGACCATATTAGACTGGTAGTGTTCCGAGGTTCACTATCGATGCCAGGTTCAGAGGTTCCGTGGCATCACGTCTAGGGTATTTCAGAAATGGGCCACAATGGTTGGTACTTGATTTCCAGTATAACTCTTTCAGATATTAACCACCATCAAAACAGCTTTTCAGCGCCAGAATAGCTTTCATAACAAGCTGAATCTGCTTTCATAGCAAAACTCGCTTCTCATAAACAGCTTACAACCATTTATGTACGATTTTCATATTGGGAGGTACATACAACAGACAACAACATTTAGAACTTATAAGACTCATCATCTGCTTCGCTCACAGCGCTTCTCGCTTTTAAATAATTTTTCAAGTGCAAAGCCGGCCGAAAGACCTTCGTGATCCTCGGCCCTGGGACGCCACAGATATATATAAGATAGTGTGTAAAGTAAACGTAGTAAAAGTAAAAATGTGACATTTTATATATGTAAATATCTTTGTAAAATATGCATGCATGGTTTTGAGAAAACAAAGTTATGATGAAATTATAAGCTGGATTGATTTGTAATCTTATATTTTGATGAGGACCAGAGGTCCTATATGGTTGTAGCTGATTTTTGGAAAATATTTGGAGTGTATTTTTTTATACAAGTGATTTTCAGATTGAAGCTTGGACTACCGTGCACTGCTATGTCGCCGGATTTCATGATATTAAAGGTGTGATTTGATAGAAAAGGAAAATTTTATAACCCACGCTTTCCAAAGACAAGTCAATGCTTTAACGGCTTAGCTTCATGGTAATTTGTCAGTCTAGCGAGCTTGGCTGGAAGGTTACTGTGGAGTTGCCGGCAGATTCCCTATCAATAGGAAGGGGGTCTATCAGTTATGGGTAACATCTCATTCTTTTCATTTCTGATCACTATCATTCCACCCTTCTTTGGAACCACATGCATTGGGCTCACCTAAGGGCTGTCTGATATGGCATATATGAACCTAGTATTTATCCATTAAAGGACCTCTTTCTTCACTACTTCTTTCATAACCAGATCTCAATCCTCCTTCGTGTTCTGCGCAAAAGTACTCGCATTCTTCCATGATTTTCAGGCATACCTGATTGATGGGTTGATCCCCTTCAAGTCTTCTACTAACCAAGCTATGGCTTCCTTGTGCTTTCTCATAATCTCCACCACCTCATTCTTCCTACACAACCATCGCTCGTAATTATAGGTTCGGGATTTCTCTTCACCCAGAATATATATTTGAGATGCTTTTGGCAACTCCTTAGAATGTTCCTTCGAGCTTTTTCTTCTCCTCCTATATTTTCACTCCACTACTCATCAAATCATCAATCTTTTCTTCACTCAAACTCAACACTGCTCCAGTTAATTCAGCTTCTGCTATCAGCTCTTTCTTCTCAAGATCAACATTATAGAGTGAATTGAAGATGTAGTCATCAAATGAGTTGTTATTGATAAAATCATCATTCTTCTCTTTACATATACGAATTACACTGTTAATTCTCATACATTTAGCTTGTTCAACATCATGTTGCTTCAAACTTTGATTAAGGTTGAAGTAAACTTCTTCTGTGCCAACTCTTAGAGCGAGTTCTCCCTTCTTTACATCTATTAGAGTTGAACCAGTAGCTAGGAATGGTCTACCAAGCAAAAGTGGAATTTTCTTGTCTTCCTCAATGTCAATCACCACAAAGTCCACTGGGAAAATGAACTTTCACACCTTGACCAACACATCTTCTAGGATGCCTTCAGGTTAAGCCATTGATATGTCTGCCATTTGTAGAGACATTATAGTGGGAGTTAACTCCCCCAAAATTAGCCTTTTGACTATTGACAAAGGCATAAGATTTATGCTAGCTCCAGAATCACACAATGCCTTTCCAAATTCATGGATCCCAATTGTGCAAGGTATAGTGAAACTTCCTAGATCTTGCATTTTCTATGGCATGTTTTTTTGAATAATGGCACTACAGGTTGTAGGTAAACTCACCACTCCACCTTCATCTAATTTCCTCTTCTTGTTGATAATGTCTTTCATGAATTTTGCATAATGTGGCATTTGAGCTAATGCCTCAACAAAAGGAATATTGATTTTCGCTTGAACATAACGTAGAACTTTGCATATTGACTATCCAACTTTGACTGTCAGCCTTTGAGGGAATGCTGTAGATAGAAGTTGATAAGCCTCACTTTCTCCTTCAGATCGCCTTTTCTATTACCATTTCCCCCTACTCTTTCAACAACTAGCTCTCATCTGATAGCTCATTTATGCTTTTCCTTTTTTCACTGCCTGTTGAGCTCTGGTTTCTATTTTCATTTCCATTCTCCAACTGCTTTTGCTCAGCTCCATTTCTGCTTTACAACTCTTTGCCACTCCTTATTATGATGGCCATGCAGTCCTTTGGGTTTTTCTTTGTATCACTAGGGAAAACATCCTTAGAGTGGTTTTTCATGGTGAGGGCCAACAGCCCTACTTGAGTTTCCAAATTCTCCAAGGAGGCATTAGTATTAGCCTGAAACACAGTTATGTTTGCTTGAAACACTGCAAGTTCGAAGAATCCTTGCTCATGCGTGTTCAATATTCTTGTTCTCAAACATAAAAATTCTCAGCATTTGGATCTTCTCAAAGGACTAGGATCTCCTTTGTCCTTGATTATCCGCTCTCTGAATACCTTGTTGTTGTCCTTGGAAACTAGGTGGAGCATAGTTCTCAAACCTGGAAATGGGTCTTAGACCTTTACCGTATTCCACCCATATGACAAGTCTTCATGGGCTCAAGGCGTGTAATGGTCGAGGTTGTTGTTGGGCTTGAAGTTATAACTTCTATTACCATTTAAATACTAAACTTCTACCACTTGGTAGGAACCTTAATGAGCAAGCCCCTAATCAGCTACATTTTTCTACTTAACACCTTCCACAATTCCCACGTCATTACAGGAATGACCTCTTCTTTCTTGGTTGTTCATCCTGTTCATAATTGCATCCAGCTTTGCTTCAATGACTGACATTTTGTTCAGCTCAATCACACCTCCTGCTCTTAGCCCACTACTGCACCCTGAAGCTTTAGATGGAGCTTTGTAGTTTCTCTTAGCTAGTTCCTCAATCAGCTGAGTAACTTCTTCAACACTTTTTCTTCTAAATGCACCTCTAGAGGTTGCATCCACAGTTCCTTTAGAAGTGTAGTTCATGGCATGGTAGAAGATATCCATCTGAGTCATTTGCTCAATACCATGCATTGGACATCTCCTCAACAACTGTTTGTACTTATCTCAGTCATTGTTCAAGGATTCATCTTCTTTTTGTTTAAAAGCAATGATTTCTCATCTCCTCTCAAATGAGAGCATGAGGGAAAATTTGCTTAAATGTGTTTCTACCAGCTCCTCTCAGTTGTTCATTAAGCCATAAGGTAAGGACTCAAACCAACTTGTTGCTATATCCCTTAAGGAAAAAGGAAACAACTGCAGCTTGATCACATTAGGATTTACTCCATTCAACTTCACTATGTTGGCCATTCTTAAAAATCTGCCCAGATGTTCATTTGGATCCTCACTTAGGTGCCCAGTAAACTGGTGTTGTTGCACCATAGTGATCAAGGTAGGCTTCAGTTCAAAATTGTTTGCCTCTATTGGTGGCTGCCTTACTATTGAATACTCTTCCCTTATAACTGGCTTCCAAAAATCTTCCATAGTTCTCTATCTTTGCTAAGGTCTATCAGTGGCTACAATAGGAATGTTCTGGTTACCTTCTCTCTTCTCTGCCATGCTTGTTTCTTCAGCTAATATCACTTTCTTAAGATTTATGAGTGTTCTCTCTATTTCAGTGTCTAATGGCAATAGTTCAACTTCTGGCCTCCTATACATGTAATGTGCACTCAAGATATAAAGACACCGAAATCAAAGTGAGATTACTAGATAACTCTAGATTCAACTGATTAGCATAGAGTTCAATATAAATTGAATCCACTATCTTCGGCTATAACTATTTTTTGATTTTTTCTAAAAATTTGGGAAAAAAAATAAAAATGTCAAAAATAGCAATTTTCTTTTTGGTTGGAATATTGATCTATAAACTCCTACTTCAATTCCAGACAACGGTGCCAAAAACTTATTTATTTGATTTCTACCTAGACCAAATTGTTATTAATATTGTTAGAACATTGCCACTAGAGATTTGTTTAGAATCTCCAACTACAATGCCAAAAAATTATATTCTACTGACTGTGGAGATTGCTTTTCTATTGTTTGTCTTTAATCATATCTTTAAAATTCAATTTGGTTTAAATCACTGCAAGTGCACAAGTCAACAATTAA
The DNA here is from genome assembly GCA_016808115.1 of Tetrastigma voinierianum. NCBI lineage: Eukaryota > Viridiplantae > Streptophyta > Magnoliopsida > Vitales > Vitaceae > Tetrastigma > Tetrastigma voinierianum. The sequence continues at coordinate 131,400 of JAEQBH010001320.1, forward strand.
TAAAGTGGATTATAAGTCCAGATATCATTCCCACAGGGATTGATGAGAAAATTTAAAGATCAAATACCCCTACTACTCAAGATCATCACTATTTGAACTTGTCTGACACTGATTAACCACATTAGAATCAATAAAAGTATTTTTGCTAATTTTTCTTTAATGAAATGAATATTCAAATTTAAAAGGATTAGAGGTTTCACTGAGATTTAATAACACTGGGAATGGGATTAGTGTTATGATCATCAATTTGCATATGGTTCAAAAACAATATAATCATAAACTTGAATTCTGGATTAGTCCAAGAGCATAGTAGTATAGCCTTGGAATACCTCTTGACACTATACATTTCACTATTTAGAACACCATATTCCTAAACCAGGTCAATGGGTTTAAACAACTACTTTTAGGATTTGATTTTCTTTATAAGATTTTGTTGTTTTTCCTAAATTGGTACTTCACAACCATTTCTCATAACTGAAGTTAGCTTGTCCCCATAAACAGGACAACACAAGCCTTCTTCAAAGTAATTGGTATCTCACTCTGCAATTTGGTCAGAATAATCACTCCCATATTACAAAAGCACAAACATTCTACCAAACTAAGATGAAACCTCTAAGTATTAAACTAACAAATCAACAAATGACCCTTATTCCTCGAACGCACTTTTGTCGTCACCTAGAAGCGGGAACCATGAAGTCAGAGGTTAGAACATCACCTGTGATTCATCAAAGTGATACTTAGAGTATATTAGTTCTAAATATTTGAATCTAGCATAACCCCAAGGCTATTGCTCTTTACTCTTAGGAACTCACTTCTTTGTGTCATTCAGAGGGGTCCTAGAAATCATAGCACAAATACAGCTCCTTTCTGGGTATACTCTACTGATACTTAGAAATGTTCTTGTAAAGAATAATACCAATTAGATCAATCTAATATTCAGACCACAACATTCCTTTTCAAAAACTACAAAAATGATAACCAAACACCAATCCCTTCCCAGAGAAGTCACAGCCTTCCATAACTGGATCACAAGTGACAATGACTAGTTGATCAAACAAATTCATTGAAATTAATCTGCAATTGAAATAAAAATGGTTTCTAGAAATAACCTACCTCCACTGCTTAAGTTCACACATGGCCTAAGCTGATATACAAAGAGATCAAACTCATGAGCTGCAGACGTATCCAACTATTCTAACTTCAGATGAAAATGAAAAATAAAAATAAAAGAAGAAAAAAAAATATGTAAAAAAACTCAGTCTCTCTCTCTGTGTTCCTTTGAAGATGCTGCCCTCGATGATGTATATCCTCTCTTGCCCTATCTCTTTCTATTTATAGGCCTCATAAATGCTGGTCCGAAATTTTAGGCAGAATTTGTGGGTTTCAGTGCAGGCCCAATTGGGTACATTGTCACGACAATCGTGGCAATGTCGAGACATTGGAGTATCCTTCTTTGTCATTAGGTTCTATTCTTACTTTGTCACGACAATTGTTGATGTTGCTTTCCAAAATTGTTTGTCACAACAAAGTTATGAAATGTTGTGAAATATAAGTAGCTCCTATGTCTTCAGGTTTTGTTGCAAGCTTGTTGTGACAATGTGGCTTGACATTCTTCTTTGATGATTATCGCGACAAATTATTCATTGTCGTGACAAACTTTTTCTGCCTTCTTTGTTTGTATCGTGACAAAGCTATGAAATGTCGTGACAAAGTTCAGCTGACTCTATCTCATAATTGTTGCGACAAACTTTTCTATGTCGTGACATTCTTTCTTCGTTCTTCCTTTTATTTTGTCGCGGTAAACTTTTCTATGTCATTACATTCTTTCGGTGTTTCCTCAAGAATTCATCTAATCCTTTGTCGCGACATATTTTTTAATGTCGCGACAATGTTCTGTTGCCATTTGCCTTGTTCTTTGTCACGATAAAGTTGTGAAATGTTGCGACAAAATTTTTCTCGCTTCTCTTTCAATATGTTGTGACAAAGTCAGGAAATGTCACACATTTGTTCAGCTATCTTTTGCCTTATTTGTGTCGCGACAAAGTTAGGAAATGTCGCGACAAGGTTTCTGCTACTTCCTTAAGGATTCTTCTAAATGTTTGTCGTGATAGGAATTCGATTGTTGCGACATTTCTTCTGCTACTTGCCTTGAATTTTGTCGCGACAATGATGAAATTTGTCACGACATTCATCATTTCTTGCCTTAGAGACTTTTGCTGCTTTTCTTAATCATTTTGCTTATTTTTCATTAAATCCCTGCAAAACACCAATCTTGGTGAAGCTTCCATAATTTTACATTAAATTAAACTTTTATTCTCAAATGTGCATGAAAATGATTTAAAAATAGATGAGTTTCACACTCATGCTTCTTTAGAAATTAATTTTTTTAGCCTCTAGAACATCAAAGAACCATAGCTAGTTTCGACCTCAACAAATATACTGCTTTGGCTGTAAGAAAATTTGTCTCATAGCACTTTGCCCTTGTTTCTGTTTGATTTTTTTTTTATTAATTTGAATTTTATTTTATGTTTTTATTTTATTCTCGATTATTTATTATTATTTTTTGGAATAATCCTATTAATATTTTTTTTCTAGTGTCTTTTAGTTTTGTTTTTCTTGTAGGTAAATATTTTGGTGACCATGGACTACCTCAACTATATGGATGAACCCTTTAGAGGGTGGGAAGAACCTTACTTTGAAGATATGGGCAGATTTAAGACCTCATTCTAATGCATGAGAAAGTACATATCATGCATAAGAGGACTATGAGATGGAGACTCAATTGGAACTTCTCACCATAATAATTGAAGAACTTGATTGCTCAAACTTGATGGGCTAAAGCTATGCATGAAGCCAATTGGCAGCCCACTCATTGCTCTAACTGCTTTTCATGTTGCCATCTTATTGAGGATTGCCCTTCATTACTAGACATGAGAGAGGAATTTCAAGGCCACACCAACTATATAAATCAATATGAGCCTTGGAATACCAACACATGTGGACACACTTATAATTCTAGTTGGCGGAATCTTCCAACCTCTCTGTGGGCAACATCAAGAGCAAAATTAGAATGCGCAAGACCCACCACCAAGTTCCTCACTTGGAGCAAGCCATTCCAACCCTGAGTGAACATGGATGAATTTGTGGTTGGAATGAGAGCAATTAACAAATAATTAAGTGAGACTCTTGGTGAACAAAAACAATCATTGAGAGGAAAACCAAGGGCTTGAACTATAGAGGAGATGCACAAGACCTAGTACAAGGATGATGACACCTAACACACCTTATGTCCCACCACTAGTGCCCATTCTACACCCGAGGAAGGTAATTTTTCCATCTCAACCCCAACAAAATCTGAGAAGAATACATGAAATAGAGGCAGAAGATAGGAATTCTCCTACTATGCATAAAGAGAAAACCATGATGACACTGGAGGATGATGAGCAAACCAACCAGCCCACCCCCTCTCCATTACATGAGAAAGAGTATGCTGAAAATTTTGAGAAACATGAAGAGGGGATAGCTTATGATGATGAGCCAAAGGTCAAAGCTTCCAAGGAATTAGAAAAGGGGCTGGAAAAATTTGAAGATGAGGGTCCGAAGGAAGTGTACATGATTGAAACACCCATAGAGAAGCATCTTGATAAGGGTATATGATGCATCTATCAAGCATTTTGATGACATTCACCATGATGATGTTCCTTTCATTTGAGAAACCGTTCACATCCACATGGAGTGACCAGGTTTTACCACTTGTGATTGATGATGATGCACCCTTAGAGAAGCCAAGTGACCTTGCCAAGCCATTTTTTAAGCCTTTACCTTGTGGGCTAAAGTATGCTTTCCCTAAAAGCAATGAGATATGTCCAATTATGATACCTTCCTATAGCGGGGAAACGGGCTGGCCCAGCCCATTTGGGCTGCGGGCCAAAATAGGTTGGGCCAGTTTGGCCCACATTTTTTCGGGCCGTTTGACCACCCCCACCTGTGCCCGGGATGCGGCCGCGGGCCAAAGCTAATAAAAATTTAAAAGTGCTAAATTTAGACTTAGTCAATTTTTCATTCTTTCAAATAAAAAAAAATAAACACAAGTGTTTAATAATAGTTAATGCAAAATGATGGAGCTTAGACAATATAATAATATTTAAAGTCTTAAATAAACGTAAATAATGCTAACATCATTATAAATTTATAACTAAACTAACTAAGTATTATTAAGCAACTAACTACAATCACATAATAATTAGAATTAATGAAGTACCAACCACAATAAAAGTTCAAAGTTCAATATAAAATGAAACATCAAATCATAAACATGTCAAAATGTAATAAACAAAACTAATAAACATGTTCATATTCAAAGTACTAAAAAAAATAAAGTGACAAATAAATGATATCTTAAAAACTAAAAATCCAAAGTTTCAAATGAAATCCATTATACCCTTAATCTTCATCTTCATTAGTATGGTCACTATAGGATTTTAGAAAAATCATAATAAGTCACATATATATGTCAATTTTAAAATTAATAATAAAAATTTTAAAAAATTGGCCACTGGGCTCTGGCCGGCCCTAACCCGGATGGGTCATGAAATATTCGGGTCGGGCCAATAGGCCCAGATTTAGCTCGCCACACTTCACGGCCCAGCCCTCCAAAATATCAGGCCAATTCGGGCCAGCCCATCGGGCTCGACCCATATTCCCCGCTCTATACCTTCCTCCCTAGACAAGTAGCAAGAGGGGAAGTAACTAGATGTTTTGAGGAAGCAAAGAAAGGCTTTCGAATGGACTATTTTTTACTTGAAGGAGATTAGCCCCTTGACATCCACTCACCACACTCACATGGAAGATGACCAGGGAGAGGCATGCTTGCTTGACACCATAATAGAGGAGGTTGAAGGCCATATGAACTATGAAGGCTAAGTAAGAGAGAGTTGCCCCCTCAAATTCGACTATGAGGATCCCACCATCTTTGACCCCGGTTGAACATGATTGGTTTGGTCACTTAGGACTTGGCCTTTCTTGAGGCTAGATACCCCAATTATTTATTTATTTATTTATTTTTATTTTCTTTCTTTCTTTTGTTTTTGCTTTGTTTGAGCCTTTAGTTCATTTTAGATTTGGTTTTAGTTATTTTATGGGTTTTTAGTTTAGTTTGGTTTCATTATTTTTCATCTAGTTTAATAAAAAGGCTAATCTCTCATTTTCTCTTTTTGTGATGTACTTGATGAAAAGGTTCTATCTCGAACTGTGTTGGGCATCTTTGAATTTGAATTTGGATCTTGGTAGACTCTAGCACATGTCTAACATACTCAAGAAAAAGTACTAGCATTGAATAACCAAGAATTTTTGGGGAAAATGTAGATCACAGCTTATTACTACAATTTTGCACTCACCCAAGTGAGTATGGAATTTCAATGCCCAACACTGTAAGTTCCATTCTTGATTTTTTGTCCTACTTTTTCCTTCTCGCCCACTTCAACTCCAATTCCAAAGCTTCATGAGGAGGTAATTCTTCCCTCCTATATTTTTTTCTTATTTTGTTGATTGAACATTAGTACATTAGTGTGTTTAGGGGCGGAGGCATGGGCTTTTGCCCCTCTATTGTACTATATATCTTGCTAGATTGATTGAGAGAGAAATTCGCCCTTTTTTTTTTTTTTGCATGCTTTTCTTTTTCTTTGCATGATTGCTTGTTGGGAGTTTGTTGGTGCTTAGTTATATCTTCGAGTATTGTGATTAAGCTTAAAATATTAGTAGAAATTTAGATATCATTGAGTTTAGTTGAGCTTGGATTTGGTGTGGTTAGGCAGAAAGCCCCTGGTTTCACTGATATTTCCTTTTATATCTTACCACATACTGAGCACACTAGATCCCTGCATATGTATATGAACCGACACTCACTTCTAAGCACACTTATTGACTATGTAGTACTATTGGGACACATCAAAAGAGGGCCAAAGAGCCCCAAAAATCTAAGAAAAAAAAAAAAAGAAAGCAAAGAAGATAAGAAAAATAAGAAAAAAACAGAAAAATAATAATAATAATAAAAAAGACAAAAAGAGATATGGAATAAGTGAGTTGATCCAATCAGAATCCCAAGCACAATCTGAAGGGCCTTTCAAAGCTTAATGCCCTAAACCAACTAGCTAGGAGTCATTGACTTCACTTCTCGCTACATGGGACAGAAGATGAACTAATTTTACAAGTAGGTGCTTTGGTTTTTTGTTGAGTTGTTTTGGGTGAAGTTTAAGGGGAACTTAATATCTAGTGCCCTTAACTAAATGGTAGGAAGTCACCAATGGATCCCCACTACATGGACACTCTTATAGAACACCTTAGCATTGCATCCTACTATTAGTTTAGTTTTGAATAAAAATAGGTGTTCTTAAATTTCACTTAGTCTATCATGTCCAAAGGTGTTATTTGGTTTCAGTAGGATTTGTTTATGTCTTTGTTTGGAACTAGTCAAAATACAAGGTCCCTCTCGTAGAGGTCTGGTTGGTGACTCAGCCGCTTATACCTTGATCACCACGCTAAGGGACCTCATTCATTGGGGAGATATTAAACATTTCTGTCCTGGCTAAAGTTCATATTTGCTAGATCTTCCTCAATGCTTGTTGTATAATTTTTGCACCTTCGTAACTCTAGATCTTACTTGTTTGATTTGATTTAGTTTATTTATTTTTGGTGTGTTTTGATTTTTTTTTTTAGTTTGTTAGGTTGTTTTGATCATTTCTCCTTCTATATCGTTTCTTTCATTGCTAAGGGATTAACAATAAGCTAGTTGGGGATGTGATAATTGCTCAAAAGTGGCCTTTTAAAGGGCTTAATTTCTATATCTTCATGCCCTTGTGTGGTGAATACGTTTAATTAGTCAATTATTTAAATCTGTTGGTCCCAGTGCCAAAGTTACTAATATTTTCATGAAGTTTGTGTTTTTTGTAGCTTTTTTAGCTTAATTGCAGCACTTTGGGGAAGGAGTGAAGATTCAAAGCTTCCGAGGATGATTCACTCATGTTTCAAGGCCATGGCAGTGAAGAAGGACGAATTAAGGACTTGTTTGAAGGCCTTGAAGTTAAAAGGAGTTAACCTACCAAAATTGGAAAATTGTCATTTTTAGAACCTACTATTTTTAGAAATTCACACTCACCCCAAGTGAGTGCGAAAATTTGAGTGTGAACCTGAAACAAAAATTCATATTCAATTTGATTGTTATTTCCTTCCATTTTTAGATCCCAAAACAAGTTGTAATTGATTAGGAAACATTGTAACTTGTATCCCAAGGCCATAGGGTCATCAAAAACATGTATAAATAGAGGGAGACAAGATCAAAGAACAAGTCTTGCAATGTCTTTAATTTTTTAGATTGTTTTTAGGTTTGTATAATATTTCAACACATATTGCAATAAATTTATTTATTTATTTATTTTTTTTATGTTTTGAACGAGTCTTTCTTCTTCCATGGGCACTATGACACATAGCATGGAGAAAAGTAAACTCCTTCCATGGGGAGAAGGTGAATCCAAGGCACAAACCAAAGGTGATTTAGAGAGAGTTGTGCTTCAGACCAAAAGTATGTTATTTTTATTAGTGAGGATCTCTCAAATAGGTAGGTTTTATAAGCCTATAAGGTTGACACCTTAGAGAGAGTTGGGTAGACATAGGCATATTCCCATTGGAGTCTCCTACCTTCTAGAACATAGGGGCTTGGTATGCTAGTTAGCACATCAGATTGTCTTGTATCAAGTGTAGTCGAACATATATCTCTTCTTAACTAGTCAGAAGGAAATTAGGAACCTAGGGTTGGAGTAAGCTAATCAGTGGATTTACCATATTTGAGAGAGTTGGGATCTTTCCTATCTCTTTAAGACCACTAAAGCAGGGTTAAGAGGGTCAATTAGCATCAATTCCCCTCTTTAGATGACCAAGACTTATTCCTATCTCTCTAATCACCCGAGTTCGTGTCCTAGTGAAACCCCAATCCCCAAGGCCTTAATTAATTTGATAAAAATTAGTCTTTTCACCATCTCTTCATAAAAATCAAAATTTAAATAATTGCTTTAAATTTTCTTTTCACTTGAACTAAGCTGGGCCATTCTTTGGAAAGAGCACCCTTCCTGTGGATGACCCTAAACACCACTATAGTTGTAGTAGATGAGGCTACCACTAGCTAGGTTTCTTTAGGAATATAAATTTTTGTGAGCCTCTAGAACAAAGCACTCACATGAAATATATTTCAACCAATCATAGGTATAGTGGCACTAGGTGTCCATTGGGATGGATTTTCCTATTCACGGTGTAAGTGATATTACTTGCTTATGGGTTACTTTGCTTAAAGAAAACATAAAATTAAAAGAGAGAGTTTAACGTTGTTGATTTTAGAGAAAAATATTTATTTTTAGAAGAAACAATCCCTCGGCATGCTAGGTTAAAGGTGCGCTGTCTAAGCACACAACATATCGCTCAAACCTTGCTAAGTACCCAGAAATCTAAGTAAAAGAGAAAAGAGACTCCTATATAGATAGTTAGGGGAACCAGACTACTGCCACCCCATATAAGGTGTCCCCAATTGATGTGCACAAGGCCTTTAGGCCTCTAAGATATAGAGAAGCTTTACCTTTTGTATGAAGCACTGTCATCCCCTTTTGTTACCATGGTGGGATGGATCGGATCCACCTCACCCATGGAGAGACTTGATTCCTCCATGAATGAAAAAGAAAGCAACAATAGGAAAGGAAAAGTGCTAAAAGCTTTATTGAAAGAAAATGAGAAAGTTCTAAAAATTACAAAGGAAACTAATTTAAAGTGTATTTGATGGATGTTTAGTTTGATCTTCCTAAGCCCTATTTATAGTGAAAAAATACATCTCTGGGGTTTTACTTCATGACAAATAAGGGTTATTTCCATAAACAAATTATATCTCCTAACTTAGAGCATAAGACTTTTTATTTGGTCTCCACAAATTTTAACTGTAATTATGAAGTAAAGCAAATCTCGTGACCGCCCCTATGGATACATTGAAAAATCAAGTAGTGTGTGTCCAAAACTAGAAAGGAGGGGCTATAGTGCGAAATGCTCTAGATTCATCTTCAAAACCTCCATTTTCTCATGCAATCATACCATGGTCCTGACTCATCCGAATTGCTTCCAAGAGGTTCTAAGCTTGCATGAGAAATCCCGAGATGTCCTCATTGCTCGACCTCATGATTCCAAGCCGTAAAAATGCCTATGAGCATACATGTACTTAATAAAATCATTAGTAACGGGTTTTGAGACTAACAACTTGTATTATTGGTTAAATGTGAATTTAACACAAAAGGGTTTAAAAAAAAGAAAAATTAAGTGTGTAAAAAAAATCCCCTTTTTGAATGGTTATCAATAAGTCATCTACATATATACTATAAACTAATATCTGAATAGAGGTTGCAAACAAACACGTTTAGACGATTTTGAGGAAGATGGTTGAAACTTCTCAAGATTAGTGATAGAAACTCAATTTCATATTGTGGGCCTATAGTAAAAAATTAACAATTTTTTTCTTTAATCTCATTTTTATTTGAAAGCTTATAAAACATATTTTGTGGTGTTTTACCAAGACTTCTTTGTAAGGTGACCTTTTACTATAACCTCATTTTACGGTTAAAAAAAAATGATCTGTTGCTATAAATTTTTATTTTTATTATAAAACTTAATTTTATGATTAAAATAATTGCTCAAAGTTTTAGAAGAATAACAAACTCATCATAAATAACTTTTTGTGAAAAATTCTTCAACCATAAAATATTTTCTAATCACTAATTACTTTGGAGAAGCTACATTCATTGTAATGTTTCTAGATTTAGTTCAAAAAGAAAATAAAAATCTGAACTAATTGGTATGGACAATCCAATGAATCACGAGAGAAGCTATAAGTCTTATGAAAATCAAATGAATTAATGTATCATGTTCAAAGATGACACACTTTTGAGTATTGTATATCATCATAGAGTATCTACATACAAACTATAAACTAATAGCTAGCACAATATGACCGAATAAAAATATTAAGAAGATTTTTGAGAAGATGGTTGAAATTTCAAGAAACTCCATTTCAAATCAGGCATATAAGAAAGTTTTGCAATATTTTTTAATCTCATTTTCTATTTGAAAGGTTATAAAACATGCAAAAAATTATTGTTGTGATTCGTGCAACAATGATGATAAAATCGGAATAAGAAAAACGAAGACGATATAGATCGTGGTTCGACAAGTGCTTACATGGCTCAAACTTTCATTATATCTAAAAAAATTGTTACATAAAAGGGTATTTATAAAATAACCTGGATAAGACCAAATTATAAAAATATTTCTATACCATATCCTTTTACTCTTAATATGAACCACATCTCATAACAGTTACCTTTTACTATAACTTTATTTTAGGATTAAAAGAAAAATATGATGTGTTGCTATAAATTTTAGTTTATGGAAAAAAGTTGATGATGCATTTTTTCAACCGGACTGGGCTGGAGCGTGTCGGGGTCGTTGGGCCAGACCAGGACTGCTGCTGGACTGGTTTGCAGGCTATGTTGTTGCTCTCCCCTGCAGAAAACAAGAATGAAGAAGGGTCAGCGGGGGCTTCGCCCGTGGCCGCTCCGATGCCTAAGTCAGTTCCTCTCTGAGAGAAAAGATAGACTACTTAGAGGGCGAATGTTTTTGCCTACCTCTCACCGATGGGGTGGCCTGTTATTTATAGCGTATGTTTTTCCTAATTGGATGGAGGATTTTCTTTTCTTATCGTTGTCAGATTAATAAGGGATAATTGGGAAACAGTTATTAGGAATTATCCTACTTCCCTTATTGATGAGATTTGGTTTGATTTATAGGATATACAGTTATTAGGAATTATCCTACTTCATTTATTGGTGAGATTTAGTCTCGATGGTGCATCAAAATTCCCACTACCCGCGGTTCGGGCCGCTGGGCGAGCGGATCAGCTGCTTTGGCCGGCGCAAGAGCTGGGTGTTTTATCGGGCTTCGCTTCTTCTTAAGCCCGGCGAGTGGGCTCAGGCGCTATTTTTCAACCCCATCAAGTGCTCCCCCAGCCCTTGTACGGTGCGTGGGCAAGGGCTGTAACGTTTCTCATATCGAGCGTGATTTTGGCGTCAGCTCAGGTCGGATCTGCTAGTGGCTTTGTCAGCCGCCATATGTCTTCAGGATAATGATGACTTTTCGATTAAGGCCATTTCTTCCAATTCTTTCAGTTTCTTTCTGTTTCTTCCGTAGATATCCCCTGACCATTTGCCTTATGTTTCCTTGGTTTTGAAGCTTTTTCTTTGCTTTTTAGTGAGTTCGGATTTCCCTTATCCTTAGTATTCCGTCTGAACCTTCTATGCAGAGTCCTTTTTTGGCATCTTGTTTGAGATAGCTTTTCCCGTTTTATTCCTGGGACGGGTGTGTCTTTCTCTCTTCGGTGTCCCTTCGAGTAATACAGTGAGGCGCTAGGGCTGGATTTGCCAAGTTGTGTTTATCACCATGGGTCCGGTCGCTTCTTCTTAAGACGGTGACTCTACTAAGCTGCCTGCTCAAGGCGGCCGGGCTCCGAATCGTCGGCTGAGTTGATCTTCGAGACGCCACGGGGGAGCCCCTTTTTCCTTTGAACAAGGGTAAGGGGAGAATTGGTGAGATTAAGTACCCCGGGGGATCGGAATATCTAAAGTCCGCCATGCAAAATGCTTTGGCTGTGGGTCCTAGCAAGGTCGGACCCTCGTATGGGGCCACTTTTTCTAGGCGCTACAGACCTCCTTTCGATGTCCGGGTCTAGCCCCTTGATGTTTTAACCTCTTATGTGGTTTCAGTACCTGAGATGGTGTGCTTCTTTGAAGTGGCCTTCGACAACGGTCTTCGCTTCCCTCTACATCCCTTTATAAAAGGGGTTTTACAGCACTTCAATGTCCGTCCTTCTCAACTTTCGCCCACCACTGGGTATTCTCGGTTGTTATTGGCCTTCTTCAGTGGACAAGGCCTGTTCCTAGTATAGCTTTGTTCCTTGATCTTTTTAGCGCGAAGGAATCCGCCGAGGGCTTCCTTTATTTTTCCCGGCGTTCCGACGCTCCTCTAGTGATTTCTGACCTTCCCTCTTCCCATAGGTTTTGGAAAGAGTGTTATTTATTCATTAGCGGCTGCAATTGGGAATATGACCTTCCGGGACGTGGATGACACCATGCTCGGCTGGTTCGATACTCCCGAGAACCTTCGTGAGTATCGCTTGCTTTTGGTATATTTTGTGAGGTCATCATGCCTCTAATCTCTACATCGACCGTGTGCTTCCTCAGTGTCGACCAACTTTCAAACTGAGGATAATGTCATAGCGCAGAATCTGGCTAAGTGTTCCCCCGCGCCCTACCTGAGTTGATCAGATTGAACATCTCGTGGCTTTCTGAACCGAGTCTACTTGCCTTCACGCTTGAGGCCTTCAATTCCTTCCGCTACGAAATTCTCTTCGGCCGGGCTTCTCCTCCGCTGCCAAGCCCACCAAGGGAGAGCTTTTGGCTCGGGTGGAGACATTGTGTCCTCTGAAATCCCTGAGCGTAGTTTAAAGCTCGACCTCGCTGAGAAGGACCGCCCGGCTTAGGGTAAGGTTCCAAAACTGGGGACGTCTTCCTCTCCCCATGTCCGAGCACGGGCAGCGCTTGTCGCCCGGCCGAGTCCCAAAGCCTTGAAGTTCATAGCCCTGTTCTGTCTCGGGCCGCACGTGCAAAAGACTCCTTTCTGGGAAGGGCCGGTGGGAAACGCCCATTGGAGGTCATGCCTATAACTGTTTGGAATCCCCCTGCGTAGAGTGTTAACCCTCCTTCCTCGAGTGCGGAAGAGTTGAAGAAAAAGGGCTCCGAAGCTGACGGGGATGGCGATCCCTTGCTCCTTAATGCCGAATCCTAAGGCTGGCGCTGCCGCCCATCCTTAAAGATTCTCAATCAAGAGGTTGGACGCCTTCCGTTGAGGAAGCTCTAGCTCTATCCCTTCAGGTCGCCTCAGAAGTTCCCTCGTATCTTGCCGTGTCTCGATTTTAACTCAGTTGATACCGATCTTGTGCCTGGTGTGGTGGCCACCATTTGAAGAGTTTGGCCAAAAAGGCCAATCTGAATGAAAGCCATGTTAAAGCTGCTCGAGTTTACAAGGCGAGGGTGGTTTCACTTACGAGCGGGCTAAGCTGCGAGATTGGGTCCAGAGTATGACCGAGGAGGCGGTGAAGCTTAAGTCCGACTTGAGGCATACTTTGTCGGCGCGAGCTCGGGCCGAGGGTAGAGAAGATGAGGCCAGAAACAGCTTAAGAGGGGCCGAAGTCGAGCTTCTCTGAGGTTAAGGATGAAGGTGTCGCATAAAATTACTTGGCCGGAGGCTAGGGATCTGGCCGCAACCCACCCACTCCGAGCTTCCGATGGTCCCGGATGAGCTTTTACGTCCCGAGCGAGCCGCGGGGTTTAGAGAAGAGCCGCGTGTGGTCAAAGATGAGCCGCGCATCAAGACACCGCCGTTAGATGGAGCCTGTCGCGAACCCGAGGCTATAAGCCTGCGGGAATGCCCGACCGAGGAGTGCCATGGGCTGCGAGGGACCTTCAGCAGAGACTCGTCGCTCGTAGGGACGGTTATAGCGAGGTTGAGGGACGAGGCTTGTACTCAATGGGCTTCTAGGCTTGCCTTCAAGAAGGTCGCGAATTCCTATCTAGGCCCGGACTTCACTCGATATCCCTAGCGACGAGGGAGTGCGTAAGAGTCCCTCCGCAAACTATTCCGAGAACCGTGATACCCCCGCCGAGGTCCAATCCCTTCTTCCCCAAATGTCTCGACCACGTATTACAGCACTTCTCAATCGATAGGTGACCTGTTATTTACAACGTATGTTTTTCCTAATTGGATGGTGGTAAAGATTCTTTCTTATTGGATGAAGGATTTTCTTTCCTTATCGTTATCAGATTAATAAGGGATAATTGGGAAATAGTTATTAGGAATTATCCTATTTCCCTTATTGATGAGATTTTGTTTGATTTACATGATATACAATTATTAGGAATTATCCTACTTCCTTTATTGGTGAGATTTAGTCTCCATTTGCATCGTGGGCCTTCCCACTACCCGTGTTGTTCCAACAAGAAGAGCGGATCCGCTTTCGTTGGCCTAAGACTAGGAGCTTCAGTGTTTTATCGACTTGCCTCTCTTATTAGCCCGGCGAGGGCCCGCGGCTCTATTTTTCAAAACCCTATCAAAAGTTATTTTTATTATAAAATTAAATTTTGTGATTAAAATAATTGCTCATAGTTTTATAGCAACAAACTCATCACAAATAAATTTTTTTTTGTGAAAAAAAAAATTCTTTGAGTACAAAATTCTGTTTTTTAATCACAAATTAATTTGTGGGAAAACCTCGTTCATTGTAACGTTTCTAGATTTAGCTAAAAAGGAAAATCAAATAATGAATTAATGGGCATCCACAATTCAGTGAATCACAAGAGAAGTTATAAGTCTCATGAAAGCCAAGTACTATTATATAAATAACAGGGTTAATTATGTTTTTCTCCCTTAAGGGGATTTAATGTGAGGAAATGGATCCCCAAAACTACACAAGTACATAGCCGTTCATTATGGAGGAATTTATCCCTAAATGATGTGCAAAAATAGTAACTTACCAACAGCAACTTTTATTTTTTTATTAAAATCGAAATAATATTTTATAAATCTGATTTGTCTTTTAAATAATCCTTATCCATTGATTTAGCTCAGTGTATTTCGATAATATTTAAAATAGATTACTCTAGTATAAAATACACTATCAGCTGTCACTAATAGTATAATAAATAATTAAGTTATAAGATTTTACTAATATTGTATATATAATTTATTTTCTACCATCGAAACATGTAGGTGAGATGGAAGAGTTTCTTCTAGCTTAATCAAGTGATTTTGAGTTCAAGCCTTGTGAATGCAGCAGTGTTTTGTAGTAGAGAGTTTTATCGCCCTTGTGATTCCTCCTAACTCGAATGTAGATTAATCACACGCGACATGACTTAGTGAGCTCTTTCAGGTTTACACGAGCCCAAAGACACCTCATGATTAGGACCAAAAATAAATACTTATGTTCTTTTATATTTATAATATTTTTATTTTTATAATTTTCATATCTTGGAATTCTTTTAATATTTTTAAAAATTTTAGAGTATTAAACATAAATTTTTAAAAAATAAAAACTAAATTTTTTAAAGGAATAAAAACACAATTCAAACTAGGTAATGGTAACATTGACATTTATGAAAAATAATAATAATAACATTGCTACATTTATATGTAACATAACATTATTATGTATTATGTTAACAATGTTTTTTGTAATCAGTATTACGATAACGATGGTTTTTATTTTAATCAACGGTAACATTGTTAATATCTATACCTAATATTATAAATATTTATGTATTTTTAACTATTTAAAAAAGTTTGAATAGTGTTTGTTATTTTTATTTTTTAAAATTTATATTTTATACTCTGAAAATTTTAAAAAAAAATATTCAAGAAATGAAAGTTATAAAAATAAAAATATTATAAATATAAAAGAAAATAATTTTTATTTTTATCACACCATGAGGTGTATTGAGAAGACTCGTGCATACACTGAAGATGTTTTTAAACCATATCATACATAGAGACTTAATCCCCATTAAAGTCAGGAGGAATTGTAAAGGCGGTAAAGTTTTACCATAAAACAATGTTATATTCTCAGGGCTCAAACTCGATACCACTTGGTTAAGGTAGGAGGGACCTTACCATCTCACGTACAAGTTTGATGGAAGAAAATAAATTATATATGCAATATTAGTCAAATCTTATAATTTAATTATTTATTATATTATTAATTATTGTAAATGGATGTATTTTTTATATTTCAAAATTAATCTATTTTAAATTATTAACGTAATACAATTTCAATAAAATAGATGAATAAGAGTTATTTTTAAAAAGAAATGGGGGGTTGGGTTTAGTGGGGGACATTGTTAGGAAGTTACTGTTTTTGCACATCCTTTTGGGATAAAATTCCCATAATGAATGGCTATGTGTGTGTATTTTTTGGGGATCCATTTGTTCAAATTAAATTGAGAAAAACATAATTAACCCTAGATAATATACGATTTCTGCATTCAAACTTGACCATTACAAGCAAACACATGAATAACCATACCCCACAAAGCGATTATAGGCATACTAACTTTATATTGATCATAATGTTTTTATTATGGGAATTGTCATATAGTCTATATATTTTGGAGAGACCAACAACCATTTATTTTGTATCGGATAAGGCAAGGAATTTCATGAAGCGTTCAATGGTAGTAGTATCAACACGATCAATGCGCTGGGTGAAGTATGAGAAGTCTTCCCATTTGAAATCAGAGTATTTCTTTGAGCCTTCTCTGGTGATAAGTTCTTCTATTGGTGAAACCAACTTGTCCTTCCTCGGATTAATGAAGTAAGCGAATGATATCCTATTTTTGTCACTTATCGCCACATGCCTATGGAGACAACTCTTGTATATCCCATTAGTTAATGCCTACATAGAAAAAAAACATATATCAATATCATACAAAGAAAAAGCATATATTGTTTGGAAACCTCGTGGACTATTTCCTATCCACATTGGTATGATCAAGGGTGGGGCCACTTGAGGGCAAGAGGGGGCATATTGAAATTTTTTTGAAAAAAAAATTTCCTTTGTAGTTAGGGTGATATGAATCTAAATCATGCACTTTGCCCCCATTGAAATACCGTAAGTATTCAACTTTTGAGCCTTTGTTGTTTATTTACTTTTAAAGTTGTCCCTATTGAATTTGAATCTTGACTTTGCCACTGGGTATGATAGTATTCACTTTAGGCTTGAGGCTCTCATGGTTTTGTTTTTAAGCTTATCCCCTGAAAAGTCTCGTACCAACTTAATGTTGTCTATCCTTGTCGACTCATAATCCTTTTAATTTTTAACCGATGTGGGACTTTGAGCACACACCCAACATATACATACATATATATATCAATATCATACAAAGAAAAAGCATATATTGTTTGGAAACCTTGTGGACCATTTCCTATCCACATTGGTATGATCGATCAAGGGTGGGGCCACTTGAGGGCAAGACGGGGCATATTGAAATTTTTTTGAAAAAAAAATTTCCTTTGTAGTTAGGGTGATATGAACCTAAATCATGCACTTTGCCCTCATTGAAATATTGTAAGTATTCAACTATTGAGCCTTTGTTGTTTCTTTACTTTTAAAGTTGTCCCCACTGAACTTGAATCCTGACTTTGCCACTGGGCATGATATTATTCACTTTGGGCTTGAGGCCCTTATGGTTTTGTTTTTGCTTATCCCCTAAAAAGTCTCGAACCAACTGAATGTTGTCTATCCTATCCTTATCAACTCATAATCCTTTTAATTCTAAACCGATGTGGGACTTTGAGCACACACCCAACATATGCATATATATATATATATATATCAATATTACTACATTGTTTAATTGAGGAATAATGGAGGAAGTAAGATGATGATCACTTACCATGAGGGAGTCACCAATGTTAACGACAAGAGCTCCAGGCTGAGGTTTGACATAATACCATTTTTCATTTGAAAATACTTCAAGCCTACTAATTTGGCCTTGATGAAGTATCGTCAAAGAGGTTGGGTCACAATGAGGTGGTGGAGAAGTAGAACCAGTAGTCTTACTAGAATCTGAGCAAACTGGATAGTAGAAACTTCTCAAAAAGCAAAGCCATCCTCAAAAATTTCTCACAGTTGAAAGTGGTCAAAATCCGCTTATCGCCAATAGTTTAAAAATCTTCATAGATAAATTCCTCATGGCTTCACAAAATTTTTGGAAAACCCACCTGTACACAAAATGCAAAATCAATCATGAATTATTCTTATAACTTTACATATATCTAGTGCATATATATAAAAATGTAGACTCATGGAGTATCTGTCATATTCTTACCCTGTCTCCACAAAATCATCACCTACAACATTCTTGAAGTAGTCAATTTCAGAGTCTGTTTCACCCTTAAATGGTATTCTAAAGTGTTGATCATCTCCTTGAATGTCAACAAATCCGAAAATCGATCGGCATGGGCAATGTTACTGTATCCTCGTAACTCATCGACCTTCTTATGTATACTAAGCTTCCTACTCATGGGCAGGTTGAAGAAAGGATATAATCCGACCTCTGTTGCATTGAGAATATCTGGGTCGACCCCATGATTGATAACTTGGAATAAGCCATGGGTTGTGCAAGCTTCTCGGATAAGCTTGGCAGCACTGACAGTTGCAGCCTCATCACCCTTCAAGAATCCCTCCAAGTCTATTAAGGGTTCATGAAGCTCTTCCTTGGCCTCTATCACAATAGTACTTGAGGTGCTTGATTCCATTAATTATAACAAACTGCTCAAGGGGACAATCTATACATAAAAGTTAAACTCTATTAAACAATATAAAGAAATAAAAAAGTTTTTTGATAACTATTCACTTGAAAATACAACAATCCAGTAATCTGCTCAAAAAAAGTTTTGAACCTTGGTCCCTCCCTCCTCTATATGTTTGGTCTAGCGCGGTACCAAGGTTTTATTTGATACTAATGTTTCATTCAATATAAATTATAAACCATAATTTTGTTATTTGTTGATAAAAAAAGGAGAAGTATAAATTAAACAATACCCATTAATTAGAACTAATAAGAGAATCTTTTATTAATAATAAAATAAAAATTGAAAAAAAGGAGAAAAAGGAAATGAATGTTTTTTTAAGAATAAGAAGAGGAAATGAATATTTTTCACCTTTTTATCACCTATTACATTTGTAATGTAATTTAGTCAGATAAGAAAGGCATAAAATTATATGCCACCCACCAACCATATATGCATTAAATGATAAAAATATTGAGACGTTACAGACAAAACAAAAAAAAAAAAATTGAAATAAAAAAAACAAAATAATATAGTTAGTAGTCTATGAATAAACTTAAGAAATGAAAGAATTATAATATTTGATAATCTAATTATATTCAAAGAAATCACCTGCACGGAGTAGAACAGCCTTCTCTTGCTTTGTGGCTGCTCCAGTGAGTTTAAGCTATTTATAAACCTCCCTACGCATCATAATTGGAAAAATAAACAAAAATGGTAGGAAATTAAATATAAAAGAATTATCATCAAGGTATTCAAATGGGTAGAGATGATTAAAGAAACAAAGGAAAATACATATATTTTTGTGGGGATAATTATTTAAAAAAAACATATTTCTTTTTAAAGAAAAAGAAATATTTAAGGGAAAAAAATTATTTCCAAAAGTGCTTCTTACCCCTTGAACATCCTTTCCAAATTTTGCCTACGTCAAAAAACGAAAAACAGTAAAGAATTTATTAATAAGTATAGGATAAGAGAAACAAAGGAAAATGCATATCCTTTACGACTGTGAAAATCATCCTTAGGACCATCCTTTAAAAAAACAAACAAATTCTTAGGATCTTATTCCTAACGTTTGTGCTTCTTGTCATTTCAAGTTTTTTTTATATACTAATTATATATTTTAATTACAAATCGTAGCGAATCAATTCTCGTTGTAAGATTTTTCCTAATTTTATCAATATTAAAAATGTAACAGCACTATCAAAGAAAGCTGGGGGAAATGTTTTTACAAAAATTCTTTTCATTTAAAATAAAATATTGAAAAAGAAACGTCCAAAAATTTAAGGAAAGTATTCTTAATAAATGTAGTTCCCTCAATTTTCAACAGAGAAGCGAGACAAAGATGTTACCATCCTTGTATTCTTACCTTATATCCTTATTTTATAGTTTATATATATATATATATATTATATATATCGCCACCTGGTCTATCATGGCAGATAAGACTAAGAATGATAATGGGACGGGTTCGAGATGGGCCGGTCTTGTCTTAACCCTGCCCCGAACTTATTTTGAAATTTCCAAACCCGCATAGAAGGCGGGGCGAGATTTAAAATTCAAACCGGATCCTGACCTGCCTCGATCCGACTTCCCCACTCCCATCTTTGGCAAATGGGTCGCTATTCTCCTCTCTCTCTCTCTACAGGTTTTGATTTTTTCTCTTCATTCACCCTAGTTTTGAAGCATACTCTTCTCTCTCTCATCATTAGTTCTGAAGCAGATTTTTTCTCTTCGTTCACCACTGGTTCTGCAGCGGATCTTTTTCTCTACATTCCATCCCAAAAAACAGATCTTTGTCTCTTCGTTTCATCCAAAAGGAAAAGGGTGGCCTCAGTATAAAAAAGATGAGGACTATAAATTTGACTATGATGGTCAAGTTTGACTGGAGGACTCTCGTTGAGAATAACAAGCTGTGGGCCAAGGTCATCAACAATAAATATGAAGGGAGAAGCAAGCATCCCAAAGCTGGTTCAAAAAAAATCAAGCGTCCAACACATGGAGGGCAATAATTTCGGTAGCCAATATTATCCAGCAAGGGGCAGGAATGTCTACAGGTAATGGTAAAAATACTTTCTTTTCGAGAGAGAAGTGGTTGGGATCTTGACCTCTAATGGAAGTAGTTGTAAGAGAGGTCCCTATGATTATGTCATATTGCATGGTGAATGATTACTGGGATAAGGAAAAATTCTTCTCCCATCATATCCTAAACCGGATGGCTATTGTTCTCATAAGAGAGAAGGAGGAAGCTATAGATGAGATTCTTTGGGAACCATCGGACACAAGTAGATTTACAGTGAAATCGGCTTATGCTGTAGCCCTTGATCACCACACCAATATCCATTCGGAGGTATGGAACACGATATGGAAACTAAAGGTTCCGGAAAATCAGAATTTTAATTTGGCAAATTTACCATGAGATGTTAGAGAAAAATACATCTTTACATGCTTTTCATTCCAAATAAGCATTCAAAACACAACGGAAAAAATAGATCAGGATTCTTACCTCCGAGGTTCTAACACTTTCTTCAATCGAATCATAGAATCGAAATCAAGGCTGCTTCTTCCAAGATCTCTTTCACACCTCGAGATGGTGTGTATACTTCTTGAACTCGGGGGACCAAAATATAATACTTCGATATTTATTAACCTTTGCCCATCAAATAGGTGGTTGAGAATGGTGTGGGTAATCGTAGTGTCAATGTAGCCAAAACGTACCTCCACATTTGGCCGTCAACATATTCCATGTGTGGTCGTATATAGACCACACTTTGATAGAAGTGGCGGCAGCAAAATCCACCATTGACGTATTTCAATATGTGGTAGTTTATGGATCACAAATAGGTGAAGGTGGGGGTAGCACAAATCGCTCATTCTCCCACTCGTCCATGCACTTCAACATATTCCACAACTAAAACGGTATACGGGAATCATGAATAGTCCTCTATAACGAGTATTATCTTCCATGTATTACAACTGGCTACTAAAAAATATCTGTCGATTTCCGACATATTTGGCATTTTGATTTTATGTATATATCGTAAATACGTCACGAATATTTTTATATGAATATCTATATATGTAAAAATTCAATCGGGTACTACTTTGAAATTCATGGAAATACTTCAAAAAGTGTAAAAATGACATTAATAATCAAATATACACATCGAGATTACATTGCAATGATGAAGATCGCATTTGCAGCCTATCGCAATATCTACTTTATGATCCCATCTTGAAGACAATACATTACGCCAAGACATGTTGTTCGATAATATTGATTATAAGATCAAACATGCCATGCATAAATGTTTTGACTTGTACCCACAATCTCTCCATGGATAGGAAATTCGGGGTTCACCCACATACTCTTTTGAAATCTTTGTTGCATTTGATATGGAATGTGGAATGACATTTGTTTAGCATGAGGATAGTTTATCATTCCATATTCTTCATCAATGGAAGTCGAAGGATTTGATGAAGGCTCACCATAACTCATTCTACGAGGGAGAAAATGTCAAGGCCATTGGATGAATTATTGCATGATGCCAATGCTCATGGAATCAAAACTAAATTAAAAATAAATCCCTCATTGTGTTGTGTCATCCTTCATTGTCAACCTCTATACGATTCTTCCAACGGCCTCCAATACCTAAACAAGCCTCCTAGACCCCAAGTGGGTCTCATCTTCAGGTAGCATGCGCGAAATCATCTTCACCAAGAATGGACTCAATGGATATTGACTTTGTTGTCAATCTAAAATATCCCCACCATCATTTTAGCAAAGAGATCACCACCATCATTTGGCCCCCTCTCCTTAGCTTCATCAAGGCAAGTCAGGTAAGTACCAATAAAACTAAGTCTACTACTGTTCATCACTTGAACTCAAAAGAGGGTCGTGAGAAGCAACAATGGGTCGAAATGAGTCTCTACGCCTTAACCCGAAAACTTTCACTATGAACTTCTTCGCATAAACACTAACATCAACAATTGCTTCTCAAACATGTGCAGCAATTCGTAGATCAGGATTTCCATCTTCATTATCCAAATGGAGAGGTCTAACCCATTAGAATAATTAATTATCCTCTTATTCACCAAACTTAGCTGAAATGTCGAGTAAATCAAGGTAATTATTTTCAACAATTTATTAGTCTCTGCTTGCATATCACGTTGATGAGTTTAAAACTCATATATTTTTAAGCCTATTTTTTATGTATTTTTAAGGCTTAAAAGTTCAATTTAATGTAAAATCATGGAGTATTCACCCAGATTTATGTTATGCAGGAATTTAAAGAAAAGAAGCAGAAATCAGCATAAATGAGCATTGTGCAGCAAAAAAGCAATGTCACGACATCACCACAACATCGGCTAAAGTAGGTAGAGCAGAAAACAACAATGTCGCGACATCGCCACAACATCGGCTGCGACACCATACTAGCCTATAATAGAAAAGGGCGATGTCACAACATCAAAATACAATGTCACAACATCAGAACATAGCCTTAGTAGTAACGTCGTGACATCAGAAAAGGCCTCAACACTGAAGATCTCACATTGCAATGTCTTGAAATCACAACTCAATGTCACGACATCAGATCTAGGTAGCCAAAGTTGAAACATTAATGCACTTCAATGTCGCGAATATCGAAAGCGCTAGTAATGTCGCGACATTAGCCAAAGGAAAAGAAAAGAAGATCCACACGTCGCGACATCGTGCCCGCATTATTGAAAATGTCGCGTAATAATCGCATTTGATGGCACGACATAGTAGCTTCAATGTCGCGACATTACCACAACATTGCCACGACATTGACTGGTCACTCAGAATGTAGAACTATCATAACAGATTTTCAATGTCATTACACCAGAATTGAGCTACGACATAACAGCTTCAATGTCGCGACATTGCCACGACATTAGCACTAAGGTAGAATTTTTCTTAGGCTTTTTGAAAGCCGTGATACTTGCCTTGTTTTTAGGGCCCAAGACACGAGCCTATAAATAGGAACTCCTTGGGAAGAGTGCACAACTTTCAGCCGCTTTCATCCACAGGTTTTTGAAGAGCTGAAGTCTCATTGCACATAATTTTCTTTTACTTTCTTTGTATTTTTCTTTTATTTTACTGTATTTCTAGTTTTGTTTATAGATTTATTTTTCTTTCTTTTAGGATTAGAGTAGTAGATCTAAGCTAAGATTCCAAGCTGGATTGATTATAAATCGAGCTTCATTTATATATGAACTTTAATGAAATGTGGAAATTTTTCTGGAATTTGTTTTATTTTAGTTTTGATTAAAATTTCAATGAATTTGTCTTATCAACTAGTCATTATAATTGATGATCTAAATATGGAAGGCTAAGCTCCCTCTAGGAAGAGTTTGTTGTTTTTATTATTGTTTGTAGTATTTTAATGTTGTTTTAGGAATGAAACTGAATGATTCACTGGGTATCGCCTCTTACAATGGCTGCTCCGAATATCGGGTGTTTTTTACCTAAGAGTCAGACTGCCTGATTTCCAAGATCCCCCTGAGTGACACAAGGATGGATGATCTGAGAGTAAAGATTAGTCACTTAGGGGTATATTGTATAGATATTTATTGAACTAATGAATTGTAAAGATCCCTTTGATACATCATTGGTGAAGTTCTAACCTCTGACTTCATAAGTTCCTCTCGATGACAATGTGAGCAGGTTCCCAAGTTACACATCTACCTAAATGATCTATCGATGACCTTAGAGGTTTCACCTCAATTTGGTAGAATAATCTCAATCCCATGTTAGCTAAGATTCTAATCAAGGAGAGAAGGCATTTTAGTCGAATTGATGGCTAAGGTACCAATTGTGTTGGAGAAGGCTTGCATTATCCTGTCTATGGGAGCATGCGCTCACCCCAAGAGATGGCTAAGAAGTACTAAGAAGCAAAATAGTCGATCTAAAGAGGGACCAAATCCTACAAGTATTTTTTAGACCCATCGACCGGTTTAGAATATGGTTAGTTGTAGAGTGAAACGTAGTGCAAAAGCAGGCATTCCATGGCTACACTACCTCGCTTCTCAAGTAATCCCAGTTCATGTCCATAATTGTATTTTTCTTTAGGAATTTTGCAAATTGATAATCACAACATTGATTTCATTCCTAGTGTTATTTCTTTAACCCATGTATTTTAGATTTTCTTTACTTTTTTCATCCAATTTATTTTAGAAAGTTTAATCTCTACTGGAAACTCGAGGTTCAAAGAAGATAATCTCGAGTAAAGTAGGGTAGTTGATCTTTATAATTTTTAATCAATCCTCATGGGAATGATATTCGAACTTATATAGTCCACTTTATTACTTGTATGACCTGTGCACTTGCAGTGAATTAGACTAAAACCAATTTTAATCAGAAATTATTACATATGCAAATGTGAAAACAAATCTTTATATACATATTCAAACAAGCCAAGGCATTTGGTTTGAGACTTAACTCGCCTTTTGGTAGTAGTGAGAGAAATTTGGTATACTAATCAAATATGGTATAAATGCTTTGCCAAGAAAGTTGGGGATCAATAGTTCGTAACCGTGTTGAAAATTTGGTTGATCACATATTTTGGTCTTAACAAGTTTTTGACGTCGTTGCCAGGGATTGAACATAGTCTTTGGTAGCAGTGACAGAAATTTGGTATACTAATCAAATATGGTCTAAACAAGTTTTTGGCACCGTTGTTGGGGATTGAATAGTCTTTGGTAACCTTGTTGAAAATTTGGTTGATCACATATTTTGGTCTTAACAAGTTTTGGTGTCGTTGCTGGGGATTGAAATAAAATTTAAAGATCAATATTCTTGCTAAAAAGAGAGTTACTAATTTGAACTTTTTTTTCTTTTATCTTTTATCAAATTTTCTTAAAATTTTTAAAAAATAGTTTTAATTGTAGTAGCCCATCTTTAGCTACTCGATCTTTTCATTGAGCCAAACATAATATACTTATTATCTATGTATCTCACTTTCGATTCGCAGACAAGATTTCGTGAAGTTCTACATGCATAGAAAGACTAGAAGCGTAACCCGTCACTATCGACATTGAATCGAGAGGACACTAAGAAACCTGAAGAAAGTGAGAATTGCTTAAGTATCAATCATGGTAGAGCAAGGAGAGACACAGTAGAACATTCCAACTATAACACCTGAAAGACCTCAGAGGCAGAGAACTATGGAAGATTTTTGGAGACCGATCATCAAAGATGAATACTCTACAGTCAGGCAACCAACAATAGAAGCAAATAATTTTGAGATGAAGCCTGCACTCATCACCATGGTTCAGCAGCACCAGTTTATTAGGCATCCCAGTGAAGACCCTAACGAGCACATAGGCAGATTTTTGAGAATGGCCAACACTGTGAAGCTTGATAGGGTAAATCCTGTTGCGATTAAGATGCAACTGTTTCCCTTCTCCCTAAGGGATGTAGCAGCAAGTTGGTTTGAGTCACTGCCCTATGGATCAGTAAACAATTAGGAGGAGTTGATTGAAGCTTATTTGAGTAGATTTTTCCCTCTTGCTCTCACTTCAAATAGCATAGGAGAAATTATCAGATTTTAAGCAAGGAGAAGCAGAGGAGTCTCTACAATGCCCGAGAGGTGCAAGAAGTCAAGAAGATGGTGTCCAACGCATGACATTGAACAGTGATCTACCGTGATGGATATCTTCTACCATGCCATGAATGATTCTTCCAAAGGTATCATTGATGCAGCCTGTTGTGGTGCATTCAAAAGGAAGAGTGTTGAAGAGGCAAATAACCTCATAGAAGATTTGGCTAAAAGCAATTATAGAGCTCCATATGAGACTTCAGGGAGTAGTAGAAGGCTGAGAGAAGGTGGTGTGATTGAGCTAAACAGGATGTCAACAATTGAAGCAAATTTGGATGCAATAATTAGCAAGATAGGTCATCAGGAAAGAAGAGTTCATGCATCACATAAAGTAGGAACTATGGGAGAAGGTGAGCAGAAGTGCATATGATGCAAGGTTGGGACCGTGATGGATGATCCAGAAGTTTAGGTAAGTCAAAATATGGGTTTGGGGTAGTTTTCTTGGGCCAAAATAGGTTATGACTAATTTTGAGATTTTCTAAGTTAAGAAAGGTGGAATTTTATGGTATATAAGGGAAAAGGGGTATTTAGGAAGGTTTTAGAGTATGGAACAAGATTTGGAAAGTTTTTTGGGGTCGAGGTTAAAAATTTGCTATGGAAATTTTAGAGAAAATATGAGATGGTGAGGAGAGTAGAGCAAGACAAGAGTAGTTACTACTGGTTAACAAAAGATCCACACAAGATGGGATGATGGAGGAAGGCGCCTACAATCAACTATGGACGGGTTGGATTGATAAGCCTGACAAAGACTTCGCCACTCGCTGAATCCACCGAGGTATGAGAAGCCACGAACTCGTCCCCAAGGGAATCCACCCAAGAGATAAGAGAACAAGAGAAACCTCTTAAAAGAGAAATCTGAAAATATTATTAAACTTGAACTCATTGTCAAAAGACTACATTGTGGGGCATATATAGCCCCATACTTTCTTTATCAAAAAGCAACTTACTTTAACTAGAAAAGAAACTTTCTTAAATTATAAAAACAACTTTTACTTTAATCGGGAAAAGAAACTTTCTAAATTACAAAAAGCAACTCCTAAAAGAAAACTTTCTAAAATAAATAAAGCAAATCTTCCTAAAATAAATAAAGCAAACTTTCTAAAATACATAAAGCAAACTTTCTAAGATAAATAAAACAAACTTTCTAAAATAAATAAAGCAAACTTTCTAAAATAAATATGGTAGCTCCACATCAGGGGTTTGTCCAAGTCTGACCACGTTTTCGCTTCTTCCAAGGCCCAAATGGAGGCCCAAAAGGACTCTTCTCACACGATTCACGCGCTCTTGACCTCCCCAATCCAATTCTTCAATAATTAGTGCTGAATTCTCAATGTTTGGTGTGTTTATAGATGCTCCTGCATCAAACCCCTATAGTTGGGAAAAAAATACTTGTCCTCAAGTCTTCACCATGATAAGGCCTCAAATCCTTAACCTCAACGAAAAGATATCATAGCCATCGGGCAATTTAACCTTGTAAGCATTCTTTATGATCTTCTTAATAATCTCGAAGAACCATCTATTCTGTGCACAACTTGGAACACCTCTCTTTTTTTTTTTTTCGGATAAGCAGGAACACTTCCTCTTTAATCACGTGGTAATCGAATCCATCCTCCCTGATCAAATACCGATAACCTTCATATGCTTGTCTTTCATATTGTTCCACTTTTGCCCTTTGTTGAATCTTGCTTCCTCATGAATAAAAATGTTGTTGGAAAGCTTGGCAATCAAAACACATACTCCAAGATCCATCTTTTCATGCACCAACATAGTGGGAACTACACATAGAAGTTTCACTCTCTCGAACAAGCCCTTGTCAAGAAAATTATCAACTTGTGTTTTAAACTCTTCATGCTCCTTAGGGCTCTTCATGTAGGCTAGCTTATTAGAAAACTAACCTGGTATGAGGTCTATTTTGATGTTGAATACCCTCATAGGTGGAAAACCGTGTGATTTCTTCTCAGCATTACATCAACAAATTCTATAATCGATTTTGCTTCTCGTGAGAATTCCTTTTCACTTTCGGCTTCTTCAACAACCAAAGTCGTCGCATTTGAAACATCTTTGATTTCTAAATCAAAATTTGACGGTAGTGAACTCTTCTCCTCATCTTCTTGGATATGGTTAGATTTGACTACTTCTTCAACATCCAACTTATATTTTGACAGTAGTGATTTGTTCCTCATCGTCTTCTTGACACGGTTGGGATCACTTGTTCAACATCTTCTTCCTTGGCTTCATCTTCCTCAATTAAGGCAATCGCTTTTTGGTTAGGACATTTAGAATCAATATGCCCCAACCCTTGGCACTTAAAACACGTCTTTGACTTAGAAGCCAATTCTTGTAGTGCTTCCTCACTTTACTTGGTGTGGGTAGTTTCCTACCACTAGGATTCAAAAAATTGAAGACCCTCAATAAACCCCTTCATTAGCCACACTCTTAGTTGTGCAGGGTTTTATACTTTTTTTGGTGAACTTTCAAAGCAAGTTTCCATCCCGCATCTTGAAGACTATTATATGGTTGCAAAAAAATAACTCTAGCAATACTAGATCTCTCAACCCATTGTAATGTAGTAGGGTGGGCTATGCATATTTCTCGGCCCCTCTTGCAAGTCTCCTTTGATAATCAAGTTTACAAACTTGGCGAATACTCCTCCACACTTTCAAATCTAGTTGCTTGAGTTCTGTTTGAGGTAGATGTCTTAGCGTGTGGATTAAAGGGAAGGTACTTCCTTTTTAGTTCTTTTCTTCATCTTTTACGAAGTTTGAATCTTCTTTTTACCGTCCTAACTCACGTTGTCTCTTCTATGTTTTCCACCAAATAGAAGCATTCTTGCATGCTGTAGCCCTGTAGCACTTCACTTTTCACGTTCAGGGAATCACGCCAATACTCAAAGACCTTCCACCATATTAAGCCAATCCAAAAATTCATGGAGATCCATCCTTCCATCGGTCTGGAATGTTAAATTTTGGATTGAATCCTAAAAGCCTTCATCATAGTTACCATGCCTCTTATAGTAATTTTCATTCTGATAGTAACAATCATACCTCCCATGATAATCATAGTCTGCCGTGCATGCGCACCTTTAGCTTTCTTGTGCCCCAAGAAACCTTCAAAGTTGACTAAAACAAAAGCTCTTCATAAAAATCATATTTTTTCCTTCTTGGCTAGTGAGCATTTCAGCCCAGGTATCCTGAATCTTGTCTCTAGCATCAAAATTTTTCTCGTTCAGTTTATGATCAGCCATCAATCCATGAGCTCTGATACTTTGATGCAAGGTTGGGACCGTGATGGATGATCCAGAAGTTTAGGTAAGTCAAAATATGGGTTTGGGGTAGTTTTCTTGGGCCAAAATAGGTTATGGGCCAATTTTGGAATTTTCTAAGTTAAAGAAGGTGAATTTATGGTATATAAGGGAAAAGGGTATTTAGGAAGGTTTTTAGTAGTATGGAACACAAGATTTGGAAAGTTTTTCGGGTTGAGGTTGAATTTGGTTATGAAATTTTAAAAATATGAGATGGTGAGGAGAGTAGAGTTAACACAAAGTAGTTACTTCTTTGGGTTGCGAAAAGATCACGCAAGATAGATGATGGGTGAAAGGCGCCACAATCAACTATGGGCGGGTTGAATTTGATGGCGGACAAAGAACTTCGCCACCAAGGAATCCACCGAGGTATGAGAAGCCCGAACTTCGTCCCGAGGAATCCACCCGGGAATAAAGAACAAGAGAACTCTTAAAGAGAAATGCGAAAATATTATTAAACTTGAACTCATTGTCAAAAGAAGACTACATTGAGGTATATATGGCCATGCTTTCTAAATCAAAGAAACAACTTCTACTTTAACTGGGAAGAAGCTTTCCTAGATTATGAAAACAACTTCTGCTTTCGGCTGGAAGAAAGGAAAGCACTATGATTATAAAAACGGCTCCTGAGAAGAAAAGATAGATGAGAATAGATCTTCTAGATAGATGAAACGGAGCTTTCCCATAAGAATGAAGTAGAGCCAAACAGGATGATATAGACAGGCTTAAAGATAGATGAGAGCCAGGCTTATAAAATAAATATGGTAGCTCCACATCGGGGGTTTGTGTCAGTCGACCATGTTTTTGCTGAGCGAATGAGGTCCAAAAGGAGTTTTCACATGTATTCAATGCGTCTTGACGCCAGTAATTCTTCCAATAATTAGTGCTGAATTCCCAATGTTTGGTGTGTTTATAGATGCTCCTGCATCAGCATAGCTGATGAGGGACTTGCTTATGAGGGTCCCTATAAAGTGGAGGAATCTTAGTTTGTCAATGGCAACAGGAGATCCAACTTTAAGCCCAACACCAACCTTCCAATCCACTACACACCAGCATTGACAAACCATGAGAACTTCTCATATGGAAGTGGAGTACAGTAGGGTCAAAGACTAGTGCAGAATTTCTAGCAGCAGTATGCTCCACATGGTTTCCAAGGACAGTAGCAAGGCAGCCAAAGAGCTGAAAACCAAGTCCATATGAGGTTCTAGTCTTTTGAAGATCAGATGTTGAGCTTCATGGGTGAGAACAAGAGATTGTTGAATATACATGAGCAGAAGTTTGCTAAGCTAGCAGCATTCCAGGCAAACACAATTGTGTTTCATGCCAACACCAATGCATCTCTAAAGAATCTGGAGACTCGGGTAGGGCAGTTGGCCCTAAATATGTAGAATCAATCTAGGGATTCTTTCCCTAGTGACACTAAGAAGAATCCCAAATATTGTATGGCAATTACTCTCAAGAGTGGCAGAGAACTGAAGAAAAGAGAATAAGAAGAAAGAAAATAGACTGGGAAAGAAGAGCAAAAGAAACTGACAACAACAAGCTGAATAGTTTAGAAATAACAGTTGAAAGTGAGAAATCAAAAGTGCAGAAAGAGCAACAAACTGGGGAGGGAAAACTAAAAAAGAAAGAGGAAGTAAGAGCCTACCAGCCTACTATTCCATTCCCTTAGAGAATGCAGAAGTCTAAGATGGATGAGTAGTTTGCTAAATTCTTGAATATGTTCAAGAAAATAGAAGTTAACATTCCTTTTGCTAAGGCATTGGCTCAAATGCCTCATTATGCCAAGTTCATGAAGGACATCTTGAGAAAGAAGAGGAAGCTTGATGAAAATAGAATGGTGAGCCTATCATCCACTTGAAGTGCAGTGGTCCAGAAGAATTTTCCATTAAAGATGCAGGATCCAGACAGGTTCACCATTCCTTGCACTATAGGGGACTATGAATTAGGGAAAGCAATGGCAGATTCGGGCAAATCAACTTGATGCATTATCACGTAGTAAAGGAGACTCAGTTTGAGGGCTTGCTCCTACAACCATGACTCTCACAGGATAGCCGTCTAGAACTATGGCTCCAACCGAGGAGGAATCCGAGAAGATGTATTGATCAAGGAGGGAAAATTTATTTTCCCTGTGGACTTTGTTGTAATTGACATTGAAGAAGATAAACAAGTCCCACTACTGCTGGGCAAACCCTTCCTTGCCACTAGAGCAACCTTGATTGATGTCAAGAAAGGAGAGCTCACTCTAAGGGTGGGAAGATCAGAAAAGTGCGCTAGTTTGATGGATGACGATGATTTGATTTTGATAATGCTAAATGTAAGATTGTAGAACAAGTATTTTCCATCAATTCTGAACTGAAATATGCTTATAAGATTCAGAGTTCAATGAATGAGAATGAGATGAATTTCCAGTATATTGAGGATCTTGAAGTTGATTTTCTTAATTCCAGTTTTGAATTGAAAGAAACAATACTCAGTTTAAATGAACACAGTGCAGAAAAATTAAGCAGCGATGAAGAGAAGGCACAAGAAGTAGAAAAAATTTCTAAAGCGTTAATTCTGAAGGAATTACCCAAACATCTAAAATATGCCTTCTTAGGTATAGAAAAATCAGAACCAGTTATCATATCAGTTGACTTGGCAGAAGAAAAAGATCAGAAACTAATAGAGATTCTCAAAAAGTATAAGGAAGAAATTGCCTGGTTAGTAGAAGGTTTGAAAGGAATCAGTCCTTCTATATGGATGCATAAAATCCTCGTTGAGGAGAATGCAAAAACATCATTTGAACATTAGAGAATACTAAATCCAGTTAGGAAAGTAGTTGTTAAAAAAGAAGTACTTAAATGGCTGAATGCATGATTCATTTATGCAATCTCATAAAGCCCTTGGGTGAGCCCAGTTCATGTGGTTCCAAAGAAGGGTGGATTCACTGTCATTAGAAATGAGAAGAATGAATTAATTCCAACAATAACTGTAACAAGATGGAGGGTCTGCATAGATTACAGAAAATTGAATACTGCAACCAGAAAGAATCATTATCCTTTGCCTTTTATTGATCAAATGTTGGACAAGTTGGAAGGACACCCACATTTATGTTTTCTTGATGGATATTTTTGTTATAATCAGATTGCCATAGCTCCTGAGGATCAGGAGAAGACTACCTTTACTTGTCCTTATGACACCTTTGCTTTTAGAAGGATGCCATTTGGACTATGTAATGCTCCTGCCACCTGTCAAAGGATGATGTCTATTTTCTCAGATCTGGTGGAGGAGGCTATGGAAATCTTCATGGATGACTTCTCAAGGTATGTTTCTACTCTCGCACCTATGGGTAAGATGATTGTTTGATTTTGGTGCATCTCATTCATTTATTACTGTATCTTGTGTGAATGTTTTAGGCTTAAAGGTTGAATCCTTGGGAAAGGCGTTACATGTAAGCTCTCCCCTAGGGGTTAGGGTGAGGATTGATCAGATATGTTGGAATTGTGACTTAGAGATCTCAGGGATTCTGCTCACGGTGGACCTTCGGGTGATGGACATATCAGACTTTGATGTAATTCTTGGCATGGATTGGTTGACGGCACATCGAGTCGTCATTGATTGTGATCGTAGGATGTTACTGCCTACACACGGGATGGTATTTGTGTTACTTTTCAGGGGGATAAGCATGATGCTTTACCCTAGGCCGTGTATGAATTAGGTGGCACCGGCAGTTGATGGGTTGGTTGGCAAGCCTTACCTTGGAGGACAAAGCAAGACAAGAGTTGGGTCTACCTCGGGTAGTTGGGGAATATGAGGATGTTTTTTTGGATGAACTACCGGGATCCCTCCTGCGAAAGGGATGTAGACTTCCACGGCCAGAGTTACACACCACGGTACATCACCATTTCTATGACTACTTGCATGGATGGCGTCGGGTTGAGGAGTTGTAACAAGTCAAGGTCTAGATATTAGCATGTGCATTTTCCTTAAAGAACAAGTTAGGGAATTAGACTCCCTTGTGTAGTAAACTCTGCATCATGGATTTTGGGTTGAAGGGCTTTCCATTGTAGTTATATTTCTTTGCATCTTCATTGTCCTGAAATTTACAAAATCTGACTACATAAGTTGCAAATAAACTTTAAAAAAACTACTATACCAACTAAAATATTCAAAACACACTAAATGAAACAAAATCAAACTGTAAAGTAATAAAAATTGCTTGGGTTGCCTCCCAAGTTACTGATTTTTGTCTTTAGTTGGAACACGATACTGCAATGTGTTCTCTTTTTAGCAATTATTTTGATCTCTTTAAATATGGGACTGTTCTTCATTTGGTCTTCCTCCAAGGTAATGTTTCAGCCTCTGACCATTCACTTTGAACTCATCTCCAGAATTGGTTTTCAATGTTACTTCTCGAAAGAGTGCTTGCGACTACTATCATGGGAGACCACTCAAATATGACTAGAGTTTTCCTGGAAAAAAGTTTTAGCCTTGAATTGTATAGTAGGACAAGCTCTCCTACTATGAATTCTTTCCTCATAATCTTCTAATCATGCCACTTTTTGGTCTTATCATGTAGATCTTGGCATTGTCGCGAGGCTTCATTTCAACCCATATCTTCTAGTTCATCCATTTTAGATGTCTCTTCTCATTAACAACGTCACAATTTAGCTTCTTGACTGCCCACATAGCTTTATATTCAAGCTCAAGAGGTAGATGACAAGGTTTTCCAAATACAATTCTATATGGGGTCATTCCAATAGGAGATTTATAAGCAGTCCTATAAGCCCACAATGCATTCTCTAGTTTTACTGACCGGTCTTTCCTGCTTGTGTTGACATTCTTCTCCAATATATTCTTTATCTCTCTATTGTAAATTTCTACTTGCCCATTTAGCGGGTGATAAATTCGATCCCATAACATGTCTGACTCCATGCATCTATCAAGGTTTTGTAACATTTTGTTTGCAAAATGGCTTCCCTCATCACTAATGATTGTCCTTGGGGCTCCAAATCTGCTCAAGATATTACTTTGAATAAATTCCACAACTGTGTTGGCATCATTTCTGGTACAAGTTATAGCTTCTACCCATTTGGATACATAGTCCATAACAAGGAGAATGTATAGATTTCCAAATGATGGTGGGAAAGGTCCCATGAAGTCTATCCCCCATACATAAAAAAATTTGCACCACCAGGATTCCTTGTAGAGGCATCTCATTTCTTTTGTTTATGTTGCCCATTCTCTGGCATCTGTCATAATGTTTAACCCATTCAAAACAGTCTCTAAATAAAGTAGGCCAGTAAAAACCTTATTGGAGAATTTTCTAGGTTGTTCTATCTCCTGCAAAGTGTCCTCTATATGGTAATGTAAGGCATTTATCCAAAATTTTACCTTGTTCAGCTTTTGGTACACATCTTCTGATGATATGATCTGCCCATCTTCTAAACAATAGTGGGTCATCCTATATATAAACTCTGGCATAAGTTCTCAATTTTCTTTTCTACTGGTAGCTGAATTCTGGTGGCATGATTCCACAAGCTAATTAATTAACAATATAAACATACTAGGGTATTTGGACTGACACCTAAAAAAGTTGCTCATCAGGGAAATTTTCTTTTATTTAAGTCCCTATTTCCTCTTCACTAGGCTTTTCTAATCTTGACAAGTGATTTGCTATCACATTGTCACTCCCCTTCTTGTCCTTAATCTCCAAATCAAACTCTTGCAGCAATAATACCCACCTGATCAGTCTTGGTTTGGCATCTTTCTTTGTCATTAGATATTTGATTGTTGCATGATCAGTGTGTATGATGACATGACACCTTAATATGTATGGCCTAAACTTTTCACAAGAAGATACCATTGCTATCATCTCCTTTTCTTTAGTTGAGTAGTTATCTTGTACCTCATTAAAAGTTTTGCTGGCATAGTATATGGCTTTGAAAATTTTCTCTGTTCTTTATCCCAACACTACTCCCATTGCATAGTCACTGGCATCACACATGATTTCAAAATTTTTGTCAATCTAGTGTTTCCATGATGGGAGTTATAACCACTCTGGATTTTATTTCTTCAAATGTAGACCTGCATGATTCATCAAAATCAAATTTGGCATCATTTTCCAGAAGTCTGCATAATGGTCTTGAAATTTTTGAGAAGTATTTTATAAATCTTCTGTAAAATCCAGCATGTCTCAAAAAACTTCTAATCCCCTTGACTGAGTCTAACTAGTAGTGCATAAGCCAACACTAATAAACATCAACATCCTGAACTATCTCGTTCGTTCTTTGCTGAACCCCTAAGGTTGTGTTTTCTAACCCTAGCGTTCCTCTTTTCCTATATACAAATTACTGTGTATATAATTCACACAACACAAAGCAACCAGTCATGTAACACGAACATGAACACACCATGTATGCAATGGTCTAAACCCATGCCCATCAAACCCTAGGTAATCACATACCTATGTTCTAATGCACAAGCTGTGACATCAGAACTCAAAGAATCAAATGACCTAGACCCATATCCATCAAGCCCTAGGTATTCGTATACCTAGCTCATATAATAGCATGTATATTTATTTTAGGCCCTAGTTGTGTACCATATGTTTAGTTGTTTGTGATACTGAGCTGAAGAGATCATTGGATGGCGAATCAAACACTGTGAAAGAACTCAGTGGATATGAGGGTGTTTGGAAACATATTTGTATCATATATTTGTTGGATTATATTTTCTTTCAGAATGGATGGGGATCTCTCATACATTAGAGATATTTTTAATCATAACATAGACTAATATATCATGAATGATAGAAGTTGAAATGGGAAGTAAGTAATGATCTTTGCAGACCCATACAATTTGTGTCAATTTTTAACTATATCACAATATACAAAACTATATCTATGATAGTCCATAAGAGTTTATTACAACTTTCCTTATACATAACATATATTAAAACGGCTTGTTATAATATAGTTTACAAATATGTTATCAAAGCCACATCCTTGTTTTCTTCGAAATCACGGCCTCGAAGGAGTGTCGTCCTCTATGCATCACATTGCACGAAAGGGGTCCCACGATGGGGGTGAGCAATGCCCAGTAGAGAATAATTCCTACAAGGGCTACTCTCCACCTAAGTGCACGTGCAATGCCATTTCACACATTCAAGTAAAAACATACACATTTTCCTATAGTATACATGCCCAGCGGATGAATGTAACTCACCTGTCCCATGTCTCGAGTTCTCGCCGACTCCCTCACACATGCATTACCAAGTGTGAAAGCAATCATTATGTTCCATCAATGACCATTTTCAAAACAAAAGCTTTTTGTTTTATAAATCAAAAATCCATTGGACAATCGATATCAACATTTTTTACCAAGTTGGTGTTTTTTTGTGGGCAGTGAATTTTTGAGGTCTCACAGCGGGCTTCTCCATGCCGACACTTTCACGAAATTTCATCATTTGGATACATATGTCTGACCAAAATCTTGGGTTTTTACATGATGGGTATCCATCCCTCCTTGCTATACCCAACACGTATTTTTCATTTCCTTTTTCTTTTATGCAACCGTGAGACTCATTTTGGAGGTTTCTATTTCACAAGACACCATTGAACCCTTTAAACCACGGTGCCGTCTACCATGTACTCACTACATACCATGAGACACCAAGCACGAGTGTCGATTTACCAACCCATGCACTCCACACCCATTTAATACGATGTCCCCGTTTATATGCAATGCAATATGCCATTGCATATTATATCATGTCACATGCATAATGAATGCTATATGGACAACACAATCCACACCACTTACCGCGTCAGCGACAATCACATCACCGCATATGACTTCCGGCAAATCATTTCGTCCGCCATCGGCAACATATCAACATCTCATATCTGCAATAATACGCTGCCATGATCAAGAAATGACACACACAAGCGCCATGCAATGGCCATTACATGTCAATAATTCATCCTTGCGTCAACATGTTAGGAGCACAGACGTTGACACCCAAACACGTCAATTCTTAGCAAGCAATGACGACTTGATCCTGCACTACCAGGTCATGTAGATCTCCCACAAAACATTCTACACAACAAGCCATCATAGCCTAGTTACAATAGCCCTGAACTTAGTTCGAAACTACCCCTTAACAATAAAAAAACTGCACACACCATTAAATGTTCTGTCAGAATAAATTGAAAACTGACCATACTGATGAGTTATGTAGGCTCGATTTCAAGGATTCAAAAGCCAAACATCAAGCCCATATAGAGATACAATTTCTTTGAAGTGATATTAGTCCACTCCTTTACTTTTCCCAACCAAAATCAGTCCTTGGGAATCCTGGACAATAGGTTTGGCCAAAACAGGCAACTCGCTGTGGCGTCCTTAAAATGACCACAACTGCTATGCAGAGGTCTAATTGGGTGATTCAAAAGCCTAACATCAAGCTCGGATAGGGCTACAATTTCCTAGAAGGATACAATTCCAAATTCTCCTTTTTCTAATTGGAAAACATTCAAAATTGACATATATAGTCAAAATAGGGCACTATCCCCATAACTCCATTAATTACTAAACAGCCCCTTGTGGCATTAAACTCAACCAAACATCCCCAGAACTGGAAACAAATTAGGAAACATCCCTACCTCTTGGAACGTAGAAGAAACTCTCAGGAAGTCCTCAGACACTTCCTAAACCCGAACCTTAATTTCCCCAACTTCTGCTTTGATCCTCGCTAAATCCCGTGCTTTCTGCACTCCACGCAGCCCTGGCCGAGTAGATGAACTCTCATCTTGGCCCAATGAAATCTAGAGATCGAAAAAGAGAAGTTTGCTTTTTTTCTCTCCCTCTCTCTCTGATCACTGCACAAAGAACTGTGTTTCTCCCCAAAAATGATTTTTTAACTTCTTTTGGTTTAACTGCTTTAAGCTGATGAGTGGCACACATCGCGCCATGTGCCCACGACTACCAGGTTCATTTCTTCCTAAATACTCACTGCCTCGTTCAAGTTCAATTTATTTTAAATGGAACTTAACTCGAAGTTATTTCCTAACTCTCGAGATTCATTGCAATCTATCTGGGAGTCACTAGACGCCCATTACTTCGAAAATCGTGAAAAATCTGACTATCTCAGAATTCGATGAAAATTTTTTGGGTAACTAGATTTTGCGAGACGAATCCAATGGTTAAGTTTGTTTCGTCATCCTAGATCTAGAAAATTTTTCAGGCTTCCCTGAACCATTTTGGCAATTTTACTATTTTTGCCATTTAAAATTAAAATTTTCCCTGCTTACAATTCACCGGTAAGTGACACACCTTCCCATAGACAATCTTGTAAGGACATTCCTAAAGGAGTCTTGAATGTCATCCCATGCCTGTTGCCATCAATCTATTCCTGGGCTCTTTTCCTGTGACATTCATCATTTTTCCAATATTTTCCTTGATTCCGAGTTTCACTCGCTGTCGAGGGTGATGCACGATAATTGGTGTTTCAACCCGTATTTAGACAAAAGAGATGCCAACATCTTATTGCAAAGGTGTTAACTTTCATCACTAATCACAACTTTAGCTCCAAACCTTGAAAATACGTTCGCCATGAACTTCAATACACTGGGCATCATACATATGGTCGAATTAGCCTCCGCCCACTCCTTGAAACATAATCCACGACTAGTAGTATGTATTGGTAGCCATAGGAGGGTGTAAAGGCTCCATAAAGTCAATCCCCCATACATCAAAGAGTTTCACCTCTAGAATGGTCGTCAAAGGCATTTTGTTTCTTTTTCCAATATTTCCTGTCCTTTAACATCGATCACATGATTTAGCAAACGAGTGGGCATTCTTGAATGGAGAGGGCCAATAAAAGCCTGATTGTAGCACTTTTGTGGTTATTCTTTGCCCATTGAAATGGCCTCCACACCCAAAGAGTGACAAAGATTCAAATGATCCCACTTCACTTTCCTAAGACACACCTCCGAATAATTTCGCATACTGCTCAAAGAGTAATGGCTCATCCTAAAATAATTCTTCACTTCCATGAAGAACCTCTTCTTTGTTGCTGTGTTGAGCCTTATTTAAAATAATACCGACGATAAGATAATTAGTAATGTCGGAAAACGGAGAAGGTTCCAGATGCGAGTAAGGCGTTAGTATTCATCAATGAGGAAACGTATCATCAATCAGAACTTTATTTTCATACACCTCTTCCGCACTTCCACCTTGATGTATGACCTCGATTAGTAATCAAATAGTAAGCATTTTTGTCTGGTTATTGCAGTGCTCTTAAGCATTTTCAAAATTAAATCAACTAAATAACCCAATTGATAATATCGGTATCTACTTTGCTAACGATCACATTTCAGAAGGCCATTTTTAGTAGTTTTGTAGGTCATATACCTCATTATCTTCAATCCAATTCAAACACGATGAACCCGAGCTGAATTCGAAGATTCATGATCGAATCATAGGAGATTTGGAGCAAAAATGCAAAAGAGAAAGGCTAAAGGGCGAGGTCAAAGGTGGTCACAAATTTCAACACGCCCCCGCTAATTCGCTTGCTTCACGCTTTTTGACCTTACTTTTTGTGGTTTTGTACAAATTTTCCCTGATGTAATTCTTGGTTCCTTTTTTACATTTTGTAATTTCCTTTGATACCGAGCACCTATATAGCTTCGGGCCTTGCCTGTAATACTCAATCAATCTTAGAGAGTCTATCAATCAATCAATAAAATCAGTACCGATGCTTCCTCCTCTCCCTATTGTCAGGGTTTTTCTCCTTTTCCTTCACTTTCTTGCATTTTTCTCATTCATCCAAACACCCCTTTGAGATGACAAATCTATGGATGCTGATAACCCTCATCCTTGAAGGGGAAGGCCACTAGGTGCCAGTTTTGAGGTAAGTTGGCTGTTCTTTACCTTTCATAAAGGATTATATTGTCAGCCCCGCCCTTGGCACCTTAGGTTAAAATCTCCTAGGAATGTCCTCACTAACGTGTATTTGGCAAGCTTTTTGGGTTCAGTGGATGCTTATCACTAGATCCACTGATGCCCAATTAGTTGTCTCCTATTAGTTACTGTAGGTATGTTTGTGAGGTGTGTGTTTTTATCATTCTATAACATGCTCATAAATGCCATCGTTTTAAGAGGAAAAACTTCAAGGGTTTAGGTTTTAAAGCTAATGAAGATCCGATTTAGAAATGATTCTAGTCATCCCCTCCCCAAATGCAGGAAAAAAGACCTAAGGATGGGGCTTCAGCTTGACTTGGGGAACCCTAAGCCCAAGGCCTCGAGATCATGAGTTCTTTTTCTAACACTTTATTTCAATTTTACTTTCGGGCCAGAACCATTCAACCACACTGTTTTTTCAAAAATCATGAAATCCAAAGATTAAACACCATTTTCAATCCACTGTAACTCTTCTCTCACGAAGAAAACACATCCCTGTGTTCGACCCTAGACCACTATACTGCAGTAGCTCTGCTACGGCAGTAGGAACCCTAGGATACAAATTTTGTTGATTCCGATACACCTACTATGGCGCAAATCAAATGGCGTCGTTGCCAGGGATGGTGCCTTAATGGGAAAGAGAGAAGCTGTGAACTTGTGATCCACATCACAAGTATTGGTGAATGATTAGTGCCCAAAAAGTGCTATTTTGAACCCTATTTTTAAATAGGCTCTGAAAGCGCCAGGTACTTAACTACATTTTTACAACATGAATAGTGCAAAGGGGGAATAGTAGCAATAGGAGCAATGAACAGTTGGTCAAGCAAAATTTTATTTACCGAATTTTCGCTATATTTTAAATTTTCGCTATCATAGCGAAATCTCGCATGCAAATGAAAATTTCCTTGCTTGTAGCGAAATTCTCTACTCTTGTCGTTTTGCAGGCAAACGACCCATTTCTAAGGTTAATTACTTTCTACCCTTGTAATGCCTTTTGTTTTGGTTTGTTTTTGCAATTTCCTTGCTCTGAGCACTAAGTATGTTTCTAGTCAAGTTCCCCGTAAGACCAATCATCAGCACAATTTTTGGGAGAAGCTTCACTTTCTCCAGCTGCCATTTTCCGTCACTTTCACTCATTTGTTTTCTTGTTTTTTCTGCAAAGCTTAAACACCCTCCCAGGACACAACTCCTGAGGATGGTTGGCTAAAACCCTTCCTCTTTGAAGTGGAAGGTCACGCGTGATTCTGTGGCTATCAGGGTCCTCTCGCTCTTCACACAGTACCATTGCCACAATGTTCCTTTCTAATCAGAGAGGTTTTTATCCCTTCGAATCTCCCTCGAATGGCTATTATTTGGTGTTTTTTTAGTAATTCGAAGTGGATGCTGATACTTTAGATCCACTGATGAGTCACTAGTTACCTCTATGACCCATTGAAAGGGAGTCCGTGAGACTTATTCTTCATCGCTGACCACCGATGGCCAGAGATGTCATTTTTCAAAAGGATAAATATTCAGTTAGGTTTTATAGCTAAATGAAGATCCTGCCTGGGAAATGACTATATGTCATCCTCCCAACACGTAGAAAATGAAACCAGAGACCTCTCAAATGTCCTAGAATCCTAAGCCTGATCCTGATACTTCAAGGAGACTCTCTTTATTATTTTCTAGTTTCAATTTCGCTTTATTATTTTCGCCAATATCAAACCTCATCGTTTTACAAAACCCTAATCCAAACTGAATCACCAATTTGCCTCTCACTCATAATGGTCAGACAAAGAAAACTCATCCCCGAGTTCACCCTAGACTAATTATACTACATAAATAGCTTGCATACTGTTAGAGATCAGATATAAATATTGTTGATCCTCGAAACCTACTGTGGCAGGCCACCAACGGCGCCGCTGCTGGGACAAGCTCTAAGTACGATCGATGACCAAGGAACATTACGATTCTACTGCTAAGCCTCAAGACTTTTTCTGTATATATATATATATATAGAGGGTATATATATATATATATATATATATATATATATATATATATATATCTTTAGTGTTTTCGCAAGTAGTTTAATTTTGTTTTAATTTTATTTGTTTTTATCTAACTTTACTCCCTTTCGTAGAGTTGTTTTTTTCCCTTGTTTGTGTTTGTTTGTTTTACTCAAAATAGCTCCAACGGGTTAGATTGTAAATCAAGGTTGAATTTGAAACCCAATGGAAGAGATAAAGATGTCATCAAGTGCAAAACTTAGTGCATATATGTCTAGCGAGATTACGTAACTACCACATGAAAGCTCGCCAACTGCAGAGTGAACCAAAATGAATATGGTTCATGAGGACCATAGAAACCACGTGGATGAGTCTCCCCACTCATATGGTAGTAATACAAATCCGGTCTAAATCACACTAAATTCCTCATGGGAACCAAGACTCCACAAAGATGATGTGCACCTCCCCGAACCTCCATATATTATGCTTTTCCAACTCCCTCAATCATTCACCAATTACAATTAATCCCTCCATCAACGCTCACGGACCTTACCCAAGATAGTGGATGACTTTAGGCAGAAAGCGTATGATTAATGCCCATTCGAATCAGAGAACTGTCAACGTGGAAGAGATTTTGAAAAAGAAACAGGCGGTCAAAATGACTTTGAGCGATAATGGTTTAACTTAAGACCTCCATTGGAAAACTCAATCTGCATCAATGTTAATGTGTCCACTGGTAGAGTTGCCACATCACATGCAGGAGTAAGTTGTCAACAATAGCCACAATTCAGTGTTTTACAGATTTTACGAATCTGTCAAGACGGCCGGGAACTCCATGTGTGACAAGTGTTTTTCCAAGGAGAACTAAGAAGAAATCTTTCCTTTATAACTGAGGAGGGAAGTGGAAAAGAAGCAGTGGATGAGCTCCAAAAAGTACGTTCTCAAACCATTTCCCACGAATGAACCCCACCGCCAATGCCCAGCCACCTACACCACCACCACCAAGAAATTTCCACTCACCCGCGCATATTCGCCGATCACACGGCCAACCCCGAAGCACCCAGTTAAGGTCAGCCCATCACCGTCGCCACAAAACTTCAAAGAGATTAGTGTCACCCGCACAATTGTCAATATGATCAAAACAACGGCAAATGGCCACACTCGATGGCGCCATGGGATGGTTCAGCGTATAAAACCTCGACATTCCCGCAAGTAAGCTCCGCTATACTCCTACAAATTCTCTCCAAAGGCTTAAAAATAATGGTCTGTGTATATAGTCTCCCCAATTCCTTGCTTTGTTCTTCTTCTGCTTTATTTTATTTTATTTGATTTTGTAATTTTCTTTTTTAGATTTTCTAATTTTTAAGTTAATTCATTTAATGTTTTTCTACTTTTCTCAATTTTTCTCTGAATTTTTCCTTGTATTAATTTTTGTTTTATTAACTTAGCATAAATTAAAGATCAAAGCATTACAGGAGCAAGAGATCAAAGGGATACCTCTCGCTTATTATAGGCAAAATTTTCGTAATTATAGTGAAGTGTTACAATTTCGGGCTACATAGTGAAAATTGGTCAGACTGATGTCCCCTCCAATAAAGGATAGTTGAACAAAGAATAAAAAATTGTTCTTCTGCATTAAAAAATATATATAAAAAAGAAAATTTTATTTTATTTTATTATATTATTTTTATTTATTAAAAAATCTTATTTTTATTTTTATTTTTATTTTTATAAAATTTTTATCCTCAAAAAAAAGTTTTACTTTTATTTTTACATATTATTAATTACAATGGTTTTATTTTATTTTATTTATAAAAAAAAATTTCGCAAAAAGTAATGGTACTTTCATAAGAATAGCGTAAATATTCGCTACATAGCCATTCTTTCTACACAGCGTACCGCCACTCCCTCGACGGCTCCCGATTTTGTTTCATTTCCATAACTTTTCATCCTAACTTCATGAAGGCCTTGGCACGTTT
Organism: Tetrastigma voinierianum; assembly: GCA_016808115.1. NCBI lineage: Eukaryota > Viridiplantae > Streptophyta > Magnoliopsida > Vitales > Vitaceae > Tetrastigma > Tetrastigma voinierianum. The sequence continues at coordinate 175,711 of JAEQBH010001320.1, forward strand.
GGAAAGCTTAGAGAGCGTACTGAACCTGTTAATATTTTTGAAATTTTTATAAAGGTGAAATCTTTGAAAACGTTCCAACTGGTCACTTTTTTCCTCTCTTTTCTTCTTGAACCTTGTTCATTGAAGCCCAAACCGGAGTGAATACGGTGTCGATGGAAAGCCACAATCATCAACCCGTATCTATCACTGAGGAGGTACCCCACTTTCTAACCTGATCCCATTGCGTGACAATGAGACATTTGTTTGGGAGGGAGAGTTAGTGGCGGCCGGCTTTGCAATTTATGTTTTGCCGATACTTTGAGCGCTCCCACCTCAGATGTCTGCTGGTCACGGGTTTTCCTTCAGAAGCTTCAACATAATAACTTATTTTTTCAAAAAACTCAGACTCCATTTTTGTGGCTCTGCCTGAATGCAGCCTGAAAACTGAAACTTTATCCAATTCATATTGATGTTAGATTGATCCATGCCCGGGTCGTGGTGACAATACAAGCTGAACCATCACAGCTTCTGTTCATTTTTTCTTCCACTCTCAGCTAACCACACACACTGCACATCGATTTCTCTCAATAACCCGAAACCCGCTAGCCTCCTAAGCCTTGTATTAACTCTACAATTTAGTGTTTCGTTGACCACCTTTTTAATAAGCTAAGACCCCTATGAATAGAAGGCCAATGTGTCTTCCAAAAATAAAAAGAAATGAAAAAGAAAAGAAAAAGAAAAGAAAAGAAAAGAAAAGAAGAAAACAAACACTTTTGCCTTGAAACTCCGAGCACGGTCCGAGGGGTATATGGCGAAAGCCTTTAAAGCCCGTGCCCTAAACCAACTGGTTGGGAGCCACCGACTTACTGCTCGCTACATGGGTGGATAGGTGGAGCTGGAGTTGTTGTAGGTGCCGGAGTCTCAAATCATTCAAAGTCCCGGTGAAACCCAAGAGCGGAGTGGTCAAAGATCTCGCGACTTGGTGCCTTAAGCCTTAATTGGTCGTGGGTCACCCAGAGATCCCCAAGCATGGACTTTGGTGAGGTCGATCTCAAGATTGCACCCTTACAACACACAAAAAAAGTTGTGGAATAAGAGGGTCCCGATCTATTTAGTTGCCAGTATGCTAGGGTCGGGGCAGCCAGGCCTGGGGGAGTGCCCCGTATTTATTTGTCAGAGTCGATCAAACAAACACTTAGATTTTGGTGGAAGCTGTTGATTCACCGAGATTGAGGCTCTTTGATACTATTATAAAAGGCATTCATTCCTTCAAGATAAATGGCAGTGATGATTTCACAAAGTTACACTACTCATTCACAACCTTTTAAACAATTACCTTTTGTGAACATTATCTTTGTTATCAAGCCAGATGCCTCCTTTCTTTCTTTCTTCATCGCTTAAGTGATTCAGCAATGTGTAGGTTGGGTGGTGACTGGGGTGCCCAAAAAGTTCTATTTCAACCCTATTTCTAATAGTTTTCTAGCTGTGTATATCACTAATTTGTTATAATTAACTCCACTTGATATGTTCAAGTCCCTATTGTAGTTTCTTTAATCGCATTCCGGTCGCTTTTTGTAGTTTTTGAAGGTATTGAAGCCAAATCACCGTGTCAATCCAATCATACAAAGTCGGTATTTGATTTCCACTAATTTAAGGCGTTTCTATCAATTTCATAGTTTCGAATGAAGAATATCAAAGCAAGAAGAAGGAATAAAGGTAGCTGAATAAGATGTTAGGGAGCAATGGAATAAATACAAAATTCTCGCATTCCAATTTTCGCTATATAGTTTAAATTTTCAAGAGATCTCTTATCATAGCGAAATTTCGTTATGTAGCGAAATTTTGTTTATAGGCTAAATCTCTCGTCTTGTCGCTTTATGTATAAACTAACTCCTGCTTTGGTTAATTTCATTTCTACCCCTGTAATAGCTTTTGTTTTGGTTTGTTTTTGTACTTCCTTGCTCGAGCACTATAGTCTACCAAGTTCCTTAAGATCAATCACTTTGCACAGAAATTGTGATGCTTTAGCCTCCAAGGTTTTTCTATTTGCCTACTTTCCTCATTTTCTATTTTTCTATAGCCAACACCTCCGAGGATGACAACCTCTGAGGATGGTCACAAAACCCTTCCCTCCTGAAGTGAAGGTCGCCGGTGCGTGATCTAGCCTACCGAGGGTCCTCCTCGTTCTTCACGCAGTATCCACCCGCCAATTCTGTTCCCCTTTCTAACTCAGCTCTTATCCCTTCAAATCTCCTTTGAATGACTATTATTTGGTAAACTATTGTAGTCTAATGGATGCTATTTTTAGATCCACCATATTCATTATTACCCTATGACCCACTGGAAAGGGAGTCCGTGAGGATCTTATTCTTTCACCGCCTGGCACCACCGATGGCCGTGATGTCATTTTTCAAAAGGATAAATATTTTGGGCTAGGTTTTATAGCTAAACAAGATCCGGTCTGAAATGACTATAAGGGGTCATCTCCCAACGAGAATGAAAACCCGAGGACCCTCGCTCTGTCTTTGCAGATCCAAGTCAGCAGATCCCGATACTTCAAGGAGACCTCTTTTATTATTTTTCTTATTTCACTTCGGCTATTTCAGCTTTGTCATCAAACTCAAGGCTTTTTACAAAAACTTTAATCCAAATTTCACTCTACCAATTTTGGCCTTTCATCAGTAGCCGTTTGTACAAAGAAAAACCCATCCTCAGTTCGACCCTAGACTATCATATTAGTAGCTTTCATGCATAAAGTGGTGGATTGCATATACAACATTGTTGATCTGAACCTACCTAAAATAAATAAGTGAATTCTCATTTCTTTTTATTTTACCATTTTTCTCAAATGTGCCTGATCGTGTAAATTTGAAATTTGGCACTGCTTTATACAGATCTTCCTTGTTTCTATTCTAACTAAACATCAACTCCTTTGGTAATTGTTTCTTGTTGGTTTCTGTCACAAAGTTCATAGTAGCTTATAATGGGATAGAAAACACCGCAGCAGACGGAAATATGCTCCAAACAATTAAGTGGTAAATTAAGCCTTAGATAAAGAACTGCATTTTAGTCCCCACCTCAAGAACAAAGAGACAAACTGGTCTGAACAGGAGCCCTCAATGTTTACAGGTCATCGAGGATCACATACACCCACCAAGGGCGCAGTGCACCCTCATGCATTATACCCCGCAGAGGAAGTGGCATGCACCTTATCTGGTTCCCTTGTTCTCACTTTCTATGGTATGGAAACAAAACCACACTAATAATAATATTCGGATTTTTATGAAGTTCAGACAATCTCAAAAGAGGTAACCCGATATGGAGAGATGTCAAGTTGAAAGCTTTCCCATTGACCTCAAAAGACAAAGCCAAATTTTGGCGACCACTAAGGCTACGGACTTAGTCAGTGAACCGCGTAGCCATGCACTTTGAAGAAGTTCTTCAGCGCACAGACTACCACAATTTCAAGAGGGCAAATCACAATTTTCGTGTTTCATGATACGAAAAATTTTATCAGATTAAAAGGGCATCTGGAAACGATCAATGCATGCCCACAACATGGCTTCACACTGATGTCGTAAACCACTTTACCATGGCATGTCCCCTTCTCTTGCCATGAAATGCACTTATGATCATGCAGGACTTCTCAGAAGAATCCAGACGGAAGCCATGGACTCTCAACTATGTCACTAAACTCTAAAGCTCGGGGATAATCAACCAGAAATCACATATTAAACACCAAACCAAAGGGGAGGCATATATTCACTGTCAGAGGATGTGGAAATGAAAGCCGAGCTATCTTCTTTCGACTAGAAGGTCGAAGAGTCAGAAAGCGCAAACATGAGGTACGTAGTGAAGTATCAAACACTGCACTTCCCTAACTATGTTTCCAATTGCTAATCCACTAGTCACCAAGGAGATCATTGTTCAATTGCTCCCCGCAAGGGACGGATGCAAGAATGTGCAAACATAGGTCGCAGCTACCAATAAACGCTCCATATAATCATAATCCAACTGAGAATCGATCCTGACCGGTCATGGTGTCAAAACCCGCCTATGTCTCTGTGTGCATGGCCAAGAGGGCGGCGGCGGCCCAATTTCACAGCAGCAGCCATCAATCCCATCCTCGCAGAGCGCCGCTATTAGTGAATTGGTGCAAAACGATAGGTAACTTTGTGAAGGAACGGAAGACGCGACGTTAGACTTCACTAAAATCGTGAACATTGGAAGCGCACCAACAAAAATGAGATGACCTGTGGTGATCACTTCTGTGTTAATCACCAAAGAAGGTTAAGAAAGTGGAAAATTTCCTCTCACACAAACTCAAACCTGGGATTTATTAGCTGAGGCCTTTCCCATGATCACCTTAATGAATGAGGCCAAGGCAATCATCAACAACTGAGAGTGGCAAGAGCTTATACAGCCAAAGACTCCAAGGCAATGTAAACCAAGTGCAGCTTTTATGTGAGATCAACCAAGAGGTGGCATCGCTACACCGTTGAGAAAATACAAGAACTCACCTTCTCAACATTAAAGCTAAAAAGCAAGGCCATTAATCGCCGAAATGTTAAAGTATCGAGGCAAAGGTCAACATCCCTTACTTGACATGATCACAGTGTCCCCACCCATGCAAATTTGTAAAGACTGTGCACAGCGGAGAGGGGCTTGAAATGTCGTCAAGAGTTCCTCCCCACCCTAACAAGTCAAGCACAATATCCGCCAATGTAAGACTCCAGCAGCTAAAGATCCGGTTGTCCACCATCGGTTGGAGATAGAGGCACTCGATAAAGCAACTGTTAGATCTGGGAGCAAGGTGAATCTCCTCCTGTATTCATGTATTGTGCAATCCAGTCAGAAACCAAGTCTCACCTCCACCAACTGTCTCTCTAGTTTATTATGCTCAACTCCAAATACCAAAGTAGTAGTATGGAAGATGTCCCTGTATTGCGGACAATTCTACTATTCAATATATTTGTTGTGCTTTGACACTGCAACTCACTCACCAAAGAGGCCGATTATGTACTCCATCACTTGGACCATTCTGCCACTCCAATGCAATTAACACTGTAAATGGTGTCACAAATCACCCTTCGAAACATGACCTGTGAGCTCAACATCTTCCACTCCATAAAAAGCACATGCAACCAATGGGAAGATGTCCTATACAGCTGGCTGATTACTACTCACATCCTGATAATGTCTGATCAACAGTGGATTTATGATACATCGAATCTGAAAGAATGCAGCAAAAGTGCAATATGTGAGAAGTTGATATTGAAACCGCAAGCAGAACCACAGAAGAAACACGAAATCTTTTCCGCCAGAATCGGCAGAAACCCAGATCTCTGAATGAGCCCAACCTCATTCTGGTGTCGGGCGATGCGACAAACATAAGAGCAGTGGTCCAAAGGGCTTCATTCATCCCCGCGAATTTGCTGATGGGGTGAGGGGTAGCCCGCTACACATCCCTCGTAGAAAACAAGCAAGCCTGGGTATTATCGACGAAGGCACAGCCTAATAGTGTGCAATCACCACATCTACTGTGGTTATGGTGCAAAGCCACGAGGCGTACTATAGGCATAACCCACATACTAAAGTGGTTAGATGTTCGAAAAGTCACAGTTTACACTCATACCTGGCGACGTATATACTTCGCGAGTCCGAATCGGTGAAAGCCTAAGAAATCAGCAACTCACGCAGACAATGAAAAAGGAGCAGAGATACCCACCGCCTTACCACGGGCCGAGGCAATTACTATCGGCTGGTTAAATGAAGTAACACGGAAGGATCGCTCTACCATCTTGCGATCAACTCGTCGAGAGACCCGCCAACTCACCATTGCTCCCGATATTATCTGTGAGATTCTGCAAACGACATCGCCTGTTAGAGATCAAGAGCAGATTGAACCCTTCATTACGCCCACATTTGCACGACATACACAGAGGATGCCTTCATTTGCAATGCCTCGCCACTATCTTAAACGACATGCTCAAGATTTTCGACATTTGGTAGAGCTACTATGAGCGCTTTCATATTGACACATTACTGTACCATGAGGGAGCTCGAGAGCGCCTCAAACTGGACCTGAAAATGTTCAGACGGGGTGCAACAGGAGAAAACCTTGTACCGAATCTGAGAAATGCCATTTTATGGTCGCCATTGTATTGGAAAATACTGGCCTCGAAAGAAATCGAAGTTGATAAAGGAAAATTTATTCGACTTCAAACCGCCTCTACCTCCAAGAATGTCAAGATCAGAGTAATTTTGGGCATGGTGCTTCTACAGAACATACAGATTTCTCAAAATTGCTAAACCACTTTATGTTTCTAGAAAGATGCCAAGTTTGATGGATGCACTGCCACACTGTATGTCGAAGAGTCAAAGCTTATTTGAATCAATTCATCAATAGTGAGGGTCCCTGAGATCGGCCTAAATTTTCAGGTTATGCATGCATGGACTTGCCGACAGCCTTAAATGTGCGAGTAGGAAAACTGTATGGGCTTCACTATGCTAGCAAAACATTAAACTAAAGTCGAGGAATTACACTACCAATTGAGAAAGAAATCATGATGGCAGCAGTCTGGCGCCCTCAGACAAGTTTCTGCCATTTGATATGTGCAGATGATAACGATCTCTCACAGATCATCTGCTTTGAAACTGCTCGTCAAGCAAAACGTCAAGGCTAGGGCTTATCGATGGTCCTCTTACTATCATCCCGCATCAAAGGCCAAGTAGAGTAGCTAATAGAACTCCACACTCAGCTGACAGCAGAACCCAACAGAAGGATTGGTCTCTGCTTCCTCTGGATTCCTGCGGCACATGCGAATACAGGCACCATCCTTGAATATCCCCTACCACCAGTTTGCAGGCATGCCACCCCGCCTCGTGGAAATTGAATATATATGGAAAAGTAAACAAACAAAAAATTTGAATCTAAACATGGGAAGAGTCGGCCTTAAAAGACTCTCGATCTCTGTGCCTGTTGAAGAGCTTCAGAACCAGACACTTACTTCAACTAAAATCATATGACAAATGAAGATGGCACGACGATCACCGGCATCTGGGCGACTCAACTGTGTGATCGTCCCATTTTACGATCTCAAACTCATCCGCGTCTTCAACCAAGATGATTGATCGGTCATCATTCATAGTTGACATCCATCATTCAAGAGATCATCAACCCAAATGATAACAAAAGCAACATATCGGTCGGACAGATGTGGTCTCCAATGGTCACAGCAATACACTTCACAGCAGCGGCGATAGTGATTCTCCCTCCGCACTCCGCGAACTTCGCAAAAATCGACGGGGAGCGGCTTCACAGATCCCAAGTCATTGACCACCGCAGCTCGGTTTTCGGCCAGTTAATGATCTGTCAGACAGCCAGTCAGCTACGTCTGAACGGGCAGTTGAACAGCCAGCGATCGTAATTCTCCAAAGAAAGACCCTCAGTCACCCTCAGATCATTCTTCATCAGTTAACTCTAATCTGAGAGGTACCACTCCCTCCCCAACTCCTTCCATCTCAACATAATCCATCATGTATTACAGTTTGGTAAGTCAGCTGTAAAAGGAGTTATGTAGGGAAGGGGAGGTTCATACTACTGATTTCGCTTTGTTTGTATTCACCTCCTCAAGAAAGCCCATTTTTGTATGTTAATGGCTTGTCGTATACTTCTTTTGAAAAGCTGAAATTTTTTTAGAAACTAACAAGGCGATATATCATATATAACTCCATTTTAATACACTTTTGGTAAATCAATTTTTTCGCCCTAATTTTTTTTGTGGATTCCTCGCCTTCGTAAGTTGAAAAGTTGAAGCATCAGATGATACCATCACGTAGAATAGTTCACACGATTTAAGTAGGATGGTTAGTTGAAGTCCCCGAGATTCAACTTTCATCCACTTTATTAACTACACACAATAATGCCAATACATGTCAAAGGCATGCTCATGCCGCTGTTTCTTCATACTTTTTTTACTGCAAACTGCCTAGTCATTAATCGCCGGCATGAGTTATGTCCCGCTGAGTGAAGGCCAATGAAGTCTTCCAATAGAAAAAGAAAAAGAAAAAGAAATTAGAAAAGCCGCGACGCCACTGGAACTTGGCACGTCCAGGGGTCAATATCAAAGCCTTTAAAGCATGGTGCCCCAAACTAATCAATAGGTTTCACCGACTTGATGCCATGGTATGGTGGATGGGTGGAGTTTAGCGAATGTAGGTGCCTGATTCATCATTCAAGTCCCGGGTGAAACCTATAGCAGCGTCATAGATCGTCCTTTCGACTGATGCTCAAACCTGAAGGGCTGGGAGTAATCGCGGATCCCCGCTATATGGACTCTGCGAAGTCGCACCCTCGTGATTGCACCAAGCAATACAATAGAAGTGTGAAATAAGAGTGGAACCTGACGATTTTAGTTATCACTGCTCAAGGCAATATGATTAGTTTGTGTGAGAGTAGTTTTTAGGCAAATTTTTATTGGTAAAACCCAGAATCTCAAACACTTTAGATTTTGGTGGTGGAAGTCTGTGTTGATTTCTTGTCTTGATCTACTCCAAACTTGTCCTTGTATGGCATTTATTCCTCCCAAGCCTGGTTTTTACAGAGTCCCAACTTTTCACATCGGTATAGGCATTACTTATACAATACATTTTTTTTTTTTAATGTATTTGTTCTTTTGTATACAAGATATCGCATGATCTTCCTCTTTTTACTGCATTGCTAAGGGATCAGCAATGTGTCGGTTAAGGGAGTGATTAGTACCCAAATAGTGCTATCTTTGTTCCCTTGGTTATTACAGTGTTTTAAGCACTTTAAAAATAATCAACTTAACCCAAACGAGGCACTACGTAGAGGAAGTCGTCAGACTCAATCAAAGAGTGCCCAAGTATTTGACAATGCTGGTCGCCCACAACAGAGGTGCCATGTCATTCATTGTCCGGTTCCAGGTATCTACAACAGGCTAAGAACAAGATCTCATTATCTGCAATAGGGTATCTGGCTGGCTGCCACCAATTACCCCTTCCATCTGAAGTAAGGCACGGCATAATTTTCTTTATGATTACAAACATGAATGGACCCTTTCATACACTTATAGGATCCTCAGTCCAATGGATGTCCGCTTAACAACTGAAGAGAGAATGAAAATGAACACAACATTTTGTGTTGTTGAAACAGTGAGTTTCCCCACGCCAAAGATTGCTTCACAAGGCAGTCAAACCCAGGCCCAACCTCCTTCTGTCAGGCATGGATCCTTCCAATGTCAGGAGGACCTTCACACGCCATAGGTGGCACCACGCCGCCACAAAGACCCCGAACTTTTACCCATATTTGCTATTTTCTTCTCTTTTTCTAGAAATCTAACCAAGAACCAAATAAAACCTGTATACTTTCCAATAATACATCTCTAAAAATGTATTCTAACCCAACCAAGACCAAGCATAAGGATTAATAAGAGTCTTTCCAAATCCTATCTCATATACGCATGGGCTCATTTTCAACACCCAACCAAGTATCTGTTACCATAAAACGCCCTAAGAATCCATACAATCCTTACTCATGTTAAGCAAACTAGGGTTTTTCCAACCCAACTTTCAAGACATCTAGGGTTAGGATGAATTCTTATCAAAACCCTAGCAATGGAACCACTAATTTCCATACAAACACTTCCATATAACCCATATCACTCTTACTTTTCCAGTACCAAAGCCACAAATACATAGTGATCCATACCTTTCTTTTCTTCTTTTTTCTTCTTCCTCTACTCTTCTCTCTCTCATTTTCACGTCAAGGTTCTGTTTTTTCAAAATGTATTAAAAAATGAGACTAAATTGGTCTTATTTGGCTCGATTCCATGGCACCTGCCTCGCTACAATAATACATTAATTTGACTTAAAGCTCCTTTATTGCACTTTGATCCTCAAATTCTTTTATCGGTAATCTAATTCTATTACATTTCCTACTTTGGTATACAATCTTTTTTTAGCATATGACCTTTATAACTTTGTTGATAAATTCCTCTTTACCCTTTATACCTTGTACAAATCTCTGGTTTTCAAATTCTCACGCCTTACTTTAAATTACAAAATTTCAAATTATATCACAAAACAGTCCCTAAACATGCCTTCTCAAAACGAATAGTAGTATATTTTGGGGGTGTTACACCAACCACCTTTCAAAGGTGTATGATGTCCATGTTCTCAGACGGTGGAGGGAAGCTATGGAAATTTTATGATAATTTCATTAATGATCTAGCCTTTATGAACTATCAGTACCTAGAAATTGTACTCAAAAATGCCAAGACAAAAACTTAGATCCTAATCGGGAAAATGTCATCGGCGTATAATAGAATACGTTTCAGCGTAAAATTCGCACTGGACTAGAAGTAGATCATGTCGCGACGAACTCTGTCTGCTACCTAATTATAGTAAAAATGGATTTAGAAGTTTTTGGGGACATGTCGGATTTTATAAGAGGATATATAAAGGACTTCAAAAATATCAAGGCCATTATGTGACGTTTGAAAAGGAAGCAAAATTTAAACTGACAAAAGTGTAACGTTCATTTGAAGAGATCAAGGACAGATTGATTAGAACTCCCATCATGGCAACACCAGACTAGAACAAGGATTTTGAAATCATGTGTGATGCCAGTGATTATGCAATAGGTGTAGTATTGGGACAAAGAACTGACAAGACCTTCAGAGCTAAATCAAATATCTAATGGCAAAGAAAGATGTGATCGCAAGGCCGAAAGATCTAAATCAACAAAATTCGCATCCTATTCTCTCCCACGCCGAGCTAAGCTACCGCAAAGAGGCTTTTGTCTGTGTGGCCTAAATACGTGGATGGGTTTTCTTCAGACAAATGATTTATAATTAAGTAAAAATAAGAATTTTTATTTGATTTGCCATGAAACGTTGGTGGTTTGCAAGTCGAAAATAAATGAAGAAAATAGTTAACTCTCAAGCATCACTACCGGTTTTAGGTCCTAAGGCGTCGAGAGGTCCCCGTTCATTTCCTCTCGCATCGGGAGGATGAAATATAGTCATCTCCGAACAGATTCTCTATTTAGCTTTAAAACTAAACCCTATTGGGCTAATTTTCCTCGATAGAAAGCATTTATTTAGCATTTATGGTTCCTTCTAAGTGAAAATCTACCTTGACTCATCCTACAATGACTGTAGGTGTAATCTTACTAACTCAATGGATCTAAAATAAGCATCCACTGAACCCTAAAAGATTACCAAGTATTGACTAAAGAGGACACCCAGCAAAGTGAAAATATAACCCCTTAACCTTACCACCTCAAAGGCTCTGAAAGAGCAACTGACGTGGATATCAAGCCAGATTCAACGCTAAGAATACACGACCCTAAAAGAATGCCGCATTGGCCTCAAAGAAAGTACATCAAGCTTTAAACCTAGTTGAAAATTTAGGAACCAAAATGTCAAATCCACACAGGAAAACAAACCACTGAAGAATTTTCGCATCCTACCCCCGTTGAATTTCACTCAAGGAGCAGGTTTTAGGCTACACATCCTCCAAGTTGTCATCCTTGGAGGGTGTTTGGCAAATCAAGAAAGTAGAGATAAAGAGGAGAGAGAAGAGAGAATGAGAGCCAAAACAGGTCTGGGAATTTCCTTCCAAACAAAACCTAGGTCAACAAGGTGTTACAATGGCTTATATAGCCTTGCCAAACATGTGAAATACCAAAAATAACCAAACTAATTAATTACAAGTGAGGGTAGAAATGAGAAAACCAAAACGAAGCCTGCTGATAAAAAACAAAGGTAGTAATTTCGCACACACAAGGATTTTCGCTTATGATAGCAAAATTCCGCTATGATAGCGACCATCATGTAGAAAATACGCATAGCGGTAATTAAAATTTTCGCATGCCGCGATTTTCGCCATGACAGCGAAATTATCAAAAGTGAGCGATGGAATCGCCCCATCAATCCATTGCTTAACGCGGTTACTATTCCCCATCGCATCATTCCATTTCAAGCTTTGATATTCTTAATTCGCCGTTAAATTGATAGAAAAACCATATGAAATTGATGAAATCAACCCAACTTTGGTTATGGTTGATTGACACGATAATTTGGCTCAAATCAGAAAAACTATAAAATGTTCCTCGAATGCAATCAAGTGCAATAGTATCCTAACAATGTCACCGGGTTAATTATAACACTAGTACAAAAACACAAAACTCCATTAAAAATAGGTTCAAAATAGCACTTCGGGTACCAATCACACTTAACCTACATTGCTAGCCTTTAGCAAATGCAAGAAGAAAATAATAAAAAACATATAAACTATAAACAAAATAACGTTCACAAAAAATGGTATCCAAAAAGGGTGAAACGGAGTACGCCTAACCCTAAGTAAAAATCATCAAAGCCTTGTCCCATAATTATCATGAGAGAATGAATGCTGCCACAAAATTGAGTATTAAAAGAGCTCCTTTCTCGTGAATCAACCGTAGAACTTCCACCAAAATCTAAGTGTTTGTTTGATCAGTTCTCAACAATAAACTGCCAAAGTGCACTCTCCCCCCGACCTAGCTACTACCACGACCTAGCATGCTAACCAACCTAAATAGATCAGGACCCACCTCTTATTCCACAATTCAGGTCGTAGGTGCACGCCGGTGAATCGACCTCACCAAAGTCCATATATATATGGCCTGTGGATCTACCACGACTTCAACCAATGGGCGCGCCAGTAAGACCAAGTCATGCTGTTGATCTTTCGACTATTAAACTCTTTCGTAGCGTTTCACCTGACTAATGATTCGAGACTCCAGCACTTCCATAACTTGCTAAACTCCACCCAATCCACCCGTATAGCAAATACTGTCGGCGACTCCTTAACCAACGAAGGTTTAGGGCACTGCTTTAAAGGCTGCCATACCCCTCTGACCGTGCTCGGGGTTTCACAAAGCTGCCAGTAAATTTTATTCTTTTCTCATTTATTTCTTTTTTTCATGAAGCACGCCTCTTCCACAAATCCTTAACCTATTAAAGGTGGTCAATGAAACTAGGGTAGGTTATTACAAGGCTTAGAGGCTAGAGTGCTTTTTCTGTGTTTTGAAGAAACCTCATGTGCACCGTGTGGTTAGTTAAGGTGGAAGAAAAGGTTGAAAGCAAAGAATAATTCAACTAATCATCTATCATAATTAGCATGGAACCAATCTAACATCAACAATAGAATTAGACAAAGCCCCAATTTTTTCAAATCCATGAAGAGTAAAACACACAAAAATTTTGGTTGCAAATGGTCCAAATTTTGAAAAGTAAGTTGTATAGTATAATGCCTTTATAGAAAGGGAACCCAAAGAAGTCACCTAACGCCACAAAATGGTCGTCAAAATAGTAACAAAAACATAAATACAAAAGCCATTTCCTTCGCTAACTTCCCCAACCCAAACATTTCAAGAACCTAAACGGGCTCGGATTGTTAGGGGAAGGAAGTGTTACTCCTTGATAGATGTGTGAACGTTGCTGGATAGAGACTTCGCGAAGCTTCCATCGATGAATATTCACCCCGCTTGGGCTTCAAATGAACAAGTTAGAGAAGAAAGAGAAAAATGACCAATGGAAAGATTTTGAAAATTTCACCTTCATAAAATTTCAAAAATGTTCTTCTGACTATTTTGGATTCTACACTTCTAAGCTTCCAATCCGCACTAAAACGCCTAAAACGGAGTTGAATGAAAAATATGGAAACAAACTGAACAAACAATCAATGAACGAATCAATGCACAACTTATCACATATTAATCTATTTCGTCTACAATAATAACATTAACAAACAAATATTAATAATACAACGCTACCAAACATTTCCCACATCAACACGACGTCATCGAACGAACGAACTTTTAACAACGAACGCACCGCGCAAAGAATAACGCTCGAACGATCGCATCTACGAACGGATGACCGCGACGACCATTATTAGTTAACCACGCGACAACACATCATTTCGCGAGATCAAACTTCGTTATGGTCGCTAAAATTTCGCTATCGATTAATCCGCGCGATCGTCATATAACGCACCTCGATCCGCTACGACTTGATTCAAATTATCCGAATCGCAGCATTCATTATTAAAACAAGAAAATTACCGCGCGGCGGCAATCGAGTTCGAACGTACTAATCAACGAACAAGAAGATCATACCGGAATCAAAGACGAATGAACAACAACAACGCGCGATTGAAGGTTGAACGACGCCAACGAACGATTCCGGAACATCCGACGACGCACGCGAACGAGTTCGCCAAACGACGGCGGTTCGAACAGCCGACTCGAGCGTTTGGCGGCGTCGTCGACGGCGGCTTCCGCGAAATACGTGGCGCACGCGAACCGCGCTCTATCACCGATGTCAGCTTCATCGTTTCGGTCAACGTTCGCAACACGAGATTCCTTACGTCATCCATCCATGGTAAGCGGTATTCTTTTCTTTCATCGTTCACACGTTATTTCCACGTCAGCAGAGAACATCAACATATAGAGCGTTCTTCACGTTTAACGATATTTCATCGTCTTTCGATCTTTGAGATTTGATATTGGTCGTTACCCAATCGTTTGGTTACACCTTCCTTCCATTCTATTATATCAAATGTTAATAAAAACCCATAACGGAGTGGTAACAGTTATCGGACCTTCTATTCCATTTTCACTTCAGCTCATCATCCTTTCATCCACCCGTGGCTCAATAAAGATGATCTTTCATCAACGCACAATTCTTCGCTTGTTAACGATCAATCATCGTTGGCGGTGTCCGGAACGCTTCTCGGCTTGCACTCCGTCGCGTTATATCAGAACGCAGATTATTTATGATGCGTTAACAACATCGAGAGAGCATAACTTTGACCCGTCAACCGGTCATGATTCAACTGCGTTCGATCTACGCGAACAACACGCGATCCGCATTGGGATTCAATCAACGATTCAACGCGGTCAATATCGCAATGACCAAACGACAAATACGGAAGAACCCGTCCATCGCAATCATTACCAACCACTTATCAATCGTTTCGAACCGCCACGATGCGAACTTGGCAACACGTTCGCACCGGAGACGTAGAAAAACGCCACTTCCGATATTGTTACGATCAACCGAAACACTCACCCTTCGCGAGCAAACACCTCTGCCCTGATACTCATCAATCAGCATTAACAAGTAAATTTAATATCCATTTCACTCATTCTTATTCACTATCACTCATAAAAATCTACAAAGTCATTCAGACTCTCAGAGAGTATGGAATCCGATCCTTATAATATTTGAGCACTTTATTCTAGGGAGGTGCAATCGGTAGAGGTATCGCCGTCACGCGGTATCGCGGCGTCGATAATAGAACATTTCAAACAAACATTCATCATATTTATTGGTCATGGTTTATCGTCTGAACTGACACCCCATCCCGCGCAACTTCGATCGCATTTGATTCGCAGCGCCCATACAGAAAGGTTATATCGATCATTAATCCACACCGTCGGAACTGAATACATTTCGAATATCTGATACACAACCACAAAGAGCTACTTATTATCTTTATCTTGTTAGAACCCGTCCGGTCTTCACAAGAACCCCATTATCAGCATTCGATCCGGTACATACCCGTTATATTATAATATTCGAAGTCGAACTGATAACATCGGTCTTCGCCCATACATCAGATGTCTGATAGCTCGGATTCGCCACACTCGCTTTCTCTTTTCTTTTAACATGTCTTTGTTACTTTCATCTGATCTCTGTCATTTGAATAATTCACCTCGCTTACTCATTACTATAGAAAACATACACAATCTATATCATAATATTATAGAAGAAAAACCTTCAACATAATCTTTATTATGCCAATATGGATACCTAAGAAATGTATTTATCAATAAGAATGTCCGTGAAAAATATGAAAATCACGTTTATATGATATCAAACGCACACTTTAGATCTATATGAGGTCTTATAATGTCAACTGGTTAAAATATTCTCAAGAACATAAGATATCTCATAGAATGTTTAACTATACAACGTATCTATTCTGTATACAGATAACGTAGCCAAATATACGGCGCTATATAACAACCAATCCGGAGAACAACCTGTTCGCTTGCCAGGAGTACCCGAGGTACTACGCATCGCATCGTAGCGCTGCAGGTACATTTAGATTCAAGATGACGTTTAATGAATCGACGGTGGTCTATCCGGCACTAATAGACAATCCGGTGAATCCAGAAGAAAAGATTTCACAAGACAACGCACCGCAAGCAAAGACAAACCAGCAAACATCATAAACAGAAATATTACAAAGAGCGTCGATCAACCAGACGTCTGTCTCGTTAACGGTAGAGTTGATAACGCACTTTTCGATTAATCAAAACGCAATCCACAAGAACGAACGCCTTGAACAACGATCAATGTCCAACGCGAAGTCGCCACATGACGCCAATGCCAATGCGCAACATTCATCTACGTTCATCAACTGAGGTAGTTAACAAGAAGATCAAGATTCGTTCATAACCATCTTAATCATAAACTGGAGAAACCGTCTCCAACTGATCTCCAACGTTAAAATATCATGTTGAGTCGGCCAACGATTTGTCGTTTGGCCGCTTCCGGAATCATGTTAATCTTTCAAGCGTTTCATCGTTATCGATAACATCTTAGCTCTTGCGCCCGAGTAAAGTATATCCATTCTCCAATTTGAATCATCACCGTCAACTCAACCACGCTTCGATCACCCGTGAACTTCATATCCCAACTGGCTTGAACGTCAGTTGTTAACCTTTCATTTCTTAGTCATCCAGCCATACGAGTCATCCAGAACATTAATATGGTTAATCTTGTTGTCATCAGTTAACACCAATCCCAACGATAAGAAACGACAAAGCATGGTCAACACGGAACTGGTCGCAATCATACGGAAAATCTTCAACAGATTCGAAATGGGTCACGCCAAAATGAAGACAATCTTATCAACGATTCAACAAGAACGATCGGCATCGAGCGTCATTAACTGGGACGAATCCCCGGCGCCGCGTAATGTAGGTTTTTATTTATATTCTTCCATGTTTTTAGTTATCCAATCAATTCTACACTTCAAAACACATCAAAACCATTTCAAATTCACTTGAATCTCTTTTCTATTCAATTCATCTTTCAATACTTATCTTATTACCAAAACATATCATGAAATCCTTCCAAAATACCCTAATATGGTCACATCCCATACATGATCCAAAACATGGAGAGTTGTTCTAAACTCCTGAATTTCATTATTACTAATTTAACCATGAATTCAACCTAAAAAGTGGGGAATTCCATACTTATCTGTTCCATACGGGTTTTACCAACCCTATTTTCATGAATTCCAAGGCGATGCAATTTCTATCAAAACCCTAGGTTTGAGCAAGTTAATCATCATACAAACCCAAAGATCCATGCCAAATCTCATAAATTTCATAATCAAGGTGAGTTTCCATACCAAAGTCAAGCATCCATACCATTTTGGTTTGGCTCTCCTCTTCTTCTCTTCTCTTCCTCTTCTCTTTCTTTCTCCCATCCTAGTTTTTCCCTTGAGACCAATTTGGTCTTTAAATCCAGATTTTGTTAGGCCTTGTTTCGTCTTTAATATAAAAACCCATTTCAAGATTTCTAATTGCAAAAGGTTCCATGTTTGATCATTGAATTCCAAAATCTTAAATGGTATTTTAGCCCCTAAATCTTCTTAATCCATGTCTTTATAATTCTCTTTATTAAAATTGCAATTTTATCCTCTAAATCTTATACCCTGGTCTCTCAAGCTTCCCTTGCCGTGATTTAACTCAGCGAAATACCAAATATACTCTCTACAAAATACCCTAAACATGTCAAAAAACGACTAGGTATATTTCGGTGTTAATACAGTGTATTCACCATCAATCCCTATATTCCCTCATGTACTCAAATGGTTCGGGATTTCTCTCATGGTGTCATACACCGCCATGGAAGGTTCATGTAATCCCCACGATACAAAGGATCTAGGGTTTCTTTCCACTAAATATTCACTATATTGTTCTCCTCTTCCATTTGATCACACTCACTTTTCCGCTTAACCTTGCATCGACTGGCTTGTCTTTAGAATTTTTGATCCACTGAAAATGGATTCCTGCAGCAAAAGCATGGCAACCCAAAAACGGTCCTCAAATAAACTCTTCTTTTATTTTTATTTATGAAATGAAAAGTGAAATGACAAGAATATAAAAGCACTAATTCAAAGATTTATGTGCATTTAGGATCACAAGTGTTCCACAAACAAATAATGCACTTAGGCACCATCCTTAATCCGCATCCATTTGATCTGCGCTACGTATAGTGATCTGTGAATCAACAAAATTTGTATCCTATATTCCCATCACAGCTGCCACCATGAAGATAAAGGTCTAGGGGTCGAACACAGGGATGGGTTTTCTCCATGTAAATGATTTATGAAGTAAAAAATGCGAATTTGACTGGACGGCTGTGGTGATAAAACAGGTCAGCGGGTTTGCAAGCCGAAAAATAAATGGCAAAAATACAAAGAACTCCTCAAGTATCACATCAAGTTTTAGGTCCTAAGGCAAATGAGAGGTCCCCTGTTCATTTCTCGTATCGGGAGGGATGACATATAGTCACCCCGAACCTGGATTCCTCTCTATTTAGCTTTAAAACTAAACCCTAATAATTTTCCTTTGATAGAAAACATTTTATTTAGCATTTATGGTTCCTTCGTGAAAATCTATCTCTCGACTCATCCTACAATGATTCGTAAAGGGCAACTAATGAATCTCAATGGATCTAAAAATAAGCATCCATCAACTTGCAAGATTTACTGGCACACTAAAGAGGATACACTTACAAAGTGAAAATATAACCCTTAGTCTACCTCTGGCTCGTAAAGAGCAACTAATGGATAATGCTGTATCTAACGCTAAGAATACACGAACTCCTAAAAGCCGCTGGCATTGCCGCAGTACATCAAAAAGCTTTAAACTAGAGCGCAATTTAGAACCAAAATGTCAAACTCACAAGGTGGAAAATGTGGGAACCACTAGCAACCTCTATCCCACCCCAAATAAATTCTCTCTACTCAAGGAGGGTAAGGTTTTAGGTTTGACATCCTCCAAGCTGCCATCCTTGAGGGTGTTTGGCAACCAAGAAAGGAGGAAAAGAGGAGAGAAAAGAGAGAAAATGAGAGCCAAAAACAAATTCCAGAATTTCCTTCCAAAACTAAAACTTAGGCCTATTAGTGTGTTACAATGGCTTATATAGCCTTTACAAACATGTGAAATACCAAAATAACCAAACTAGAATACTATAACAGTGGTAGATATGAGAAACCAAAACGGTCGCTTGATAAAAACAAAAGCAAAAATTCCTCGGGCGATGCGGATTTTTCACTATCATAACGTAATTCACTATGATAGCGAGACTACATCGCCATGCATAAGATTCACATATATTAAAATTCGCTATGATACGTATTTTCACATGATAGCGAAATTTCGCTATCATAGAGAAATTATCAAAAGCGAGCAAATTTACACCTGCCCATCGTTCCATTGCTTCCCGCGGTTACTATTCTACAGCATCATTCCACACTTCTTCCTGCTTGATATTCTCATCTCGGCTTGTTAACGATAGAAAACCATAAGAAATTGATGAAATCCAACCCAACTTTGCTGCGATTTAGATCGGACACGAATAATTTGGCTTCCAATTCGTCGAAACTACAAAACAACCTCGAATGCAATCGGCGCAATAGGACCCAAACATGCTGACTGGGTTAATTATAACACTAGGACACAAAGCGCCCAAAACCTATTAAAATAGTAACAAATAGCACTTTTTTGGGGTGAATAATCAAGATGCCAAACTAAGTGACAATCAAATGGGTCTATTGTTGTAGGAATTTACCTGAGATCAAAGGCATGCAGTGATAATGTGATAACAGATAACTTATTCAACATCAGAAAAGCTTCCTATTGAAGATGTGAAGGGGAACTGAAGTTAGAAGAAATGGCTGAATGTTTTTGAAAATTACAGACAACTCATGATCCTCAAGTCGCTAAGGGAGAAAAATTCCTCTAATTGAGTAAATTAGAAGAAGAACCGAGAAACGGGGTTTTCCAAGACAATGCAAGAATTTACAAAGATAAAACCAAGAAATGGCATGATCAAAGGATAATGAAGAAAGAATTCAAAATTGGAGAATCACCCTTACAACTACAAAGGCTTAGATTTTTCGAAAGCTCAAACTGGCGGTGGAGTGGTTCATACGTTGGATCATCGCTATACCTTTGAGTAGTTAATCAAAACCCGATTCGTGAAATGAATTTATGTCAATGGCCAAAGATCACATTATTTAGAGGTAATCCGATCGAGGAATAGTCCTAGATTTTAACAGATTGAAAGAAGTTGCTGAAAAGAGAACATATGACAACAATGCCTAGCTAAAGACATAAAAATGAGCAGCTAATTTGGAGGCAACCCAAACAAATTTTTATTTATTTTATTTTCACTTTTTATCAATTTCATTTTGTTTAAATTAGGGTGTTTTAATTAGTTTAACTAATAGAGAAGTTTTATTTTCGTTTTGTTTGAAATTTATGTTAGTTAAAATTTTGGTTTAGTTTCAGGACAAAGGAGTTGATTATGGAATTGAAGTTATGGACATAGAGAAATTTATATGTCATGAATGAACTGAGTAGAATTTGAAGAGAAAGATCATGCTCTACAATTGTGGGAAGTTTCCAATTAGCTTCCTTAGTAAATTCTTATATTTTCTGTATAATTCCATACCTTGTTTGGTTGAAGAAATTAAATTAAACTGATCATGCTTGAGTTGAGATGCTTTATTAGTGTTAAAATTGTTTTCACAAGCATGATTTGTGTGATTGAAATGTATTGCTTGTTGTCTTGCATATTAATAAGGTTAAAATGGTTCAAATTTGCAGTAAAATAAAGATGGAGATGAAAGTGTATATTTTGTCATGACTAGATTAATTTTTCTTTGTCGCGAAAAAATATACCAGTCTGGCCCTTATTAGCTTAAAGCTAATTTGTTGTGACAATGTAATGTCGCTACATTTAAATCTTTGTCGCAACAAACATTCACTTAGGAGGCTCAAGAAATTGTCACAACATTAGTTTGATTGAGAAGATCTTTGTCGTGACATTATTCTATCTCTAATAATCATCGTCGCGACATAAGAAATATTTGCCGCAACAATTTGATCTTGCAACATAAAATGCAAAATGTCGCGACCTAATTTTTAGGGTTTAAAGATGCTTTTGTGTCGCGACATGGAATTATGTTGTTGCAACAAATAAATTGTCATAATATATTCCTTGACCTATAAAAAAAGGAACATAAACCGTTTTAGGGATTTTATTTAAATTTGAAATATCTCTTTTTGTCTTTCAAACCATTGAGCCCTAGAAACGTTCCTCAACCTTTTCCTAAACCCTAAAACCCAGACAAACCAGAGAAAATGTTTGAGCAATAAAACTCAACTCGAATCAATGAAATTATAAAGAGTATGTCTGAGTCATGAAGAAGCAACTTCAGCTTAAGATCGTAGCTTTCTAGAAGAAGTTGAAGAAAGAACAAAATGTAACACCTGTCTCAAGAAACAAAGAGGAAAAGGGTCAAGAGAGAACGTAAATGCAGCAAGAGAGAAATAAGTGGAAGACTTTGTGTCAGATAACGCACTAGTTATCATGGAACAAACCTTGCTGCAAAAATATTTCATTGGGGAGAGAGGTTTTAACAAGCTCATCTCACTGTTTAGAGAAGAGATTGAGAATAGAGGCTGGAATTTACTATGTTAGACAAAACCACAGTTTACAGGCAGGGAGAATTTTTACAAACATATGGGAAGAAAGAGAGGAATTGCTACGTCAGGGAAAAATGGATCTCCTTTGACAGGGAGGGGATCAACAAGACCTACAATCTAAAAGAAATGAAAGACGATTCCAAGTTCAAGAAGTTGGTGAAGGAGCCAAACTACAAAAAGATTGTTGAGTTGCTCACATATGTAAAAGGTGAGTGGAACTCAACAAAGAAGTTAACCCTTACGTCCATCAGAAGAGGACCACTAACTTATAGAAGCACAGCTCGTTTCATTAGCGCATCTCCCGTGTCTCACAACGTGGAGAAAGGAAGAGTGCATTACTCCCGTATGTAATTTAAAGGGTTATGTCGGGAATGCTGTGGGAAAGATCACGAGAAGCTTCATCATGTAATCACTGATACCATAATTACAGAGGTCTTATTCCTCATCTAGCAACCATCACCAAGCTCTACATATTAGGAGGGGTGAAAGGAAGCAGGGAAGAAGAAGAAAGGTGTTCCAGGACTCCCCCTTTAACTCTTATTGGTATAACAGAACCTCCACCCAACAAGGGTAAAAGTGGAAATCAAGAAGAACACAGACATGGAAAATAAGGTTAACGTGGCGAGCTTAAAGGAAAGAGAAGAAAGGTAGAAGAGATGAGTTTTCAAACTGAATCATTCCTAGATGCTAGAGAATATCACCAAGATGCCACCTGGAAGCTCTGTGAAGAAAGCAATGATTGGCACCAAAAGTGCTATTTTGAACCCTATATTAGATGTTTCTGAGTGCTATGCACTGAATCGCGTCATTTATGCCAATTGAAGGTTCAAGTCTTCTTAGTATCACTTTTCTAGCCGGTTAGAGGTTATTTTTGGTTTTGCGTTTTTGCGTACTTGGGAGTCTGGTCGAGACATAAGGATGAATCATGAAGATTGAACCTCAATTGTTAGCCATCAAAACGTGACTCAAAAAACCAAAAGAAAGAATGAAGGCAGCGATGGAAATCGGCGCGAGGGACGTAAAGCAATGCGTTGATGAATCAAGAACTTAGGTTTTACAAGATCGCTAAAATTTAACCTTAGCTAGAAATTCTTTAATCTTAGCGTAAATTACCACCCTTCGCTGTGACATCAGAATTGGCTAGTATCGCTCCTAGCCAAATTTAGATTGCCATTCTCACATAATTCTCGCTAAGTTGCGAAGAGCTACGTAAATCACCACCGCTCTAGCCGAAATTGCATTTCGCTTATCTCTTGGTGATTTCATGGTTGTTTAAAATTCGCTTAGCTAGTGAAAATTTCACGTTTAGCGAAATTTTCGAAATTAGCTTAAATTCACTCGCCTTGTCATGCTTTGTAATTAATGCAACCGACTTCAATTTTAGTGTATTACTCTCTTGTCCTAAAATTACAAATTGTTAGGGCTTTGTAGTATTTTCTACACATTGGGTGGCCTATATAAGCCCCTCCCATTTTGTAACTCCTAAGCAAGAAATTCGAGGAAGCAATTTTGGTAAGTTTTTATTTTTGTCTCATAGTTTAGTTGGGTTTTGTTTTCTCTTCTCTCTCCTTCCTCTTCTTGATTGTCACAAACACCCCTCTTGAGGATGAGATAACTCAAGAGAGGGGCCTGGCTGCTCCCTTTTCTTTTAGAAGAGAGAAAGGAAGCTAGCTTGGGTGGTGGGGCATATGCAAAGTTGTCCTCTTGTATTAAAAGCCACAGCATCGTGTTTATGGCCCCATCTTCTCAAATACTACCGAATAGCACTGAATGCCACACTGGGCCAATACTTACCATGCTTTCAGGATACAAGGTATACTTATCATTAGATGACCCATGGAGTTCCATTAGATGGTCTTTACGAGCTCGAGATGATATTTAATGTTAGGTTTCAAATCGAAGGGGCAAGGATGCATGTTTATCCGTAATAACTCAAATAGAGTTGATTTGGGGCAGGTTTACAGTTAAACATAGATTCGGCCGTACTTGACTATAGGTTGCTTGTCATAACGCGAGATAAAACCCGAGGACACTTGCTTGCCCTGTTACCGAAAGTTAGTGTGACCTAAATCTTCAGTTAACTTTTCACACTTCATTTTCGCATGTTAATCCGCCAAACTCACACCTGTTTTGAATAAAACCCAAAAAGTCCAAATAGAAAGTCTCATCTTTACACTCTCATGCAAATCCTCATTCCTAGGATGAAAACCCATCCCCGTGTTCGACCCTAGGGACAATACACTCACAAAGAGTTTGACTACAAAGAGGAGGAACCAGTATGAAATCTGTTGATTTTAGTTCAAACATCAAGAACAATCAAAATAAGCCACTGTTTGGGATATGCCAAACTACGTTGATAAGTTTCATGTACCGAGATCAAACATCAAGTGTAGGTGACCTTTAACCTCTTTTTGAATCCCAAATGTCAGAATCAAGTGTCTTAGATTTTCTGCAAGAATCTGACTGCTTTTGTTTTTTTTTTTTTACAGTCAGTTTTTATTTTAGCTAACAATAAACCCTTTATAAGTTTGCTCAGCTATTCTTGTCTCAATGTGGTAAACAAAGTGTTTGAAAATCATTTGGGAAAGAGAGACATCGTAGATTGCAAAGAATCGTAGAGCACTAATCATGAAATATATGAATCAACAGTGCTAATAGACTACAAATGGATCCCCTCACTGCAAACAAGAGTCACTGTGCACCCCAATGAATCCACTCAGCTCTTATAGATCGATGAGGGACTACATCCACCCTCCTAGAGTTAGTGCCTTCCCGTATCATACCCCCGTTGAAGATGTAGCAAGCGAGGCCCTACTGTACCCCTACTCCTACATACCAGGCGGGCACGAAAACTAGCACACCATATTAGGATTTCGGAGCAGCGCTGCATCACCTACAAAGGAATGATGGACAATGGATCGCTTTTAATGAAGCATTTCACCAACCCTAAAGGACAAAGGCCAAGATTTGGTTAAACTTTGATCGAGGCCTAACCATTAGAAATTACCGAGTTGCAGTGCACTTCAAAGCCCAGCGGCTCTTCCATACACTCACAATTTGAAAAAGACAAATTTATACTTTGCAAAACAAGACGGGGTGAGGTTTTATCGCGTCGAGAGATTCACGAGATTGACGTGCCACGTCCACATCAGCTGGTTTGATACATGGATGCCGTAAATCACTTATGATGGTATGTCTCCAACCATGAAGCAACCATCGAGACTATGTGCGATGCGACTTTTATTAAAACCATTAGCTACGCGACTTTAACCCACGCGTGAATAAACCCAAAAATGGATGAACTAATCCAAGGGAAATAAAGATTAAGGCCATCAAACTACCAAAGTGGTGATGGTACCATTTCCTGGCACGCAGATGAGCCAAAATGACCGCGCTAACCCAAACAGATTGGATGATCCGAAATGAAAAATCAGCATGAAATGCAAAACAGAAATGAGAGTTATCTTCATCCCAATTTTCACTTCACCTCAAACAACATCACCCCCAGACACCATTAAGAGCATGTCAAGGCCATGTCAAAACAAACCACCCATATGTGCCCATATGGTACACTAATAACCCTAATCGGAGAAATTTTCAAGCCTCGTCATGGAAACTAAACCCCTTGCATATGCCCCCTCCGTGAGCACATAAAGAAGCAGCTGGTCCATTCACTGACCATGAACAACTTCCAATCTCACTCCAAAGAGAACAAGCCATCCAAATTGAGGGTGGTGGGTAACTTTGTGGAAGAACAAAAGGGATCAATGTGCACCTGCACAAAGGATTGATAATCGTAGAGAGCACACTCGAACAAGAGAATACGGGCTTGAGAGCAACTAAAACAAAAAGAATCTCCACAAACCTAAGGTGAACTCAATCACAAAGATCAACAATATTCTATGTACAGAGAGAGAAATGTCCCTTCCCAAACACTGCCAAATCCAAAAGGAGTCCAAGTGATAGGTTTATCTATAATTCTGGGAATGGATGAGGTGAAAGCTATATCATAAATTAAGGAGGGAAAAGAGGTTGATAATGCCAAAACTGCTATGAAATCCAGAATGAATAGAAATGGAGCCGTAACACATTTTCCCCGAAGAGGACTCAATGAAACACCGCATGCCACCTCCATTTACAAGCACTTAGAGGCAAGAAGAAGGCATCCCTAACAAGCAGCATCCTAGAAGTCCCAAGGCAGGAAAGTGAACATACCTCTTTCTTGAGACACCCAAACAAGTCCCCTATACCTGGAAAAGATTCATGATAACAAAGGATTAGCATTGAATAGGCAAAACATCTTGAACTAATGTCAAGTTGATAATCCAAAAGCAAGAACTCATCAAATATATAGATCTGTGATTCCACCATCCATAGAAATATTATGGACTTGTATTAATAATCCACTCAACTTAGGTTTCGCCGCTTAACTTAATAATATTATCATTATGATGTGTTGTTATGTCAAGAATTTAAACTACCAACATTATACTATTTATTATTTATAGATCGGCAAAAACCCTATGGGACAGTTGAGGACGTCTAGCGCAAAAATAGACAAATTTACTACCCAAGATTTTAGTGCTCGATACGCAGCCAATAGCAAATGAACCCAATCATGCCACTATCCCGTGAAGACCATTTGCCACCGCCAATGCAATCATCAATTGCCAAATTGGAGTCATGCAGCTCACATTTGGCAACATATACTGGAACTGAAATATATCATCGAATACAAATTAATGGAAACCCAAAATCAAGTGACTTAATGACGCTCACAGTCGATGCGGTGGAAGTCAATGACCAAGAACTACATGATATAAATAACCCAGTAAAGTTGTGTCGTGGTATTGCCATCAATAGCCATCAGAGGGCAATTGATCAATCTGTAATCCATCATGAGCGTCAAGTCGCCAATAAGTCCAACACCATGAGCCACCAAAGCACGGCCAGCTGAGAGATCATTCTCCTTGACCCTTGAGAGTAATGAAATTAATCGTCTTGGCAGTCAAAACCAATTGCGCTCAACAATTTTTACTTTTGTTTTAATCATCACCTTACACTCGCCATATTATTAGATGTGTGTCGCGCTGTTCTCTCGGATGGGCCATGTTAAAGAAAGAAGAAGACACTATCAACACCAGCGCAAAGAAATGGTGGTGTTTAGGTTTCTTTGCGTTTTCAGAGAAGTCACGCCTCATCAACGCCTCACTAATTTGATTAGATTTACGCGTTGTTGGCAAATAGGGCAAAGTGATACTTTCGCATGCTTCAGCCTTATCCAAGTGTCACTACTTCGGCGCCAGATCAAAGTTTTCATTCAAGATATATATACACTTTTGCATATCATGTTTCAAAAGCTCTTCACCATGTGTAACTGTTAGTTTTCAATCGACAATCAATTCGCCTAATCGAACAATTGAATCAAGCTTCCAAATCGGGATAAATTGAATTGTTTTTATTGAATTGTGTCGTTTGGTCGCTTTATGTTAGAACAAATTCCATGTTTGATATAAATTGGCTTCCACGAAGTCCTGATGCTCAACTTGGAATGATTTCTCCCTTAAGCCAATTCACAATCGCACTTGATCATCAATAAGCTGAAATCAGATACTTCCTTTCTCTCGCAGCCGGCCTTAGGTATGTCGCTAACCTAGGATAGGTTTGTGTTACTCATACTTTTAAGACCAATAATATCTCCCAAAAAGGGAAAAGAAAAGAAAAGCAAAAGAAAAAGAGAAAAAGAAAACAAAGAAAAAGAAAATGTGTCTGAAGCTATCAAACTCGAGTACTTGGCCCGAGGGGTGTGCCAAGTGTTTTGAAACCCATGCCCTAAGCCTTAATTGCTGAGTCATCGATTTAGTGTTCAAGCATGGGTGAGAGTAGAGTCTAACGATTTGTTGGTGCTTGATTTTCGGGCCGTCTTAACCGGGTGGCTTCAGAGCTCAGGGTCGTTGATCCTTCGCTCACGCCCAAACCTTAATTGGTCAGAGTCATCCAGGACCCGCTACACGGACTTTGCAAGTCGGATTTTAAGCACACCCTACAATATAGTTGAATAAAGAAAGAAGAGAGTAATCAGTCTCTATCTAGGTTGTTCAACAACTTAAGGCCATGATGTTACAGTTTGGGAGGGGACAAATTTTGCAAATTTATCGGGCTTAACTGGGTTATATAAAGAACCATTAGACTTAGGTGGAAATTCAAGTTGAGAATCATGGAATCAATATTGACCTAAAAAAATTCTTGTTCTGTATGGTCTTGGCTCTTTCTGTCGGTTTTCAAACTTAAAATAATTTTTCATGAAATAAGTTGTTTATATGTACATAAAACCCTTTGAATCATAAACTTTTGAAAATCACTACATGCATCTCCTCTTGCTTTTGCATCGCTAAGGGACTAGCAACGCTTTGGTTGGGGGTGATTGGCACTCAAAAAGTGCTATTTTGAACCTCATATTAGATAGGTTTTGAGTGCTTTTTGCGCACTAATCATGTCATTTATGCCAATTCATGTTCAAGTTCTTTCTAGTATCACTTATGTCAAGAGGTTGGTTTTTGAAGGTTTGTGTTAAGGCGACTTGGGGTTCAACATCTAGACATATATTTGAATCATGAAGATTGAACTCCAATTGTGCTCATCAAAATGTAATTACAAAAATCAAAGAAAGGAATGAAGGCAAAGCGATGGAAATCGAAGGCAAAGAGGATGAAGCAATGCAAAGATGAATCAAGAATCCTGTGAATTTCCTACAGCCATAAAATTTCCTGATCGCTTAAAATTTCAATTCCTAGTGAAAATTTCAACTTAGCTTAAAATTACTAATTTTCGTCATATCTAATGTTAGTGATCGTCTTCAGCGAAATTTTACCGCTTTACTCACATAAATTCTCATGAAGGCGAAATTCTCACATAGGCTTAAAATTTCACGCCTAGTAAATTTTTTGAGTCTTAGCGTAAATTCCATCGCTTTGTTTACAAGCTAAATTAATGCAACCGACTTCACTCTTGTGTGTATTACTCTCGTCTCCTAAAATTAGCCAAATTGTTAGCCTGTGGTATTTTCATACATCAAGTGGCCTATGTACAAGCCTCCCATTTTGTAACCTTCCTAAGCAAGAAATCGAGGAAGCAATTTTGGTAAGTTTTTATTTCTAACTTGAAATTAGTTTTGTTTTTCCTTTCTCTCCTCTTCCTTATTTTCTCAATGCCAAATGACTTCTCTTGAGGACAACTCAAGAGATGTTTGGCTGCCTTTTTTTCTTTGAAGAGAAAGGAAGCTAGCTTAAAGTGTGGTACACTAGGTCGTCTCTGTATTAAAAGCCACAGTGTACTCGTGTTTATGGCCCTATCTTCTCAAAATATGTTGAATAACATCAAATGTTATTAATTTGGCCAATACTTACCATGTTTCAGGATATTGCATACTTATTGCTAGGGATAATCATGGTTCATTGTGATGGTCTTTACGAGCTCTCGAGATGATATTTAATGTTGTGTATTTCAAACGAAAAGGGGCCATAGATGCATGTTATCTGTGTTAACTCAAATAGGAGCTGATTTAGTGAGGTTTGCTAGGTTAAAACATAGATCCGTTGCGGCTTGACTATAGGTTGCTTGTCATAACGCGAGGATAAAACCCGCGAGGACACTTGTTTGCCCTAAGTTACCGAAGTTAGTGACCTAAATCTTCAGTTAACTTTTCACTCATTTTCAGTTTTTACAATTAATCGCTTTTCAAACTCAACACATCAAGCTTTTGAAACAAAAATCCAAAAGTCCAAATAGAAAGCCTTACCTTTTACACTTATGCAAATCATTCTAGATGAAAACCATCCTGCAGAGTTCAACTTAGAACATCATATCATAGAGTTTCTGACTACTACAGTGAGGAACTTAGGTATATAAATTTTGTTGATTTTAGCTCAGCCTACTGTGGCACGAATCAAGCAACAATGCAGATATCATGGACATGTTGGTACAATGAAGCAGGGGATGAAAGAAAGAGATGTTCAACTGAAACTCCAAACCATCGAGAGAGATGAATATCCGATGCAACTAAAAAGTTAAGAGACCAAAAGACCTAGAAGAGGTAATCGTACAGAGACTTGAAACGGAAAGAGGGAGATAGAAATAGAGGTTTAAATGTGGAAAGAAGAGCTAAGAGTTAGAGATGTAATTTTCTAGGAAAAGTTAGGGAAGCAAGAACATAATTTATAGCAAATACTGTGAAGCTAAAGATCAGCATTTTGAAAATAAATTTCCTATACGATATGGGATGGTCAAGAGTTGTGAATATCAGTAAGGATAGCTCGGTGCCTCAACACTTAGGAATCGATCAACAACAGGAGTAAATTGGAATCAATAGGCAAGAGGCAGTGTGAGCTCGTAAAGGGGAATGGTGAAATCTTAGATTGGGTCATGAAGACAGTTTCAGGCAAGAAGAAAGTGCCATTGCCAAACATCCAAATTTTTTATTATGTACCTTATACCATAGTGCCTAAGGATGTGACAGACCCTTTCATACCTTTTTCCAACCCTGAAAAGCCTGGATAGATACCTTTTGTCCCTTTTTAAAATATTACCTCAAGTTGAAACATATTGTACAATCATAATATCAAGAAGAAGCCCAAAAGAAACTGAAAAACATAAAAATAACAAGAGAAAAAGAAAAAAAATCTCCTATATAGCCAAAAGAAAACAAGAAAAATTGAGTCCCTATTATTTTTTTATTTCATCTAAATATCTCATGAATTAAATGAAGTGTCTTTGGTAAATTTGTGCAACTGCATCTTGTGTGAAAATTTGAGCAATATAAATAATGAGTATTGTGATTGGTTTGCTTGTTTGGTTGAATTGGTAGAATTGTGTTGAGCTGTATGTGCTATTATTGTTGATGAAATAAAATGAAAGGTTTGATCAAAAAGAGCTTTTAATTTGTATAATAGCACAACAACATGTTTAGAAACAAAATAAGAAATTGGTAGTGAAATTGGGGTAGGATGAGCTTAACTGAAAATTGGAAGTTGTGATCTTATTAATGAATAAGTTGAAGTTCAAGACTCAGGAAGATTTAAACAAAAGATGGAACAAATAAGACTCATAATTCTATGATTGTAAACAGTTTAGTTATTATAAACCTTGAAAACTTGCACATGGTCAAAAGTACCTCTATAACTCATTGTGCTAAGATTAGGAAAATCTTTTAAGATCCATCACCATTTTAGTCTCCCCAGGGTCCTAGAACTTGTTAGATTATTATTCAAGGTGAAATCCTAGGCAACATAACTAACAAGAAATGATATAGGTCATCCTTGAAAAGTTTGAGCCTTTCAAAACTTACCTTTTGATATGCATAAATGCATGCACCTTAGTACCTTGTTTGAGCCTAATTTCCAAATTCTTCATAAAGAGCCATATAACAAAACCTTAACCCTTCCTAAAAGCTAATCCTTTAGTAAATAACATTAAGTTTGCCCAAAGTGCAAAATGAGTGCAGAGAAAAGGTTAAAGAGGACAAGTTTGGGGGAATATTTTTTTTAGAAGGAAAAGAAGGATGAGAATTAAGGATGTGAAAAGTGGATCAGTTGAGTAAAGATGTATCAAAGAAAGTTTGCAACATAAGTTTGAGAAGCTGAAAAACAAAAGTATCATGGTAGAATGAGTTTTGTCTTGTAGCCTTCCTCCCTCGAGCGATTAAGTTATTAGGGGTGTTTATACACCTAGTTCCCTAATGCCAACTGGTATGGGAGTTGCTAACCCAAAGCTCTCTAAGGGTGGTAGAAAGCTGAAGAAGGCAAAATATTGCACCATTCCATAACCTTGATAGGAAATGAAAAGTAAAAAGGCTTCTAATATGAACTTTGAAAGTGGAGCAAGAAAAAACCAAAATGAGAGTATGCAAAAAGATGCAGCCAATCAAGTTTGGGGGTGCTTTTGAAAAAGTGTGTTGAATAAAAAAAAGAAAGGATGAGCAGTATGAAGGCAAAATGTTGAGAAAGTACATGCAGCTCGGGTGAACTTGAGCTAAAATGACCAATTAACTATCCAATGCCTAAGCCAAACATTATAAGCCTAAATGACCTATTTGATCTTGAAGGTTGTGTTTGCCTACATTAGTGGAAATTAATATGACTAACAAGGTTATGGGACCTTATAAAAATCAGGGAGTAATTTATTATCTGAATAGTATCTCAGAAGAATAATTAATTGGCCAAATGGAAAAAGAAGGAAGGCCATCACACACTCACTAATCCAAGGTAAATAATTGAATTGTTTACACTATATGAATTATTTATTTGATTAGCAAAATTAATTGAAAATCTTCTTCATTCTAGATGTAAAACTTGTTCAAAAGTGATATTACAACTATTTTATTTTTTTAAACTGATTTTTGGATTTAAAGGAAAAAGATGTTCGTTGCAGAGCAAAAATGGCCTTAAAAATCTGAATTGCTTGAGGACAAGCAAAACTATTTTTCTTTGCTTGGGGACAAGCAAAAACTTTAAGTTTAGGGGAATTCGATGAGTCCAAAACTCATCTATTTTTAAGTCCATTTTTCTTGCAATTTTTAGAGTTTAAGGTTCTATTTAATGAAGAATTATGGAATATTCACCCAAATTTGTGTTTTGCAAGGTTTTAATGCAAAAGAACCAAAACTAGCAAGAAAGGTAGCAAAATGGCTAAGGCAGAAAAATAGAGAATGTCACGACATTTCCGACTTATGTCGCAACAAAGGTTCAAGACAACAAAGAGAAGTTTGTCGCAATAATCAAATCTCTGTCGCAATAACAAACAAGAAAATTACCCAAAAGCACAGTTGCAAAATGTTGCGACAATTCACAGTTATATTGCGATATAAATTGTGAAGAAGGTAGAGAGGGTTTGTCATGACATTTTACAGCTATGTCGCGACCTAGTTAAGGCAGAAGAGCTAAAAGAATGTCGCAACAATCAGAACTCCGTTGCAACAAATATTGGGAAGACTCCTACTGAAGGCAAAGACATGTTTGTCGTGACATTTTACAGCTATGTTGTGACATATTTTGTGAAGAAGGGAAAAATAGTATGTCATGACATAAAACTTATTTGTCGCGACAAAACAGAAGGTAGAAGTCTAGAAATATGTTGCTACAGTTATACACTTAGTCGCGACAATATTTAGCAAGAGTTCAATACAAATCATGAGGAATGTCGCAACATTTCAAGACTTTGTCCCAATAACACTTCCAGAGACTAACAATACAGGGCATGGAAACTATGTCGCGACTTTAGAAACTTATGTCGTGACAATTATGAGGAGTCATCTAGACGTTGTCGCGACATTTCCAAAGTATGTCATGAAATAACAAAGGAGAAGCTAAAAGAGGAATGTTTGAGATAGAAAAGATTGTTGTGACACAAGCAGACTAGAGTTCACTGAGAGTTTGTCATGACATTTTAAAAATCTATGTCGTGACAACATATAAAGAGATCAACAGCACAAGGCAAGCAAAGAATGTCTCAACATAATTTCTTTTGTTGGAATAATTATCAAATGTTGTCAACTGAAGTCTGGCACGACATACAATTTTTCTGTCACAACACAAAAGAAGGAACAAGGCATGAAAATTGTCACGACAATAAATATTTATGTCGCAACAATCATTCAACCGAAATGTCACCTAGAAATGTTGCTATAGAATCAAGACTCAAGATATGAAGTTACAAATATAGTGTGACATTTAAAACTTTGTCGCGATAAACAACCCAAGGGTAATAAACTGAAGACATGCCAGAAATGTTGCGACAATCTCACAATAAAGCCTAACAACAGAGAAGTAAGTTGCAATGTCGCGACATAGATCCACTTTGTCACACCAAAGATATCAGTTAGGCCTGCATTGAAATCCATAATTCCAACCTAGAATTCCAACCTAGCATTTATGAGCCTTATAAATAGAAAGAGATAGGGCAACAAATGATGTCTTCAGATCAAGAGCTTTTCAACAACTTTCAACTAGCTTCTAGCTCTTTGGGAA
Organism: Tetrastigma voinierianum; assembly: GCA_016808115.1. Classification (NCBI taxonomy): domain Eukaryota; kingdom Viridiplantae; phylum Streptophyta; class Magnoliopsida; order Vitales; family Vitaceae; genus Tetrastigma; species Tetrastigma voinierianum. The sequence goes on from JAEQBH010001320.1 coordinate 209,584, forward strand.
TGGCTGAAGTCTCTTTGTACATATTTTATATTTTTTATATTTTTTATATTTTTATTTTTCTTTCTTTTAGAAGTAGAGGTAGATCTAAGCTGAAATTTCGAGTTGGACAGATTGCAAATCAAGCTTCATTTATGTTTGAACTAGAGTGAAATCTGGAATTTTTCTGGGATTCATTTTTATTTAGTTTTAATTACAGGTACAGTGAATTTTCCTAATCAACTAGTCATTGTTACTTGTGATTCAGATATGGAAGGCTCAGCTCTCTGGGAAGGGAATTGGTGTTCTTATTGTTATTTTGCAGTATTTTAAATGAATGTTTGGGGTATAAAAGCCGGGTTTATCTAATTGGTTTTGCTCTTGTAATGAGTTGTTCTATATATCAATGCTTTTTACCCAAAAAGAGTTGTATCTATGTTTTGATTTCTAGGATCCCTCTAAGTGACATAGAGATGGAGTACCTAAGAGCATAGAGCAGTTACTTAGGGGTAAAATATATTGATATTTAGGAACTATTATACTCTAAGTATCACTCTAATACTAGGTGATGTTCTAACCTTTGACTTTAAGGTTCTCTTCTAGGTGACAGCAGAAGTGTGTTCCTAAGGACTAAGGACCACTTAATGAGATATCAGTTTAATCCTTAGAGGTTTCATTTCAATCCAATAGAATGATCTTAATCCTGTGTTAGCTAAGATTCTAATCAAGGGGAAAGAGAATTATATTGAATTTATGGTTGAGATACCAATTACATTAGAGAAGACTTGTGTTACCTTGTCTATTGGGGCAAGTAATATCCAGCCTTAAGAGATGGCTATGAAGTACTAGTTTAGGAAAAATAGCCAAATCTTGAAGATGATCAAATCTTAAAAGTAACTATTTAGACCCATTGACCTGGTTTGGGAATATGGTAAGCTAAATAGTGAAATATGTAGTGTCATGAGGCATTCCAAGGCTACACTACCCTGCTCTTAGACAAATCAAGAATTTATGCCCTTAATAATATTTTATTTGGGAAATATGCAAATTGATAGTTAGAATACTGGTCCATTGCCAGTGTTATTTATATCTGGTGAAATCTCTAATTCTAATTGAATTAGATTTATGTTTGGCAAGAAGTATTTCAATCAATTTATATTCGATAATTCAAACTTCCATTTAGAGGTTTAAATAGCAATGATCTTGAGTAAGAGGGGTAGTTGATCTGTAGATTTTCTAATCAATCCTTATGGGAATGATATTTAGACTTAAAAATCCACTTTATTACTTGTATGACCTGTGCACTTGTAGTGATTTAGACTAAAACCAATTTTAATAGCATTATTATAAACAATAGCAGAAAGCAGTTTTTATATATTTAGTGAAACAAGTTTTTAGCATAGCTGCTAGGGATTTGAAATAGTTTGTGGTATCTGAGTCAATCACTTTGTAAATTTTAGTCTATGTAAGAATCAGTCTCAACAGTGCCCTATTCAATTCCCTTTGAAGCAACCCCACTTAACTTACATAGGTGGTCTCCTAATTCAAGAGCAACCCATATCACTTTTGTTTCATTTCCCATTGCACATGGATCATTAAAAACATAGCTTACCCTTCCTTTTACAAGCATCATTGTTTCATCATAGGAATGGATAAGGGAAGATCCCCATAGTGATATAACCTAAGTATCCATAATTTATTTGTCCCTTTGAACCTAGATTTTGGGATCTCCAGTCAACTAGGTTGGGTATGGTATCTACCATATCAAATTATTCTTTTATGGGCTTTAGTCCCATTCCATTCGGTGTTTTTCAACTAACTCTCTGTTCAACCCTTTAGTTAGCGGATTTGCAATGTTATCTTTGGACTTTACATAGTCTAAAAAGATAACCCTAGTTGAGAGTAGTGTTTGATGGTATTGTGTCTACGACGAATATGTCTAGACTTACCATTACACATAGTGCTTTGTGCTCTACCAATAGCATATTGACTATCGCAATGTATGCAAATTGGAGGCATAAGTAGCTTAACTATTCCTCTTCTTTGCCACATTTGTCAAATTCTATAAACTCATATTTCATTGTAGATATGGCAATAACCGTTTGTTTTGAGGATTTCCATGAGACTGCTCCTTCCCCTAGTGTAAACACGTAACCACTATAGGATTTTGAGTCTTGAACATTTGATATCCAATTTGCATCACTATAACCTTCAAGTACAATAGGATATCTCATATAGTGCAGCCCATAATCGCAAGTAAATCGCAAGTACTTAAGTACTCTTATAATTCCTTGTCAATGCTTGGCTCTAGGATTACTCATATAACTACTCAATTTCGGCCATGTTTGGTCTTGTACAACTCAATAGGTACATTAGATGGCCTATTATTCTAGAGTATTCTACTTGAGAAACACTCTATCCTTTATTCTTGGATAAATGTAGAGTTACATCTACTATTGTTCTGGAAATTCTAGAATTGTCTTTATCAAACTTTCCGAGAATATTATCAATATAATGTGACTGACTTAACATGAGTCCATCTAATGTTCTTGTGATTTTTATTCCCAATATAACATCAACAAATCCCATGTCTTTCATGTCAAACCTTGAGTTCAACATATTCTTAGTAGACATGATCATCTTATCATCACTGTTGAAAATAAGCATGTCATCTACGTCTGACATACGATGACATATCCATGTTTTGTATCCTTGACATACACACACTTATCACATGCATTGATGTTAAATCCATGTGACATCATAACATTGTTAAAATTTTCATGTCATTGTTTCGATGCTTGTTTTAACCCATATAAGGATTTCTCTAATTTATAGACTTTCTTTTTATTGTCTTAGAGCATAAAACCCCTCAGGTAGCACCATGTAGATTTCTTCATCTAAATATCTATTGAGAAATGTTGTTTTCACATCCATTTGATGTACTTTAAGATTTTCAAGTAACCGTTGCAGAAAACATATCCTTATAAGATTTGTTCGTCCTTAAGAGAATATCATGAAAATATCCAAGAGGCCTTTTAGTTTGTTTGATCACAAGTCTTTCTTGGTACTTGTCAATTGGTCCATCTACTTTCCTTTTCCTCTTGAAAACCCATTTAGAAATTAAAGCTTTACAACCTAGTGGAATATCCACTAGTTTCCAAGTATGGTTTTGTAGTATGGAATCAATTTTACTCTTAATGACCTCTTTCCATATGACACCCTTTGTAGAGTTCACTGCCTTTTTATAAATTTGAGGTTCCCATTTGAGCATATAAGTTAGAAAATCTAGACCAAAAGAGTTTCTATCCTTACTCTTTTACTAAGTCTTGTTTCAACCTCACTATCTTTATTCTTATCTTGACTATTTTCATCAATAGTCTCCAATTTAGGTTTTGATGAACTTGGATCCTCCTTGGATATACATGGAAATACATCTTCAAAGAATGATGCATTTCTCAATTCTATTATCTTGTTCTTGTGAATATCTTGGATATTCGACTCATGAAAAAGAAACCGATAAGCACTACTATTATGTGCATAACCAATAAAAATGAAATCAATAGTCTTAGGTCCTATATTCACATTTTTAGGTGGAGGAACTGTCACTTTAGCAAGACATCCCCACACTCGTAAGTAATTGTAGAATGGCTTTCTTCCTTTCCATAACTCATATGGAGTCTTTTCTACTTTCTTTTTAAGGAACTTATTTAAAAGGTAATTAGTAGTTAAAGCGCTTCTCCCCACATGTTTTATGGTAGACCAGAACTAAGTAGCATTGCATTCATCATTTCCTTTAAAGTACGATTCTTTCACTACTCCATTGGATTGAGGCGAATAAGTTGTAGCACAAAATTCAGCAAATGACGATTTATACTCACCACCTCGATACTTCTAAACACTTTAGTTTTCTTATTGAGCTAATTCTCAACCTCGGTTTTATTGAGAACAAATTTCTCTATCGCCTCATTCTCACTTTTGAGTAGGTACACACAACAGTCCTTAGTGCTATCGTTAACAGAGGTAATAAAATATTTATTACCACCTCTTGCTTGTACAAATTTCAAATCACATATATCATTATGGATTAAGTCAAGAGGTTCAGTGTGTCTTTCAATGCTTTGAAAGGATGACCTAGTTAGTTTTGCCTCAACACAAGTCTCACACTAATGCTTTGAATCCATTTGGAATGTCGGTATATGGTCTAAGTTAATTAATCCACGTAATGTATCATAATTAACATTTCCTAATCTACCATGCCATAGATTAGACGACTCAAGCATGTAAGCAGAAGAATTGGCTTTATTCATATTTGACTGGATAACAATCATTACATTAAGTTTTCACATTCCATTACCCATATACCCTTTCTCGACATCCATTCCACTCTTCGAGAAAAAAATTTGTCTGACTCAAACACTATTCGAAATCTATGACTGTTTAACACTAAACCAGACACCAAGTTTTTACGAATTTCGGGTACATACAGGACATTTGTCAGAGTCACTTCCTTCCCAAAAGTCATCTTCAAGACCACTTTTCCTTGATCTTTGATTCAGAGGTGGTTGAGTTCCCCATGAACACTTTTTCCCTAGTCTCAATGGGTTCAAAGGTTGAGAACATCTTCTTATCAAACCATGCATGGTGCATGGCACTAGTATCAATCCACAATTCCTTAGGATTTGATCCCACCAAGTTAACCTCAAAGATCATTGTTGTGGGGTCAATGTCAGATACATCTTTAGTGATGTCATCGGTCACATTAGCCTTTTAGGGTTGTTTCGTTTTGGCAATCTACAATTCTTCGACTTGTGCCCTTGCTTTCCACGGTTGAAGCATTTTCCCATTAACTTTTGATTCTAAGAGATCCCTTATTTGGGCCCCAACTTAGTGCCTTTCCCTTCTTTGTTGGCTTTCTTGAACTTGGAACTTTGACCATGTTCCACAAAGTTAGCCTTGCCCTCATTGAAATTATGTGCTAATTTCTTTTCTAATCCTTTGTTGTCTTCTTCAATGTGAAGTTTGACAATGAGATTTTTGACGCTCATTTCCTTTCTTTTATGCTTGAAGTAATTTCTTGAAATCTTTCCAAGCAAGGGGCAATTTCTCAATACTTGTTGCCAATTAAAAAGTTTTGTTCAACATCATTCCCTTAGCATGTATCTCATGTAAGATCACTTGAAGCTCTTAGACTTGACTGACCAGTCTTTGAATCTTTCATCTTGTAATCAAGGAATCTGTCCACAACGAATTTCTTGGCCCTAGCATCCTCAGTTTTCTATTTCCAGTTAAGAGATTCCTAGAGCTCCTTTTCTATTTTCTTGTCAGTGTAGATGTTGTACAGAGAATCGGCTAAACCATTCATGACATAATTCATGCACATGAAGTCTGAATGTTTCCAAGCATCTACAACAATGATGACTTGGATATCAAGCTCGTCTCCTTTGAACTTGAAGCATCTTTAATAAAGAATCTTGTAAGATGCAGAGTGGTCAGGTAGAATAACATCTTTTGCTACCATAGTTTGAAATTGAGTCCATTCAACTTCTCAAGTTTCTCTCATAGAGAGACAGAAACGAGTAGAGTAGTGGGCTTCATTAGAACTTGGGCCACTGTGGGGTTTGTCTCCTTGACAAATTCAGTCACATTCATATTGTTGTAGTCAGATGCAATTTTTCCTATAGAATCATGAAAGTATGTCAAACTTTTTCGAGAAAACTTGAAAACACCTTCTTTAGAGAATTCCAAGGAAAGATTGGTGGAGTATGGTAGCCTAAATTAGGACCAGCCTCCTTAGACAAAATATCTCTGTACGGTAATGTCCAATTTCAAAAGGTAATTGACTCAACTTATAGGAAAATTATTCCAACAAATAAATACAAAATAAGCATGTAGCCTAGTGGTAGAGCATTTGACTCTTGAATGCATAGTCATGGGTTTGAAACCTAGTTGTTTGTTTGGTTTTAGATTTTGACTTCTATTATTTCCTCAAATATATATATATATATATATATATATATATATATATATATATATATATATATATATATATATATTTATTTATTTATTTATTTTATTTTATTTTTTCAATCCAGAGAACACCTTTTCTAACAAGGTTTTTTTTTTTTTTTTTTTTAAAGAAAACTATTATAATTGGATCAAACAATAAAAAAGCATTTTTTCTTTAGGATAACACAATTCCACCTGAACCAAAGTTCTCATTTTTTCTTTCGAAAGAAACCAAAACCCTTTTATGCGGATAAATCAACGGAAAAACCTCTTCTTCTTTTAGGATAAACTTTTTTATTTTTATTTTTATAAATCAAAACCAAAATATAATTTTCCTTATATGGAAAACAATGTATTATCTCCTATAATTTTTTTTAAAAAAAACTAGGAAATGTTTATTTGTGTCTTTTCTGTTCACCATTTTCTTCGTTGGACCAGAACGAGAGTTCTGGAATTTTTTTTTCTTTTTCATTTATTTTAAGATTGTAAACAATATATATGCAAACAAAGTACCAGTGAAGTCAACCCATAGTCTAAAACTTGAAGATAACAAAGAAGATGACCACCATAGGGTAAACAAAAGATGAGCTGAGTCTTGTGAGGTTCCACAATCTCCTTAAAACAAATTCGCCCTTCTCCACAGATGCTTCTAGAATCACAAGCGACTGTTTCCCGAGATAAAACGGTTGAGCGAGTGGTCTGCAAAATCACTTTGTAGCCACTCCAGCAAACTAAAAATATACTTGAGGCTATCATCGATAAAGGGAGGAAAATGAATGAAATTAGGCTCTCTATAAACTTTTGTTGTGTGTTCGTTTGAAGACTCTGGTGCTCTATTTATAGACTGTAAAGAAGAGAGACATGATTATTAGAATGCCAAATGGTTTGGAATTCTGAACAACGTATTAAACTCATACTTCTAGAATTCTATAAGGCTTAAACTTTCATTTAATGTCATTAAATTCATTCACTATTTCCATCAGATATGACTACTATAAAAGGTGAGAGGACGGATCAACCAGGAACAATCAACAACAATGAAGGATCAACAACCATGAGAATAAACCAAGAATAAATAGATCACTCCAGCAAATTCTAGCATTTCAGGAATTTCAACAATTTTCTTTTTAATTTCTAGTGAAGTCTAAAATTTTAGTTTCAAGCTTTTTCTTTTTTAATTCCTCTAATACTTTGTCATTTCAAATTTTCATTGTGAAGTATAGCCATTTTTACAACAGTTTCCCTTGTATGGTGGGATTGGATCAAAGCCTCAAGAGATTTAGAGGTAATGACATGGGAAGAGTTTCGTGAGTTCTTCATGGGCAAGTTGTTCCCAGCATCAGCTCGACATTCAAAAGCTCTGGAGTTCCTGGAATTGAGGCAAGGATTAATGACAATACCCGAGTACGTGGCTAAGTTCATAGAGTTAGCCCGTTTTGTTGATGATTATGTGGCCACAAATGCGGCCAAAGTGCGGAAATTTGAGGATGGTCTGAAATTGTCAATCTGGGGTAAAATTGTGGGACTTCTCTTGCAAGACTTGGACTCAATGGTCAGGACTGCTATGGCTATTGAGAGGGAGGTGGATGGCACGGACAATTGCAAGGTTAGCTGGCAAGCCTTACTGGGATGCGGGATGTGGGTATTGTTAAAGATAAGAGGAAAGAGAGTCAACCTTCTTCTTCTAGCTCAGGGAAAAAGCATAAGACTTCTACTTTGCAAGGATTTCAGGGACAGGGCTGCGGCTATTGTTTACCAATTTATGTATAGACTAAACAACTCAATTTTATCACCTCTCTTTTGGGCCTTACAATTCCCTATTAGGACGAAATTGAAGCTAGTTGTTTTGAAAATTAGAAAATGGTTTTATGTTTTGGAAATTATAAAGTGAGTTTAGTCTAAGACACTGCAAGTGCACAGGTCATACAAGTAGTAAAAATTGGATGCAAGTCCAGATATTATTCCCTTAGAGATTGACAAGAATTTTGAAATCAACTACTTTAACTACTCAAGATCCACACTATTTGCACCTCCTTGTAATGGTTTGAAAACTGGAATTTAAAAGACGAGATAATCCTATATTATATTCCTCTAGTTAAAATAAAATTTGAATTAAAACAAATAAAATAAGCGGGTGAGAAATGAACGATAAGGAGGCTGGCGTGAAAGCGACCAATTTCTGCATTATAATCCATTGATTTTCTCAATCCTGATTTTGATATGGATTTGTCAAAGATGCCTAATAATGCAGCTTGGATTTCTCCATAATTCACTAATTAGAGGTCCTTGCTTCTTTCAAAGACATGGATCTAATCAGTTACTTGTATTCAGAACACTCTTTAATAAGATCTGGGTATTTTTCTTTCTCCATACTTATGACCCATTTCTTAAGACTGTAGATTTCTTGCACCCCAAGTCTGGGCCATTACAAAACCTCTACAAATTGGTTGATGACTCCTTTAGATCTGATGGATTTTTCCTTTTCCTTGATTAGATCTCCACTAACACAGGTTCAAGATCTTTCCATCAGATTAAGGTGAAATATCTGATTATTTAATTTGATAAATAATCCTTTTCAAATTCAACTATGAGTGAATTAGAATTTTATCGAAGTGAACACTCAAAGCTCTTTAGTTCTTCAATAGTAGTCTAATATACCCACAAGTTGAATGTTCCAAGCTCTCAGGAATCTCCATCTCAGTGTCACTCAGAGGGCCTCCTAGAAATCAGAGTAGGATACAATCCTTGAAAGGGTATTTGATACTACTATTGGGAACAATTTAGTTCAAGAACACATCAATCAATTAAATCCCAAATCCAGGAAATTCTTTCCAATTTATGATGAAAAGACTAGAACTAACAACAGATCCATTTCAGTGGAAGTTGTGCTTCTCAAATACTGAATCACAATCAACAATGGAGTATTGATCAAGAAACGTCCCATAGCGTAATAAACTGAAAGAAATGAATTCTAGAAATTTGTGAACACAAATAATTCCAAGCAATAATTGGAAAAAGAGATTGAGCGATTTGATCCGGCTTCCTGGATTCAAAAGCAGTGTAGTTGGATCGAGGAAAAAAAAAAAAAAAAAAAAAACCAGCGGTTCCTGCTTAATCTATTCTAAAAATATACAAGTGAGTCTTCTTCAATCCCCAAGGATCTAGGTTCCGGAAGAGCTGCCTCCTCCTGATGCAAAGTCACCTATTTATACATTTCCAACAATTTGGCCTGATTCGAAGGCTTCAAGTGGATTTTCCCAAATTAAATGGTCCAGCTCACTATTCAGGTCGCGACCTAAAGGAGCTTATCACGACTGAGTTTGCAGTCATGAGCTTGTGAAGTCTGTCATGACTTCAATTACTTGTTGCAACCTTCTTTGTTTTGTTTTTGGCATTAGGGAGTCACGACCTAATGTCTTCTGTCACAACATCGTTCTTTGCAACTTCTTCATTTAGTGTCGCGACCCAGTTTCTTTGTCGCGGCTTAAGTTGTTGCCTATCCCCATGATTCTTATTGCGACTAAGTTTTCAGTTACGACATAAGTTTTACCTAAAGTTTCTTCTTTCTCTGAAATCTTTGTCGCGACATGAATTGTTGTGTCGTGACCAAGTTTAGTTGCTAGTAGTTATGATTCTTGTTGCAACAACTTTTTCTGGTCTCCAAGTATTTGTGTCGCGACCTCAATTCCATGTCACGACCTGGCTGTCCTTCCGCTGCGAGTTACCGTAATGTTTCAGTTTTCATGTCATGACCTGATTTCTATTGCCATCCACTTTGATTCCTAGTCACAGCTTCCCTTTTATGTTGCGACATCATTTGTTTGTCTTCTGCCTTTATTCAGGTTGCGACTCAAAACTGCTGATATGTTTAGTTCCTTGTTGCGACATGCAATTTTAGGTCGCAACCAGGTTGTATCTTTCCTTGCTGCACTTTCTATCGCAACTTAAAAAACAGGTAGCGACTTGACTATACGTTTTTAACTCCCACCTTGTCGCAACCTCAGTTCTCAGTTATAGCTGTTTTTACTTAATTCAGCTTCTATTTCTAGTTGCAACCTAGAAAGTATGTCACGACTGAATGGTTGCCCTTCTCACCTTTGCTTTTGTTGTAGTTGTTCAAACTTAGTTGTAACATGCTTTTAATTGTTCAGCCTATTTTCATGTCGCGACATGAAATCGGTCATCATAACCTTAGCGGTGTCTTGACTTGTATTTTGTCGCAACAACAAATTCCCTTGTGGAGACCTTTCTAGTTCATTAAGCAACGATTCCTCGTCATGACATCAATTATCTGTTGTGACCAGAGTTGTTTTCTTTCGGTGTCGCGACATACAAAACAGTGTCGCGACAAGATCTTTCTTTGAAACCTTTTTCTTTGTCTCTGCATCCTATCTCTTGTCGCAACATTCTTCTCTTGGCCTCAGTATCACTTCTTGTCGTGACCTCAATTCTATGTCCTTAATTTGAGGTCTTTGTCCTAACGAGTGCAGCAACATGTACTCGGTCATGACTTAAAAGCGTTGATTTGAGAATCCTTGTCGCGACCTCCGCAGTGCGTCGTGACCTAGCTGCCTTATTTATATATATCTTTTTCTTGCTAGTGCTAAGTGCATTGTAAAACACACTTAAAATATAAATTTGGTAAGGTTTCCGCCTTCTGCATAAAAACCAGCAATTATATTGTAACACAGGTCGAGGAAAAATGGATTTAAAAAGAAATCAATGAGTTTTACTCATCAAGTTCCCCCGAACTTAAAATTTTGCTTATCCCAAACAAAAGAAAAGAAAGATTTGTTTGTCCTCAAATAATTAAAACTTCATTTTTAAGGACATTTTAGGTTCTATACCACAATCTTTTACGATTCCACCAATTGACTTGAAATAAGTAAGTTGCGGCACTATTTGACTTCGGTTTTTCAATAAGAAAAAGGAATAGTTGACCTCCATTACAAACAAACTAATGAATTATGCTGTGCTTGATTCAGGTCAATTGATCATGTTCTATGGGTGTGTGTAGGTCTTCTTTCCTTTTCTCCTTGCTAGATTAGTTAATCTTTTGGGATTCTCCTTGGAAAAATAGTCAAAGTCCCATATGCTTGTTTTTCATATTTATCTCACTAATGTAGGCAAATTCAGCGAAGTCGAATCAATGAGGTCTTTTAGGCTTTGTGTTGTTGAAGCAGGTAATTGGGTAGATAATTGAAAGATTGAGGCTGTAAATTACCCAGATTCCACTATCTTCATCTGCATAATTGCCCTTCTCTTTCATCATTTTCCTTCCTACTGATGTAAACTTTAATAATTCCCCCAAACTTGGTTTTGGTGCATCTTCTTGCATACTATGGTCTCTTTGATTGCCACTTTCAGACTTATCAGTCTAGTTCCTTTAACTGGAACTCTTTTTCTCTCTTTTTTTCTGTTAAAGATTTTGGGATAGTGTTATGTTTGTCTTTTTAGGCTTTCTATGTAATGACCCGCACCAAATAATACAAGTTTTTAACAAGTTTGACCAAGTTTGACCAAGTTTGACCAAGTTGACCAACCAATAGTAGGTGGGGCCAAGTTGACTTTTTCAAGGACGATTAATTTTGGATTGACTAAGACACCATTTCGTAGGCCTTGTTAAATCTGAGTTCTGAGGCAATTTAGAGCGTCAATCGACTTACGGATAAAGTTATGGTCTGGTAAGTTGAAGCGTGATATTTTATCGGTTTTTCAAGTCAGCGAATTTTTACGAGAAGCGACCTAGGCCTATATAAACATAACTTTGGATGCCGTGAAACCCTAGCCCCAAAACACCATTTTGAACTCAAAACCCTGAGAAGCTCTCCCGAAACTTGTGGACCGAGTTGGAGTCATTTTGACCATTTGCGGCGTGGGGTGGACAGCGAGGCACCACCGGCCACTTTGCGTACCTTGCGTCGGACAGATGGAAGGAGGACATCGGATAAACGGCCGTGAATTTCATGACCAACCGCCTCGGACTGCGTAGGGATCGGCGTGGCGGCAGTGGCGACCACCGTGGGTAACCGGTAATTTCTTGATTTTCCGGCCATTTCCGGCTAGTTCAGGCCACCCCATAGCTCCTTTCCACCATTTTTGGACCCTCTGAACTCATTTCCGTGGTCCTTTTCTCCAGATTCATCACCGTTTTAAAGATACGACAAAAACAAATTCGGTCGACTGTTGGATCGAGTTTTCCGGCCACCACAGCAACCTTTGGACCAAGGTGAGGCTACTGATGTGTTCCTGGTCTCTTGGATTTCCATTGATATGGTTTGTAAATTTTGGGCGTCGTTTGGTTAGTTTTCCATTTTTAGGTTGTTTCGAATTGATGCAGAAGTTGGGAGGCGAAATAGAGTACCCGATTAGTCAAATTGGACAAAATTGAAATTGGATTAGTGAAATTAGATGTTTTTAGGAATTAATGGGCCGGTTCAATTTAAATTAACACCCGGGTGAAAAGCCTAATTTTGGGTATCGGGCATAGGGCACCTTTGTGTAATTGGACTGTCGAGTCGATTAGGATGATTTCATAGTTAAAAGTTATTCTAAGGCCTTAGGGCATTCGATGTCGTTGGTTCAATTATTGGAGTCTAAGTGGTATTTTATTTATATTACGAGGCACTCACGCCGAGTGGGAGGCAGATCCTGCGAGAACGGGCGAGCATCTATAGTCTGTGAGTGGTCTACTTGTTTTTAGAATGTTTTGGGGTATTATTATGATATATATTTTGCGGTTAGTTATTTCATATATAACTTATTTGATCGGACGGTTGGTTGTGCATAAATGAAAATGTCAGTTTTTATAAAAACAAGTTATCATTTCATGTGAGTTTTGTCATCATTTTAAATATTTGGAAGTTTTCTTGGGTTCTTTGGATGAGTGCGTGGTATTTGAATATTTTGGAGTCACGATGGATTGAGGTTTTAAACGCTTTGAAAACTCATTGTTTTTAAGAAAGAGATTTCGAGGTCTTGTGAAATGATTATGATCTGATGTCGTTTGGAAAAGTACTTGTGAGTAAAAATCACGAATATATATTAATTCCCGCGGTCGTGGTCGGATTACCGGCGGTTGGTATGCCCGCGATGTCATGAGTTTAGTTATATATTAATTACGATCGTGGTCGGATTCTGCGGCGGTTGGTATGCCGATATGTGAGTTTAGTTATATATTATCTCCACGATCGTGAGGTCGGATTACCGACGGTTGGTATGCCACGATGTCGAGAGATTTGTTATATATTAATTCCACGGTCGTGAGGTCGGATTTCCGACGGTTGGTATGCCATGATGGCCGTGGTCGGGTTTGCAGTGGTATATGATGGGTATATGTCCCCGATTTATAAAGGATATATATGCGGTACATTGTTTGGTCTCTACGATTAAGTATAAGCTTTTCCATGTTATAGTTGTGGTATTTTTGTGGTTATTTTACGACATGATGGTTACATATATTTATGCTCAATTGTATGTTGTGAAAGCAGTTCGGGTTTGCTAAGGTTCTTAGAAAATGATGTCGGTTAAATTTTTAGCATGACTTCATATTGTTGGGCTTTAGTAGGATTGGGTTTTATGAAAGCGTTTGCTAAACGGGAACGATACAAAAGAGTGGACATGAGGTCATGAGAGAAGGTACCGAAAACAAAACATTATTTTCCATATAAATTATGCCACTCGAGATTCTTTTCTCACGTTTATTGTTTTAATATCTTGTTCCCTAGGTCAGAGGCGACTCTCGTAGGGCCTACCTCGCGCAATTCAACCTTTGCTCTATGCTGCGGCTTGACTGCGGTACTCTATCCCACCTATATGTCTTTGTTTTAGTGGACCTATTTAATCTCCTTTGTAACCCTAAATTAGCAAATACTCTTAGAATGCTCTGATATTCGTATTGAACGTTTATGGGTCCTTATCTATATATGTGGTTGGACTTTTATATATAATTGAGGTATTGTGGTACTGCATGTGTTCACTTCTCTTTTAGGTGGGGTCCCTTTGTGCATTCCCTAGGGATTGTACAATGGAACCCCACTAGGCGGGACCACCCGGGGAACCCTGGAGGGGTATCCGGGTCGGGTCTTGTCAGCTTGGTATCAGAGCTCTAGGTTTCTAAATTCCTTGGGGTTGTACATTGCTGTGCAACTCATCCAGTGTTTTGTATACCTTCCTAACCTTATCCTTGAAATTGATTGATTCTTCTTCACATTGGCACTTAGAGGTTGTGTATAGACTCACAGACGATTGAATAAGATAACCATTCGTAACCCGATATCCTTTGCCTCAGTTGATGACTATTTAGTTAGCCCGAGTGCAAGTGTTCTCCAAGAGTGACTTGAGGTCAGGGTTCCATTAGTTAAGGATTAGGGAATCGGACATTCCCAAAGACAACATTCAAGACGAGATATGGGTGTTATGAATTTCTAGTGATGTCTTTCGGACTCACGATACTTGGCGGCTTTCATGGATTTAATGAAGCGGGTCTTAAATCCATACTTAAGTCGGATTGTCATTGTCTTCATCGGCGATATCTTGGTGTACTCGAGAAGCGAGGATTGGAACATAAGAGACATTTGGGTTTGGTGTTGCGAGACTTTAAGGCAATACAGTTGTATGCCAAGTTCGACAAATGAGGAATTTTGGTTGGGTAAGTGGGGTTTCTCGAACATGTAGTTTATGGCGATGGTCGTGGATCCTCGAGAAGTAGACGTGGCAAATTGGGGTTGACCGGGGAAAGGAGATTGAGCCAAAAAGGTAAGAGTTTTGGTTTGATTCTTATAAAATGGTTTCTTTTTCTAGAGGTTGGTTGGGAACTTCTCCTAACCTGAATGTGGCAGAAGGATATGGGGTGGTAAAACCCTAATCCTTAGTTGTGTAAAGGATTTGAGGGGATTTTGTATAGAGAGGTATATGATTCATGGATTTCTCTTTTTGAGGAGTTAAGTTTCATCCTAATCTTAGATTGGTTGAGTGATGAGTTGGCAAAACCCTAGGTTCTGGTTTAAGGTGTGCTTTGGAAGATGTTTCGGGTTGAATAGAATGGTTTCGATGTGAGTTTGAGTGTTTGGGTTGAATTAGTTTGAACCTTATGGAAAAAGTGGGGAAGATCATAAGTGCAGGCATTTTAGGTAGGTGGATTTTTACGTGTAACCGATGTTAGTATTTTGGCCATAACTTGATCATTTATGCTCCAAAAATTAAGTGATTCAAGTGGCTGTGTAAACTAGACTTCAAGGAGCACAAATACCCAAAAAAAAAAAAAAATGTGTGTCCAAATTCATAACCCATTGGACCCTAAGATTCATTCAAAGTGGGGCTATGTTGTGTAGGACATATCTCAGGATTTAGGTGCTCGGTGTGTGATTCGATTGGAAAAAGAACCCTTAGCACTATCTTCAAATGAGTAATATGGAGATAGGAATACAGAGGTGTTTTATGTTGAGTGCGTTGTTTTTGTGTAACCATATTAATAATGAGTGAATATTGATCCTAGTAAGTGTAAGAGAGAGTGCCTTGGGGATCAAGGTTTATGTTGGAAGGTATAAGGATATATGTGGTCGAGTGGTGATAAAGTAATAGACCACTTAGGTAATTTTATGTGTTCTGGATTGTGAGAGGCTAAGGAATCTTATGACTTGTTATTTATGTAGACCATGAAGTAGCCTCGGTTTTGACTTCCTAGGGAGACTTGCGGACATTTGAATCTAAGAAAGTAGGGGATCTTATAGCCTTCTTACATATATGTGGTTTGATGTTGTGGGAGTGCATGCCATTCAATGCTTTGAGCGTGTGATTTTCTAGATATATATAAATGTATATTTTTTATATATATGAAATCTTTAGTTTAGTACATGATGTTTTTTCTATACATGGTTGAATGCTTGTAAATTGTTTTAAAGCATGACATAGGTATGAGGCGTGTGAGGGTCAGGACGATGTAGTGGACACGGGACGTGACTAGTTCTGGGTTGTAGTCTAGAAAGGTCACGAGATATGCCGGATGTGGGCATATCCCTTGGTGGTAAGTCCCTGATAATTTGTCGTTTGCTGCAGGATGATGTTTAATCCACAGGTGAAAGCCACAAAGAGACAACGATGAGGGTTGAGATGGTGGTAGTATTGCATTCATGTGTTTCCCTCATCAACCTATTATCTGTAAATGCTCATGTTTTGAGATATCTTGAATTATGTATAATTGAAATGTTTTTATGAGCATAGCTTGTTAGGGGATTTACTACTGAGCTGTCGAACTCATTCCCATTATTTCCCTCCACCTTAGATGTAGGTACGAGACCAGCTGCGTGACATGAAAGTTGGACCTGTAGGGTTTTGAGGATGGAAAGATTGTATGCCAACCTTAGCTTGTTGGTGGTTGAGCATACGTTTTGATGAATATTTAGTGTTATGTGGATATTCTAAAGGATCTTGAGTTTGAGGTCGGGTCAGTATTCTTAAAACTCTCTCCTTGGAAGGGTGGTGCGCTTTGGGGCGAGGAAGCTAAATCTCGCTACATCGGACAACACGAGATTGTTGAGAGGATAGGTCCGGTGGCCTATAGATTAGACTTACTTGGGAGGAGTTTTGTGAGTCCATAATGTGTTCCACATCTCCATGCTACGCAGTATATTCCGGATCCCTCATGTGTTGGAGACACGGAGATTGAGGCGAGGATGACTTATCCTGAGGAGCAGCCCGGTGCGGGTCTGGGTAGAGGAGAGAAAGAGCTTCGCAACAAGACAATATCCTTAGTGAAGGTCCTTTGGAGGAACCACTGTCGGCTGGAAGACCAAATGCGGAGTCAGTATCCTCATCTCTTCCATAACACAGGTACGAATTTCGTGGACGAAATTTTTCTTTAAGGGGGGTAGATTGTAATGACCCGCACCAAATAATACAAGTTTTTAACAAGTTTGACCAAGTTTGACCGAGTTTGACTAAGTTGACCAACCCGATGATGAATTGGGGCCAAGTTGACTTTTTTCAAGGACAGAATAATTTGGGTTGACTAAGACGCACCATTTCGTAGGCCTCGTCGTCACGAGTTCATAGGCAGGTAGAGCGTCAAAAATCGACTTACGGATAAGAAGTTATGGTCTGAGTGAGTTCCAAGCAGCCCCGATATTTTATGGTTTCAAGTCAGCCGAATTTTTACCGAAAGCGACCTAGGCTATATAAACATAACTTTGGATGCCAAATGACCCTAGCCCCAAAGCCATTTTGAACTCCAAAACCCTAGAGAAGCTCTCCAAAACTTGTGGACCCGAGTTGGGTCATTTTGACCATTTGCGAGCCGTGGGAGATTGGACCAAACGAGGCACCACCAGCCACTTTTACTATACACGCGCTGGACAGATGGGAGAAGGACATCCAGACGAAGCCGATCGTGAAATTTCACGGCCAACCGCCGCCGGACGAGGATCTGGCCCCGTGAAGCGGCAGCGCGTACCGTGGAGTCACCCGGTAATTCTTGATTTTCCGGCCATTTCCGGCCAGTTCAGGCCACCCAGCTCCTTTCCACCATTTTGGACCCCTCACGAACTCATTCGCGTGGTCCTTTTCTCCAGATTCATCACCGTTTTAAAGATACAACAAAAACAAATTCGGCCGACTGTTGGATCGAGTTTTCCGGCCACCATAGCAACCTTTGGACCAAGGTGAGGCTACTGATGTGTTCCTGGTCTCTTAGGATTTCCATTGATATGTGGTTTGTAAATTTTGGACGTCGTTTGGTTAGTTTTCCATTTTTAGGTTGTTTTACAGTAATTCTGGGGAAATAAGTACCCGATTGGTGAGTGGAAAAAATTGAGGATTGGATTAGTGAAGTGGATGTTTAGGAATTAATGGGCGGACAATTTCGAGAAATTAGCTCCAGGGTGAAAAGCCCCAATTTTGGGTATCGGGCACATAGGGCCTTATTGTGTAGTGGACTGTCGAGTCAGATTAGGATGATTTCATAGTTCTAAAAGTTATTCTAAGGCCTTAGGGGCATTCCAATGTCGTTGGTTCAATTATTGGAGTCTAAGTGGTATTTTATTTATATTACAGGCACTCACGTCGAGCCGGGAGACGATCTACGAGAGGCAGGCGAGCATCATAGTCGGTGAGTGGTCTCTTTGTTGTTTTTAGAATGTTTTTGGGGTATTATTATGATATATATTTTGCGGTTAGTTATTTCATATATAACTTATTTGATCGGACAGTTGGTTGTGCATAAATGAAAATGTTAGTTTTTATAGAAACAAGTTATCATTTCATGTGAGTTTTGTTATCATTTTAAATATTTGGAAGTTTTACTGAGTTCCTGGATGAGTCTCTGGTATTTGAATATTTTGGGTACGTGGATTGAAGTTTTAAACCGCTTTGAAAACTCATTGTTTTAAGAAAGAGATTTCGAGGTCTTGTGAAATGATTATGATACAGTGTCGTTTGGAAAAGTACTTGTGAGTAAAAATACGAATATATTAATTTCCACGGTCGTGAGGTCGGATTAGCGACGGTTGGTATGCCACGATGTCATGAGTTTAGTTATATATTAATTACACAGTCGTGAGGTCGGATTACCGACGGTTGGTATGCCACGATGTCGTGAGTTTAGTTATATATTATCTCACGGTGCGTGAGGTTGGATTCTGAGGCGGTTGGTATGCCACGATGTCGAGATTTGTTTATATATTATTCCACGATCGTGGTCGGATTTCCGACGGTTGGTATGCCCGCGATGTCGTGAGGTCGGGTTTACCGTAATTTATATCAAATGTATATAATACGATTTATAAAGGATATATAATATGCTGTTATTGTTGGTCTGCGATTAAGTATAAGAACTGTATTTATAGTTGTGGTATTTTCATGGTTATTTTTACGACATGATGGTTACATATATTTATGCTCAATTGTATGTTGTGAAACAGATTCAGGTTTTAAGGTTCTTGAAAATGATGTCGGTTAAATTTTTTAGCATGACTTCATATTGTTGGGCTTTGGTAAAGTTGGGTTTTATGAAACGTTTGCTAAACGGGGAACATTACAAAAGAGTGGACGTGAGGTCTTGAGAGAAGGAATTTTTCGAAAACAAAAACATTATTTTCCATATAAATTATGCCACTCACTGAGATTCTTTTCTCACGTTTATTGTTTTAATATCTGTTCCCTAGGTCCGGGCAGCTCGTAGGGCCTACCTCGCGCCAGATTCAACACTGCTCTATCTGCGACAGCTGCAGTACTCTATCCCACCTATATGTCTTTGTTTTTTGTGGACTATTTAATCCTCATTTGTAACCCCAAATTAAGCAGATAACTCTTAGATACTCACGATATTCGTATTGAGCGTTTATGGGTCCTTATCTATATGTGGTTGGACTTTTATATATAATTGGTATTGTGGTCTTGCATGTGTTCACTTCTCTTTTAAATTAGGGTCCCTTTGTGTGCATTCCCTAGGGATGTACAATGGAACCCATTTAAGTTGAGTTCACCAGGAACCACCGGAGGGGTATCCGGGTCGGGTCTTGTCATTCTATCACTCTTAGAGAACTATGGGTTAGCAACTCCCATACCAGTTGGCATTAGGGCACTAAATTAATTTGAGAAACACCCCTAAAGAACTTAATTGTTCAGAATAGGCCACAAGACAAAGAAATTATCCCTTTTTGACTTATTTTTCTGCTTAATCTTTAGTCTTCCGATTCGAGTTTTTCCTCCATTCGATCCCTCGCGCAGTCAAAAAATATATATTCCCCCAAACTTGTTCCCTTCTGCATCTTACAGTTCTTGTCTTGAAAACTAGGTAATTTAGGGTTCTTTGCTGCAGGATTAGCTTAAAGGAGGGGATCTTGGTTTCTAATTGCTGTGTATTGAAGAAATTAGGCATTTTGGCTCAAAGCATGGAACTAGAGTGTATGCATCTGCATATAATGAGGGTAGGCTTGAAAAAGGTTCAAACTTCCAAAGATGACCTCTATTATTTCTTGTTAGTTGTTTTTGCCTAGGATTTCGCCTCGACCAATAATCTAACAAGTTCTAGGACCTTGTGTCATTGACTGTGAATCAACCCAGAAGATGTTCCTAATATTCCTCAAATTGTTAAGGACTTACTTGATCATGTGTATTGCCTTTTTTTTTTTTTTTCAGGATTTGTACTGACTTAATTGTTTGTACACACATAATTCAACCATCTTATTTGTTCTTTCAATTGTGTACTTCTTCCCAATTCTACAATTTCAACTTAATTCAAACTAAAACTGCAACTTCTTATTTCAGTTCAATGAATCCTACTCTCATTTCTGTCACAATATTCTTTAGATTTAATCAGTGGTTGTTGTGCCATTCACCATTAAAAGCTTTAATACAATAATCATTTCGCTCAGACAAAATAAAGAATGGCCACAAACAAACAAGTTCCACTCAATCGAGATCAAGTAAAATCTAAAAACAATTCCACATTTCCTCAAAACTCATTCAACCACCCACCCAGTTAAGCATTTCAACAACCTTATGTTTCCTTTACGCATTGTTAAATCTAACAAAACCAAATTATCAAATTAGAAGAATAAACCACAAGACATTTTCAATGAACTATATTGGGCTTCTATTAATGGTGAAGAAAGAATACAAAGAGAGAAGGGAAAAGAGAAGAATTTGTGAGAATTCACTTTCTTCTCTTATAGGATTTGGTAGGTATGATATTAGGAGGATCAATGTCAAAGCTTGCCAAACAGGGAGAAAATTTTGAAAAAGTAATGTCTGGTCTTTTCTTGTCAGTGGGCTTTTCTTTTCCAGTGGTGCATAGATCATTGGTGAACTCCACAAGAGTGATCAAATGATCTTGGTTCTGGCCCACTTTATTCACTGTGCTCTCCAACTCAGAAATACAACTTAGCATGTTTGACAAATTAGTATTGATCATATTCAGGCTCTCATGCCAAAATGTTCTCCTATTGACATCATTGTCCTCTAATTCCTTATCTCTTTCTTTCATCAACCTACCAAACTCCTTGAACTGCTCTTTATAGAGATACTTGAAGGCTTCTATCTTTTTCAACATGTTGCCTTCCATTTTAGCTTCTCTTTTCTTCATAATTGTTAGTAATTATGCATCTCTGTTGAATTGATTATTATAGAAGGCTTCAAAGCTGGCCTTCATTTTTTCTAGCAGCTCTTTCTCCCTTCTTTCCATTCTTCTTCTTTCTGCTTCAAATTTTGCTCCCATTGTTGTTCTTTTCTTTTAAAATCAGCTTCTAAGAATTCTTCTCTGATTTGCTGCTACCTCTCCCACTTCTTCTCTCTATCTTCCATTTCTTTCTTCATTGATATTAACATCTCCATTATTTCAACAGTTCCTTGTTTCTTAGAGGCTCTCTATGGCTCAGGAGAGAATTTTCTCTCACATCGGGGTATGAATGACCAGTGGGCTCAATTTCTACCTACATTTCTATCTCTTCTTCTCTTTGGAGGAGATTTTTCTAGGAAATTTTCGATTTCCATGTTATCATTCTCCTTTGTAGGCTATGCTGCCACCTCTATTATTCCCTTATGCTTTTTATTTCTTGGCCCTTTTGTTACCCCAGTCAGGTTTAAGGGAGAGACTCTAGGGCATACTTCTTCTTCTTCCCATGATCCCTTCACTCCAGCCAAGATGCACAATCTGGTGATGGTTGCTGGGTGGGGAATTAGGTCTCTTTTGTTGCTCAGATGATAGCCCCTAATGGATCCTTCGATCATGTGACACCCCAAAACTCGGGGGTCCCGTTGACCACCGTAAACCTTTGTGTTTCATATCATGAGACCCATACTTGAGTAAAATGACCCAATAGGGCCCATCATCCATACTCGTCCATACGGTTACAAGACCATACATTTCTATAGATCCAAGAGTTATTACATCACTCTTAATACAAAACATATATTAAAACTAGTTCGTTCTAATATACCACAAAACAAGAATCAAGGCCACAGTCCGGCCCGCTTCACCAATCCCGGCCTCACCAAGGAGTCTTAGTCGAGCTGTACATCCAGCTATTCTAAAAGGGGGTCCACGACGGATTGAGCTAATGCCCAGTAGAGATAAATTCTACAAGGGCTATTCCCCACCTAAGTGCACATGCAAATGATCATTTCATAGTCAAACCTGACAACGGTCGGTGCATACATGTTGTCTATCATGGAAAATCTACATGCATGTATGAGACGACACTCTACATGCCCCAAGTACCGGAGTCAACCTCCGACCCACCACCTAATGCAAGTGCCAATGGAAATCTATACTAAGTTAGTCAGACTCATCACAACCAGTAGTCTATGTGATATTTATTTAATCGTTTCGTGTCTTTTTGGAGTATGAACTTTTCGGGGTCTCAGCGTAGGTCTCTTACACTCTCGGACATTTTCGGGCTTTCCACGGTGGATACCTTTGTCTAACCCGGGTTTTCGGGCTTTTCACTGAGGGGGTATCTATCCCCTGCTATGACACATTTCATTTCCATTTTGTTTAACAACAGCAGAACTCAATTGGACTTCGATCCCATTCCCGAAACCCACACGATTCAACACGAGCACGGTGCTAAATCGGTACCATGTACACACTCTCATGTAATGTGGGTGTACCGCACACCAATCTGATGCAATTTGTGCCCTTTGCACTCAAACCCATGACCAATGTATAGAAGACCTCTACATGGACATTCTACACACATTACACTATGTGTGTTCTATGAACATTCATGTCTAATACACCTGACATTTCATATATTTAACATACATGCGGTCATGTTAATATTTCACACATTCAAATCGGTACATCACATAAGAATGCACTACATCTTTCTCATTCGATTCATTCATGTCGACACATCATTCAAGTGTGTATTAACATAATTCCAACCATTACTTAAACGAGTAATGCCACTTAATTCATATTCGGAATTTGAGACATAGTATGTCAGTCATACAACCTAATGCATTTAATTATTTCCATCTTTATCACACATATATCACATAATTTCATGTTCAGCATGTTATTCAATTTATGGCAATAACACACATTAGCCATTCCCGGCCATAAATCCGACCATGCTTGGCCTCGGAAATAATTTGGACTTAGTTCAAAAAGTCTAGTTTTTTGTAAATACCACACAAAACATCCAACACGCAATTACTGCGCTCGGGACACATACGAGTCCAAACATTTCGATTTACAAGCGGGTCCAGAAAAGCGAAGTTCGAAACGAACGGACCATTTCTCAACTATCCGTGACCCAGCCCAATGTTCGGCCTACATTTTAGCTGAGTACTTTATCTTATTAAATTCTAGACTCAACGATTTTTCCATAGAGTCCAAGAACGCATGAATCCGAGTTCGGACGAGAAAGTTATGGCCGTCCAAAGTTGACACGGCCTATTCACAAGGGTGTGCGGGAATTTGGGCACACCCCCGTTTGCCATTATGCTCAGGATTTTACTGTCCCGAAACACAATGTTCTGTTTCGGACTAGCTCCCTATGAAACCGGTCTTTGACCCATCACACAATCACAACAAACCACACAACACAAATTTGCTAGAAAAATCGAGCGAAGAAACTTGTAGGCCATTACCTGACCCCTAGGCGTAAAATAACAAAGTAGGAGAAACCTACCTCTTGTAGCGCGATTCAGGGTTCTTTTAAATCCAGAAAGAGTGCCGCTCTTTGCTGTTTATCCTTCATATACTCTTTCTTCCTCTCTTGCTCCACTTCTTTTACTCTTTTCTTCTTTCCTTTTCCTCCCCTTTCCTCCCTTTCTCCTTTCCTTTCCTCCCTTTGTCTTTTCCTCTCCTCCCTTTCTCTTCTCCTTTCCTCCCTTCCTCTTTTCCCTTCCTCCTCCTTCTCCCCCCCTTGCTTGTCTCTACGAACTGAATTGGAGCCCCATATATATAGGCTTCAAAAGTGGCATGCATGTTGACACATGGCATGCCATGTGTCGCCCGACACTCGTTGCCTCGAAATACATGTAATTGCCAGTATCTTGGAATTGTGAAATTCATTTGGGTAATTTAGATTTGAGGCAGTTCGCAGTTACCAATGCGTTTCATCATCCGAGATCTAGAAAAATCTCAACTTTTCTCTGGACTATTCCGATAAATTACTGTTTTACCCCTTTTTTTTAAAAAATTTAAATTTAAATTTTTCATTGGTTTTACATATCAGACTTCCCATATTAATTTTATATCCCTTGAGATTGCCTGCATTATGGTTCCTGTTCACGACCGAGGAGCATAAGTGTTTAGTTGGGATTAGGCCCGTCGATGAATTAAGACCCAAACCTTTGCCTCCTCATTTGATGGTGCAGTGTGGGTTTCTTCATACGTTGCCTCCCACTTTCCCTGTCCAGCTGTTAACAGGTTTATAATCTTCTCATGGTCTGGTTTTCAACCAACTTCTTGAATTTCGAGCCATGTTTGAGTTCTTTCAATTGAAATACTTCATTAATTCTTTTGTGCCCAAAAGGAACACAAACCCCTTGTACATACATAGAGTCCTCCTTCATCTCCACCATATTTGAGTAAAATTCTCTTGCCAGAGCAGCAAAGCCAGGTGCCTTGTTCTTACAAAAGAAATCCTAACCTTTCTTTTCTATTATCTCCGAAAAAGGGGAAATTAGCTTTCCAAACCCCCTCTTGCTGATAAAACCCTTATTAGCAAATAGTTTGTTCCATAAAGCATGAGCCTCAGCAAAAACAAAGTCCTGCTCACGCCGGTTGCTTCTTCATTATGCCTCAACGTCTTTGTCTTTTTGCTTTCCACTTCCTTCCTCGGCTGGTTCTCTCCTACCTCGAGAATTTTGGGCTTACGGTTCTTAATTGATTGTCCCGGAGTTGAGGTTTAGAGTGAACCTCTTCCTCTCCATGAGCATATTCATTCATCATCTCACTTAGATTGGGAACAAGGTTATGGTTTTCTGCCATCGACAAAGTTTTTGAAGTTGGGTTTTTAAGACTCTGGAATCTAGGGTTTTGATATTTGAAGAGAGAAAGAGAATGGAAGATTGGGTGAGGATGCAACTGCATTATGGGTGCAATGATTTCGTTGTCTTATGGAATTTCGCAACACTTATTTCTAGCCCACAACACTAATTATAAACAACAATAAGTACCTCTTTTAATGTTGCGACGCCTCAAACAGAATGTTTAAAATCCACAATTAATGTGATTTAAACAATCCTGGTCGCGACTTACTTAGGTTTGTCGCGACTACAAATGTGGTCTTGACAAATAAAATTGATGTCACGACATACTCTTTTCTTTCTTCAGTCATTCCTGGTCGATACATAATTTCCATTGTCGCCACACTATGTCTTACACCAGTCATTTAGGTTCACACATTATGTTGCGACCCAGGAATTAATGTTGTGACCTTAGTTTGTTCTTGACAATGAGGCTTGTGTTGCGACATGAAATTTTCTTAGTTCTCATGTGTTGATAGACCAAAGAACACATACAAATTTACGACGTTATCACCAAGGACTATTGTCTAGTCCCCGGCAACGGCGCCATAAAACTTGTTGATAGACCAAAGAACACATACAAATTTACGACGTTATCACCAAGGACTATTGTCTAGTCCCCGGCAACGGCGCCATAAACTTGTTGACATTATACTATATAAACCAAAAATCTCCTAGAGTAAATCCTTTTCAAAGTTTGGCCTTGAGTACGTGTGCAGGTGGTGGAGCAAGTAATAAAATGGATTTAAAGTACGAATATCGATCCACGAGATCTCAAGAATTTTAAATCAACTACCCTGACTACTCAATTTCCATACTATTTGGACCACTAAATGATAGTAAGATCCAGCATTAAGGTGCTGGAAAATTAAACGAACAATGGGAAATAACTGAAATGAACAATAAGCTTGAATATAAAGAATAAAGAATAATTAATAATAAGGAAAACGAATAGAAATTGAATAATTATCGTTTAGAGAACGCATTAAGATCAATGCTATTGTGAAGTATCAATTCCTGTTGTCAACTTGTAAATTTTGCTTGTGAACTTCAGATTTCAAAATCTGTCCAAGGCGTTAATAGTTCAGCTGGATCTCTCCACCTTCACATTTCGTATCTAATTTTTGACTGATTCTCTCGAATCTGAGAATTGAATAACTACTAACAGGGACTTCCCTAATTACACAGGTATTTTTCTTTTGCAATACTTCATACCCATTTTGTAAGATTTTACGTACACCTTAGCTCCCCAAGTTATCGGTCAAGTAAGGATATACAACTTCGAGGTTACTCTTCCTCCAATTAGAATAGATCACCCTCTCCTTGATTAGATCTCATTAACACGGGTTGTTGTTGTCGAATTGAGGTGAACTCTGCTTGTTAAATTGATAACTCATTCAGCTCGTTTCTTGATTTCAAGTGAGAAGAGGATTTATCAAGTAAGAAGCTCACAAGCTCATTAGATCTCAATAAGCGAGGTTAATATACCTTGAAAAGTATTCATAACTCAGGTTGTCATCTACTGTGTCACTCGAGAGGACCTCCTTGAAATCGAGCAATAGAAACACTTCTTAATACGGGTATAAGAAGGCGATATTGAGATCAAAACTTCCCAAACCCATAGCAGAAAGTAAATTCATAGCGAAATTCGCAAATTCTTTGGGAAATATGCTCTGAGAAAGATAATTTCGACAATAGCATTCTCTTAATGAAAATTTGGGTTCCTCAATTACTGAATTACACCTCTGACATTCCTGCCCATCATAGAATAAGCTGGCGTTTTGAAGCTGGATAAGCGAATTCGAAATTTATGCGAACTTCAACATTCAGTTATTAATTTGAAAAGAATTGAATTACGCATTATTTAGCTCAACGATAACATCCCATTCAGAAAATAAAAGAATCTAGAACGATAAATCTAATCAATCTCCATATTGGAAAATAAAAGAAAAAGGAAGAAAAACTAAAAATAAAATAAGAAAATGAGCCTTGACTATCCAGTTAACTCTAAATTACGTAGCGCAGCTCTTACTCCTCTTACGGATAGTTGTGTATTTATAGGGTTTTCAATTGGGCCCTAATTCCAATGCAGTCTTTGTGGATTCCAAAGTTAGTTGGCCCATGTTACCGTTCAAGTCGCGACCTCAATTCCTTGTCGCGACATTATCCATGTCGCGACCTCGATCTCATGTCGCGACCTCAACTTCTTGTCTATGCAGTCTTGGGGCCCAGTCATTAATGATGTCGGCGTCATTATCTTGTCACGATCAACACTTGTCTGCGGGTTTCACATGTTGCTCACGATCTTCAGCGGCGTCATTCTCTTAATCGTGACATCGACTAAATGAAATGCATCTTTCAAGCGTTCGCCGATGCTTGCGATCTCGGTCTCTTGTCGCGACATCTCTTTAAGGCTCTGTGGATTTGATCTGGTTGTTCCTAATATCGCGACATCGATATCTTGTCGCGACATCACTTTATGGAGCTTCAATCTTCAACAAAGCAGGTCGTGCTTCGCGACTTGATCTCATGTCGACATCGACTTATGGGGTGCGATGCTTACAGCCAGTGGCTTTTGGTGTCGTGACTTCTGCCTCTGATCGTGGCATCAATAAAATTCAGCTTCCAACGGAATCTTCTGATGTCGCGATCTCGGTCTCTTGTCGCGACATCTCTTTATTTCTTTTCAGCTTTCATCTGAAGGTTCCTGATGTCACGACATCGATCTCATGTCACGACCTCAGCTCATGTCTTCTGCAGCATTCAACTTGTCTTCGGATGTCGCGACATCAATCTCTAGTCGTGACATCAACTAAAGTCTGCGAGTTTTGCGGTTTCTCATGATGTCGTGACATCCGTATGTTCTCCTTGACATCAGCGATTCACTTTGCGTAAGCCCGATCTTAGCCGCCGCCTTATCTTTCCTTTGATTCTTTCTTTGCGTGACATCAATCCCTTGTCGCGACATCACTTCATGCCCTCACAAGTCTCAACTGTTCGTTCCTGATGTCGCGACATCAATATCTTGTCGCGACTTCACTTCATGACTCTGCAGCTTTGAACTGTGGTTCCTGATGTCACGACTTCGATCTCATGTCGCGACCTCAGCTCGCTTCAACTACAATTTCTCATGGCGGTCTCATGTTGCGACCACCGATATCTTATCATCCATGTATGATTGCATCAGATTTCCAGCAATTTCCTGATGTCGCGACCTCGCCAGTGGACTATGTAAACCCAGCGCAACATAAGTTAGCCGGGTTGCTTTCATTTACCCTTCTTTATTTTAACTGCGTTTTCTTTCAGCGATTCTTTGCATTTTTCCACTGCATTTTCTTCTTTCTTTTATACTTCCTGCAAATAACGAATTGGTGAGTTTCTTCATATTTCTGCATATTAATTATTCTTTTTTAGATGAAAATCAAACAGAAAAATGGACTAAAAATAGATGACTTTTAAGCTCATCATCATGTTATAAGTTCAGAACCTTGTCGCGACCTCGAAGTGCATGCGACCTGTCCCGGTCTCACATAAACAATGTTTTATCCCTAACCATTCATCATTCAAATGTTCAACAAATCAACTCATCAAAGCATAAGATTCAATATTGAATTGAAAATCCAATTCCCCAAAACTTCAATCATGCATTCTCTTAAAAAAAAAAAAAAAAATTATTAATCAGAGAGCATTATACTTCCCCTTGTGTTCTTGTGTGCATACTGGAAGCAATAAGTGAAGACTCCATGTGCATTTGTACCCTCAACGACACCTGCAAAAACACTCAAAATTTTTAAACAGTAGAACAACACAAGTCTAACTAAAAACTTAAAATTTTAAACATTAATTGACTATAAGCATAAAAATAAAATATTGTATGGGTTGCCTCCCATGAAGCTGCTCAGTTTTAAGTCCTTAGCTAGACTTGCTGCTATGATTCTCTTGTTTCAGCAAAACTCTTCTTTAACTCAGAACTTGGCCCTAGTCTTCAATTGTCATCCCTCCAAGATAATGCTTTAATATCTGACCATTCACTTTGAATTCTTCCCCAGTACTAGTTTTCAATGTCACTGCCCCAAAGGTTGTACTTGCCATTACTATATAAAGACCACTCCATTTTGATCTCATTTTTCCTGGAAACAGTTTCAGTCTGGAGTTAAATAATAGGACCTAATCTCCTGTCTTAAATTCCCTCCTCAAAATCTTTTGATAATGCCATTTCTTTGTCTTATCCTTGTAAATCCTAGCATTATCATAAGCTTCATTTTTCATTTCTTCCAATTCGTTCAATTGGAGTAATCTTTCTTCCTTAGCAGCCTTAAAATCAAAATTCAATTTCTTGATGGCCCACGTTGCTTTGTATTCCAATTCAAGAGGGAGGTGACAAGGTTCTGAACAATTCTGTATGGGGACATTCAATGGGGTTTTATATGTAGTTATAAGCCCATGTCTGTCGTCAAGCTTTAGAACCCGATCTCTTATCTTTGGAACTACGAGTCTTTTCAAGAATTTTCTTGATCTCCCTATTGGAAATTTCAGCTTGTCCATTTGTTTGAGGATGATAAGCCATACTCATTATGTGTTTGATTCCATACCTGTTCATGAGTTTTTCAAACACCTTGTTTACAAAATGGCTCCCTCCATCACTTATGATAGTTATGGGTGCCCCAAATTTGCTTAGAATATTTCTTTGTAAAAATCCCACAATTGTGTTAGCATCATTTTTGGGACAAGTTGTTGCTTCTACCCATTTGGATACATAGTCCACAACTAGGAATATGTATAGATTCCCAAATGAAGATGGAAAAGGTCCTAAGAAATTTATTCCCCACACATCAAAAAGTTGCACCACCAAGATAACGAGGGGCATTTCATGTCTTATTGATATTTCCCATTCTACGGCATTGATCCTAAAGTTTAACCCACCAGACAATCTTTGGACATGGTAGGCCAATAAAAACCTGATTGGAGAATTTTATGGGTTGTTTTGTCTCCTGCAAAATGTCCTCCATATGGTGATGCATGACATTCATATAAAATTCTGTCTTGTTCACTTTCTGGCACACACCTCCTAATTATCATATCGGCTCACTCTTTGAATAACGATCAGTCAATCATCCTATATATAAATCTGACATTAGGTCAGGGCGATGGATGTGTCAAATGTAAATCCTAATGTAACAAGTGCGAATCTAAATCAATATAGTCATGCAGCTTCTCGTGTGCAGATATCGATCCACAGGGGCAGGTGTGTGACTACAAAGGTTCGGCACAGATAATATCGAAGAGATGATTTTAAAGACGAAGGTGAATATGTGAAAGTACATTGAGTTTAGATTCTAATGAATTATTGGTATTGAAGGCTAGGGTTATATCTCCCTGTCACTTTTTAATGGATTATTTCTTAAGATATTATTATTCAATGTATTTACAATTTGTCAATAGGCGAGGTGATCTTACTTACGAGATATCCTCTCGAGGTATATCCGCCTATCTAAGTGAATAGAGTTGAGTATATCTCTATCTCAACTCAATATTAAGATGTTTAAGCGTTCCCAACCCCAAATGCCGCCCGAGTTCAGGAATATCTCTATTTCTTGAATCGGCGAAAATTTTGCTCTACGAGATCCACTGAATAACCTCATCTCTCGAATCTCGGCTCTCCAGTGTGATTATGCCAATGTTGGCCAGACATCACCATATAATTAAACCACAGATATAGAGCAGATGCAAACAAATTGATAAATACTGAATAAAATAAAGATCCAAACTTTAATCCATCAACACATGACAGGGTTCAACATAACCCTAGAAATAGATCTAGAACATCTTGAATGAAAAGATAAAAATGTTTATTATTAAAAACATCATTCTAATATCCAAAAAATAAGAAAGCAGTACCGTCTCGAACGCTTCTTGAAGTGCAGTGTCATTCTGGCTGCGGAATTGATGCGCGCGTAGTTCGTCGCCTCGATGCGACGTCGCGGCGTTGGGGCGTCGCGGCGATTAGGGCGTCGCGGCGTGGAGCGTCGCGGCGATTGAGACGTCGCGACGTATTGATCGCTCCCGCTCTTTCGATCCCCATTTGCTCCAAAAATTGCTTTGGCGCTCTTTTCGCTCGATGTACTGCGTCAAACCGGACACCGTCATGGTCTAGCCAAAACTATAAAATTACTATAAAATAAACGTGAAAATGAAAGACCGGCGAGTATAATATGAGTGTTTTAGGCCTCATCCACACCCCCCAGGCTTAGTTTCTTGTCCTCAGCGAGGCCGACCTAAGCAGGACACACACACAACATAATGCCACTAACACTAAGGCAGGTGTTGCACATCTTTTGAAAAATAGGAGATCAATTTGGGTGACTCACCACTTTGCCGTGTTTGCTGCCGAGTTCACAAAATGCATACAGATATTTGACTTTCGAAAGTGGTTGCTGAAAATAGGTAGAAGTGACTAGTGCATCAAATCACTTGATATTCAATAGCCTTTCCCAAAGCCCCATGTGCTTATAATGAATGACCTCCGGTATATGCCTAGGTTAGGCACCCCAAACTTGAGCTCCAACTCACCTATTTGGAAGAAGCTAACTAGAAAAGGATAAGGCATACCCACATTTTATTCATGACCAAATACCTAGAGCTTCCTATGTACACAAAATAAATGGAAGAAAACCTAGTGCCAAGAAGTTTTAGCCCAGGAGGTATTTCTGGCCAAGCGGGATCATTGGTGACTCCCCACCGGTTGGTTAAGGGCGCAGGGCATTAAATTCCTTGAGCTTACTTCACGAACACTCGACTAAACTCGAAGGCCCTAGGTTGCGTGAATGATCCATCTTACATCCCATGTAGCGGGCGGTGAAGTCAATGACTCCCGGCCCGGTTGGCTCGGGGCATTAGGCTGCGGGCCCCTCGAGGCTGTGCTCGGGATTACGATTGGGATAATCCACCTTATTCTTATGCGAGATATCTATTTTGTCATTTTTCCTTTCTTTTTCACTTTTTCTATTGTTTTTGTATTTTCTCTTTTGTTTGGGGCTCGATGGCAATCCTCTTTTGATTGGGTGTCCCATCACTTAAATGGTTCGAATCTCCCTAGGTTAGTCGAACTTTAGTAGTTGGTTTCGACACCTATGCATACTCTGAAAGTCATTAGTGTGTGAGTGTGATAGGGTTCTTGCGAACTGGTTTCTTAACTACCCGGGATTGGTTCACTAATCCTTTTCACTTATTCAACCTAATTACCGAGTATCAAACATTGTATGCATTTGATCATCCATGTCAATAGTGAATTCAGTCTAAAAATGATCCTCGACTTTCAACACGGCACACATACACGATTACCTACACATGCAACTACTACATATAAAAATGAATGAACACAAACGCAAGCAAAACTAACACATAAACTGAAAATAAATGAAGCACGCTAATATACAGACAAAACAAAAACCTTTACCTGGCTTACCCGAAACCAAACAAAAATAAACAAAACAAAACCCGTCCTTCCACCCCAAACAAATATCAGGTGTCACGGCAGAAATAACAATAGAGGTGAAGGGACTCCCACGGTGATCGCTGCGGTGGTGGTGGTGGATGGAAAGCGGGGCTGAAGCGATACGTACTGCAAAGGCTATTATTCTTGAATGATGAATCACGATTGGCCCGGGGTGTCGCATATCGGCCGCAGTAAGAGCCTCCATATCACAGTAATGACGAGGCGGTGCTCACAGGTCTCATCCAGAATGCGTCGAAGCGCTCGGTGAGTGAGCTCACCGGGGTCCTGGTCGAATTGAAGAATTTGGAGGGAGGCTGCCGTGGAAATTTCTTTGGGATGGTGGTGGAGTGGGTGGGACGGAGCGTGAATGTCTCTGGGGATCGCGGGGAAGCCATAACAGGCACGATAATCATGCGGCTCATCCTCGTCAGGGCTCATGACCTGAATCATAAACCCCCTCGGGTTGGGACACGGGTGTGTCAGCTTGGCCAAATAGCCTTTATAGGGTGGAGCCAGGCCTCATTATCGTCGAGGGGCACCCCGGCTTGTTTGCACAAGCCAAAGATAAGGAAGGGGTGCCCCAAGTTCATCTTGGCATCCCGATTATGGAGGATGGCATCCTCGATAACCTGCCCTACATCAAAAGGAATATCCTGTAAGATGGCGTAATTGGCGGTAGATTTGTGATCACTTCACACCGTTCGTCGTCGGAATGAAAGACCTTGACGTGATGAAGTGATGCTAGACCTTAGGATGAAGGCCAAATGCTTGGCCTTAAAATTGACATGGCGCTATTGATTTCCACTCACCCCGGAGCCATTGGTCAATACGCGTATAACACCTCGGGGTGGTCGAGTTGCTCGTGGAGTCGATTCGAATGCCTCACGAAGGACATGCTCGGGGCGTAATAACTATTGATCGACTCCGCACTGAAGTCGACCAAAATGCCCGCACCCTGACTTTCTTCAAAACATGGGAGGCGAGATTGGCGTAGAACTCTCGCACCACACTCATCGCTGCTGGATGAGGTGGTTGGCACAAAGCACGCCAACCCTTAGCCGCAATGGTCTTGCGGAAGAAATCATCGGGGTGGTGAAACCCCTTCTCCTTGATGAATGATCGGTTTTGCAAATGGTGCCATGCGTCGGCGGCCTTTCGCATTCCTGAAAGCTAGCATGATATAGTAAGTGGGGTCGGGTCCTCACGGCTGGAGCACTCGCAGCGTCAATTTTGGCCTCTTGCCAGACATTAGTCGTAGGGGTCGGAATGTAAGTGGTGATAGCACCACTGACCTAGACATAAACACAAACACCTAGTAGGCACTTCAAGAAATCGAAACTAACTAATTTCCTACTGACTCAAACACCCTAATAAACCTAGTGTGAGCAAATGGGCACTATAAACCCTTGAACCTCGTAAGCAAATGCTATCCTAGAAGACCACACCCAAGCTAGAACCGAGCACAGTGTGGTGAAAATGCCCGCGATGACTCGGAACGGATGGAATGATGGCTTCGTAGGCGCCTGATAATTGGTCGGAGAAGCGGTGTAGAAAGCCTCAGGCGATGAAAGAGACTCCGGCGGGTCGGTGAGGCGGGTGTGCGAGAAGCTAGGGTTTCGGGTAGTGAAGTGTGTGGATGAAGAGCCAAAATGAGCGTTCTTGGGATTCGCGGGGCAGCGTCGACGTGCGGGGCGCGTCGCGACATTGCTGAAGGTGAAATTAACAGCGACCCAGTCAAGAGAACGTCGCTGACGTGAGTCATGAAAATCCGCGTCAGCGGCGTTAGAAATCCACGTTGCGGCGTTAGAAATCCGTCGGGGCGTGAAGGATACAAATTGGCGTGCGGTTAGAGCCCGCGTCGCGGCGTGACGAGAGGAATTGATTGGCGTGCGGCGTTGGGAACCCGCGTCGCGGCGTGGCGAAGAAAGGGTCAATTGGCGTCGCGGCGATACCGCCGTCCGCATCGCTGACGATAAATGATCCGCGTCAGCGGCGTGGCGAAATATGGATCCGATGTAAATTTGTGCACATTGATGATCTCTTGATCGGAAAACCCTCCCCCACTCATTTTGTGACTTTATGGACTTGTGGTACACGGCTTGAGCAGATCATTTGGCACGTCAGCGGGTTACGAGAGTCATGAGCAATTAGAAACACCGATTATGGAGAGGTTGAAACCACATATTGCGAAAATAAACAATAGAAATTGGAACTAAGAAAAGAGAAAAGTTTAGAAACACTTGGGTTTGCCTCGAAGCTATGTTTAATGTGATTAGCTGGCGACCTGAGTCGCAATGTGCTCGGGAACCCGGGCTGCGCAGTCTCTACGACTACATCTTGTCTCTTCTTTGTCAAAGGAATGATTTGCTTGTGCCTTGGGAAGCTTCGCGCCTCCATATCTGGCTTCAATCGTTGGGTGGTATTTGTAAATGTGCCTTTCTCGGGATGTGTAACCACGCTACCAGGTGTGAAAAGACCTTGGTCCCTTGTAGGCAGGACCATCGAGACTTCAATTTCCACGGAAAAAGCTTTGGGTGGGAATTGATAGAAGAGACTGTTGTCGGCGAACTCTTTCTGGTGATGTGTTTGTCGTGCGGGCTTTAGTCTTTCCTTACTCGTCTGGGAAGTTTTCATAGGCTTTGTTTACGAGATTCATCAGTTGGTAGGTTTGAGTATTCGTTTCTTGGCAATGTATTATCCATGTTTAAGCGCCAGAGTGGCCAATGGGCGGTGCTCCAATTCCCTTTGGAAGATGACCGCTTGCCATAAGCGATTACGAATGGTGACATACCCAAAGGAGTTTAATCTTTGTACGGTATGCACAAGATTGCATCGATCCATCTTTTAGACCAATCTTCTGGAGCCGTTAACTGTCTTCTTGAGAATGTATTTGATTTCGATTTGATACCTCACCTTGTCAGTTTGAGTATAGGTGTATCAGAGATGTACGATGGTATCTTCGATCTTTTGCAAAACCTTATCAATTACCTTATTGTGAAATGGGTGCCATTCTATACGTGATGAGGCTCGAGGAGTTCAACGTGAGAATATATTCTTTGCCTTGAGAATTTGAGTCACAACCTTATCATTAGTGCGTGTAGAATTCCTTCCACCCACTTTGAGACATGATCTCGACCAACAAAAGTATACAAGTTCTTGATGAAATGGTCCACGTAAATCTATCCCCAATAAATCAAACAATTCTACACTCCAAGAAATGGGATGCATGGGTGGCTCGTCCTTCTAGAGATGTTTAATTGATTGACATTGTCACAAAGTGAAACTGAATTGATGAATCTTTAAACAAGGGACCAGGTAAAAAGCCAATTGAAGCACCTTAGGCTGCTTTGTTCTACGGCCACCAGGGTACATACGGTAGGGAGATGTGTGATGGTTTAGAATCTTGTGCATTCATCTTGACACCATCTCTCATGTATCTGATGAAGCCTGATGTAAGTAAGAATTGGCTCTCTGATAATAAGTGTTTCACAGTGTAAGAAAAACTCTTTTTTAACAGAAAGTTAAATTCAGGAGGGACTACTTTGTACAAATAATTCACCATCTACGGGCCATGGGGCTTGCCCTCTTTTTCCTCGACAGCTAAGGTTTCGTGCGGAAATTCGTCATTCTTTGGAACATCATCCTGCGGCCCCTTCCGGTCGTGAAAGATGTCAATTGCTACTAGGTTCGGTGCAGCACGTATTTAATTTCTACATGGTGCATAACAAAGGACCCACGAATTAATTGGGGTTTGCATCTTTCTTGGTAATCAAGTACGCCATGGCGAGAATGATCGGTGTGCACCACGACCTTAATACCAATCAAATATGGCCTAAACTTGTCAGCCAAACCTAATGGCCATGGTTCTTCTGCAGCAGTAATAAGTTCATTGAGTCATTCAAGGTTCTAGCATAATAGATTACACGAAGATTTTACTCGTTTTGCCCAATTGCCCCAATCATTGAAGTCGGCGTCACATGATTCAAACTAGGAATGACCAATCGTTACCTGACAATAGGGCTGAAATAAACATATCCTTCAACACTGAGAATGCATGCAAACATTGCGAATCAAAGTCAAATGGGATCCTCGACTAGAGGTTAGACAATAGTTTTGCAATCCGTGGAAAACTCTTGACGAATCCGCCTCATAAAATCCGTTAAATAAAGGGCCTAGAAAATCAATCCCTTTACCGACGAGGGTGGAGGCAATCTTTCAATTGCTTCAATCTTTCGCCCTATCTACCTCTATCCTCTTGTCAAATCCGATGTCCAAGGACACACCCTCAGACTCATAAAATTGGCACTTCTTCCCAATCAGTACTAAGTTTGTCTCTTCACATCCGTCGCATGTTCTCTCAAGCTCTACAGCTTGTCAAATGAATTTCCCATTAACAAAAATCAGCCCATAAAGATCTCAATTGTCTTTTCCACCATGTCTCGAGAATATGGCCATCATACACGTTGAAAAGTACCCGTGCATTGCACATCTGGTGCGGCATCCGGTCAATGCGAATGCAATTAAGGTTATTGTGTGACGCCAGTTCTCTCCCGATCTCGGGAGCTATGGCAATTTGCTGTAAACCTAATATCCATCCAAAAGCAATAATATTCATAACCTACTAGTCGATCGAGCATCCGATCTAGAAACCAGAATGGAAAGATCTTTCGAGTGGCCTGTTCAGCCTTCCGATAATCAATACAAATTCTCAACCTTGTAAATCGTTCTGCACGTGCGTAAGATGTTGTTTTCAGTCCCCGCGACAACTTGTTCCTCCCTTTTCTAAGATCACCGAACTGGCTTAATGTATGCACCGTCTTCGAAAATGGGATAAATCACCCCGTTGTTCAGCCATTTTAGAACTTCACGGATGCACTCCTTCATTGCTCTGATTTAACCCCTCTCAAGGCCCACCGAAGGTCATGTCCCTCTTCACAAATACGATGCATGCACATAGAAGGACGAATCCCTTTAGATCAGCCAGAGACCATCCGAGTGCATGTTTGTGATCTCAAGGACCCTAATAACTTCTTCCTTCTAGTGTGGCCAAAGATGTCGGCATAATCACGGTAGCGTAGGATTCTACCCCAAGGTATGCATACTTCAAATGGCTGTAGAGGTTTTTGTTCCATCTCGCGCTAGCTCAATCGATGACCTGCTTTAACTCCCCTTCGCCTGCAGATTCAAGTATTTCCATTCATTAGTCCGAAAGAGTCCATCCATTTAACATATTCTTCTCGCCGCTGTGTTCTCGCACTATCTCTCCACTAGGGCTAGTCTCCAAAGGGTCAAGTGAGACCACTTTGGCTGTACACTATACCAACCATTTCTACATGAATAAGTATCACTTTCCGTCTGGTGTTCCACCGCTCAAACACGTTGAACTTTACTTCCTCTTCTTGTACTCCCGGGCCTCGCTTCGCCTCCAGACATCAATCATCACTCGCCAGCTTGCAAGAAATGGTCTTCCCAAGATTATCGGTATTTCTTTATCTTCCATGTCCAAAACAATGAAATCACAAGTAAGATAAACTGCCGACCTTTAACTAAGACATCTTCATTACTTCTCCTTGATGTTTCCAAAGATCCGTCATAGTCAAGAAAGGATCAGCCGGCGCTTCTCCTAATCCCAAACGCTGAAATGGATAAGGGCATAAGATTAATGCCGGCACCCAATCACATAGCGCTTCTTCAAAATAAGATTTTAATCAGGTGCGGATAGTGAAACCGCTTCGGTCCTCGAGTCAGAGCAAGCTTTTCCTTCCAAGGACGGTAATCGCATTCCTGCTAAGTTCACTGCTTCAAATCGCCTAATCTTCTCAAGCGGACAAGATGTCTTTCATGAATTTTTTACATAATCAAGTATCGTTTGTGGCATCGCTATAAATGGGATATTTTGATATGCAAGTTTTTAAACACATCCAAGTGAATTTCAGGAATTGCTTATCCGCTTATGCTTCGAGACGCCGTGGGTAAGGAACCGGGTATAGCCGTCTCGGCTTCCAGAGTTCTCTCGACGACTGCTTTCTCCCGAGGTCGTCTTTATTTGCATCATCTTTTTGTTCCTGGTCGAATGACTCTCGCCCCTAAATCGTTTCTACGACCGGGGCAACCAGATTTCCAATTCTTTCCCACTTCTCAAGATAAATCGCTTAACATGTTCTATTCCCATCTCGGTTTACCGAATTGTTTTCGTAAGGGCCCCGTTGTCTTTCACAGAGTCGGCGATTCGCCTAAATTGCGGCCTCCAAACTTCTCACCAGGCCGCTTGATTGTTCAACCGGTTGCTTCACGCATGTTCGCTTTAGTCTCATTCACGAAGGCAGCGGGAAGTTAACATCAGGTGCAGCTTCGTTTCTCAAACGAACTTTTCAGGGTGGTTCTACTAGTCCTGCCTACAACGATTGTTCGATTTATCCCGCCACCCATATCCTGATTGTTCCGACCATTCTCGGTTCTCGATATTACGCCAACTGGGCCGCCCCGATTCGATCTCATAACCTGCTTTCCCATATGGTCCTCACTACGTGATTGATTTTGATTAAACCTCGACACGCATCGGGCTCGTCGGCACGTAGGATTTCCGACCGACATTCCGCGTCACTGCGCGGTCCACCACAATTCATAACTCCCATGGGTCGGTCGACGCATGCCTGCTGCCTGCTATCTATTTAATCAAGTTAGTCACCGTACACATGATTCACTCAGATTGTTGAGGACCTCATTATCTGTGCCACCCACCGTGTTTACAGTGTAGCCTTCTCTCTAGGCCATTGATTAGTGTTGGTCGCAGCATCTTCTAAGATTTCATAAGCTTGGTCTGTGGTTTTCATTAAGGTCCTCCGTACCGGGGCGCATCAACTATCGCTCTAGTTGCATTTCTCTCGCACCATTATAGAAGGTGTGGACTGCATCCATCCGGGTCGGGCCTATGGTGTGGGCACTCCGGCACACCGTGAAATCTCGTCCCATGCCTCCGCCGTGCCCTCCCCTCTAGTTGTCCAAAGGTATCGGATCTCTCAAGACAAGTCAGGCAATTTTCACAATAAAAGTTAACTTAGTCGTAAATTTTTGCACTAAATCATTCCATGTAGTGATTGAATCGTGGTCGACCGGTTAACCAATGCTCGCCTCTATCTCCAAGGAAGTGGAATAATCGCAACCTCGAGAGCTTCTTCGTGAACTTCATCAGATTTGATAGCATCGCAAAATTCAAGGAAGTTAGTCAAATGCATGTCTGGTTCTCATGGGGTAGTCCATGGAACAAGATATCTGGGCATCCGCATCATGGACCGACTTCACCAAACGGTTTCGCTTAAATGGGTAGTCATTCGATAGTCGGTTCAACAATACCGTGGTAAAACCAACTCATCTAGGTAAAGCATGAAAGCGATCATCCTGGTCGTATAAACTGGCCTGGTGCTTCGATTCTTCCTCGTGATTCCCATTTCCGCCTCTCTCGTGGTTCACTGCTCAATGCCAAGATTTTGTTCTTCGCGTTTTCCATGATTATTGGATTTAACTGCTCGCTCTCGCTTCTACGCAATTGCGCGTAAGTCTTTCGCTCAGATCAAATGTGTTGTTAGTTTGATCCTTGATGTCGCACAAATTTAATTAAACCTACAATCGCAATAAATAATACGAACCAACAAAACCAAATTACCGCGACTTGTAAAAATAAACACAAGTAAAGAAAATTCCGTATCAATATCTAATTGCTTAATTCTCATATCAATCTAGTCAACACTAAGAACGCGCCCAAAAACTCGACAGCCGAAAAACGCGCTATGTGTAAAATGTACGCCTATGTGCTGCAAGTGCACACGTCGCCCAAGTA
This sequence comes from Tetrastigma voinierianum, assembly GCA_016808115.1. NCBI lineage: Eukaryota > Viridiplantae > Streptophyta > Magnoliopsida > Vitales > Vitaceae > Tetrastigma > Tetrastigma voinierianum. Next base: position 249,879 of record JAEQBH010001320.1, read on the forward strand.
ATATAGTACTCGGTACCTGATATCGATCCACAGGACAGTATCACTACAAAGGTTCGGGGCTTTAGATAATATCCGAAGAGATGATTTTAGGAACGGCGCGACATGTGAAAGTCGATCGAAGTTTAGATTCTAATGAATTGGTATTTGAAGGCTAGGTTATATCTCCCGCCACTTTTAATGGATTATTTCTTCAAGATATTATTATTCAAACGGGCGAGGTGATTCACTTTACGATATCCTCCTCTCGAGGTATATCCGCCATCCCGTGAATAGAGTCGAGTATATTCCCATCTCAACCCGCATTCTGAGATGTTTAAACGCTCTAACCCCAAATGCCACCTTCGTGGATCGACATCTCTATTTGCCGAATCGACCGAAAGTCGCTTCTACCCAGATCCTCAATAACCTCATCTCGAATCTCTGGCCTAAAGGTGATTTATGCCAATGTCACGTGACATCACCATATAATTAAACCACAGATATAGAGCAGATGCGAACAAATTGATAAATACTGAATAAAATAAAGATCCAAACTTTAATCCATCAACACATGACAGGGTTCAACATAACCCTAGAAATAGATCTAGAACATACTGAATGAAAAGATAAAAATGTTTAGTATTAAAAACATCATTCTAATATCCAAAAAAAATAAGAAACAGTGCAAATCTCGCACTTCTTCGGAAAGTTCGTGTCACTCGCTTCGAATTCGCGGCTCGCTCGCCACGCCCCGACCATCCCCTTAATTTCGAAAGTCATTCAGACTTTAAATGATAAGGTTCAGATTCGATTCGACGCCGCTGACGCTGGTAACGTCAGCGACGCTGAAACGCCGCCGACGCTTTCCACTTGTTGACTTCGTGATTATCAATTCGAATAGCCGCGGACGCTAGCGCCGCTGACGCGGGGACGCCGCGCGACGCGGGGACGCCGCGCGACGCGGGGACGCCGCTGACGTGGGGACGTCAGCGACGCAAGGGATCGCCGCTGATGTCGGGACCGCGACGTGACGCCTCCCCCGCTCTCCGATCCCCATCGCTCCAAAAAATTGCTTTCGTGCCGCCTTTCGCCCAATGTAATTTTGCATCCAAACCGCATACCAAATCGTGAGTCTAGCCACAAAAACTATAAAATTACTATAAAATAAACGTGGAAAATGAAAGACCGGGACAAGCGAGTATAATATGAGTGTTTTAGGCACTCATCATTAGTCCTAACTTTTCATCAGGTAGCCACTCGTGGGCATAACTCCACAAGCTAGAAAATTTACAATGTCGCATACCGTGGTGATTGGAATGACAACCTGAATAACCGCTTCATCCGAAAGCCGCACTGCCTCTCTCTTTTACAAGAATTTTTCAATTATTGACAAGTGGTCAGTTATCACATTATCACAACCCTTTCTGTCCTTGATCTCTAGGTCAAAATCATGCAGTAACAATGCCCATCTGATCAGTCTTGGCTTAGCTTATTTCTTTGTCATCAAATATTCAATTGCAGCATGATTAGTATGGATGATGATGACATGGGATCCCAATATGTATGGCTTGAATTTTTCACATGCAAATACCATGGCCAACATCTCTTTTTCAGTAGTTGAGTAGTTCTCTTGAGCTTCATTGAAGGTTTTGTTGGCATAGTATATGGCCTTAAACATCTTGTCAGTTTTTTGTCCCAATACAGCTCCCATTGCATAGTCACTAGAATCACACATAATCTCAAATTCCTTATTCTAGTCTGGTTTGGCCATGATGGGAGCTTCAACTAATTTGGATCTGATCTCTTTAAATGAAGATTGGTAGGATTCATCAAAATTTTAAACTTCCGTATCCTTTCTAGTAGTCTGCCAATGGTCCTTGCAATTTTTGAGAAGTCTCTAATAAATCTTCTATAAAAACCAGCATGTCCCAAGAAACTTCTTATTCCCTTGATTGTTGTAGGTGGCAAAAGAGTCTTTAAAATGGAAACCTTTGGTTGGTCTACTTCCAGCCCTGTTGCAGAAATTCTGTGCCCAAGGACAATATCTTCTATTACCATAAAATGGCATTTTTCCCAATTCAAGGCTAAATTCTTGGCCCCAGCACCTATGGTAGAAGTACTCCATTCCCAAATTCTCACAGTAATGTTCAAAATCGGATCCATAAATCGTGGTAAGTCATCCATGAATATTCACAACCTCCTTTGCCAAATATGAGAACATGTGACATCATGCATCTTGAAATGTAGCAGAGTATCGCATAACCCAAATGACATTCTTCTAAAAGCAAAAGTACCATAAGGGCATGTGAAAGTAGTTTTCTTACTTCCCAGTAATAAAGAATTTGGTTATATCCAGATATCCATCAAGAAAGATAGCGAGGTGTCCTACCAATCTATCCAACATCCAATGAAGGTAGGGGGAAATGATCTTCCTAGTTGGCAAAGATTCAATTTTATGTAATCTATGCACACCTCTATCTTGTTACAACTAGAGGAATTAGGTTCATCTCTTCATTCCCGATCACAAAGTGGAATTCACCCTTCTTGGGAATCACATGAACTAGGCTCACCCACGGGCTGTCTGATATTACATAAATAAAGCCTGCATTAAACCATTTCATCACTTCCTTTCTACATAACATCCTTCACATCGGATTCAGCCTCTTAGTGTTCAATTGAAGTCTTGGCATGATTTTCTAGTAGAATTTTGTGCATGCAAGTAGAAGGACTAATACCTTTGAGATCTTCAATTGACCAAGCAATTGCTTCCTTTTATTTCCTTAGAATCTTTAACAGCTTATGTTCTTCATTCTCAACAATGTAGCTGGCTATAATTACCGGTTTTGCTCTAGTTCTAAGAAAGCATATTTCAGATGACTAGGCAATTCTTTCAATATTAACCCTTATGTACTAGTTTCTTACTTAGTCGCTTTCTTTTCCTTACTACATGAATTCTCTTTACTGTTTTCATTCAAACTCAAGACTGTTTTTGTATATTGCAAACTGGAATGCAACAATTCATAATCAACACTCTTAAGATACTGGAAATTCATCTCATTTTCATTGATAGAATGTTGAATGTTACAACTGGGAGTTCAAATTTAAAAACCTGATGGGACTAATTTTTTTTCTACAAATCCACACAATTTTCTTCATCAACATCGACCGTGTTAAGCTTTTTGTTGAGGTTAGCACGCTTCATTTGCAACTCTCAAGGTTAGCCTTCCACTGTACATCGTAATCAGTAAGGCCCAGTTTGCTAAGAAGGGTCTTCCTAACAACAAAGGGACATGTGTGTCCTCTTCCATTTTCATGACAACAAAATCCACAGGGAAGATGAATTTCCCTACCTTGACTAGTACATCCTCCAGGACTCCTTCTGGTTGTGCCATCGACCTATCATCAGCCATTTGCAAAGTGTAATTGTTATCGAGTAAGTCTCCCCAAACTCAACCTGTACCACTCGATATGCATCAAATCGATACCGGGCAACTGAGTCACAAAGCTTCTTGAATTCATATTTCCCAATTGTGTAGGGAATGGTAAAGCTGTCAGGGTCTTTCATCTTAGTTGGTAGGCTCTTTTGAATAACTCGCAGACCGCATGTCAGCAGCGCTAGGCTCACCACTCCTTCCTCAACAATTTTCTTCTTTTCGGCCAAGATATCCTTTTAAATTTGTCATAGTCACATTTGATTTATAACATCTGCAAAGGAATGCGTTAATTTCATCTTCTTGAACATCTCCAAGAATTTAGAAAATTGTTCCCCTCCTTCTTTCGCTTCTTCAAGTCTTGGAAAGGAACCGCAAGTGCATGTGGATCGAACCTTTCTTTCTCGTTGTTGCTCATAGTTTTTCCTAGCCGCCGCCACTTTATTCCTCACTTCGCAATCAACTCGTAACCCGTCTTTTCTTTCCGCCTCTTCTTCGCTCGCCTTTCTTTCTTCTATTCCCATCATGCTCACCCTTGCCACTCCTCGCCTAGACCGCCATACAAATTCCTTGATTCTTCCTGGGTGTCAATAGGAAAATCAATCCTTCTGGTCTTGTTCTCGCAAGGCTGAGTGTTACCTAACCTGTTTCCAAGTTCTTAAGTGAAGCATTGCTTGCTTGAAAATAGAAGAAGCCGATTTAAAAGCCTTCCAACTTAGAAAATTTGTATTCATAGATATTTAGCAGCTTTTTGTTGTCCCCCATGAACTGCAGCATTTGCTCCTTAAAGAACCGAGTCCTCTTCTGACCTTGATATTCATTTCTATTCTCTCCTGTTGTCAGTTGTCATGTAACCTCGTGGATTATATCCTGCTAAAAACTTGCCCATGTCTTTTAGGCCTTGCAGGATGTTCCTCCACCATATGAGAGAAGCTTCCCATGGCCCTCAGCCACAAAGGTGTGTAGGCAAGTCAGTTAGGCTTGAAATGGTAGCTTCTCTGTTCATTCAAATAATTGGCCTCCTCAACTTTATAGGGATCCTCAATAATTAGTCCTCAACACTTCTTCTGACCCCATCTTCCCACTACCCAATTCCCCATGAGCATAGTGAATTCTTTCTTGATTCCCGACTTCAGGTATTATCGCATCAAGTTTCGTCTTCCATAAAGTAGTCATTTTATCGAGTCAATAATCCCCACTCCCTTTGTTCTAATTGCTCCTAAGATTCGGGACATGGAGCCATGTTGCATTTTGCCGTGCCCTATCACCGCGGCTTCCTCCTGTGACTTCTTCGCTTAAATGCCCCATAGCAGCCGCATCTGCGATACCCTGGGGGAGGTATCATTTCAGTGGAGCTGCAGACAATATCCATTCGGGTGTCTGTGTCTATACATGCATAGGGCACCTCTTCAATGTACTTTTGTAAATTCTTTCCTGCATGATATAAGCTTATCCCACCCTGCTTGAACACAATGACTCCTCTTTCTTCTTCGTCAGGAGGATAGGAAAAAATCGCCTGTGCAAGCTCTCCACCAACTCTTCCCATGTATTAATTGAGCCATATGGCAATGATTCATACCAAGTGGCCGCAATATCTCTTAAGGAAAAGGGAAAGAGATGTAGCTTGATTACCTTTGGTCTCACATCGTTTAGTTTAACTGTGTTGGCCATCCAGAGGAATTTGCCCATGTGCTCATTAGGATCTTCAATAGGATGGCCTGTAAATTGACTCAAGGCACCATCATGATCACGCAATATTGTTTAGCCAAAATTGTTAGCCCTAGGTTGTCTAATCACACATTCTTCTTAGATACATCTCCGGTCCCGTAAATCCTCCATTGTATCTTGCACTGAGGCCTTTTCTCATTGTTTATCGTTTCAACCGTCTAACCCATTCTTTCATCTACCATAATCATTGCTTTCTCGCACTCGACTTTCCTTAAGTTCCTCAATGTTCTTTCCAATTCAGTATCTAAGGGAAACATATCTGATTCTGACTTCCTATGCATGAAATAACTTCCTAAAATGGAAACATATTGAGATTAATTGGAAACAAAGGGTATTAAAATCATATATCCTTTTGTTTCCTAAAAGATCAGCTTATGCAACTACTTCATCACAAACTGCTTTTTGTGAATTTCTTTTATAAATAAAGAAAATGTCCAAATTAGCATTTCTCTCTTTTGTTAGAATATTGATTTATTCAATCCTTTCAATCCCCTGCAAGAATCTGGCCATAAAACTTGTTTTCCAAATATATGTACTAAAGACTCAATTTTATCACCCTTTCTCTACCGGAGCTTTACACCCCCTACAATGGACCAAAAATTGAAGCTAATTGTTTGAAAATTAGAAATGGTTTTATGTTCGAAATTATAAAATGAGTTTAGTCTAAGACACCGCAAGTGCAATGCGTCATACAAGAAAATCGGGATGCAAGTCAAGATATCATTTCGTGAGAGATTGATAAGAATTTTGAAATCAACTACCCTAACTACCAAGATCCACACTATTTCGCACTCTCCTTGTAATGGTTTGAAAACTCGGAATTTAAAAGACGAGATAATCCTATATTATATTCTCCTTAGCTTAAAATAAAATTTGAATTAAAACAAATATAATAAACTGATCGAATCACCGCTAGAAATGAACATCGATAAGGAACTCACAGAAACAACCAATTTTTGCATTATAACTATTGATTTTCTAATCCCGATTTTGATAATGGATTTGTTTACGCTTAATAATTCTAATCTATTTTCCACACCATTCACTCAGAGATCCTCGCTTCTTTCAAAGACATGGATCTAATCGCTACTTGTATTCGGAACACTCTTTAATAAGATCTGGGTATTTTTCTTTCTCAATACTTCTCTGCACTCCATTTCTTAAGACTGCATTTCTGCACCAGAGACATTGCAAAGCCTCTACAAAATTGGTTGATGACTCCTCCTTTAGATCTGATGGATTTTTCCTTTTCTTTGATTATATTTCGGCTAACACGGGATCGAATCTTTCCATCGGATTGAGTGAAATCGATTATTTAATTTGATAAATAATCCCCTTCAACTTCAATTATGAGTGAATTGGAATTTTATCAAAGTGAACACTCAGAGCTCTTTAGTTCTTCAATAGTAGTCTAATATACCCACAAATTGAATGTTCCAAGCTCTTAGGAATCTTCCTTATCTATATGCTGGGAGGGCCTCTTGGAAATCGAAGCGGGATACAGTCCTTGAAGGGTATTTGATAGTCTTATTAGAACAATTCAAGAACATCAATCAATTAAATCCCAAATCCAGGATATTCTTTCCAATTTATGCAGAAAAGAATAGAACTAACAACAGATCCATTTCAGTGGAAGTTGTGCTTCTTAAATACTGAATTACAATCAACAATGAACGTCCACTGTAACTGTAATAAACTGAAAGAACTGAATTCTAGAAATTGTCTAGACTTCCTTAATTCCAGGCAGTAATTAGAAAAGAGATTGAACGATTTTATACAGCTTCACAACTCAAAAAAGATTGCTGGTTTAGATCCAGAAACAAAAAACATCGAAAACGATTCTAACTAATCTATTCTAAAAATATTCAAGTGAGTCTTCTTCAATCCCCCAAGGATCTGGGTTCCGGAAGAGTTGCCTCCTCCTGATGCAAAGCCACCTATTTATACATTTCCAGTAATTAGGCTGATTCGAAGGCCTCGAAATTAAGTTTAAATTAAATGGCCCGACTCATTCAAGTCGCGACCTAAAAGGGCTTGTCGCGCGGTTTGCGATCCTTGAGCTTGCGAAGTATGTCGTGACTTCAATTACTTATCACAACCTTCTTTGTTTTGTTTTTGGCAGTAGGGAATTGCGACCTAATGTCTTATGTCACAACATCGTTCTTTGCAACCTTTTCATTTAGTTGTCGCGGCCCAGTTTCTTTGTCGTGACTTAAGTTGTTGCCTATCCCCTTGATTCTTGTTGCGACTAAGTTTTCAGTTACGACATAAGTTTTGCCTAGAGTTTCTTCTTTCTTTGGAATCTTTGTCGCAACATGAATTTTTGTGTCGTGACCAAGTTTAGTTGCCAGTAGTTATGATTCTTGTTGCAACAACTTTTTTCTGGTCTCCAAGTATTTGTGTCGCGACCTCAATTCCATGTCGCTGTGGCTCAATCACTTCCGCTCTTGGAGTTACGTGGCGACCTAGTTTTCATGTAAACCTGATTTCTATTGACATCCACTTTGATTCCTGGTCACAGCTTCCCTTTTATGTTACGACATCATTTGTTTGTCTTCTACCTTTATTCAGGTTGCGACTCAAAACTGCTAATATGTTTAGTTCCTTGTTGCGACATGCAATTTTAGGTCGCAACCAGGTTATATCTTTCCTTCTTTGCACTTTACGCCGCGCTTAAAAACAGGTAGCGACTTGACTATCGTTTTAACTCCCACCTTGCCATGACCTCGGTTCTTGGATTCACGACTGTTTTTTACTTAATTCAGCTTCTATTTCTAGTTGCAACCTAGAAAGTATCCTGATGAATGGTTCCTTCTCACACTGGCACTGGTGTGATTTATTCCTGACTTAGACAGTTGTAATGGCACCAAATTGTTATTTCATTTTCCGTATTGGTGAAATTAAGTCATCATAAACATGCGGTATGTGAGCATGTTTTGTGCGACAACAAGATTCTGTGGGATGCTTTTTCTGAAGTTTAAAAATTGAAACGACAATTCCATAATGGCGACATCCATTGCCGTTGGCGACGGGAGTGCATTGCTTTGGAGTGTCGGCATGCGGGCGATGTTGAACAGATAACTCTTTAAGAAACCTTTTTCTCACATATACGCATCCTGTCTTGTCACAACATTCTTCTCTTGGCTTTGATACTCACTTCTTGTCGTGACCTCGATTTTTGTCCGACACATCTATACGCGAGTGCGGCAACATGCTTACTTTCGGTGCGTGACTTAAAGCGCCTGATATGAGGAATCCTTGTCGCGACCTCATGATGCATGCGTGACCTAGTGCTAACTACCATATATCTTTTTCTTCTTTGGAATTGCCAAGTCTCTTTGTAAAAACGCACAAAATATAAATTTAGTAAGGTTTTCCATAATTACGCGCAAAACCAACAATTATATTGTAACACAGGTCAGAAAAATGGATTTAAAAATCAATGATTTTTTTGCTCATCAGCTACCAAGGCCAAGGCCAGGGTCAATCATCTCTAGGTGGCATATATTTAAAGGCTTACAACAAGCCAGGGCAAGGGCCATATTACTACTGCCATCAACCAGGACACCTGAGCTGGGATTGTTCTCAAAGGCAGGGATCCTAGAGTTATGGGACACCTTAGTCCCAGTCATTAGTGGGACGTACACGGGGCCTTGATTTGTTCTCACCCACTACTATGCCACTTTGGGCCGGAGAGGCAGGTTTCGGTTGCAAAAACATTTTGCATAGAGCCTTATTACTTCACAATCAAGCTAGATGGGCTAAGGCGGAGGAGGTCGAAGGTGAGGCTAGGGCTTCAAGCCGGACTGAGGGACTTAGGAGCGTGTCTATGCCATTACACCGCAGACTAAGATTGCAGATTAGTAAGTTATTCAGGGTATTTTTCTATTCTCACACCTATGGGCAAGAGTATTTTTTGATTCTAGTGTATCTCATTCCTTTGTTATTGCATCATATGTGAAAGAATTGGGCTTAAAAGGTCAAAACCTTGGAAGAGCCGTTACATGAATTCTCCTAGGCCCGGGGTGATAGTGTTCGGATATGTCGGGATTGTGAGTTAAGAGATCTGCGGGTTCTACTCATCGTGGACCTTAGGGTCATGGACATGTTGGGTTGATTTGCATCCTTGGGATGGAGTATTGTTGTACATCGGGTCATCATTGATTGTGATGTAAGAGGGTTACTCCTGCACCCAATTTATTGATAAACTATATTTCGAGGGTAAGCATAGCTCACTGCATGCGCATCACGTTGTAGATGGCACGGACAATTCTGGGGGTTGGGTGATAGAGTGATGAATGCCAAAAACACTCATTACAAAGGCCGGGATTTAAGCGAGATTCGGGATCGATTTTCATATATATATGACCTTGTTTTGATTACTTTTCTAATATTTGTAGTTTTGTTAGGTTTTTGTAGGAGAAATATTGAAAAGTAAAGTGGAGCCTTCTGAAGTCTGAACATGATTGGTGCGAGAATCGGTAACATCGCGACGTTCCAACGTCACGACGTCCCAATGTTGCAACATTGTGGGAAAAACTTAACAAACCTTATCTCTTGGAGAAGCTATAAAAGGAAAGGGAGAATCCAATTTAGGGGGTTCGAAAATCATTTATAGTGCTAGGGTTTGAGGAACTGGAGTTTGGAACAAAGGAAAGAAAACTTGAAGGCTAATCTTAATGAGAGAGACTTGAAGAATCTGAGAGATCGTCATTCCCTTGATCATTGAAGTTTTCTCTATTCTTATTATTATGTCTTGCTTTTCATTTGTACTGGAATAGAACATAATGAGGTTCTAATTTCGTGGTTTAGGGTGTTGGTAGAGATTTGGACATGAATACTATGTTAAAGTGTTAGCCTTTTATAATTCCATTATCTTATATATATATTTGTTTTACCATTAACTCATGCTTGGATGAAATCAACATATTAATTTTTTATCAATCTTAATATGTGAGTGGTTCTTTGTAAGATCTGAGAAGTGAATGAAGAATTAGACATAGTTGTGTTAACCTAATAAACTTGGTAATATAGGATTATCAATAATTAGGAGGCTTAGGAGTTCTTTGCATTCCATGCACCTCTACTGTTTAGGGTTGAGCCAATGTGCAAAAAACCTAGTGGTAAAGGGAGGTTAAATGACCTTGAGAAAGGCTTTAATTACAATAGATAAGAGCCGCCTTGGAGAACATGTGTACTAGATAATGGAATAGAACCGCAACATTACATAGTAGGATTGTCCAACAACACCAACACCTTAACCTCTTTAATTTGCACCATTTTGATCATTCTTACATTTGAGCACACAGTTACATTAGTAATAGTTTAATCTGATTTTAGTTCCACTTAGCCATCATGATTGCTAGTTTGAATATTAAAGAAGTATTATAATTTTGGTACTTAGCATACTATGATTATGGTTTTCCATGTTGATCGATATTTGTACCTTGAGTACATTATATTAGTTGACAAGCGTATACTTGCACAATTAGGCCATTCACACTCTTTATTGCATATCCACACAAAAAACAAAATTACGTAAACGCCTATCAAGTTTTTGGCGTCGTTTCCGGGGAAAAATTTTATTTCATCGTGGTGTTTATGCTAATATCATCACTAAGCACTTCTTTGGTACTTCAGACATTTATTTTGATTTAATTTTTTATACTTTATTTTTTCTTTGTTTTGTGAAAAACTTGCAAGAAATGCGAATTAGGTTTGTATGCGACGGGAACCTACAGAAATCTTATTCCTTTTGGATCTGAAATCGAGAGAGCTTTGAAGAATTACGAGGGACAAGAGAAGCGGCTAGAATGGAACAACTACCTGGGGACCGATGGAAGAAAATAGAAGCGGCTTGATGTTGAAGTTTCGGCTCGAAGGGTAGTATACATCCTGATGCGGAAAATATGGATACTATGTTGCCACCTATCAGAGATTATGGTCGCCCATCTACTGTTACTCCACCCGTGATTAGGAGACCGGGAATACAAGCTAACAATTTCGAGCTCAAGTCCATCACCTTCCAGTTACTGCAAAGAATCCAGTTCCACGGGCTCGCACATGAGGATCCGAGTGCTCATATCTTAAATTTTTTGGAGGTGTGTGATACAGTGAAATATAATGGGGTAAGCGATGATGCTATTTGACCTAGATTGCATTCTCATTGAAGGAGAAAGCCAAGCATTGGCTAATTTTAGAACCGCTAGATTCAATAACATCTTAGGATGACTTATCAAACAAATTTCTGGCTAGATTCTTTCCACCAGCAAAAGCGGCAAAGTTGAGAATTGACATAAGTAGCTTTTATCAGTATGAAGGAGAGTCGTTCTATGAAGCGTGGGAGAGATTCAAAGATTTGTTGAGAAAATGCCCTCACCATAGTTTCACCAAATGGATGCAAGTCCATAATTTCTACAATGAGTCGTCCCACTAGGACTCTTATTGATGCTTCTACTAGAGGAGTGATTATGGGGAAGAATGAAGTGGAGGCTTATCAAATTCTTGAGAACATAGCCTTGAATGATTGTCATTGGCTAGTTGAGAGAGCAGCATCGAAGAAACTAGCTGGGGTGTTTGATTTAGACATGTTCACAAACTTATTTGCTCAAGTGTCTACACTCTCCAAGCAACTACAAGCTTCTCAACAATTAGGTTCTCAATTATCTATGCATAAAGTTGAAGACAGCCCACTAGCATGCGAGCAATGTCATGGACCTCATCCCACCTCTCAGTGCCTAATGATGAATGCCATGGGAGATTTGACTATTGAACAAGCTCAATATGAGCGAAGGAGTAAAATGTAGGAGCCTCTTTCGACAAAAAAAAGTTTGAGGTAAAAGTGAGATATTTGGTAAAAAAAATGGGAGTTTTTTTGTACTTTTCCCCTTTTCTATAAATTATATTGGCACCTTCCCTATATAGACTTCGTTGTTTTGTCTTCTTCGTGATAGAGATACGAACATATCTAGTTCGTCAGGAGTGATTATACGCTAAGTGTTGTTGTCGTCATTTAGAAATTGTTGTATCGTGGGAAGAAGACGTCGCGGAATTCTCAACACCCATGAAGAAGGCGAATTTGTTTTAAGGAGATTATGATTGCATAAGACTCGATCTAATTTCATCATTTGTAGCTTCATTTAATTTCTTCCTCTCATTCTTCAAATTATTTTGTTTCAGTGTATTCGCCGTGTAATTTTGTAACAAACAGTACCTGCCAAGTTTGATGCTTTAAAGAACTAAATGCTGGGACTACAACTACTGAATTTTCAGGCTTCCTTGTAGATGAGAGTTAAAGAAATCCCAAATGTTTGATGGTCCAGAGGAATAATTTTTTACAAATTACAATTTCTTCCTGAAATTGGGATATTAGGTAAAAAAATGGGGGTTTTTTTTCTGGGCATCGTTTCCCATTTCTTTTAATCACAAACTAATTTGTAGAAAAAAGTCATTGATTGTGATGTTTCTTGATTCAGTCAAAAAGCAAAGTCAAATAATGGGAATCGTCAATGAAATGAATCACAAAGTTGAGAGAAGTTATAATTAAGTCTAATGAATTGAAACAAGCACTGAAGGCTAAGATCAAATGCGATATTTATATATATATTACTGCATTCAAATTTGATCATTACAGCAAACACACAAATAGCCACACACCACAAAGGGATCGACTAATTAATTATAGGCATACCACTGCCTTAATAATTAATCAAAATGAATTTATTAGGGGTGAGATGAAATGCAGCAGTAGCAAGGAGGAGGGAGATTGTTATTGGGACGGTCCATATATTTTGGAGAGAGAGTATTGACAACGAAAAGCACAAGCAGGCAAATAAATTTATTTTGTACGGGATAAGGCAAGAAAATCCATGAACCGTTGAAAGGTAGTAGCATCAACCCGATTATTGTGCTGGGTGAAGTATGAGAAGTCTTCCCATTTGAAATCAGAGTATTTCTTTGAGCCTTCTCGGGTGATAAGTTCTTGTATCGGTGAAATCAACTTGTCCTTCTTCGGATTAATTAAGTAAGCGAAAGACATCCTTTTTATGTCAGTTTTCGCCGCAGCCCTATGCACAGCACTCTTGAATATCCCATTAGTTAATGCCTACATATATATATATATATGAAGAAAAAGTTATAATATTAAGTAATTATTAATTAAGATGATGATGATGATCACTAGCTAGGTACTTACCATGAGGGAGTCACCGATGTTAATGACAAGAGCTCCAGGGTGAGGTTTGACATAATACCATTTTCCATTTGAAAATACTTCAAGCCCACCAACTGGGTCTTGATGAAGTATTATCAAACAAGTTGGGTCTACAATGAGGTGGAGTGCCAATGAGTCTTACTAGAATCTGTGCAGACTGGATAGTGATTACATCTCAAAACTGCAAAGCCATCCTCAAAAAATTTCTCACAGGATGAAGTATCTTCTAAATCCAAGCTTATCGCCATGAGTTTAAAAATCTTCAGAGATAAATCCCTCATGGCTTCACAAAAATTTTGGAAAATCCACCTGTAAATCATGTACAAATGCGCAAAATAAATCACGAATTACATTAATTTCTAACTTTATTATATAAATATAAATACATATATAATGATATTCTTACTTACCCTGTCTCCACAAAATCATCACCAACAGCATTCTTGAAGTAATCAACTATCTCAGAGTCTGTTTCACCCTTAAAATGGTAATCAAAAGTGAGCATCTCCTTCAATGGCAACATAGACGAAAACCGATCGGCATGGGCATTACTGTATCCGCCTAACTCATTGACCTTCCTATGCACACTGAGCTTCCTACTCATGGGAAGGTTGAAGAAAGGATCTAATCCGACCTCAGTAGCATGGAGAATATCTGGGTCGACCCCATGATTGATAACTTGGAATAAGCCATGGGTTGTGCAAGCTTCTCGGAGAAGATTTGCAGCATTGACAGTTGCAGCTTCATCACCTTTCAAGAATCCCTCCAAGTCTATTAAGGGTTGATGAAACTCTTCCTTCGCCTCAGTTAAATGTTCACTTGGCCAATAGAACTGCTTCGGAACCTCTTGGTTCACCAACTCCTTCGGATCAAAAACTACAGTTCTATCCTCATCATGCTTCTCCACCAATGCTGGAGCCATTATTGCAATACTTGATAGCGCCGTAAATGGAGTTAAACAACCTACAAAACAATACAAAGAAATCAAATGGATGCAAGGAGGATGTATTTGAACAAACAATTCAACAAATATTTCATAATCTAATTATTCCAAAGAATTCAAAAGTCATATATATATTCCAAGAAATCACCTGCAAGGAGAAGTAATCAATCTTCTCTTGCTTTGTGGCTTCTCGGATGAGTTTAAGCTATTTATACACCTCCCTACCCATCAAAATTGGAAAAATAAACAAAAAACAGGTAGGGAATTAAATATAAAAGAAATTGTCTTCAAACATATTTCCTTTTAAAAAGGAAACATTAAAGGAAAAAAAATTTTGTTTCCAAAAGTGCTCCTTGTCCCTTCACATCTTTTCCTAAATTTTCCTTTCCTTTTAAAGAGGAAACATTAAAGGAAAAAAATTTTGTTTCCAAAAGTGCTCCTTGTCCCTTCACATCTTTTCCTAAATTTTCCTTTCCTTTTAAAGAGGAAACATTAAAGGAAAAAAATTTTGTTTCCAAAAGTGCTCCTTGTCCCTTCACATCTTTTCCTATGGGAAAAAACAAAAAACAGTAAACAAATTAACATTGATATTAATATGTACAGAGGAGTAAAGAAACAAATTAAAGGAAGGCCATATCCTTGTGGACAGCATAGCAGAACCAACGCTACTATAAAAACGTATTTCATTTTAAAGATGGAAACATATATCAATTGCTCCTTATCCCTTCAGGATCTTTCTTAATTTTTGCCTATATTAAAGAAATGTAGAAAGCAGTTACGAAAGAAAGTTGGGAAAATGTAAAGAAAAAAAATTCTAATCATTTGAAATAAAATATTGAAAAAAAAGCAACCTGAATTTTTTTTTTTAAGGACAGTTACTACCTTTAATCTAGAGTGTATTAAAAAAAATAATTAGCCTTAACATTTTTTTGAAACAATTTTATATTTAAATGTCAAATATGCATTTTATTAATTTTTTTTATCATTATTAACATACATACATAATTTTATAAATGTAAATGTTTCTACTTCTACCTTCATCTCTCAGGGAAGATAAGACCTTGTCTCTTTTTTTTTTCACATAAAATCGGGTTGTCTTCAGTTTAGTATTTCAATTGAAATTACAACCTTGATGCAATCAGGAGGGTTTTGAACCCATTCACCAAGACCAGACTCTAAACCGGCTGCTCTAGCTAAGGTGTGAGTTGCCAGGTTCGCTGGCCGAGAAAAAATAAGAGAACTTTGGGGGATGGCCTGACGAAGTTCTTTACAGTACTTTTGGGGCGAGTTAACAGCCAGACAGTAGTTTACGGGTTGTTAATGGCGGGAAGAAACTAGTAGTAGACTGTTAGACTCGAAAATGACCCTTTGGAACCTTAGTAGAGGTAGAGAAAGAACATTTGCTAACAGAGGAAAAGCATTGTCAGAGGATACACACTATTATATTGATTCCTCTCAAGGAAGTAGAGCTCAAAAGGTGATATTGGAAAAACCTACTATGGAGATGACAAGGCACATTAGACCTCTTTATGTGAGAGCATGCTTTACAATGAAGTAAACCGGTATTAAGGTATTGGTGGATAATGGATCAATAATCAATGTGATGCTATTGAGGATGTTGAGAGCTTTAGGAAGAGGCATTGGTGATTTGATTGAAGCAGTATCCTGTCCATCTTTACTAGAGAAATCTATGACTATGGGCGTACTCTCCGTGACATCATTGTGGGTAGTAAGACTATATGGCTTTCTTTGCTTGATTAATTCTATTGCTAATTGCAATGCTTTGTTAAGAAGAGATTTAGTTCAGCTGCCAATTGAAGATGCGTTATCCCTCCCTTCACCAATTCTTGCATTTTGGAAAGGTATTAAGTAAGTATTGTAAATGGACAAACAATCTTTCATTTGACCCGATTCTATGGAGTCTAGTTACTGCATGACCAAGAGTTTGGTCGATAAAATTCAAAGACAAGAAGAAGAATGGGGTTCCAAGAAATATCCATGGGGTTAAGAGATACTAGTGACATTCAAGAGACTAAGGTACTCAAACTTTTTGAAGAAAACTATTGGCTGTGTATTTTCGGGCTCATAAAGGGGCGTCAATCAAAGTCGATGACTCATTATTCTCATGAAGAGAATGCGTCATTGCGTTGCAACATTTAAATCAAATACGTAAGTTATTGAAAAGAGTTGTGAAAAACGGGTTCAAGACATTCACGGGTGAAGTGATTTATGAAGAAGAATCAAATGAAGATGAAGAAATTCGATTTGAAGATTTGGAACTGGCTCCTCCTAAAATGAAGACACAAACCTGAAATTACATGGTCCTAAGGCTTCGACCTTGGCATTGTGGAAGAGCCAAGGATTACTTACATCAGTTCTCTCTTATCCACTAACTTGAAGGAATAGATCATATTGTTATTGCAGGAATTCAAAGATTGCTTTGTTTGGAATTATGATGAGATGCCCGGATTGGATAGGGGCCTTGTGGAACGTGCCGCTACTGTCGGACACAATTCCATCATTCAACAACCATGAAGAATGTCAGGAAGTATAGCAGAAAATGGAAATTGAGAAATAGCAGAGAGTGTTATTGATCTGTATTAGTATTTGCAAATATTGTTCTTGTGATGAAGAAAAATGGAAAACTTCGGGTATATGTGGATTTTAGAGATTTAAATGTTGCTCCTCCTAAGGACATGTATGTGATGTCTATTGTAGACATGTTAGTTGATTCTATTGCTAACAATGATTTTTTGTCCTTTATGGATAGTTTCTTTGGTTACAATCAGATTTTAATAGTAGTATAAGATATACCGAAGACCGCCTTTAGATGTCCTAGCTCGGAGGACATTTGAATGGCTAGTCATGCCTTTTGGTCTAAAAATCTAGGTGCAACTTATCAAAGGGCAATGAGTACCATTTTCCATGGCATGCTAGGCCACCACATGAAAGTATACATTGTTGATATTGTGGTTAAATCTAGAAGAACTAATGAGCTTGTAGATCATTCAAGGAAAAGTTTTGAGAGAACGAGACATCATCAGTTGAAGCTTAATCACTCAAATGTGCATTTGGAGTTTGTGCTGGAAATTTTCTTGGGTTCCTAGTTCGCCAAAAAAGGATAGAAGTGGATCAAAACAAAGCATGTAAATCAACACCTTAATCTCTCAAGGGAAGATAAGACAGCATATTTTTCTTTTTTTGACAGAAAACCGGGTTGTCTTCATTTGTCTTCAGCTGAAATTACAGCCTGATGCAATCAGGAGGGTTCTGAACCCATTCACCTAGACCAAACTCCAAACCGGTTGCTCTAGCTAAGGTGTGAGCTACCAGGTTCGCTGATCATCGAGAAAAAATAAGAGAACTTTCAGGAATGGCCTGCAGAAGTTCTTTACAATCACTTATGAGCGGACCAACAGCAGACAAGTAGTTTGCGGAGTTGTTAATGGCAGAAACTAATAGTAGACTGTCAGACTCGAAAATGACCCTTTGGAACCTATTCTCCTTCGTCCATTGGAGAGCTTTTCGACAACTGAGAGCTTCTGTTACTAAGGCGTCCATGGGTCCCTGCTCTCTATCTGCCTTCGCGGCCATGAAACCACCCGGATGATCACGGGGGATACACGCCATTCCTAACAATCAGTTTTCTTTGAATAAAGCCCCATCAAAGTTGCACTTCAAAAATCCTGGTGGTGGGGGAGTCCACTTCGTGTTGGGAGGTTTCTGTAGGTAATCATTTTGAGGGGTTGGCCTGTCATGGATCTGCCTCCATTGTTCAATGTGCTGCCTGGCAGAGACTAAAACCTAGGCATCTTCTATGCTCTTTCTCTTCCAAATAAGCTGATTCCTTCTACTCTAAATTTCACAACAAATAACAGCCACTAGATGCATATTTTTTTTAGTTAAAATACCTCCTTGATCCTCCCACCATTCTGGCATCTGAGGCATTTCATTGGAGACACATCTGCCTGCCTCCATATGTTTTGAACATTTCTGCATTTTATCAACGCATGCATAGGGTCAAATGTCTTCATTTATTTTCAGCACTTACTAGACATTCTTCTTCGTAAGGCTGCATCGTAGGTAGCAGCCTGCTCCATCTCTCCATAGGAATTCTTTACTTTTTATAACACCCGGTATATTTAATATATGTTTTGTTATATTCGGGTAAGGATTTTGGGAGCCATTAACTTATGCCTTATGATGTTAAGATTACTTGAATCTTAATGGATTTGGATTTTAATTAGGATTAGCAAAGTGTGTTAGATTGCATTTTTATGGCATGTGGGTCAATTATGCAATTAGGTAAGTTAGTGGTTTTGTTAGGGGTTTGTAATTAAGTATGTCTTGAAGGACCACTTTGAAAAGCTTTTATTGATCAGAGGACTGAGTGCAATATCATGCTTTGTAGGCTATGTATCATGAGGTGTGACACCTCATATATGCAAGGTAGGACTCTTGACACATGGCAAGTGCATGAGAAGAGCTTGCCATGTGCCAAAGCAAACCAATCCCTCTGGTTTTGGGATGCTAGACCAGTTTCTTGCTGGAAGTGGAAAGTGCAGGAATTTCTAAGTGAAGGTTCTAGAGAGAAGCTAGAGGAGAAGAGGAGGAGAGAGAAAGAGGCTTGAAGGAAAGCTTGGTTTTGGTGGAAAAAAGTTCACTAAGGTATGTAAACATGATGTTTAGGGGCTGTAGTTGTATTTCTTATGGACTTTGGTTGTATTTTGCTTAAGGATGTTTGTTTAGTAAGACTTCTTGTTGAATACATGAGTAGAAGTAATAAAGTCCCCAATGGTGGGTTAGAAATGCATCCTAACCCTAGATTTGATGAAAGGTGAGTTTGGTGAGACACTAAATTGTAAAGACCAGTTTTGTGAAGATGGCATGTGTGTGTGTCCCAGGGAGGTGTTGTCCGACTTTCCCTTGACCCCATGACAGTGTTTGGCCATATGTTGGCCTGAGGGCCCCAAACTGGATGATTCCTAGTTGGAGAAGAAGCCCAAGACCCTAGCCAGCAGATGTCTAGAAGTGACCAAGAACTAAATGACCTGTAGACCCTTGAATTTGAGGTTGAAAGTCGAATCTGATTATGTCCCTGATACCGGAGCGGTTCCTTTTGTTTTTGAGTCATAAGTTGAGTTATATTGATCCAAATGGAGTGATTCAAAATCCTTCTCAAAGTAGCCACATAGGGGAGTAACTTCATAAAGAAAGTATGGCCAAATTATGGCTCATTTGTTCCCATAATTTTGTCAAAGTAAGGGTGAAGTGAGGACACAGGTTCTGTCCCTATAAAATAGTCTCGGGGAGGTTAGAGTGTAAAAACCATAACTCTTGATTCAGAGGTCCGAATGACCTGATTTAAGAGGCTGTGGAAAGCTAAGAGATAGGGGAACTTTTGGTCAAAAGACCACAGTGAACAAAAAGCATGTATGGCTGGTCAAAATTGTAGTTGAGAAAAAAAAAATAAATAAAAGAGATTCTTTGAGATAGAATTTGAAGCAGAGAATTTACAAAGTGTTGTGTGTGCTGTTTGTGTTACCCTAATAAGGGGTGTTAAATGTTGATCTTAGTAAGTGTAAAAGAGAGTGGACTTGGAGGATCAAGGTTTATGTTGGGAGGTATAAGAATTTGTGATTCGAGTAGTGAAGTAGTAATAAACCAATTGGGTAATTTACATGTAACTGGATTGTTTGAGGCTAATAAATAATGACTATTGATTGCAGGATCCTTTGGAGTAGCCTCGGTTTTGACTTCCTTGGGAGACTTGTGATTTTGAATCCAGGAAGGTAGGGGGATCTTGTAACCTTCTCACCTTATACACTTGGTTTGGCCGTTTTGTGGAAATTTTGTACCCATTCCATACTTGGGCGTGGCGATTTTCTAATGATAACATATATATATATAAATGTGTATATTTTAATATCTGTAGGATTTATTTAGATGGCGGTACATGATGTTTTAAATATCCATGTGTGGTGGTGCTTTTGTGAAATTGTTTTAAAAGCATGACATGAGTATGGGGTATGTGAGAGTCGAATTGATGTAGTGGACAGGACTATGGCTAGTCCACTGGGTTGCTGTAATCCGGAAGGTCGCGAGATATACGGGATGTGGACATATCCTTGGTGGTAGGTAACAATTTGTCTCGTTATACGGGATGGGCATATCCTTGGGTAGTAAGTCGATAATTTGTCGTTGTTTGGAATGATCGGCTAGTCACTGGGTGAAAGCCCAAGAGTCAGCGATGAGGGTGAGATGGTGGCCAGTATTGCATCCATTTGTTTCCACATCAACCTATTATTTATAAAATGCTCCATGTTTTGAGATGTGTTAGATTATTTGTATTTTGAAATGTTTTTATAAGCATGGCTTGTTATGGGATTCACTACTGAGTTGTCGAACTCACCCCCATTATTCCCTCCACCTTAGATGCAGGTACGAGACCAGCTGCATGACTTGAGAGTTGGACTTGCAGGGTCTTGGAGGTTGGGGAGTTGTGTGTCAACCTTAGCATGTTGGTGGTTGGGCATACATTTTGAGGAACATCTAGTGTTTCGTGGAACCTGCTTTGTATATTTTAGACCCGATTCATATATCGATCATGGGTCATTGTATATTTGGCTTGTGGCCATTAGTTTGGGACACTTTGCAGAAAGTTTTGGGATTTTGTACATGTAAATATTATTTTGATAAAGTGTAAGTGTATAGTCTTGGGTGCATCGAGGACTTACCTCTGTACAGATATGTATATATATATTTTGAGACCCGGAGTTGAGTTTTAATTACGTTTCTATGCGATTATTCTAAGTGGAGCTTTGGACTCAGGTTTTGAGGAATTCTGAGGGTTGATACATACTTGGTTTGTAGGGCGGTGGTAACCCCTTTTTTATGCAAAGTGATGTTGGATTTTGAAAGAGTCCTATGTTAGGGACTCATGATGTGAAAAAAAAAATAAGATGGTAAAATAACATAAATCACACCGTGAAAAATGGGGTGTGACACTTGTGATGCGATATGCGGATGGATCTCCGCCCTCCGGCACTGCCCTCCCGTAGAGTGGTTCTTGAGTGGATGAATTTGTAGGCGCTTTTCTTTGCTCCTGTCCTGCCCCTCCTTTCAAGCTGCCAGTCCAGCTGTCTCTTCCGCGATGAGACCAAGCGGAACCTACCGTATCAGATCTCTGTCCCTTGCATTGAAAATGTCATTTAAAATGTTTCTATCCCACCTCATACCATCACAAATCTTGAGAGAACTCACCCTAGCTGCTTCCAAGCCTTGGACTTAGGGAGTTTGGACTGTTGGATCCCCGGGGTCTGGGAGCCATGGCTCCTGCCAGATTCTAACTTGCTGTCCCGAGCCAATACGCCACCTAACCCCAGCTTTAAGTAAGGGGAGAGTCCCGTATATGCTCCTCCATATATAACTAGGGTTTGTACCTAGTTTTGCCTCTATTACCCGCCCTGTAGGAAAATACCGCGCCTCGTAAATCCTCACAACCAAAGATTGAGGCCGAGAGAGAAGCCTCCATTCTTGTTTTGCTACAAGGGAGAGATTATGCGTATGCAGATCCTAATAAGCCCTCATCTTTTAAGGCACACAAGGCATTTATTAAATTCCCTTTCCTTTCTTTGTGATTTACGCAAAGAATTCCGTCATCAAATTCTATTTCCAAACAAGAATGGGCAGAAGAAAAACACTCATCCTAAAGGATGGAGTGACTTGGGACACTGCATTCAAGAGGATTTCTTTTCCCCATCGCGACAAAAACTTTTGGTTCCAACCACACAGTCTCCTCCAAACCTTATCTTTAACATATTCAAAATGGCCTTCTTGTTGCCCCCATGATGGACGGTGTGCTCTAAGTATTTTCCCTTGATCTTAGTTGGCCATGCCCAACATAGAGCACAAAAACTGATTTCGTTTCTTCAAAGGAAATTTTGGCTGAAAGACACTATGGATTTTCTAGAGTTTATTTTCTGACCTGAGGCTTTCTCATGTATTGGCTCAAACAGTCCTTCATGTATTTACATTCCCTCATACATGCTTTGAAAAATTAGTTATCGTCAGCAAGAAACAGGTGAGAAATGGAGGCCTTTCTTGCTATGTTGCAGCTATGTATAGACCCTTATCCTGTAAGTTTCACAGGAGTAGAAGATAACCCTTCAGCACATAAAGCCAAATAAGGAGATAAAGGATCACCTCGTCGGAGTCCTCTTTCTGGATAGATGGTATCGCTCTCTATTCCATTATGCAGAATCTTGTACTGGAGTGAATTCACACACTGCATGACCAAGTTAACCCATCTTACATGGAACCCTAGTTTCAACATTATTTCATGCAGAAATTGCCTTACAATCCTGTCATATGCGTTAGACATGTCCGTTTTCATTGCCACCACCCCATTTTTATCTTGCCTCTTACACTTTATATGATGGCATATCTGGAACGCTATCATGATGTCATCCGTGATGAGTAGTCCCAGAATGAGAGCGCTTTGAGCTTCAGAGATGGTCTCAGGGAGGATGCACTTCAGTCTATTTGCTAGGGACTTTGCAACAATTTTTTAAAAAACATTATAGAAAGTGATCGGTCTCAATTCTGACTTTTCTCAGGCTCCCCCTTCTTGGGATGAGAACAATATAGTTTATTCCAATCTGTTGGCAGCTCCCCACAATTTAGAACTCTCAAGCAAGCCTTAGTAACTGCTTCCCCGATGACATCCCAATAAGCTTGATAGAAACCCGGGTTCATGCCATCCGGCCCCGGGGATTTATTCGGGTGCATAGAAAAGACAGCCTCTTTAATTTCTCTCGCCTCAAACACTTCGGTAAGCATTTGATTTTGCTCATCCGTCAACCTCCTTTGCACGCTTCTAGAATGGGATCCTCTGTGCACCCCAGTAGCAAATAAATTCTTAAAATATCCTACCATTGTTAGATCCTGTGCTTGATGGTTTGATGTAGGTACAGACTCACGAAGAATAAAGAAAGCGAATAAAAGCGAGCGAAGTGCAGATATATTAATCAAGTCTACCAAAAACAATAACATAAGGTGCTATTTATAAGCCTGAAACAAAAATCTAATGGATAATAAAAAATTATAATGGATAAATCCAAAAATCCTAATAGATAAATCCAAAAATACTATCGGATAAATCCAAAAATAAAATTAAATAAATAATTAATAGTAATAAAATTCTTCATTGGACTTGGGCTTCATATCTCGTTTAGGTGCAGATATGGGCCTACTCCATGCTTATCATTCCTCACAGGGTTGAAAAGAACTCCGACTCAGAAGAGTGAAAGAAGGAAGTAGCAATCTGACAATGAAGAATCCAAATGGCAGATCATCCTCTTGTATCGAGGAGTAGCGTAAGTCAGAGACCAGCTGCCATTTAATGAAAACGTGAGCCTTCATCTTTATAACTCCACGAACTCATCATCAAGGATAGTAGCAGCGTCTCCTTAGAAAATGGTAGCGAGGCGTAGTGGGTGCAGTTGCTTCCTTGCTTTCTTGGAGCCTTTAGAAAGCGTAGAAGGCTCAAAGGTGCCTGGTGAGTAGCAAGTCCTCTGTGAAAACAGGGCTAATATCCGTAATAGTTAGGCAAATCAGAAGATATGCATTAGATCTCATTTCTGAATGACCGGAATAAGGGCCGCGAAGCCTTGCGCCAAAGTTTTTGAAAGCGTTTTGGAATTAGTTCGGGGCCAGTCACGAACCATAACCTGTAGTCACCAACGGTAAATTCTTTAGATCTCGATGCACATCGTGGCCGGTTATACTCCTCATTACTTAGAGAAATTTTTCGCTAATCTCGGCATGTAAGTCATGGATGTGTTTTGCAAGTTTTAGGTTGAATGCGCATGTGAGGTGGTAAAGGAACAAGATCGATAGATGTCCCGAGGTGGTGGCGTGCCAATTTGAACCGGACTTTTTTACCGATTAAGACAGTTATGGGGTGTTATAAGCAAACTTGGTTTGTTTAATGAAATTAAATCCCAAACACCTTGTTTTATCTGACCAAACACAAGCATATTTTGAGACTAATTGTCTTACCAGTTTGCCAAATCAGTGAGGATGAAACGAGATGAAAATTTAGAGTAGTGCGAACAATGTCTGGGTTTCCAAAAATAGCTAACAAATTTCACATCCACATCGAATCACGATGGTGGGAGGCTGGCGAAGAGAGAGAGAGAGAGAGAGAGAGAGAGAGAGAGAGAGAGAGAGAGAGACGAGAGAGAGCGGGTTAACAGTATATAAAAGCAGTTTATGACATGTGGAAGCATAAGTTGGTTTCATTACGTGGATAATCTGTGCCATCTTAGAAAATCTGTCAGCAACAACCAAAATAGAATGTGTCTCCTCTGGCAGTCTAGACGTCAAGAACAAAGTCCCATGCTAACAATCTTCCCCAGGTTATGAGGACGGAGTAAGGAGTATATAAACCGAGTGTTTTGTTTTCTTGGCCTTAGCTATCGACATGTTACGCATTTGTGCAGCTATCTAGCAACATCCTTTTCATAGAAGGCGATAAAACCTATCTTCAACCCGATGCAAAATGGTTTTATCCCTCCCAAAATGTCAGCTAAACCACTGCGTACATCTCCCGAATTAATAAATCACTGAAATGATGTGCAGTGCGCACAGATTTAGTCACTTTAAAAAGCAAAATACCCATTTCAACAAGGAAGTCCGGATACTCTTGGCGGTTACCATTACTAACCTCATTATAAATAATACCAAAGTCAGGACATCTGAATACTCATTTCCAATCTATCAAATCCAATGACACTTAAAGGCACTCATACGATGAAGTGTAGCAATCGGTAAGTGCATCGTGACTTTGTTTGATACGAACGATGATTAATCACAAGAATATTCATTCAATTCAACCCACTTAGCATGTCGAGCATTAAGTTTCTTTGTGAGTTTAAATATCTTAAAGCGATGGTGGAAAACAACACAATTGAGTCGGCAACAAATAAAACCTCAGCAGAGCGAGACTACACTATAGCATAAAACTCTTTATCATAAGTAGAATATCGTCTTTTAGCATCATTGAGTTTCACTAAAAGCTATAAATTTGACCTTCTTATTTCAAGCACCACCAATACCTACACACGATGCATCTGAAAACAACCTCAAAACTTTATTAAAATCGAGGATAACTCTCAAGCCCGGGTGCCTTAGTCGTCGACCTTGATTTCTCTAAATGCTGGCTAGCAGCATTAGACCATTGAAACTCCTTATTTTTAAACATTCAGTGATAGGAGCCATAATAGTGCTAAATCCCCTTATAAATCTCTGAACTAAACCATAGAAAACTAGTCTCGGTGATAGATGTGGTTGGGCCATTCACAATAACTCCTAACCTTTTCGGGATCGACTAAAAACGCCATGTTCGAGACACAATAAAAGCTAAGAAAGAAAGCACATAGGGTTGCATAAAGTACTTCTTAAGGTTAACCGCAAGCTTGGCCTCGCGAAGAGTGAGTAAAACTTGTCTTAGGTGCCTTTCATCTCTTCTTTGGATTGACTATAGATCAATATGTCATCAAAGTAGACCACCAGAAATTTACCAATGAGAGATTGTAGGACATGGGTCATAACTCTCATGAAAGTACTAGGAGCATTAGACAAACTAAAAGGCATGACTAACCACTAAAACAAACCATCTTGTGTTTTAAATGCAGTTTTCCACTCATCACAGTCCTAACACGAAGATTTTGATGATAACCACTCGCAAATCTATCTTAGAGAACCAAGCTAGAACCGGTAATAGGTCGACATATCCTCAAAGGCGGGATGGGAGGCTTGGAGTATTTGGCGTGATCTTATTGATGGCTCACACTATCCACACATTCTCAAAATCCATCTTTCTTAGGTGTCAACAAAGCTGGCACTGCACAAGGACTAAGGCTATGCCTAACAAATCCTCTTTCTAAAAGTCCTTCTACTTGCCTATTCAGCTCATCTCTCTCTTTAGGATTCATTCTATAATGTGGGAGGTTAGGCAGTTGAGAACCTGGAACTAAATCTATAACATGTTGGATGTCTCTTAAAGGTGGTAGTTCACTAGGCACTCTTCGGGCACCATATCAACAAAATCATCAACAAAATTCTTCACTTCAAAAGGAACCCGACAATCAAAGAATCAAAGAACTTCTTTTGCCACTAATGCTAAGCACGTACAGTCTCAAATCCCTCTCTACTATTTGTACATTTTAAAATATGCAAATTCCTTTCGGGAAGTTTAGAGATATCCGCGTTTACCAATGCAAACTTTAGGCTTAGCGAGGTCTCAAAAAATAATGTTTCTTGCCCGCCCAACACTTAAAGAGAATAAATATTATCTTTACCAAAATTGGTAACATTAAGATCATAAAGCCAGGCGACCTAAAGAACATGAAGGCGACATCCATGGGTGGCACCTCACAATAGATTTCATCATATAATCCCATTTGAATAGAGACTAGACATCTTTAGTGACGAGGCGAAGTATGGTCACGTTCACCCAGCTTCTCTAAATGGATTGGGATGGTTCTGCTTTTTCGATTTAACGATTTAACAACGTCCTTAAGCCACATTCATTAGACTACCCCGTGATCACTAACTTACATTTAATATCTCCACTCTGCCTTAATTTGTGAAAAATACTGGTGCGCTATTGATCATTATCTCACAGGTTGTGGATAGCACCGCGAACCACCCGACACACGCATCTTCGTCACAATTTTCATGAAGATCATCTTCATCACCAGAATAATCTAAAGGATCAATAATTTGGTCTTCCTCATTTTCCAAAATACTTTGTTCAACATCTAATGCCAATGCACGTTGAGGACAACGAGATGCAATATGACCCTTATTATGACACTTATGACCAGGACAATCGATGAGTTACTAGCGAAGTAGACGCCAATAGGAGAAGCGCGGGAAGGGTCGTAAAATAGCTCTTTGCTCTAATGTTATTAGGCGTAGTATTACCGTTTGATGACATAGTTGGGACTTTGGTGACTGTGTGCAGGGAGGGTCTATTGAACTTCGGCTTCTAAAGGCTTTTAGTATGCATCCTCACAAAGTGTGGAGCATGCAATCTAACCATTCTTTTGGATGTCGAACCTAAGACCATTAACCAAGCGGTGCGAGCTGACAAATTGGTCCTCGACATGGAACTCGCTACACACAGATACAGCTTCCTCGAATTTAGCCAGAATATTCGACTACACTAAGAGTCATTTGTTTTAGATTAATCATGGTGGAAACAATTGTTTCTTATATGGTGGAGGAATGTACTTTTCTTGCAACTTTGCTTTCCATAACAGCCCGTTGGGTGATAAGGTGGCTTAGTTTCACCAGACGAAGCGTAATCTCTTTATGACACGATGCCGGTACAATCTTAGCTAGATTGGTTAATTTCATTTTAATAAACCGAACAGTTCACTATCAATCATTTCATACCAATCAAAATATTCTCGATAGGAAACTAATAATGTCGGAAAACATTAGGATCCATTCTGCCGTAGAATTCGGGAGCATTAACCTTAACTTGTTTGTGATGTCACTTTGAGGTTGTCACAGCATGCACTATCACGATCTCTACTGAAACACCATAGCAGGTGGTATCGGCGAGGAGGCGACATCTTACTCCTTTAGTTTGGTGGGTAAGTTTGCCTTGGTGGTTGGTAATCTAATGGGAAGTTGACATTAAGCGAGGTTGAAATCGATCCACTAAGTTCATTTATTGAAATTACCATGCAAACCATTCTACACGAATGCATCAGTTGATGTGACCTAGAAGGACTTAAACCCCGTGTGTTGGTGACCCGAAGCGTGTTTCCTAACGGTTTCATCAGCGTAGTCACTTATCTCATGTTTACGGATGTTTTAAAAGCAAGTCCATTTTTTTATTTATTGCATGAGTTTGTTGTTCGAGGGCAGATTGACGTTGAGTCAATTGACCACACATTGAATTTAAATTACCTACCGATGCAGTGACAGAATCAAATTGTGCGTTGTTGGCATCATGATGACCAGATGTATACAAACTAAACTATCATTGAATCTTGAGATAAGGCTTGTAGTCTTAAGTCAAAATTATTGGAGTCTCGATTGGATCATTTAGGTTAGGTGAAGAAAAGATGCAACAATATCGAAACTTGGTGGGTAGTCTTTGAGATAGATTAAATTTAATTGAGTAAAGAAATTTATTAACTATATGTTAATGCAACAAACACAAATCTAAAAAAAAATGTAATGTGGTTATATATCACAGAGTGCATGAGTCACGAAAGAATAAATAAAAAAAAACAAATTTTTTTTTTTGTTTTAAAATAATCTTTATGCTATATTAAAGAAAATGAGATCTAAAACAATCAAATAAAATATGCTTAAATATCACGAATATTATCTAATTTTTCAAAGTAAAAGAAAATATACCCGTTGAATAACCTCTAGGGCCTTCCTGATTCCTTGGCAGGTTATGAGGGGAATCAAGAAAGTGTGCAATTCCAGCATTAAATGTGGCCCAATAATTCCAGCAATCAAAAGTTATGTGCGCTACTTGATTAGACGGGCAATAAGAGGCTTGGGATGAGTAGATCGATGCAACAAAGGCGAGGGAAGCTGCAGGTAGTTGCCAATATAAAGCCCTAGGATGCTCTCTTTAGAAGCCCTCCTGTTCAGATAGAGCCAGAACCTGCTAAATTGAAGGCACGAAGAGCAGCGGTGGTGTTAGGTTTCTCCGCGGTGATGTTGAGATTAGGCGCACCGTTGAGCCTCGCGAGCTTTGATGAAGCAGCGACAATAATTTCAGTGAAGGAACATTAAAAAAATTGAAACTTTAAGAAGAGATCGGTTGTGAATTAAGGGCATGAAAAACTGCAAAGTGTGACTATATCCTCGGATCCACAGGAAAGAGACTTGTGTGGACAAATCAAAAGGATTTGTTACATCAATGTCTAATAGTGGGATGGAGTATTATAAAAAATTATGGACAAATCAGTGACTTCCTGGAAGGCTACGGAGATGGTGGCTGTGCTTTCTGCAGGTTCAGCCACTCCAAGGGCGGCGGTGGTGCTTGGTTCTCTAAAATTGGTTCTCTTTTGCTGTTTCCTGGTTCTCTCTTTGAGTGCGCTACAGAAAAGGAGGGGATATACGGTGATAATGAAACTCGACGGTCGAAGAACTCCAAGTAGAAGTGGCAGCAGCAGCAGTAGCGTTGGTTGAAAATTTGGGACTGTAGTGGGTTGCTCAGTTGAGAAAATCAAAAACTTACGCGGGGCAAAATAATAACTGAACCCCGGATCGAAGTTATGCTTTCACGATACCAAGCGATGCTTCGACTTCACGAATAAAAAGAAAGCGAATAAAAGGCGAAAGAAATTGAATATTTTGATATTAATCGAGTGCCAAAAACAATAGCATGGGTGCTATTTATAAGCCGCAGAGCAAAAATCTAATGGATAATCCCAAAGAAATTATAATGGATAAATCCAAAAATCTAATAGATAAATCCAAAAATACTATAATAAATCCAAAAATAAAATTAAATAAATAATTAATAATAATAAAATTTCATTGGACTTGGGCTTCCTATCTCGTTTAGGCCTAGATATGGGCCTACTCCATGCCCCATCACGGTTCCCCCACTTCAGCCAGTATCCCTCATCATTCTTCAGTTTCATCACTGCATTTTTCCTCCTCCTTCCCGATGCATATTTGTGGAAGGAACGTGTATTCATGTCCCCAAATCTCAGCCAGTGTTGCTTTGATCTCTGTTTCTAGTAAAAAACTCGACGTTGTGCCACACCCTATGCTGCCAGATTATCAGCACATTTCGACAACTGTTTTGTTATGTCGCTCCCCCTAGAGCACTCCCAGCCCTGGGATATGATGTTTCTACACTCGGGGTGGCCTATCCAGCTGTTCTCAAAATGGAACTTCATGTACCCCGTTGGCCTGCGTCTCCCCACTCAAGAATTAAGGCCATATGATCGGAAGAAGCAGTATCTTCATTAACCACTATGGCTGAAGGAAAAATGTCAAACCATTTGTTGTTTGCCAAGCATCTCTCTAGATTCTTCTCTATCCAATTGGGGCGCCCTCTTGAGCGTTCCCATGTAAACTTGTAGCCTACCATTCTTACCTGCCTATCCAGACTGCACTCCTCTACTGCCTCCCTGAATCCTTGTATAAGTGAGTGAGGATGGCTAACAGTCCCTCTCTTTTCCACTTGGGATAAAAGGTCATTGAAGTCCCCCATTCAGAACCATGGAAGATTGTTGGCCCATTTCAGAGATCTAAGGTGCTGCCAGGACTCCCTTCTGCGATAACGCTCACGCTCCTGGTACCCGTAAAACCCAGTGAATCTTCACTTTGGAAGATCTTCCGCCTGAACTTCAATGTCTACATGATTCTTTGAAAAGCCCAACAATCTAGCCGCTCCTTTTGCCTTCCATAGAAGAGCAATTCCCCCACCTCGATTATTTCCTTTAACAAAAAAGATCCCCTTGCAATATGTTCTTTATTCTTTCCATTGTTTCCATACCAGTCAAAACTTCCATCAAAAATAAAAAATGGGGCTTGTACCTCTTCTGAGTCTTCTAATTCTCGAACTGTCCGTGGATTGCCCAATCCACGGCAGTTCCAACTAAGGCAACTCATTGGGAATGGCGGTGGTCTGGCCACCAGAGCCCGCCGGATTATTCTCCAAAACAATGTCATGTTCCATATTGGCTACCCCTCCTTCCATTACCGTATTCTTGCCTAGACCCTCCATACGCCTCTTTTTGCCTCCACAATGGAAAGTCCTTCCTTTTCCAAGTCAATACCCGTGATTGCATGCAAATCATCTTGATTGGCACTTCGGATGGGAGGATCCCCTACCATACCCGAGGATATTTCAGTATGCCCAATATTCTAATTCTTTTTGCCACATTTCGTTAACACATTAACACCAAGAAATTATCATTAATTATCCGATACCAGAGCATATCCATGCCTTTTTGGTATTTCTCACAGAAAGTATCTGCATGACCTATCACTCCACAAAAGAAACAAAATAATGGAAGGCGTTCATAACTGAAATTTATCCAGTTCCATTCCCCCCCCTTGCTTTCTTTATTTTCATCTTCCTTTTTACTGGTTTACGAATGCCGAAAGAGACACGGATGCACATATAGGCCTTCCAATTTCCGTCCAGATTCTTTGCGTCCACCTCCACAATGACCCCGATAAAATTCCCCACTTCCTTTAGCACCCCGTTCAGTTGTAGGCAATTAGCCGATCGTGGAATTTTACCCAGAGATCAGTGTGAGTTCCGGCTCTGCTGTCGTTTAGTACTTCATTTAACACTAATTTCCTCATAATAAAAGAACTCTCCTGTTTTTACCACAGTCTGCCAGCACATTACCCTCATATCTAATTCATGGAAGGGTGGAACGGGAACAAAGTGTAGGTTTATATCTAAATAAACACCACTCACTGGTCTCCATATTGCCTTGATAAAGAGTGCTTTCGGCCTTACTGAGGATGGTCAATATGTCGGTGAAATACCAACCATACGCCACTGCAGCTTCTCCTTCCCTTTGTCTCATTTCCATAATCTGCCACCAACCCCGCTTCCCTCGTCATCTGTGAAATTTTGTCTCTACCACAGATTCGTTAACGGTCCATATTCTTCTTTCCTTTGCCTTTCTGCTCCACCGATGTTGCCATCTTTTCCTCGACACAGATTCGAGGACCCTATACTCATCACAGATAAGACCTTATCTCTATTTAATTTTTGATTTGAAAATAAAACTATCGAGAAAACAAGCGCCCAAAGATAAATGAGTAAAACGATTATACATTTTAACAAGGAGATTAATCATAAGAAAATACCATGCGCTTATAAAAAATAATTTTTTTTTTGAAAAGATGCTTTACAAAAAAATAATTAAAACTAAATTTTCAGGAAATTGAATCTAAAAGAAAATGACTTAAAGCTTTCTAAAGTAAATAATCAAACATCTATTTTAACAAGAGTAAATAAAATTTTTTTAAAAAATAATAAATATGACATACTTTCGAATATAGATAATTAAACATCATGAATTTTAACAAATACATTATTAAATAACTAGTTTTCAAATATATATTTACTTGGAACATGATAAAGTTTAGTAAGAGACTAAATCCTAGAGATGACAACAAGCTTTCCAACATGAATAATCGAAATCTTAAGTGATTTAAAGATCGAAGCCCAAAGATAAATAGCTTCCAAAGAATATAAATACCCAAACATTG
This sequence comes from Tetrastigma voinierianum, assembly GCA_016808115.1. Lineage (NCBI taxonomy): Eukaryota > Viridiplantae > Streptophyta > Magnoliopsida > Vitales > Vitaceae > Tetrastigma > Tetrastigma voinierianum. The sequence continues at coordinate 282,466 of JAEQBH010001320.1, forward strand.
ATTAGTCTCAGAACAGGACCATGATTGATGATCTTTTGGAAGAGTTAGAACATTGATTTATTTGTATTTTAGGGTTATTGAGGTATAACATTGATGGGTAAGGGATAGATATAGATTCAAGGTTCTATGGCTATACTTTGAATTTCGAATGGCACACATCAAAATCCTTTTTTTCTCATATTAGCCAACCAAATCTAACCTCTAGGGTTGAACACCAGAAATTGCGTGACCTTTTGATTGGTAGATAGTGTTATATAAAATTGTGTGCAGCCTATTAGCATGCAAGTGCAGCAATTGTATCAAGTAATAAAGTGTAAAGTAAGTGTCGGCGCCCCGACCACAGGCGGAAGGGGGACCCGCAGGCAGGCTGAACTCTTACTAGCTTGTTTTTTGACATTGGTAAGCCCATAACATGTAATTAATTCATAATCACAAATACATATAAAACAACCAACGCAAAGGGTGTCTATAATGTCCTACAAATATCTGTTCCATTGACCATACATATACAAAAAAACTTACATCGTACATATTCAAAATCAAAGGTAGTGACCTATAGGTGTTTAATTTATGCATAAGTTACCTCCTATGTGTCGAACGGCTGGGATGTCCTCTTCACTACCTACACGGATGAAACACTCGTGCTAAGCTTATAGCTTAGTGAGAAAAACATATAACATATATGATCACCCGTAGTGGTACTCAAAGACGATATACAATTTACAAAATTGTCTATTTGCACAATATCTATTCATATATCATTATGCTTGTACATTATACCATTTAGTAGGGTTCTCACTCTCAATTGTCATAATACATAGTCCTTTTCATATCATTATAGCTCTTTCACATTTTTTCATTTTGAATCATTGTTTCCATGTTACATGCTTCTTATAACCGTTTCCATTTTACATGCTTCTATAACCGTTTCCATTTTACATGCTTCTTATAACCATTTCAATATATATATATATATTTTTTTATCACATCTTATGTCTTATGTCTTGCCTGCATATTCCAAGAAGTGGATAACGGGTATAATCTGTATGTACTCGAAGGTACTATCACTGTACGAGATAGTGATCTCTATTTGTATGACCTAAACGAGGCTGCTATAATGATTCAAACGGGATCTATGTCATCGACCCAAACGAGGCCTCGATATCTATAAACTGTATGCTGCAGCAACTGTATCCCTCTACCTGGTGACATATGCAGACAATCAAGCTTATTACATTTTCATTCATATTGAAGTTATGCATATCTCATATACATGGATAATGTCAATCACATGTATCCATATGATAGTTCAAAGATTAACTCTTTTGTTCACAAAATGTCGCACGTTCAAAAAGAATGGTATGCATATGATGGGGTATATACTTATACGCCGCAACTTTATCTATGACTCTACACTTCTTGTTCTTGGCCTTCTTTCTTGCTTACTCGATACCCGCACATAGATAAAAACTACATGCTAAACATTTTCATGCTTAGTGGTTCTATACGGTTCTATTCTCCAATTAAGTTTAATATAAGACATGCTTTTATATTAAACCATACTTTTTACTTCATTCATGATCAATGTAAAACAATACTCATGCTTATTCATTTTCACATACTATCAATTTACAGTTCATTGATCATTTATAAATATGCCTTTTCATATGCAACAAATCATTCAACAATTCAATTCATAAGATTCAAACATACACTCTTAAAGATGTGTTTAGTTTAAAAATCCCATTTTTGTTTCACTTATCAAGGTTTTCTATATCACTTTGACTATACCGTTTACATTCACGACGAATTTAGCTTGGTGAATCCCGTTCTTTTTGTCGTTCGGTGATGTGATTACACACCTAACAATTTCGGTTCGCCATCATGATTCGATGTCGACAGTATCCCGGCCAAGTGGTCATTTAAAAATGCCATACACCATCATGGTGGATGCCGATCGGGTGCATCCCTACTAAGGACATTTAATGCCACACCATCATGGATGCCAATTGCGCATCCCACGCTAAGGACATTGAACAATTTCGGTTTGCCTTCATGAAGGATGCCGCTTGGTGCACCCGCCATGTGGGTCATTCGGTATATCGATTCAATTCAAGATGTCAAGAGTTGACCAATTCGTTTATAATTCAATTAATCACTCACATGCAATTAATTGTCAAACATTTCAAATATCACATTTCCAAATCCATATGCACTTTCATAATAACATTTCAGAGATATGCATATTCCATACAATCATTTCAGATTTATTTGGTAAACTACCAAAACACTTGAAATCTGAATATGATTACGATGAACAAAGAACTAATAATACTTGAATCAAAATAGAGGTTCGAAGAACTAACCAAAAGCCGCCGGTTCTCATTTCCTTCCCTTCGATCTCGGTCCTAGGTTAGGTGATCCTCACCCGTCCCTTGTCAATCACACACATCACTTTTAATGGGTAAACAATTATCACACTTCGCTGAGGCGGCGAGGTACGATACGTTTTTCATTTAGTTTTATCCATATTTGAACCCTCATTAGTCATTTATTATGGCTCATATACAATCGATATACAAATATGGGACTTAACAATATAAGGTACAAAAATCAGTGCTGCTGGAAGCATCGGTACCGGTACCACTTTGATCGATACCGGTACCAGTCCTTTACTAATGAATGAGTATCAAGACACTCACTCAACTTTTTGGTACCGTACCACTTGCCTTCAGTTCAATGGGTACTGTACCCTGTACCTAAGATCAATTTCGAAGGCCTCCGCCAGAATGGCAGATTTTGCCATTTCTCACCCACAAAACTCAAAATTACTCCCTCTAAACTCATGTATATCATAACCCACCATAGAATCCAACTTAAACAACTCCAAAAGTGGGTTAGAACCAATAACAACCCCCTTTACCCAAGTTAGGGCTTTTTCCCCATATCAAAAATCACAAAGAGGAAAGCTAAGGTTTGATTTCTTACCTTCAATCTCTTCAAATATTATCTTATAGGTTGGTTGATCTCTTAGAAGCAAGAAATGGGAAACAATTCCACCAAAATCACTTCTTCTTGCAAAGCCCTAGCTTTTCTCCGATTACACTTGCTCAAAACAAGTAGTAATAATAATGTGCCTTTCCTAGACCAAATGTGGTCTTAAGTCACTTTATTCTCTTACGGCCATAAGCCTGCCTCAAACCCATTTGCTTGTCAAATGGCTATATAGCCCATACTTATTTCTATTTGCACTTCAATCCCCATATTTACACTTAGACATATAAACTTATTTTACAATCAATTCTGTGTCCTCATTTTACAAATTTCCATTTTTCCCTCTCTTTACACTTGGGTCAAGCTTTCCGGTTCAATCATTTAACCACGTATCACATTCAATCATATATAATTTTCAATTGACATTCAAATATACAATCATATGCATTTAATTCCTTAGAAACAACCTAAGTTTGGTTCTATTTATATCCGGAATGTAATAGGAATTTTATTATAAAAATTTAGTGGTATTGCATACATAAAGCCGCTCTTCACGCAGCTCACAAGAATGCTTCCTCCCATGCAGCTCATCACATGGCGTGTAATCAGGTGCCCTCGCCACGTGACACTGGCCCCGATTGTACAATTTTTTCGAAGGACGAAATTCGAGAGTTCAAGCCACATCCGAGAGATCTAGAAAAATCTCATCTTTTTCTAGGACTATCTGGGGATAATTACCGTTTGGGTTCTTTATGAAAAAATTTAGATTTAAAATTTTCACGAGTTTTACATAATGGCAAAGAAAGATGCCAAACCAAGGCTAATCAGATGGATATTATTGCTATAGGAATTTGATTTGGAGATAAAAGATAAGAAGGGTAGTGATATTGTGATAGTTGATCACTTATCAAGATTAGTAAGGCTCACTGAAGATGAAAGAGAGACTGAAATAGATGAAAATTTCCCTGATGAACAACTCTTTCAGTTATTAGTTCAAGTACCATGGCATGTTGACATTGTGAATTATTTGGCTTATGGAATTATGCCACCAAAATTCAGCTACCAACAGAAAAGAAAGCTAAGGACTGATGCCAGATTCTACCTATGGGATGACCCACTATTGATTAGAAGAGGGGCACATCAGATCATCAGAAGATGTGTACCAGAAGTTGAGCAAGGTAGAATTGTAGATAAATGTCATGCATCACCATATTGAGGACACTTTGTAGGAGACAGAACAACCCAAAAAATTCTCTAATCAGGTTTTGATTTGCCAACTCTATTCGTAGATCACTAATGGGTAAAACATTGCAGATATGCCAGAATGGGCAACATAAACAAAAGAAATAAGATGCCTCTGCAAGGAATCCTGGTGGTGTAGATTTTTTATGTATGGGGCATAGACTTCACACCTTCCCTCCTTCATTGGAAATCTACATCTCCTAGTCGTGGACTATGTATTCAAATGGGTGGAAGCTATAGCTTGTCCCATAAATGATGCCAACATAGTGGTGCGGTTTATTCAAAGAAACATCTGAGTAGATATGGAGCCCAAGGATAATCATTAGTGATGAGGGATGCCATTTTGCAAACAAATTATTTGCAAAACTCATGAGCAAATATAGAGTCAGACATGTTATGTGATTGACTTATCACCCTCAGTCAAATGGGCAAGCAAAAATATCCTATAGGGAGATAAATAATGTTGGTGTTGCAAGCACGTTAAAAGACCGGTCAATAGCTTAGATGATGCATCAGGCTTACAAGTCTCCTATTGGAATGTCCCCTTACAGGATTGTGTTTGGAAATCCTTGTCATCTCCCTCTTGAGCTTGAATATAAATCTATGTGGGCAGTTTAGAAGCTGAACTGTAATCTCCAAGCTGCTAAGGAAAAAAAATTCCTTCAATTGAGTGAATTAGAAGAACTGAGAAATGAAGCCTATGACAATGCAAGAATTTACAAATATAAGACCAAGAAATGGCATGATCAAAGGATATTGAGGAAAGAATTCAAAATAGGAAAATTAGTCCTTTTGTACAACTCAAGGCTTAGATTATTTAATGGAAAGCTCAACAAATTATGTCTCATACGTTGATATCACAGAACTTTATGCTTACATTGAAATCAACTGTGAAATGACTTAAGGTTAATGCCCAAAGATTGAAACATTATTCGAGGTAGTTTTGTTGAGAACAGTCCAGATTTGAAGAGATTAAGAAAATTGTTGAAAAGAGAACATATTATGCAATATAGCTAAAGACATTGATATCAACAGAGGCAACTCAAGAAAATTTTATTTTATTTTATTTTCAAATTTTATAAAATTCATTTTGTTTAAATTAGGTGTTTTGATTTAGTTTAACTAATAGAAAAGTTTTATTGTCATTGTTTGAAATTTATGTTGAAGTTAGCACTATATAATTTAGATAAAGGGAGTTGATTATGGAATTTAAGTTATCGCATAAGAGCAATTTTAGATGCCATGAACATTCCGACGCACTCGAAGAGAAAGACTATGCTCGCAACTGTAGAAGTTTCCAATTAGCTTCCTTTGTCAATTCTTATATTTTTAGTATAAGTCCATACCTTGCTTGGTTGAAGAAATTGAATTTAACTTATCATGCTTGAGTTGAGATGCTTTATTAGTATTAAAAACTGTTTCCATAAGCATGATTTGTGTGATTGAAATGTATTACTTGTTCTTGCATATTGATATGGTTAAAATGGTTCAAATCTTCAGTAAATAAAAATGGAGATGAAAGTGTATATTTTGTTGCGACTCGTTTTTTTTCTTCTTTATTATGACAAATATATTTAGTTTAACTGCATCGCCTAAAGCTTATTTGTTGTGACAATGTATTTTATTATCGCGACATTTAAAATCTTTGTCACAACAAACATTCACTTGGGAGTCTTAAGAAATTGTAGCAACATTAGTTTTTGACTTGAGCAGACTTTGTTGCAACATTGCCTCAAACTTCAACAATCATCTCTATGTCGCAACATAAGAAATATTTGTTTGACACCTCGGGTTTTGCAACATAAATGCAAAAATGTCGCACCACTTAGTTTTCAGCCGAAGTGTCATTGCGCACATAGAGTTTTGATGTTACGATAAATTAATTGTCGCAACATTTTCTCGAGCCTATAAAAGAGAACATCAACCATTTTAGAACCCTGAAACAAATTTGAAAATTCTCTTTCCATCTCTTTATTTTTAAACCCAGAAACCTTTCTCTACCCTTCTTAAACCCTAGATCCAAACCAACCAGCAATCATGTCTGACCAACAGAGTCTGATTCTGAATTTGAACGAAATTATGGAAGAATATGTTGGAGGTGAGGAAGAAGCAACTCCTGAGCTATAGACTGTAGCTATTCAAGAGGAGAGGGATGAAATAAGAACGGAAACAGAGCAACAACCAGAAGAAAGTAGAAAGAGGAAAAGGGTTGAAGAGAGAATATAAAGAGAGTAAGGGGAAGAAATGGAAGTGTAACACTTCAGGTCAAATAGAGACTATTATCATGAACAAACTCACAAGTAGATATGATTTCATTGGGAGAGTGGTTTCAACAAGCCTATCTACCGTTTAGGAGGAGATTGAGAAGAGAGGTCAGAATTTATTGTGCGAAAAATAAACCATCTGGATTTGCTACAATGGTGAGAGAATTTTTTTGAGAATCCAGTCGGGAAGAAAGAGAAGAGTTGCTACGTCAGAGGAAAATGGATCTCCTTCGACAGGGATGAGATCAACAAGACTTACAATCTGAAAGAGGATCAAAGTTCAAGAAGTCAGCCATGAACCAACCACCAGATTGATGAGTACTACATGTTATGAGTCCATTGCAAGAGGGAAAATCGTTTTACTTTCGCTAGTACTCCTTCCTTCAAAACATCTCAAAGATCAGAGGAAGAGGCACACCTCGTGATGCTATCTGGGGCATGCCAAATGAATTGTGGAAAGATCATTGAGAAGTCAATCATGAACTACTACAACAGCAAGTACAAAGGTCTTATTCCTCATCCAGCAACCATCACCAGGCTTTGCATATTATGAGGGGTGAATAGAACCTGGGAAGAATAAGAAGAAAGGTGTTCAAAGACTTCCCCTCAAAATCCCACTGGTATAACATCTACCTAGCAAAGGTAAGAAGAAGGTGTAAGAAATTGGAGAAGAACATAGAGATGTAAGGAAGAATGAGCAAGCTATAGTGTTGAGCTTAGTGAAAGAAAGAGAAGAGAGGTAGAGGAGCAGGGAGCCCACCTAATCTATCTCAGAGGTTAGAGAATACTACCAAGAGCCAATCGAAGCCAGTATGCTGAGGCAACACAGTGCACATCATGGATATGTTGACAGAACAAGAAGGATAAGAAGAGATGATCAACCAAAACTCCTATTACAACCAAAGATGAACATCTGACTGTAACTAAGAAGAATGTGATCACAGATTCAAAGAGGAAATTAGATAGAGAGACTTGGAATGGAAAGATGAGATAGAAGAGAGGGATGCAATGTGGAAAGAAGAGCTACGAGTTAGAGATGCAGTTTTTTGGGAAGTGTTAAGGAAGCAAGAACACAATTTATGCAAAATGCTGGAAGCTAGAGACCTTAGCATGAAAACAACTCTAGAGGCAAGAGATATAGGATGGTTGAATAGTTTGCAACATTGCAAGGATAGTTTGAGGCCTGACTTAGAATTGATCAAATGGGAGTACATTGGAAATGAATAGGCAAGAGGCAACAGAAGCTCAGAAGAGTAATTGTAACACCCCAAATCCCAAGGGTCCTTGTTTTTCTTTTTTCTTTTACTATTCCCAGTCCCATCGATTGGAAACTGTACTGGGAAACACCGGTGTGAATAGCAACCATGAACAAATAAGCCAAACAAGGCAATCGTTAGCCACCGTGAGAAGCCTGTCGCATTAGGAGAATCCTCAGGCCGTAACAACCTCATTGCGAGAGTTGTGCTTGTCGTATAGCGCTGTGGCGTGTCGTTATGCGCCTAGTGCTCTGTCACACGCATTGTGCTTTATCAGCGACAGTTTGCCGCTGGGCGCATCGGGTCCGGCTTCGCGCGACACCAATGAACTCTGTCGTGACATGGAATCTTCTTACCATGACTAAACTTTGTCGCGACCTGCACTTTCATGTCGTGACTCAGTTTCCACAAACAAACATTCTATCGCGATTGTTGAAAAATCTTGTCACTACATAAAGTTCCTTGCTGCCTTTGTCCTCTGTCGAGACACAGAAGAACTCTGTCGCGACATGAGGTTTTCTTTCATGCCCGTTCTCTGTTGTGACTTAAAAGCCTATGTCGTGACCGAAAAATCCCCTCGTTAAGACAACCTTTGTCGTGACATGGAAAGTCCTATCGCAATACTAAACCCTCTGTTGCCTCCATGCTCTGTCGCAACATGGAATCGCCTAACCAACAACTTTTTCTATCGCGACAACGTATGCCCTGTCACGACATAGAATCTCCTTCCTTGGCCACTTTTTGTTGCGACGAGGAAAAATCCTGTTGTGGCATAAAAACATATGTCGTGACCTAGAAACCTTCAGTCTTGTCGATTCTCTGTCGCAATAAGGAAGGTTCTGTCGTGACCTAGAAATCCCCAACTAAGACCAACCGCTACAACACCCTCTCGGTCGCTATGCGCTCAGACCCTGATGCAACACGTGAGAACCATGTTGCACGCCTACTGCTTAAACATGAGAACTATGTCGCGAATACGTGGAACCCCCTATCAGAACACAGTCCGAAACTGCCACACCTAAACATGCGCAGTATGTTTTAAGCCCCTTCCCGCACCCCCGCCCTCTTAAATGCAGTAAATTCACTACTGCTGCCTCTATATATATCTTTTATGCAGGCAGTACTAAATCTGGGAAACTTTCCAACACTTTAATGAATAGATCCAAAAAATAAGTTTTTATTACAAAACTTCTCCTGTACACATACAAAACTGGATATTCTATCTAGAATATTACAGAACTAGAAAATAAGCCAGGATCTAGCATTCTTCCTCACTACTATGGTCTAAGATGAGTTCCTTCACCACCCGATGGACCTCGATTTAGATTCTCTAAAAAGTAGGTCCCACCACCTGCCCGACTCCCTCGCCGCCTCCTCAAGGGTGTAACCAAAGGTATCATATGTAGGTGAGCACGAAGCTCTATAGGAAAATCCTCCTATACTCGAACAAGGTTTAGAAAAATATGGAAAACAATCGGTCTCATTTTCTTTTAACATAACATAGACAAAAAATTTGACATAAAATAGTGACATTTCAAACAGATCTCAGGTTTATGTGAAAACAGTAACTAAATGAATAAACGAGCACCGCGTAAAAAAAAAAAAAAATCAATTTCACCATAAACAATTCCCAACATGTCGTTTGGGCAGGTGGCCTACTTAACGGTAACTCCACCCTTTGAGGTTTTCTTTAAGGTGTAGCATACTTAACAAAGAATCTCCACCCCATATCTGTTTCTGCCATCCTTACAAGGAACCTTCGAGAAGGAATTGAGCATCCCAGGCGAACCTCTCACTCATCATGGCAGTGGTTCCCGCATCCTACTGGGTCCTCTGAGAATGAATTGAGCATCCTTACAAGGAACCTCTCACCTAAGTTCATTCCAAACCATAGCACATCCCCACAACAATCATCACCTATAACCAATGATTCCACAAATCCTCACCCCATGTAAGCCATTCTTCCAAAACTAAAACTGAATTATGAGGCAGTTTCAATAAACAATTAGGAAAATACAAGAGATCGTAACCACTTTATTTTACTACTCAACACAAATCACTATGATTTAGAAATCAATCACAAAAAAAAAAAAAAAACATATTCAAGAAGAAAGTTCATCATTCTCAAATACTAGGATTTTTAAGCCAAGAAAAGGGATTTCATGGGTATTCAACCCTAACTTTGTTTAAACATGTTAACTTTGTTTAACATGACATGCATTTATCATAAAACCATGCCTTTATATCAAACTATACTCATGCTTATTCATTTTCACATGCTTTCATTTTACAATTCGTTGATCATATCAAATATGCATTTTCACATGCAACAAATCATTCGACAATTCAATTCATGAGATTTAAACATACACTCTTAAAGATGTGTTTAGTTTACAAATCCCATTTACATTCATCAAGTTCATTATTTCACTTTGTCTATACACTATCATGAGATTCCTGCTAGTGAATCCCGTCATTTTTATCATTCGGTAATGTGCTTACACATTTCACAACTTCGGTCTCCCATCATACCAATGCCAATTGGTGCACTCCGACATGTGGTATTTAAATGTCATACACCATCATGACGGATGCCGATTGGTGCATCCCGCCAAGTGGGACATTGGACAATTTCGGGGTGCCTTCATGACGGATTCAATGGATGAATCCCGCCATGTTGGACGTTCAGTATATAGATTCAATTCAAGATGTCAAGAATTGACCAATTCGTTTACAATTCGATTAATCACTCACATGAAATTAATTGTCAAACATTTCAATTATCAGATTTTCAAATCCATATGCACTTTCGAAATGTCATTTCAAAGATATACTCATTCCCTATAATCATTTCATATTTATTTGGTGTACTACCAAAACACTTGAAATAAGAATAGAGGGTCAGTGAACAAACCAAGTCGCCGGCTCAAGCTCCTTCCTTCGATCTCGGTCCTAGGTTAGGTTATCCCTACCCGTCCCTAATCAATAACAATCACGCCACTCTTAGTGGATAATCAATTATTATACATTTTTAGTGAATTACGACATCTTTCGTTAATGGTCTTGGGTTAAGACACTAAGTCTGCCCAAAGACGAACTCGCCGAGGTGAAACGAAGCTTCGCCGAGGTGACGAGGTACGGTACATTTTTTATTATTTAGTTTTATCCTTATTTGAACCCCCATTAAACATTTATTAGGGTCCTTAAACTATCGGTGTACGAAAACGAGACTTTCAGAACAAAAATCCGAAATTTTGCCTTTATGAACAGTGTCTATGCCGCGGCGTAGCCGAGGGGGGGCCATTTTGGCCCTCGGCCTCGCCGCGGTGAGGCAACCTTCGTAGCGGTGTAGGGCTATGCTGCGGCGAAGGTGCCCTTCGTTGCGGTAAAGGGGCCCGTTTTTGCCCAGTTTTTCTCTTTGCTCCTTTTTTCGATTTTCTCCAAAAATCACTCAAAAACCCAAAACAAATTATGGAAAACTCTCTCCCAAAGGCATTTTAATATCATCCTAAACCAACCATGAGAAAAACCCATAAATGGATTAGGGTTTTTCTAACCCAAACTTCATTTAAAGAAATTTAGGGTTTGTTTCTTACCTTAAAATCCTTTTGAATCTCCTTCACCCAAGATGCTTGATCATTTAGAAGCAATGAATGGGAAGAAATCACAACAAAATCACTTCTAAATGTGTTTTTGCTCCAATGAGCATTCTAACACCAAAAATGCCTTAAGTCATGTTTTCACCCTAAGGCCACGTTTGGCTTGTTCATTAAATCCATTTCTAATTTTTCTCCCTTTTGGTCTTCATTTCTCTTCCATTTATCATTTAATTCACTTTTGCATTTAAGCTTATTCTATTCGACCCCAGTCCTTATTTTACAAATTTCAAAATTTGCCCTTTTTCACTTGGGTTTATTTCCGGGTTCAATCAATTTCTCATTTTAGCATATAATATTTAATCATATGCTCACCTTTTCACTTCACATTTCAATATTTAACAATTTATTAGTTTTCCCGGAAAAACCCAAGTTGGCTCAATTTATACCCATAATATATAATAAAAATTATTATAAAAATTCTATGTTTTTTTTTGGGGCGTTACATCTCTCCCCTACTTAAGAAAATTTCGTCCTCGAAATTTACCTTATTTAAACAATATGGATATTGTTGTTGTCAAGATCGCTTCACTTTCCCAAGTGGTTTCTGCCTTGTGGTTTCTCCACAACACTTTGACTAGCAAAATCTTCTTGTTCCACAATTCTTTCTTTTCCCGAGCCACAATCTCTACTGGCTCTTCTTCATATGTCAAATCCTATCTATACTCAATTGTCTCCGAAGAGACTACATGTGATGGGTCCGATCGGTACCTCCGTAGCATCGAGACATGGAAAACATTATGGATCTTTTCCAGGTTCAGAGGTAATGCTGAACGGTATGCCACTGGACCCACTTTTTCGATCACTTCAAAGGGGCCAATAAATCTAGGGCTCAACTTGCCCTTTTTCCCAAATCTCATCACCTTCTTTCAATGTGATACTTTCAAAAACACTTTTTCACCGATCTCATATCAAATATCTTTTCTTTTCATGTCGGCATATGATTTCTGTCTATTGGTGGCCACTTTCAATCTTTCTTTAATCATTTTCACTCTTTCTTCAATCTCTTGTATCAAGTCAGGGCCAATCAATTTCCTTTCAATCAATTCCGTCCAACACAACGGTGTTCTACATTTTCCTAATAGCTTTTTAATTCACAATCACAAGGCCACTAACCTCATCTTTATAATATAAAGATCCATCTTCCTTACCTCAAACTCGCTTTACCATCTCCAATCGGTTTCACTATGGAAGAAATTTTCTCATTATTCTTTTGTGCCTCTAGCACTTAGTTTAACATATTCGATCTCGCAATCAGTTCTTTCACTACGGTACCACTGTCTATTAATGACAAATGGGCATTCAACGCTCAAGCTGCCTCGCACTGGCCTTTCTACTCTCAAAGCGCGCCACTACCTCGCCTTCTCGTGTGGGAGTAAATCATTTAAATCATATATTTATTTAACTCTATCCATCTATGTTGTTTCGTTGCTTTCCTGCTAGAGGGCAAAACTTAAGACTCCTATGATCGGTGCAATGAAACACTTTTCTCCATACAACAAAGTCTCTAAATTTTCAACGCAAATACACCAGGGCTAATTCCAAATCATGCTGGGTAGTTCTTTCATGCTGCCAACTGCCTTGAAGCATAGGCTACCACTTACCCTCTGCATTAGACACATCCTAGTTCATTTATTGACATCACTAAATATTACATATTCTTACCGTATGGCCTATGAGTAAGAACCAGGCCTTGGTTAAGAACGTTCAACTTATCAAAATTTCTTTTGACATTTTTCACTCCATTCATACTCTTTACATTTTTCTCGGGAGCAATCTCGCTATCGGGGTCAGCCATAGAAAACCCCTTAATCTTCAGAGCCTCTGCTGGCTCCTGTGAAACTACACACTTCGTAATATCCATCAACAACCACTCTATTTTCTCGATCACTTATCAACAAGAAAGGACACATCATTCAACTAAACTACATTGCTCGCTTCATACACGCTTCTTTCAACGCCTCTAACACTACCCGGTTGGGTGTACGCGATTTTCCGATCTTTGAACAATACGGAAGGTCGCCTATGAACACTAATTTAAAAACCGATCCATATACAAATGTGAAAACACGATTCATTAAGTCCATGAAAGCCGCTGGAGCATTGGTCAAACCAAACGGCATTACAAGGAACTCATAATGTCTATATCAAGGCTCTAAACGCCGTTTTATGCACATCCACATCTTTAACCCTCAACTGATGATACCCAGATCGCAAGTCAATCTTCGAAAAGATACTTGCACCTTTCAATTGGTTAAAAAAATCATCAATTCTGGATAACGGATACTTATTCTTTACGGTCAACTTGTTTAGTTGCCTATGATTGATACATAACCTAAGCGTACCATCTTTCTTTTTAACAAAGAGCACGGGAGTTCCCATGGTATACAATTTGGTCAATAAAACCCATTTTCTAGCACTTTCGTAATTGCAATTTCAATTCTTTTAACTCTAACGGAGCCATTCGGTACGGTGTAATGGATGCCGGTGTGGCACATGGTAAAACGCCGATAGCAATCTCAATCTCCCTCCGTGGGGGCAATCTTGGCAAATCTTCTGAAAACTCGTCCGAGAAGTCACTAACGGTAGGGATATCGGACACACTAAGCCTTGCCTTTTCCGTTTCAATCACCTAAGCCAAATAGGCTTCACATCCTTTCTACACCATTGTTCTAGCAGTGGCTGCAGATATCACATTAGAGAGGTAGTTTGACCTCTCGCCGATGAAGGTTACTTCATCTTCATTTGGTGTCCTTAAGGTTACTCTTTTCCTTCTACAATCGATTATCGCTTGATGTCGGGATAACCAGTCCATCCCCAATATCACATCAAATTCTCTGAAGGACAACTCATCAAGCCTCCCATAAATTCATATTCTTATTCGATAAGACAATCTCTATATACTTTATTCACAATAACACTATGTCCGAGCGGGTTCGTCACCAAGATGTCATACTCGGTTTCACTCCTCGGTAAATTACCCAAGCTGGGTATGTCAGTACATATGTATGAATGAGTCGATCCTAGATCTATCAATGCATGCATAATAGTATTATGATAGTAAAATCGCGACCATCACATCCGGTGCTCTGTGATTCTAACGCTTTCAGCCAGAAGAGCCTAGCCGAGCATGGCCATCTTGCCTATCCAGTCTCAGGTCCCTGCCCTGATCACTTCTAAGGTCGCGAATACCCTTTGCTTCCTTTCTATACCGAGAAATCGTCGCCCCTCGTCCTGCGCCGTGGAAGTGACATGCCCTCAGGCACTTCGCATTCATATTCCGCTGATCCATAGTAATCTAAGTGGGCACCTCAATCTCCAACACTCTCCCTTGTGTCTTCTCCCACACTGAGGACAACGAGGAACGTCTTGTCCTCTAAAAGCACCTCCTTGTGCACTTGCAACTGACGGTGCTAGTAGAATAGTCTCTACCGTGGCCTCGAGTCAGAGGTCGACCGGAACCCCGTGGTCCCCTCGAATCTCTTACTTTGCTACACGGGATATACTTAATTGACTGGGATTTTTCTTCCCGTCTTCCATCTTTTTCTTCATTTTCCCTTTACTGCTCCACATTTAGAGCACATGTCATGATTTCGAGAAATCATCATGGCAAAACCGCGATAATGGGCCCGACATGGTCACTAAGGCCGTCTTCAAACTTACGGCACTTCTCGTCTTCGCTTACTAACATCTTAGGAGCATACTTGCTCAACTGTGTGAATACTTGCTCAACTGTGTGAATACTTGCTCAACCGTGTGAACTCTCTCAAATATTCGGTTACACTTAAATTCCTTTGTTTCAGATTATGAAACTCTTGTCGTATGTTGTTTAAATTGATGCGACCTACATAATGCTTCTTGAACTCATCCAAGAAGAACCTCCATGTAACTCTCTCTGGTGGTGCGGTCCTGGTCATGGACACCCACCACAGATAAGCCTCATCCTGTAGTAGGGAGGTCGCACATTCCAAACTCTCATCCGATGTGCAATGCATTTGCACTAGCATTTGCTTGGTCCTTTCGAGCCAATTCTCTGCCATTGAAGGCTCATCTTCTTTCTTTCTAAGAAAGTCTACCGGTCGGTACCTTACCATTCTCTCAATGGCTGATCGCTGCGTAGTAACTATAGCTAGTTGCTCGGCTCTTTGCAAAGCCTGAGCTAACTGTTGGAGGATACCCATCGTACCTCCTGCCACTTGTTCTAATTCATTTACTGATGGAGCATAAGATGATTGTCCACCTTCCACACTAGCAGGACTGCTTGGACGATTCCCTTGGTCATCCTCGACCCTAAGGGGAGCTGAACTGTCCATGCTTATCCTATTAAGACCAGCAAGATCCGCACGAGTCATACATCCAGCGAAAATTCAATGTATCAGCCAGCATTTTCAAAACTTTTACAAAATCGCTTTAAGGCCTTTTTCCGTAAACGCCTAAAATCCCAGGGCTCGACACCAATTAAAGTGTAGCGACCCTCGAGCTCGGTCCGACCCGACACATAATCCAAAATGGTCCCGGGACTCTCGTTAATTCTTTTTATTTACCTTTTATTTAATTTTTTCAAAAATGTCGCAACCGGTCCTTAGCTCACCCAAATGGCGGATCCGAACCGAGCCCTATTACTCGACGCCATTTATCTTATCAAAACATTTATTTATGTCATTTCTGCTTAGTGGTTTTCTATTATGCTAAAGCATTTTCAAATGGTAGGCCCATAAACATTTACCTATACACCATTAAAAATGTCATATCTTGCCTTTACAAAATGATACACAAAACAATAGTCCAGAGTTTAACTCTTTTGTTCGCAAAATATCACATGTTCAAAAGAAATGATATGCAAATGACGGGTTATATACTTATACGCCACAACTTTCTCTATGACTCTGCGCTTCTTGATCTTGCCTCTTTCCTGCTTATCAAACTCCAGCACATAGATAAAATCTATACGCTAAGCATTTTCATGCTTAGTGGTTCTATACAATTTATTCAAATTTTCAATTTAATACATTATATTTATTTCATAAAATCATGCCTTTATATCAAACTATATTCATGCTTATTCATTTTCACATGTCAGAGAAAAGAGTTGGCAGGATTGAAATGTGTTTTTGATTTAAGGATTTGTAAAAACAAGCAGGGTGAATGTTAAAACTCAAAATAAATTGAAATGAATTTAGAAAAAGAACTTTAAAGTCTCATTCATCGGGTTGAGTTCTAAGATATCCAACATGTCCTCTGTCTTTTCTCGCTGAGTTGGATGACCTATAATACTCGAATCGGATCTTTTCATCTGGGCTCCCAAACCTAAACCCTAAAATGTTCCTTCTTAAACATGGCATTTAATGAACATAAATGTCCCCCGATGAAGGAGAACACATCTCATAGAACCACCCTACAATAATTACGGAGATAACTAACCTGGATATCGCGGGATCTAGTACAAGCATCCACTCAACCCAAAAGCTTGCCAAATACACGTTAGTGAGGGCATGCCTAGGAGATTTTAACCTAAGGTGAGAAGCAGGAACGCAAATACCCATAAATGCGTACATGAAAAGCAAGAGAACATCCAACTTACCTTAAAAATGGTACCCAGTAGCCCTCCTCTTCAAGGATGAGGGGGGTTTAGCTAAGCATCCCTTGATTTGTCATCATTAAGGGGTGTTTGGCTAGTGAGAAAGTGCAAGAAAGTCAAGGAAAAAGGAGAGAAAATCACATAGCGGGAGGAGAGGAAACTTCGCGCCCAATTTTTATTGAGTGATTGATTGACTGAATGTTGATTGATGTTACAAGCTTGAATGAGCTTATATAGATGCACAAGACAAGGAAATTGTATAAAAATGAAAGGGACCAAAATTACATCAACAAGGAAAATTTGCACAAAAAGCCAAACTGTTATGGTCAAAAGAATCAAACTCGCTGCTGTGAGTGTTTAGTTCTCGCAGTTGCGAATTTCTAACACTACCAAATTCCGCTAATTTCTTCCTTCTTCTTCCTTCTTCTCAGAGATT
This sequence comes from Tetrastigma voinierianum, assembly GCA_016808115.1. Taxonomy (NCBI): domain Eukaryota; kingdom Viridiplantae; phylum Streptophyta; class Magnoliopsida; order Vitales; family Vitaceae; genus Tetrastigma; species Tetrastigma voinierianum. Next base: position 299,892 of record JAEQBH010001320.1, read on the forward strand.
TTTGCTCCAAATGTGTCTTCCTCTCGAAATGATCATGCATCTTTGAGTTTGCCTCGTTCATCGTGGTTTGAATCGACTTGAAGAAAATGACTTATTCGCCTACAAAACTTACAAAATAGCCATAAACGTGATCAAGAAAGGTGCCGGGACCTCAATGTATCAATTGGGTTATTTAAGTTGATTAGTACACAAAAAAATAGTTAAAACCTGCACAACAATATTTCAAACTAGCACTATTTGGGTACTAATAAGTCCCTCCAAAATAGTGTCAATTACAAACCTCCTGACCCTTTCCACCTCCAAGATGTATTTGCCTAATGTGGAAAATCATTAGCTCCAAAGTCATGTTCCAATGTGTTGCATAACCTATCGCTGACACCAGATCGATTTGAGGTGGCCAATAATGGTCTTCCAAGGATAATAGGCACATAATTAGCTCTCACTGCAACTGGTTCTATATCAAGCACAACAAAATCTACAAGATAGTAGAATTTGTCCACTTGTATCAACACATCCTCCATAGTGCCCTTCGGGATTTTTATGGATCTGTCTGCTAGAGACAATGTGATTGTGGTGGGCTTAAGCTCTCCCAAACCCAGCTGCTTGTAAATTGAATAAGGAGGCTGGACATTGGCTCCAAGTTCAAAAGGGCCTTCTACACAAGCCTCTGCGTTCACCGAGATCGATGATACTCGGGCCTTGTATCACTGTCTCAGAATGAATAATGGCACTGACTTGTTCTGTCAGGAAGGCCTTTTTATCAACATTTAACCCTCTTTTCACCATGCACAAGTCCTTTAAAAATTTTGCATAAGTTGGAACCTACTTGATCATATCTAAGAGGGATGTCGGATTTTCACCCTCCTTCAAGACTTCTAGGATTTCAAATGGTTTATAGCCTTCTTCGCCTTTAGTGCTCGAGGAAAAAGGCGGGGTGTGCTCTTCTTCACTGCATCTCTTTATCACAATTTTCTCTAGTTCAACTTCCTTCTCTCGTGGATTTTCCCGCCGGGTTTGGGACCGGCCGTCAACCTCCTACCACTCGCAGTGATTACCGCTTGACTTTGTCTATCCCGGTGCTGGTTCACCTGAAGAGCTCAACTCGTGCACCCCTAGATCATCAGACCGTGGAGGGCATTCTTCCTTTTCTTGCACCCGCTGGGTTAGTCAATCTGTGGAAATCTGAATAATCGAGGGTTGTCAAATTTTGGGCAATATCTAACCGTTGTGTTCTCAATATTTTGTTCGTGCTTTCATCAGACAATCCTCTGACATTTATATCTAACGCTTTTTGTTCCTCTACAAAACCGCCCACCACTTTGCTCAAATTCATTATAGATTGCTCAATTGGAGATGAGGATGGTGGTGGCCGTGGTTGAGATGAGGAATCATATTGTTGCCGTGCAATCGGGGTACGTATGTCGGGAGGCTTTGGCTTAGAGAGGCAGATTGGTTCCCTCCTAATCGGGATTATATGTGTTATCAGATAAGTATTAGTTGCGGTTTGTATTGGCCCACAACATTAGCTTGTTCAGCCATCATATCCTCACGAAGGAACAGCTAAGCAAAGGTTTCCTTGGTGCTCAAGATTGGAAAATGAAGCACTCACTGTCAAGGCGAGGTTTCAAATGCACGTCTCACCATGTTGATTTCTCATTTCAGCTCCTCCCAACCTTCTAGCTAAGGTGGATAGCTTTGCTTTCATTTCATGTCCTCCGAGCAGTACATGCTCTTGAGTTTGTTGCAGGTCTCATTCTCTCTGGTTCCCTTAGGTTGGGTTCATCCCATGCTTTAGAAGTTTTTGCCACATAATTCAGGAAGTCTATGGCTTCTTATGGGTTTTTACTCAAGAAGTCCCCTCCACACATTATCTTTAGTAGCTGCTTCATAGCAGGGGACATTCCATCATAAAAGTGGTTGACTAGCAACCATGTGTTAAACCCATGGTGAGGATAAGCATTGATGGTTTCCAAGTACCTTTCCCAGCACTGGTAGAATTTCTTATTTTCATGGGTTGCAAAGGTGTAAATTTGTCTCTTCAGGTTGTTGGTTCTGCGTGTGGAGAAGAATTTCTTCAAGAACTCAGCCTGCATTTCTGTCCAATTCTGAATGGTTCTTGGCCTCAGAGAGTTGAGCCAAATCTTTGCCTTATCCTTCAGTCGAGGAAAAATCGCCCCATCAATCCAAATCGTAGCATCCTCCCGGGTTGCATTGCGCACTTCCTCAAAATCCTGATATGTGTATATGGGTTCTCACCTCCATACCATGGAAGGTGGGAAGTAGAGGCGTAACGTAGGGCCCCACAATCATGTCTTCATTGCAAATACATGAGGGTGCACTCAACTGGGGATGTATGTGGTCCTCATGGACCTATATGACTGGGATCCTCCGTATCCCCTCGCTGGCTCTACTATTTCTAGGTGGAGGTTCCATCTCGATCACTGCTCAAGCTCACTACAGTTTTGTTCTGGGCACCGATTTTTCTTAATCCGTCACTGTGTTCCTATCCCACTGGTACATAAACTCCTACATGAATAAAACAGCACACTAACAGGAAGCAAGAACAAGGCTACCAAAAAGGTTGTTAGTAAAAACAAATTTTATAAGGACATTAAAAGAATTGAACTGGTCCACAGTTGAAATTGCTAGGAAATGTTATAGATAAAAGTTCACCAATGCTTGTGATGAGGATCATAAGTTCAACAGCTCATCACTTGCACTAATCCCCAGCAGCGGTGCCATTTGATTCATGCGCACGGAGGGTGTTTCCTGAATCAACAAAATTTATAAACCTAATTCCTCCTACTTCCATAGCATGGCTACTGCAGTATAGTGGCTCTAGGGTCGAACATAGGGATGGGTTTTCTTCACACAAATGATTTGCAGTGAAGTTCAAATTGGTGAATTTATTTTGGATTTTAAGGTTTGGTAAAAACAATGGATTTTTTTATGGTGGAAAACTGAAAATAAAGTGAAGTGAAATATAAAAGAGAACTCCTTGAAGCATCAGGCTACTGGGTTTGGGTTCCAAGGGTGACTGAGGTGTTCTAGGGTCCATTTCCTCGCGTTGGGGAGAATGACCCATAGTCATTTCCCGAACCGGATCTTCATTTAGCTATAAAACTTAAACCCTAATAAGTTTCCTTTTGAGAGATGGCATTTATTGAGCATTAATGCTCTCGATAGTGAAACTCTTAACTCCCCACTCATCTTACAAGCATTACAATGACAACTAACGACCTCGGGCGGATCTACCAATAAGCATCCACTAAACCCTAAAGATTGGCATCAGTCATTCAAGGTGCATCAAAGGGGTTTGAACCTAGGTGAAAAATGAGATTATAAATGTCAATAAATGCATGCGTTAAAAAACATGAGAACCACACTTTGTAACTGTGAGTCTAAAGAGTCTCCCTCTTTAAGGATAGTAAGAGGCTTAGCCAACCATCCTCTGAGTCATTAATCCGTAGGGTGTTTGCAAAAAGAATGAGAGCAACTAAAATTCCCGCAGAGAAATACCAGTGTATTTACTATCAATCCCCTTTTACAAAGTCTTGTCTAGGCTTATATATTGCCCAGGACAAACGGGTCAAAAAGGTGAACCAGTTTCGCGGTGTTACGAGTTTCGCAGCCTTGTTCCTTTCTTTTGCTGCTCCATTTCTTCTTGGTTTATGTTTTTTTTTCTTCTAGTTTCTGACCTGTAGCTTTGAATTCGATTTGGATTCTTTATGACCGAGCTGACTCAACAATTTTGGCGAGGTTAGCTTGCAAAAACTACAAAATTTGCCATGAAATGCGATCAGTAGTATATCAAGGACCTTAATGTGCTAATCGGGTTAATTAAGGCGATTAGTACACCAAAAATGCCCAAAACCTGCAATAAAACAGGATTCAAAACATCACTATTCGGGTACTAATTGATGAGTCCAAAAACTCATTTGATTTTTAATCCATTTTTCGGAAGTATTTTGCAAGATAAGTGATTCGTGCCACGGTAGGGTGATCCGGAATCAACAAAATTTGTTTCCTATTTTCCTCCTACTGCCGTAGTCACGAACCCGCAAAGATACGGTCTAGGGTCAAACACGGGATGGTTACTCCAAATGATTTGTATCATGGTTCAAAATATATAGTTTTCATTTGGATTTTGGATTAGCATTGAAAAGTGGGCATTAAGTTGTCACTAGGTTAACTTAAACATTTTAAAATAGGGGTGTAGAATGGAGATCTGGGAAGGCTTAGGTCACTAGGATCGCCTAATGAGGTTATAAAGGTGTCCTCAAGTTATTTCGCATTAGAGCAAATGACATATAGTCATTGCCAAACCGGATCTTTGTTAGCTTTTTAAAAAACTAACCCTAAAAATATCTGTAGTTGAACCATACAGATTACTGAACATTCAATGTTTTTGCAAGCTAAGAAACTAAAGCATTTAACCTACTTTCAGTGGCTCGTAAATGACATCTAATGGATGTCAGTGTATCTACCATTAAGAATACACTGAACCCTGAAGCATGCTAAGTATTGACCAAAGGAAATACATTAAATAGCATTAAACCCTAGTTTGGAAAGTTTGAAACACATAAATGCAGAACCTGCTTCATTTAAAACAGCTGAACACATGTTAATCCACCATTAACCAACCTTAACAACCTCCTCTTCAAGGTTTGAGGTATTTAGCCAAACATCCCTTGAGTTGTCATCCTCAAAGGGGTGTGTTTGGCAGCCAAGAAAATGAGAGAAAGAAGAGAGAGAAGAGAGAAAACTGTAACCTAAAATGAAAAGCTGCGTGGATTGAAAGTTAGCAAAAAAAAAGCTGCGTGGATTTAAAGTTAGCAAAAAGTTAGGGTTACAAAATGTTATCGAGTGGCTTATATAGCCATACAAAGGATGTGAAATACAAAAATAACCAAGATAATATGATTACATTGGGGAAAAAATGGGAATTACACAAAACGGGGTCGTTTGGATAAAAAACAGAGGGGCAGCAATTTCGCTATGTATAGTGAATTTCACTATCATAGCGAATGTTGCATAGCGAAAATTTGAATTTCGCATAGTACGCACTTTCGCTATGATAGCTTAAAATTTGGCCATAGAGAAATTTCTCTAAGATTGCGAAATTTTCGCTATCATTGCGAAATTTTCCCTATCATTGCGAAATATTCGCAATCCTTGCGAATTTTTCGCTATGCCATAGCGAAACTCCAAATCTCCGTACATTGCATCCTCGCATCATCTAACTCCGCATTTCTTCATTTCCAAATCTCGAGTATTTCTTCATCCCGACTTTATGAAATAGTCGAATCCATACGAACTCAGCATAAAACATCACAATTACGATGCTGTTGATATGATGGCTGAGGTCTCAAAACCTACAAAACTACCAAAACAGCCTCAAACAAAATCGTGAACTAATCGCACTTCGCACATGTCAATCTACTTTAATTAATGGATTAGCACGCAAAAAGCACTCAAACCTATCTTAAATAGGACTCAAAATAGCACTTTTTGGGTACTAATCACACCCCCCAACCGACACGTTGCTAGTCCCTTAGCAATGCTAAAAACAATCAAGGGTATGCATGATGTGCTTTTGCAAAAAGTGTATGTTGTCCAAAAAGTGTGTGTACAAGTGAGGCTTACCTTTAGTATGAAAAACTTAGACTATGTACAAATACCATCATGAGAGATCAAATGTCATATAGGACCAAGTTTGAGGGCAACATCAATTCAAGGGAAGTCAACCTAAACTTCCACCCAACGGCGCGTTTTAAGGCAACCAGCTTGAACCAATAAGTTGCAAAGCCATTCCTCCCCCAAACCAAGCTTACCGCCAGGCCTTAAACTGATGACCAACCTAAATAGATTCAGTTACACTCTTTTTTCATACTTCGAATATACTGTAGGATGCAATGCTGAAAACTCGACTTCACCAAAGTCCGTGTAATGGGGGTCCACCGATGACTCCCAACCAATTAAGGTTTAGGGCATCAAGCCAAAAGGATCTACCGACCACAAACTCTACAGGCTTCACCCTGGACTTCTCATGACTTCGAGAATCCAGCACCTACAACTCGTTAAACTCTACCCATCCACCCGTGTAACGAACACAAAGTTGATGACTCCCAACCGCTGAAGGTTTTCAGGCACCTGCTTTAAAGGTTTTCGCCATACCCCTGACCGTGTTCGGTTTCAAGGCAAAGCGTCACTGCTTTCAATTCTCTCTTTTTCTTTCTTTCTTTTCTTTTTTCTTTTTCTTTTCTTTTTCATTTGGAAGACTTCATTGGTCTTCTTTTATGGGTAACAAAGACCTATTACGGGTTGTCAACATATATAAGGCCGGTTTTGCATAGTGGAAAAAGGTATATAGCTTCACAACCTATTGGTAAAAACTGATGTGCACTGTGTGTGATTAGCTAAAGGTGAAAATACAAGGTTGAATGCGCTGGAACTTCAAACGCCCAAAAATTTAATCATGCATGGAACTGTTCTAACATTATGGTGGCATACAGGGCTTCAATTCCTCAACTAAAGGCAAGAGTAGAAACACAAAAATATAGGCACAAAAAGCAGCCTCAAATTTAACAAACAAATTTGGACACTACAGGGCATGCAAAACCAGAAAAACTAAAATCAAAAGTATGAACATTACTTTAAATATATTTGTCACGGCATGGGAGCAGAAAGTCGAGGAGGATGGGTGGTACCTCCTCATTCGGGTGGTGGTAGGGAAGGATCGACCCCGGCCTGCAGGCGGGTTGAAGTCTTTGTTTGTGAAGTGGTTGATGTCACTACATTGCCCGACCTGAAGCAAAACATGTCCTTTCGACCGATTATTACAAAAATTCTTAAGCGAAACTTCAACAAAACTAAACAATTAAATTATTGGCATTTGAGACCTTCTGAGACCTTGCAAATGTGTAGCTGTGGGCCTGAAAGGAGGTCGAGAAGGAATTTCTTCCTTGAAGGTCTGCTGCACAACATAGGGTTTCACCCTCTGTCCATTAACCTTGATCACTCTATTATCATTTGGATTGGTAGGTCCCTCTTTGAACTGCATTAGATTGTGCTTGTTGAACTATGAATGGACGAGTCCATCACGACTTGAAGCTTGCGGAAGTAGATGGAGTTGGAATCATACGGGAGGACTTGGTCCCCCTTGTTTGAAATTCTTGCTAGTTATCATTTGATCTATGCCATTTTTTATCTTTCGCTGCGATCTTCGAGTTCAGTAGGCATCATTTCGTATTTCTTCGACTCATTGAGATGAGGAATCTTTTGACCCCAGACCCTACTTAAATCCAGGTTGAAACTGCGTGATTACCATGCACATACTGAACCTTTGGAAGGTGACGCACCTTACCATGACCAGCGGAGCAAGGGGACATTCCAAGACTCGTTTTGAAAAACGTTACGTAGGCCCACGATTGAATCAAGCAATTGATGATTGATCTACTGTTATTAATTCACCGCCTTCATTAGAATAGATGCTTAATCTCCATGTTGTAGTTCTACTTGACCACTTGTTTGAGGATGGTAAGGGGTGGCCACTGCGTGTTTCGCACCATATTTAGCCATGAGGTTTTGAAAGGTTTGTTCACGAGAAATGTAGACCCCGTCATGGCAATGGCTTTTGGTACCAGAACCTAGAAAAGATGTTTGCTTTGAAGATTTGAGCAGCCACGTAGTGGATTGGTTTGCGGGGATTGCGCTAACCCGTTTGGACACATAATTACACTCATGCGATATGTATGTGACCATGGGGCGTGGGGAAAGGTCATGAAATAAGTACGACATCAAATAGTTCGACCACTAAAATTGGGTTCAGGGGCATCATATGACGACGAGACAATTTATCGAGCCTTTGGCATCTGTCACATATTCGGCACATTTGGTGTGCTTTTAAACGAGGAGGACGGTAGAAACGGCGCGGCACCTTCCTTCTTGGAGTCTTACGGGAAGCAAGTGACCACCCACAGGGCACTCTGTTAGCGTGGCTTAGAATTCCTTGTTGTTCTTCTTGAACACACTTCCCGATTATCGATGCACTTACATTATTTAAACAGAGAGGGCCGCTTCCCGATAATAGGAATGGATCTTTGCGAAGATGTACTTCCATTCCTGTTCTTTCCAATCAGATAGGATTTCTCTGACTGAGGGAAATTGGCAATGTGGCATCTGAGAACTTTTTCAGTGCATTAAAAGATTCTTCGGAATTCATCACATTGATGGGGGCTATGAGTGTCATGGGCTATTGTCAATCTTGAGAGATGGTTTGCCACCACATTCTCTACCCCTTTTTTGTCCTTAATTTGAAAGTTAAATTCTTGAAGCAGAATAACCCAGCGGATGAGTCTTGCCTTAGCATTTTGCTTGGTGGAGATGGCCCCAAAGCGGAATGATCAGAAGTAAGCTAACTACTCTCCGAGACCAAACTAAGTATCTTTCGAAATTTGTCTAAGGCGTAGACCACGCAATGATTCTTTCTACGTAGTAGTATAGTTCCTTTGTGCTTCATTCAAGGTTTTGCTTGCGTAATAGACTACATGAGGTTTCCATTTCTCTTTGGCTCGCTCCGATAAGCAGATCACCCTCACACATCACCTGAGCAAGCGCAATTGGGTGCTATTACTATTAGTGCGATGGTTAAATGGGACCTCGACTCTTCAAACTCTCGACATTCTTTTCCCCGAACAAATTTAGCATCTTTTTCTCTAGCAACTTATAAAGGGGTTTGCGATCTTCGAAGTCCTTGATGAATCTTACGTAGAAACACGCATGACGAAATTACTGCTTGTTTTTACATTTGTTGGAGACGGCGAGTTTGAAATAAGTTCAATTTTTCCTTGTCGACTTCTATTCCCCTCTTTGGAAATAACATGCCCAGTCTGATTCAGTTCACCGTAAAATGGCATTTTCTCGAGTTAAGCGCAGTTGCTTTCAATGCACCTCATAAGATAGCTTGAATTAGTCATACATTCTTCAAATCACCTCCATATCTGAGTGATGTCATCCATGTAAACTTCCATTATGCGCTCCACCATATCACTTGCCCTAAACATACTAAGGCGTACATCTCTGAAGGTGGAAGGGCGTTCTTGAAGACAGGCATCCTCTGTAAAGCATGAGGTGCGAATGGACGAAGTAAGGAACAGTCTTTTCTTGATCTTAAAGTGCCGATCTCTATCAGTACCACGAATACCCATCCAAAAAGCAATGAATGGATATCTGACTCTCTCGAAGGCGATCAATGAAGGCGTTGGGGAAGTGATCCTTTCTTGTTACTTCATTGAGCCTCTGTAATCTATGCGCCCGCCTCCCATGGTGGTAAAGTCAGTGAACGATTCCTCATGCCCTTTCATTTTCGATTGGTCACCCCTGACTTCTTGGGTACTACCTGAGTTGGGCTTACCCAAGTGCTATCGGATATGGGGTAAATGATACCAGCCTGTAACAATTCGGGACTTAATCACGAACACCTCCTGCAGTAGGATTCGACCTCCTACGTAGGCACTAACGAAACACTAGATTCTTCTTCCTAAATAAATGTGGTGAGTGAAGATTGTTGGGTTTATACCTTTAAATCGAAATTTTCCACCCCAAGCTTCCTTGTTCCTTTTGAGGAGAGTCGCGATGGGTTGTGCTCCTGTGAAGTGGTCGCGGTGATGTCTTCTGTTTGGACATTGCATTTTCTTCGAGGAATGCTGTTTAACTCAAGCGGTAGGGGTTTTGAGCTCTGCTTCATTGAGGTTCCTTTAGTTCTTCACCGATCCACTTGAGGTAGAATTTCTATTTTCTTTTTCTCCGGCACCCACCGCATGAGCTCATGCATTGAGGTTCTTGTTGCTCTCTGAGGCACTCGGATAACTCGGGGTTAACACATCTTGCACTTCTTTGCTCATTGGCTTTATTCTTGAAATTGTATCTATTATGCGAGACTTCTTCCACGGTCGTCCCCAGGTGCATATGCCTTTTACTCAAATGGAAGATATTGAGTTCTAAAGTCAAATTCCCGAATGTGAGTTACTAACCCCATTAGGCATTTTTATTATGGCATTAGTAGCGAATGGCCTTCCCAATATGATGGTACATGATTGGCTCCCCCTTGCCAGCCAGGCTACGTGTCGAAATCACGTGAAATCCTTTGGATATTAGAATCACATCCACTTGTGATAAAACATCCTCAATGGTCCCCCTTAGGTATTTTTAATAGACATCAGGTAGAGACGAGGTGTGATGGAAGTGGGCTTCGGGTTCTCTAAGCCAAATTTTGTACATGGAATATAGCGTGGGTTCACACTAACTCCCAAAGTCTAACGGTGCTTTTCCCACGCTAAAATGCCTCCCGATATTGCGCGGGGTCATAGGACATCCGGGTCCTTATATTTCCGCGAGGTCTTGCACTCGATGATAGCACTTACTTGCTCGGTCAGGCCTTTTATTCCTGCGGCCTGCTGCAGATGCATAAGTCCTTGAAATTTCGCATATGTAGGGGACTTGTTTGATCATGTCAAGGAGATGGATATTAACTTTCACTTGTCGTAATACCTCTAAAATTTCAGTTTGGTTGACTGAATTTTCTTTTTCAGTGCACATGGGAAAGGAAGAATTTTCTTGGGCTTCACCTCTTTCCCTTTTTCTTGATTGTTCTTCCTCACGAGCGGATCAGTGCGTAGGGCTGTCTTGGTAGTGGCTGGGACTGCTGGTCTCAGTTCTTTACCACTTCTCAAAGTCACCATTGCCTTGACTTCATCAATTCTTACATTTGGATCACTTGGCTGAAACTATTCCCATGCACCTCCCTTCGAGGGTTTCTTTGTGTCGTGAAATTTTCCACCCGAACCTACTGTGGTTGAACCGACACGAAATCTCGGGAGTGCATACTTTGTCCCGATTTTCTTTGATGAGTGGGCTCTCATTTGTCGATTTTGATTAGTTTGAACATTCAACGCCACGTTCTTCCGCAAGCAGTACCACCACTTTGCTTAAATTTAGAATTGCACCTTCAGCCAGGGAGAAGGAGGTGGAGGATCTTCTTTGCTTGTCTTTGAAGTGGAGCAGGCTTCTTCTTGAGGCGCTCCTGGGGGAACTATCAGGGGTTTTGGCTTCCATGAAAGGTTGGATGATTTCTCAATTGGGGTTATAGGTGTTGCCATATAGGGCATTTGTGGGTGGCTTATTTTGACCCAAGAAGACATGAGCTTTATCTTGCATTAAGTCTCTTACTTGAAGGAACTATGAGATGATGCTCCCCGGGAGTAGCTACTTGGTAGTAGTCAAATAAAAATTTGGGCGAGATAGGACAACTCATTCTTGCTTGCACTTCGCACTGATTTCATTTCCAGCTCTTCTAACCTTGAGTCAAAGTGAATGGTTTGCTTTCATCTCAGGTGTCTTGAAAGTGCATAAATGCCTCCCCCTTGGATGGAATTCGAAAGCTTCATTCTTCGACTTCCCTTAGATTCGGTTCATCCCATGCCTTGGAAGTTCAGCACGGTGCAGTCCATGGCTTCATCTGGGTTTTTGCTTTCAGTCACCTCCACACATGATTTCTAGCAGTTGCTGTGGCGGGAGCATACCATCCATAAAATGATTCACTAGCATCCATGTATCAAAACCATGGTGTGGGCATGCATTGATGGTCTCCATGAACCTCTCCCAACACTGATAAAACTTCTCATTATCATAGGCCGAGTGAAGTGTAGATCGCACTCTTCAAAAGCTTGTTGGTCTTAGTTGTCTTGAAAATTTCTTTAAAAACTTCGGTTTGAAGTTCGACCAATTTAATTGTTCTTGGCCTCAGTGGAATTAGAATAATTTTGTATGTCTTTCGGTGTCGATAGGAATGCTTTAATAAGCAAATCCATGTCGGGCACTTCTTCCTTAAAAGTTGTGCATACCTCCTCGAACTCCCGGTTATGAGTATAAGGATTCTCATTCTCCATTCCATGAAATGTGGGAAGCAGGGGCACGGATGGGGTCTCTTGCCACGTCATCACCGGGTGGTATGTCTGAGGAAGGTGCACTCACCCTAGGGGGGTGTATGTGGTCCCTCATTGACCTGTATGTTGTTGGATTCACTGGAGCACCTTGCTGACTTTGCTATTCTTCATGTAGGGGATCCATGTGTTCACTGTGCACACTAACTTCATAACTTTGCTCAATTGGTGCACTAACTCTTCGCAATCTACTTGATATCCCTCTATCCCAGTGATGCATAAACACTTATAACACAAAATGGGACAAAGCAAAGAACACAAACTATGAAACTTTGCCAAAAGAATCGATGTTAGCCCCGAAATATAAAATAGTAAAAATGAAAGCCGGCCAGCGGTGGCTAACGAGTAAAAAAAACTTGAAATTATAACAAGCGAAATTCAAAAAGGGTTAAAGATCACCCGACACTTGTAATGTGGATTACAAGTTCATCAACTCATCATACGTAGTACGGCACCATCCCCGGCAGCGGCGCCATTTGATTCGTGCCCGCAGTGGGTGATCGGAATCAACAAAATTTGTTTCTGTTTTTCCCTCTTTATGCATTAATTATTTCTTGCGGGTATAGCGGTCTAAGGGTCGAAACAGGGGATGGGTTTTCATCTTACAAATGATTTGTATCATGGTTCAAAATGTGAGTGAGTTTCATTTAGTTTTGGATTAGCATTGAAAAGTGTGGGTATTTTTGTCACTAGGTTAACTGAAACAATTTAAAATAGGGTGTAGAATGGAGACCTTGAAGGCTTGGGTCACTAGATTGGCCTAATGAGGTTATAAAGGTGTCCTCGGGTTATTTCCTCGCATTAGGGCAAATGACATACTAGTCATTGCCAAGCTAGGATCTTTATTTTAGCTTTAAAAACTATCCCTTAAAAATATTCCTAGTTGAACCACTAGCATTCTTGGTATTCAAATGTGTTTAACAGTTAAGAAAACCAAACATTTAACCTACTTTAGTGACTCAAGTAAATGACATCTATGGATCTTCAGTGTATCTATAAGTAGAATACAAGACCCTGAAGCATGCCAAGTATTGACCAAAGGAAATACATTAAATAGCATTAAATCCTAGTTTGGAAAGTTTGAAACACATAAATGCAGTATCTGCTTCATTTAAAACAGAGGAACATCTGCTAACCACCATCAACCAACCTAGCAACCCTCCTCTTCAAGGTCTTGAGGCTTAGCAGAACATACATGAGTTGTCATCCTGAAGGGTGTGTTTGGCAACAAGAAAATGAGAGAAGAAGAGAGAAGAGAGAAGCGTAACTAAAATGAAAAGTTCGTGGATTGAAAGTTAACAAAAGTTAGGGTTCTGAAAATGTTATCGAGTAAAGCATATAGCATCTGAAAAGGATGTGAAATACCAAAATAACCAAGATAATATGATTACATTGGGGACAAAATGGGAATTACACAAAACGGGGTCGTTTGGATAAAAAACAGAGGGGCAGCAATTTCGCTATGCACAGTAATTTTCGCTATGATAGTGAATTTTCGCTATGATAGATTCGCTATCATAGCGAAAATTTGGCTCTCTGAGAATTTACTAAGTTGCGAGATTTTCGTATCTCATGTGAAATTCAAATCTCTGCATTGCATCCTGCATCAATTCAGCCTGCATTCCTTCATTTCCGACGACATTTCTTCATCGGCAGTGAAATCACAGAGAATCCCATCTGAACTTCGACGCAAAACATCCACCAAATTCACGATGCGAGCTTGATATATGATGGCTGGGGTTCCCGAAAACCTATAAAACTACCAAAAGCGACCACCGAAACAAAATCGGTAAAACTAATCGGGACACACTTTTTTGTATCGTCACGGCTTAATTAATATGATTAGTAAGAAAGCACTCAAAACCTATCTTAAATAGGACTCAAAATAGCACTTTTTGGGTACTAATCAATAAGTATTGATTCATATGTAGAAACATGGATATCTTACTCAAATTCAATTTTCCAGAAAATTACAGCAGAATCGAAGGTCCCATCAAAACCAGAAGAAATCAGTCTCAAAGCATAAATGAGGTAGCAAATTAAAATTGGGTTATGAAGCTAGTACGGTTGATTATTTGGTCATGTATCACGAGAGCCAGTCTTGAGGAGAAATGGAAGGTTTAATCGAACTAGTTATGGCCAAATTGAGAGTTATGACAGTACAAGGCAACAAGTAATAGGATTCTGACCCGAAAATAGTGGCTAAGATGTGAAATATTCAAAGGGTAGAATCTTAGATTGACACCACTCGGGTGTGACGTGATTAGACAGCTGAACCGTGGCGCTTGATCGAGATTGCTGGCTGATTAGTCCAGTTGATGAAGCCACAAAGCGAAGTCTGCAAGAAGAATTTGAAGTTCTGGCTAGTTTCTTAAATGAAGGACTCAACGAGGTCGCGGCGTGCTTTTGGTGTGACGCACCGGACTGAATGGGAGTCCTGACATGGGGTTTGAGGTTCTGCGGCTAAGCGAAGGGTTGAAGGACCTCGAAAGGTCGACACGAGAAGAAACATGGAAGTAAAAATCCAGGTCATAACTACGTTTGAGCAGCCCCGGGACCAAAAATGCAACTAGAAACGAGCAACCCATGAGAATTATGACATCATCATGAGGTCATGAACTGGAATAGAGGGTGGAATGAAGAAAATGGTTGCAACTAAGGGTTGAGAGTGCGATAGGAAGAAAGGCGAAGGAATGTAGCGATTAAGCGACCAATTAATGGAGTCGCGACCAATTGGCTCAAGGTCGCAACCATCTGAACATGTAAAGCGAAAACCAATAAAAGTGCTTAATGATCATTCGGTTGCGACACGAGAAATCTTACAGTGGTAAAAAATCTGAGTCATGACAGAAAAGGAGTCACGACTAGAGTTAAGGCGATAGAAACGAAATGTGGTGCGACCTAAAATTGAGGGCCGCGACGTACAATCTAATAAGGGAAAGAGTCTAACTCATAAGCGAGAGTGGTGACAGCAAAAGCGGGGTGTAGCAGCGAGGTTGTGGCGTAGGAATCTGATGAAAGGAAGGAGGAGCAATTCGTGACATGGAGCTATTAATTCGCGACATCAAAATTTGAAAATAACTAAGCCAACAAGGTCGTGACTATAATTGATGTCGCGACCACTTCTCGCTTGATTTACAGGAACTGATCTACCGGCTGAGTTCATGGTCGCAGCGAGCGAGTGCAAATGAGAGGAAATCGGTCGCGACATCGGTTGAGGTCGCGACGCCTGATCTGGCCCAGGCTTTTCTTTAGTGAAATCCACTTGGAGTTTCTTTTAGAATTAGGCCCATTTTCTTTTGGCCAGGTTATAAATATAAACTCTTGGAGAATATTGAAATGAGCTTTCCGTCTTCGATATAAAACGGGGAGAGGAGAAGGACTCATTGTATATTTTTAAGTAGATTTTCTTTTCTTTTCTTTTCTTTTCTTTTCTTTTCTTTTACGGATACGAACGATAAGTGGTGTAGAAATGCGACTAGATTTAGTATAGATTTTCTTTATACAAATGTTACTGAAATTAATGGATTCTGAACAAATTTACGGAATTCGTTTTCTCGAGTCTATTAAATCTGATGGGTGTATCGATCAATGATCTAATGTGTTGGTTATGTCTACAGTATTTAGAATGACACGCTAGATTAGATTCTGAATTGGTTATAGTCTTTTAATTTAGAGAGAAATACTTGGATTGGGATTGATGTTGTTCTTGAAGCCGTCCAGTTCCCAAGCTGATAATCCTGCGTCTGATTCAAGGTGTTTCTTATACGATTTCCGGGAGGCCCTACTGCGTGACCCTGAGAGTTGGAATTCACGAGAGCTTGGGCGTTCACTTGTGGGTATGTTAGACTACCATTGATGAACTACTAAGCTCCTAAGGGTTCATTTAGGTAAATTCCCTTTCACTCATAATTGATGTTGGAAGGGAGCATTTATCAATATAAATAATAGAGAGATTCACCTTAATCTAAGGGGAATTCCCGACTACGTGTTAGCTAAGATACGATTAAGGGAAGGGAAGAACCATTAGATTTAAAGGATGAGTCATCTAATTAGATGGCGAAGTTTTGCTGATAACCATAGAGGAAGCAGTCTGCGATCTCGAAAATGGGTGTAGTATTGAGAAAGAAAAATACCCCGAGATCATGCAAAGAAACTTAAAAATACAAGTAGATGGTTAAATCCTTGTCTTTGAGAAAAGCATGAGGCCGCAACAGTGAACATGGAGAAATCCAATTACATTGTTGAGGAAATCTTGGTTAAATCAAACTACGTGGTGACAGAGCAATGCATTTTAATCACGAGGAATTGGTTGTTTCACCGGTATTTCTTTGATAGTGTTCATTTCGTAGGAAGCCCAGTTCGAGTCAGTGAATTTTGTTCTTATTTTAGAGCCGTTATCATTTACTTCCAATTTACATAATTGTTTACGATTGATGATTGTAGTTTCTAGATTAAACTCTCACTATCCATTTAAGTTCAAATAGTAAGGACCTTAAGTAGTTGGGGTGATTGGGGTTTCCAATTCTTGTCAATCTACGTGGGAATGATACTCTGGACTTACATCCGAGTTTTACTACTTGTATGAGCACATTACGCCTGCGGTGTCATAGACCTAACGAGTACGAATCACGACGCAGAGGAAAAAAAATTTTTATTCCCAGTAAAGCAGGTCTTGCCCGAGTACACAACATACAGGTAAAAGAGTGTAAGGCTCCACAGTATGTTAATTTTGAGGAGTTTTAGTCTATATAATCAAGACGAAACCACTAATCCACAAATCAAGGTGAAAATCGAAAAGTTCAATGGCACAGATTTGGGGTTTTGGAAAATGCAGATAGAGGATTGATTATATGTATCAGAAAAATATGTACCGGCCTCTCTTAGGGGAGAAGCCAGAATCCATGAAAAAGGAAGAATGGGATATTCTTGTGAGCCAATCTGGGTTATCAGATTGTGACATCCCGTAATGTTGCCTTCAATATAATAAAGGTAGTAGGTCTTATGAAGGCTCTTACGGTGTGTCTGAAGCCAAGCGCAGCCCGATAAAGTGATAAAGGCAATTATTTGTCTAGCGGATGGCGAAGGTGCATTAATTGGCTCGACATCTCGAACTCAACATAGTCCATGACTTTCGATTGAGTTTAGTTGGAATTAATTCGATGAAAAGTAAGGCATTAATACTTTGTCTTCTCTGCAAAAAATTGAATCTTTATTTGTCACGGTTGTGAGTAGCTAAACGGGAAGTAATAAGTTGAGGCTGATGATGTTCGTGATTGCTTCCTTAGTGAGGAGATCAGAAGGAAAGAGTCGGGCAGATCATCAGCCTCTTCGATGTGCATATGGGAGTCGAAGGAAGAAATTGACAGTGGCAGCGGTCGAAGAGCGGGAGGGTGCAGGTCAGGGTCCTAGTAATTCTAATGGCTCGAGACTTTCGGGTGTTTGGAATTGGCCGGAAAGACTGACCTTCTAGTGAAAGTGTAGGAGTACGCAAAAGGACCCAGTGAAGGCGAGCCGTGTTACTTCCACCTCAAAAGGAGATGACGCGTTAATTTGCTCTCTGGAAAGCAAGGAAGATTCTTGGGTATATTAGACTCGGGATCATCGTTCCATGCTACTTCACAAAAGGAACTCTTTGAAAGACATGTCTCCGGAAATCTTAGAAAAGTATACCTTGGTGATGATAAACCTTGTGCTACTATTGGTAAAGGTGTAGTAAAGGTTAAGTTGAACGGGTTAGTATGGGAATTAAGGATGTAGGGCATATTCAGACTTAGAAGAACTTAATCTCGGTTGGGCGGGTTGTGATGAAGGCTACCTGATCTTGGGTGATGATTGGAAGATTTCAAAAGGCGCAATGATGGTTGCTCGAGGCAAGAAGAGTGATACTCTTTACATGACAGCGGATGCACACTGTTCAATTGTAGTTGCAGTAGGCAATGAAACTCCCAAATTATGGCATCAAAGATTAAGTCACATGAGTGAGAAGGGGATGAAGATTATGCACTCAAAAGGAAAACTTCCATGTCTACAGTCAGTGGAGATAGACATGTGTGAAGATTGTATACTTGAAAAGCAAAAGAGGGCCAGCTTTCAGCTAAGTGGAAGAACCTCGAAGAAAGAGAAGTTAGAGCTTGTTCACTTTGACGTTTGGGGGCCAACAACAGTCTCATCCGTTGGTGGGAAACACTACTTTGTGACTTTCATCGATGATCAATCTCGGAAGGTATGGGTTTACTTCCTAAAGCATAAGTATGAAGTATTTGAGGCTTCTAGGAGATAGAAAGCTATGCTTGCAAATGAGACAGGTCTAAAAATCAAAAAGCTCAGAACTGACAATGGTGGCGAATATGAAGACACTGGACTCAAGAAGCTGTGTTATTAGCACGAGATCATAATGGAGAGAACTATGCTCGGTATGCCTCAACACAATGGTGTAGCAGAGCTTATGAACCGGATGTTGACAGAAAGAGTTAGAAGCATTCGTATACAGTCAGGTCTACCGAAGCAATTTTGGGCAAAAGCAGTCAACACAATAGCTTACTTGATCAACCTAGGCTCATCGGTACCATTGGAGCATAGAATACTATAGGAGGTATGGAGCGGAAAAGATTTCAAACTTTCACACCTAAGAGTTTTCGGTTGTGTAGCTTATGTGCATATTAGTGATCAAGGTAGGAATAAACTTGATTCGAAATCAAAGAAATGCACCTTCATCGGTTATGGTGAAGATGAGTTTGGTTGTCATATTTGGGATGATGAAAACAAGAAGGTGATCTGCAGCAGAGATGTCATTTTCAATGAAAAGGTAATGTACAAGGATAGAGTCATAATTGTTAAATCGAGATTGAGTGAGAATCGGATGCTTGATTAGTGAATCGAGAATCGAGAATCGAATCAAATCGTAAGATTTGTTTTACATTTTTAATAATAGTTAAAGTATATGTAATTTCATATAATTCCTAAATTGTAAGCTATTTAAATATTTGTTTAAATAATAAGCTTATAATATTTTCAAATAAACATACAAAGTTACCAACCAAGTCTAAAAAAAGTTAAAAAAGATTCAAATATAGTCTATTTGTTGAATATATTGATGCTGATAATTAAAATTGTTAGTGGTTGTGGATTACCAAACCAACAATTAAAATTGTTAGTAATTGGTGGAGAATTCGTAGGTCAGCTAATTAGAAAAAAATGATATGTTAACTTATTTAGTGACTAGTTTACCATCCCAGGCTTGCATAGTAATAATTGCATTATATATGTATGTTTTCCAAATATAATCAATTTTACATAATATATTCTACTTTAAATTACAACCATAATAGAAAGAAATTCATTATTAATTACTATTTATTCATAATTAGATAAATGATAAAGCAGTTTTATTTATAATTAAATAATTCTTTATTGTTTATCTACAAATAAATAATTCATTATTTATTTATTTATAAAAAGATAATTCATTATTTTTTTTTGAAAAAATAATTTATTAATTATTTATAAACAGATAATTTATTTTTTATTTATTTAAAATAACAATTTCTTATTAGATAAATCAAAAATTTTAATTAATATAAAAACATATCATATAAATAAATATATTAAATAATATTTTAATATATTATCTATCAATCACAAAGTACAAAAGCCATTGTGGCTATGCAAAAAAGTGGCTCCAGCCTAGACACATGCCAAACACACCCTCTTTTCCCCCTGCTTCTTAACTTCCATTCTTCTTCTCATTCTCATGTGAATCACTTCTAGCCACAATTAGTTTTTTCTTCTTTTTTTCCTCGATCTCCTTCTAGCCCTAACTATGGCAATTTTACATTTTTTATTTACTTAAAAATAAACATTTTCTTTGAAAAAAAACCCCGGATTAGAGACTCTTAGAAATTGGTTGTCGTCAGATGAAGAAGAAAGAAGAAGAAGAAAAGGAAAGAATGACTGCTTTCATCAGCGCCTTTAGCATGGAGTCGTGTGGCCTAAAGAAAAAAAAAGATGGACGCATGATATTTTTCTGCATTGGTTCAATGCATGGTTTTCTTGAAGAAGAAGATGGAAACTTGATAAAAAAACATACTTGAAGCCGAAAATTCCATGTTTTTTTTCTCCTTTTTTATTTTTCTTAAAGTTTTAGTTTTCTTCTCCCTTTTTCGTTTCTTCTCGTAAATTCATAATACCAAAGGTTGGAGTTGTTTTCTTCCACGTTAATTAATTTCTACAATTGGCTAAGTATTTTTTTCTTTTGGGTATTTCAGTTTTTATTTTTGTGACTTTTTAATTTCTTGGTACCTTGAGAATCGGTATTAAATAGATTCTTGTGAATTGATTCAGCGATTGTGGTCGAGTCTTCGATTCATGCATATTTCGATTCTTTGAAGAAGTCGGATCGTTCACCCCTAATCATTAGCTCGATTCGTAAAGATCGTGCGATTTTGATATTGGTAAGGATGGACGTAAAGCGAGCGCTAAAGACTTAGGCGAGTGGGCGTGTTGCGAGAAGCGAGATGACATCGAGATGAAACGAAGCGAATGTAACAAGTCCTGCGGGAGGATCAAAAGCGTGTGCAACGGTCAGACCGCCACCGCCTCTACTCCAGCTCCTATAACGAAGAAAAGTCCTCCTCGACCTCACGTGCCTATGGGAGATACATGAATTATACATTGTTGTGATGGAGGAAGAGCCACAGATCTTATCAGTGACATATCATCTGAAAATGTTGTAGTGGAGGTTGCAGTGAAAGAGGAGATGAAGTCTCTAATGCCAATCAAACATGGGGAACTAGCTAAGTTACTTGTAGGAAGAGGCGCTACGAATAGGTGCATTAATTGAAAGAGGGCATGATGGTTCCAAGAGATATGGCTGGCTTCGTTGTCAAAGTTCAAGCTGAAGGAAGGAATTGGCTGCGACATTTTGCTCTAGTTGTGGCTTCGATACTATCGAGCAATTATTGAGTATTATTGCTAAGTAAAGATCTTCCATCTTGAAGCGGAGTTGGGCGCGTGAGAGCGCATTCCTTCATGGAGACTTGAATGAGGAGATATGCATGCATCGGTCATAAGGTTTCTCAGAAACAGGGAAGGAGAACATGGTGTGCAGACTTAAGAAGAGCTTGTATGGCATGAAACAAGCCCCAAGGCAGTGGTATAGGAAATTTGGCGGCTTCATACGCAGGAAGGAATTTCAAAAAGTTCAGCGTCATTGCTTTGTTTCTACGCCAGGATCATAAGCTCTAGTTATATCATTTTACTACTATATGTTGATGACATGCTGGTAGTAGGTTCAGATATGGATGATATAAGATGGATGAAGCAGTAATTGTCAAAAGAACTTGACATGAAAGACTTGGGTCCAGCAAAGAAGATTCTTGGAATGCAAATTAGAAGAGATAAACAGAAAGGGCTCTTGCATTTATCTCAGGTAGAGTACATCAATCGCATTTTTCAGATATTCCACTTAAGTGATGCCAAGCCAGTCAGTACAACCTTGGCTAGTCATTTTCATCTATCCAAGGATCAGTCCCCTGAAACGGAGGAAGAGGGAGAATTCATGGCTAAGGTTCCTTACACCTTAGCCATTGGAAGTTTGAAGAACGCAATGGTCTGTACGAGACCAGACATTGGCTATGCAGTGGGAGTTGTAAGCAGATTTATGTCAAATCCATACAAAACTCATTGGGAAGCAGTGAAATGGATGTTGAGGTATCTACAAGGCACCATAGAAAAGTGTTTGTACTTTGGAGAAGGAGAGCTAAAAAGTACAAGATACGTGAATGCGGACTTTAAGAGGTGAAGTTGATCACTTAGAAGAGCACCATTGGTTATATATTCATCATTGATACAGCGGTAGTTGGATAATGAGATTATCAGAAGACATCATACATCCTTATGAAGTGAGTATGTGTGATGACTAAAAGCAGGTAAAGAGATGATATGGCATCAGGGTTTGTTAATAGAGTTAAGATTGAGGAAGGGAAAGAACGTTACGTATAGTGATGGTGGGCACGATACCTTGCTTAAAAGAATTAAACATTTTATTCTAAGAACCAAGCATATTAGACTCCATTATCACTTCATCATATCTCTCTGATAAATTAGAGGATGAGAGGTGCTAAGGTTGGAAAATCAAGTAAAGTAAGAACCAAGCTGATATGTTAACAAAGACGGTGACTATTGACAAACTAAAGTTGTGCTCAACTTCAGTTGGCCTACAAGAATAGCAAGGCTAGGAAGAGCTGCTGCATTGATCAAGGTGTGAAGACAGATTGAAATCAGTCTTCAAGTGGGAGATTGTCAAATATGGAGGCTTCAATTGTAAAAAATGGAGGTTGTTAGGCAACCAACCCTCCATTTTTCTTTCTTAAGCTAAGTTAAGGTAGCTTACAATTTTAGCACATCCCTCTCATTTTTTTCTATAAATAGAGATGTTGTGTAGGGAAGAAAATTATCACATACATCTCTTGCATTCTTCTAATTCATAGTGAAGAAGTGAGGAAGAGAAAGAGAAGAGGTGAGAGTGAAAATTAAAGAGCAATTTCTCAGTGTTGTAAACACCATATTTTCTCCTTATAGTAAAAGATGCATGCTTGAGTCAAGGTAAAATGACTTTGTGTGTCGAACCACGTAAATTTTATTAATCGCTTGGTTGTTTTTTTCTCCCTCTCATGCATCTGGCATAATAGGAAGTGTTATTTCCCTGACACCTCCACAGCCCCACACACACACACACACACATACATATATATATACCTTATCTTTATATATATATATATATATATATATATATATATATATATATATATATATATATATATATATATATATATATATATATATATATATGGAAAAGGTGTTGATGTGTGCCTTGATTATAGAACATTGATGACATTAAACTATACATAAAAGCATTTTGAGTTATAGCGATAAAGATATGTACTTGTTGAATACAGGAATTTATTTGTTTTCCTTTGCTTAGTATTTCCTTTCACGTATATTTTCTTCTTTTTTTGTTCTTGATGTTGTTTCCTTTTATACTCTTCATTTGTATATAAATAGGTAGGACTTTATCTGCTTGTATTAAATACATTCATTCAATAAGAAAAACATTCTTTTCTTCTATCCTATAACATGGTATCAGGGCCATGGGATATTAGGGTTAGGGTTTAGACGTGTCTTCAATTCCAGCAACCCATTTAATTGGGTGGGTGTCTCCTACAGCCACTCATTCCATTGTGAAGCGATCCATAATCCTTTGCTTGGAGTGTCGAGCTCATGGCCAGTAGACTCATCGATGACTTTTCGGTGAACTTGTTCCGGTCGACGAGCTCACGCCGAGATCGTCAATGTATCCTATCCATCCCAGTCGAGAACTCCGAGGAAACGGCTCCGGTGCATGTCCTCGCGTGTCCTTCTCTAGTGGTTGTCCCCACGTGCGTTAAGCTTGGGATCTTTGTCAATGACCTGGATATCGAGGAACTTCTTGCACTGGGTCGTCTCCCCCTGACCATGCTTCCTAGCTTTTTGGTTCTCTTATTTTCACCTGCAACTGAGTGTTTTGGCCTTTTTTGTTCTCCAACACCTTTGTTTCTGCATATTTTGAGGCCTTCCATGCTCCTTAGTCACTGTTTCCTGCTTTTCCCGAGACATGACACCTCTAGAGACCTGTTCTCCTCTTGATAACTTTGTCTTGTTTCAATTGATTTTTTGTTGATTTTTTTTTTTTTTCTCTTTGATGGCAGAGCAAAGAGCCCTAGTTTTCATTTTTGTCAGAACTCCTTCGTCATTGTGGAATAGATTTCGAAGGGAATTAGTGAGAATTATCGATCCTTAAGATGAGTGCATTTACGTATTGTTCCTCGTATTAATTTGTGAGGACCATATAACTTCCACATTGATCAGTATTGCTGAAGATAAACGTCCTAAGTGGCAGAAACTTGGTGCTTTACTCTGTAATATTCTCCAGCAATCCTTTGAGCCTAAAACCCTTGATAACCTTGGGGACTATCAGAATGGTTACCCCCTTTGGACTCAAGCGAAGAAACTATATACTAATGATATTCAACGCCTTTATTGGGTTATCTCCTTCATTGATAGGCCTAGAGGCTAATGCCTAGAGTTAAACAACAAATTTCTTACAAGCCATCCATAAGGGCTTGATACATGATAGGCTTAGATATGGGTCGAAGTAGGAAAAACCTAGGCATGAGTCAAGCCAATCTCTCCAATAAGCAATGGGTAGCATGCATGTGGGTAAGTAGACATCTTGTGTGTGGGCTTAAGAGGCCCGAACTAGGGGATTCTAGGTCTTGCACGTCATGAAAACTTTGGGTAACTCTTATCGGTGTGACGACAGAAGCATTAGTGAGGCATTAACTATGGTTATAGTGGTATTATGATGATGATGGCCTTGTGTTTTATTTTATTTTGGTTGGGTGTGGGGTTGGATTTTCGTGACACTCTGGTAACAAGAGCGAAGATTTGCTGGCAACTATGGTGGTGTGTGTGATCATTTCTCATGAATATAATGATGATGAAATTTGTGATAAGCAGTTGTGAGTGATATGAAGCGGAGTGATATCTTTGGTAGTAAAGGATGGAGATGGTGTAGTATTGGGCGGGTGATGTTTGTGGGGCCGTATGGTCTTTTCCGAATTATGCATTTCGAATTCTTGGGTTTTTAGTCTAAGTGTTTAACTAATTGGATATTTTTCTTAAATATCTTTCTTTGGCATGGGTGACGTCCTTCATAGAAATATTCAAGTTTTAAACTTCAAATGAAGGATTATTTTGTAAGAAAGACTATTACGAGTTGGTGACGAATTCAATTTTCACGAAAATGTTGTATTTTCATTAAGGAAAGAATGCACCTAACTTGGTGCATAATCGATCATTCATGGATACTGCAGTATTTCCCACTTTTAGATGTGGTGCGCAGCCACAGCGGGTTCATATGTTGGTTTTGTCTTCCTGATAATTTTTAATGTATCTTAATTTAAATTCCTTAATTAATTTTGTAAGATCTACATTTGTTTATGATCCTTTGGAGAATGTTAGACGGGTGATAATCTTGCTGCTTTACGCTTCTCGAGCAGCTGGCACTCCTGAGCACATCGGACACATCCTATTTACATCTCTTCCCCCTTTATATGACTATCTTGTTCGCACCATCGGATTATGCCTCCTCCTCCAGGACTATCGATGCGACTCACGTTTGTCTAGTCCACCATAATGCATACTACCTGAGTCATGCTCTCCACACATTGTCGACCCAATGGTTCTTATGGTGCACCTCAAGCATTGTCTTGTAACTAATAGTTTATGACATAAAGCCTTTGGTCCTTGTCTTTTGTAGAAATTATTTTTCCAAAAGTTTGAGATCTGGTTTCTTTCTATAGCCGATTAACTCTTTGTAGTTCTGACATGAGTATGAGGCTTGAAGGTCAGATATTATCATGGCTACAGGTCCCTCCTTCCCCCTTCTGCATCATTTCTCACGGCCTGATCTACCACGACAATGGCGATGCCATCAATTTCTGCCATCAGTGGTGATCATTACAATTGCAATTACAGGTCACGGATACTTAGTGGTGGGAACTCTGATCACCAGTCTTTTCTTCTCGATGACACAGACCAGGACAGAACATCAACGGATTCCGCGTCTTTGATCAATCTCCTCGAATTAATGACTCGTTCTGGAGAAGGGTGATGGGTTTGTCTTGAGGTTCAGTTATACTATCACCAGGAGCAGATGTTGGCGCTGTTCTGCAGTAAGTCGACTGGAAGGTGTGGATTGTTCTTGAACCTGGCTTTCTGCCAGTCAAGGCTAGAGCTCTTAAACTCAATCTCTATCGGACCGTGAAGAGGAGCTTGAGTTACGTGAGGATTACATTCTCAATGAAATCCTTGCCAATGTCTCTCATGGCTGCTGGTCAGCAAATCCACGAATGTTGAACTCATCCTCACACATCAACAGGACTCGGATCGAATTGAAGAATTTGTAATTATGCAAATCGGCATCCGTGAATCAATCACATACTTAGAAGTCTGATATATCCTTGAGCACATGGGATGGGGCTTGAGGAGTCTCGATCTTTGCAACAACGGTTGATCTATCCAACTCCTCTATTCACTTTGCTCAATGACAATCTTTCCGGGGTGGACGTGGTGGTAGGAATCGTTCCTTTCGCGGTGGTAGAGGCTGTTTTTCCATACAGTGGCGGAAGAAGGTACAATTCCCTTGACAAAACCTCTCTATCAAATATGTGGAAGAATGGGACACATGGCTCCTCAAATCATTTTCAGGTTGATGTTAGGTGCAATCAATTTAAAGTCGAGAAGGCCTTGGGAGAGTATTCTGCGATGAATCCCTCAACCACCAGTCTCTCGATCCTGGCTTATATATTGCTTCTCCAGCATTTGTCGATGATGCTTCATGGTTTCTCGGCGGTGGGGGCCACACATCATGTCACCTCCTCCCGCAGACTCCATGAACCTGAACTCACGATCTTTCGAGGCCTTTGGTAAGCTTGCACTTAGTGATGGTTCTAAACTCTATCACACACATTGGACACATCCCATTTACCTACTTCCACGTCTCTACATCTCAAAAATGTTTTGATGGTTCCTTATAACCAAAAATTTAATCAGGTATATCGAGTTTACCATTGAGAATGATGTTGTGTGGGTTTGATTCTACTATTTTTGCTATATCAGGAGACAAACAATCAACGGAAAGTGCATCGAGGAGTGCTTAAGGACGGCTTATATCAGCTACATCTGCCTCTGCCATTATCTACTCCACTTAGTTCAAGTTTCGACTCAATGAGATCAAGCACAATTTCTCCTGATTGCATTTAAATGCATCTTCTCTACACTCAGTTTTCAATTTAGTTTCTGGTCCAACTTGCAGTATTGTTGATTGTGAAAGTTTTTCAACTTCTGACTGTGGTACCTCTTGTAATAACCGACTATTGACCTTATGGCATAGTCGATTGGAAGTCGCCCTAATAAAGTGGTTCTAAATAAGATTCTAGCTCGATTGAATATAAAAGTTTCTCTGATGCGAAATGAATTTTTGTGATGCGCGATATGGAAAATGCACAGGGCTAACTTTTTTCCTTCAACACCTCTTCACATAACAGCACCATTTCAAATCATCCATTCGGATGTATGGGGATCAGCTCCTCATCTCTCACTCGAAGGCTACAGATTCTACATTTCCTTTGTCGATGATTATAGCAGATATACATGGATTTTCCTCTTCGATACGAAGTCGAGGCGCCTACTGTGTTCTACTTCAATAAAATGATTGAGCGACAATTTAGTTTGCCAAATTCGGTGTCTCCAAACGGTGGGGAGTGAATATCGGAAGCTGCAACCATTATTACAACAATTAGGAGTGCAACTGCATGCATCCTTGTCCTTATACACATCAACAACAAGGAGTCGCGCGAGAGAAAACATCGCGGCATTAGTATGAGATTGGTCTCACTCTTCTTGCTGACCTTGTGGACTTAAAATTTTGGTGGAGGCATTTTCCTCATTTACTTTTATTAAATTATCTCCCCACTGTAGTTCTAAATCATCTGTCTCCGTTTGAGTTGCTTCATGAGCGACAAGCACGATTATAATTTTACGAAGGTGTTTGGGTTGCGCACTTTCCATATCTTGACCTTACAGCAAACATAAGCTGGCTTTTCGATCATCCAGTGTCTCTTTCTTGGGATTCTGATTCTTCTCATAAAGGCTATCGTGCATGCATCATACGGGCCAATTTACATTGCCAAAAGTGTAACGTTTGATGAAACCACCTTCCCATATCAGTTCTTCTTTTCCTCTTCTCATACCTCTCCATGAGGCTGTGGCACCTCGCATACAAAATTCTGGTGTACAAAATTCTAGAGCTCCGCCCCTTTTCCTTACCCACCGTCCTTGATTGTTCCTTCCAACGTAAGTTCTCGACTACTCCCATCCTAGTACTTCAACACATTCCCATGTCCTCAAGTCCATTCCAATACTCCTTTGTCATCCACACAAGGTCCAACATTCCTACAATTCAGAGTGCCCTTTTACCTTCTTTATCACCCTCTCCTCTAATTTAGACATACCCTCTAGTAGGTCCTTCTCTCTCACCTCATCATCCTATGATAACTTCGGTCTAAGGCAGTATTTTTAAGCCCCTAAACTTTGTTTCTCTTGTTCATCGAGAACCATCAAGTCATGTATCATTAGCCCTAGCCGATTCTCTATGGAAACAAGCCATGACCAGTGAGTTTCAGGCTCTCATCGTAATCGAACTTGGAGTCTTGTTCCTCCCTCTAGTGCTCGGCGTGTGAACAGTGTAAATGGAGTATTGAACTAAACAAAAGGCTGATGTCTTTGGATAAGTATAAGGCTGAGATTGGTAGCCAAAGGATTTCAGCAAACACACAGTGTGGACTTCTTTGAAACTCTTCCGGTCAGGTGTTAAAGCATCGACTATTCGCATATTTTACGCTAACATTTCAAGAGTTTGGGACATCGACAAATCGATATTAATAATGCATTTTAAATGGAGATTTGCATGAGGAGAATGTTTATGTCACATAGGATGGTTTTGTAGATCAAGCAAAGCCTACATATGTTTGTAAGTTGCACAAGGCTTACCTGGCTGAAGCGAGGCTCTAGACATGGTTTGAACACTTAGGAGCTCTCTTGACACAGGGGCTTTCATAGTGCACATTTGGATACCTCCCTCTTCTACTCACACAAACATGGCGAATGTTCTTTTGCCTGATTATCGTAGATGACATTCTCATCACCGGTGTGATCAGCGATGTTGACAAGTTATTGATGCTCTTCCCGCGCTCAATTGCTCTAAAACTCTTGGTTCAGTACACTACTTTCTTGGTTTTGAGGTCCTTCGAACTCCCCTTAGGTTGCACTTGAGTCAAAGCCCAAGTATCTTCTTGACCTCTTTGCACAAAACAAATATAATTTCTTGCAAATCTTGCTCTACTCCATGTGCTTAAGCAACAATCTTGTCTCTATCGGCAGTGTTATCTCTCGACCTTCGATTGTATAGAAGCACAATTGGTGCTCTTACGATCTCTCCTCGCACGTCCAGGATCTAGCTTTTGTGTTAACAAGCTAAGTCGATTCCTCTGAGCACCTCTTTGTTGCTCAATGGAATGCTTGCAAACGTATTCGAGGTATGTTAAAGGAACCTTGTCTCATGGCCTGTTGTTTAAACCAGCTTCTTTATTCACTCTAGAGGGGTATTCAGACTCAGATTGGGCAACAAACATAGATGATAGAAAATCTATTAGTGGGATATGTGTGTTCCTTGGAGGAAATTTAATTACCTGGAGCTCCAGAAAACAAAAGGCGATAGCCGTTCAACCATGAAGTGACTCTGAGCCTTAATCTAATCTTGCTGATCTAATGTGGGTTCAACATCTTCTTATTGAGATTGGCATTTCTATTTCTCAACCACTGGTGCTATGGAGTGATAACTTGGGAGCACAAGCCCTAGCTTGCAACCCAGTTTACCATGCTAGAACAAAACATATTGAGCTTGATGTACATTTCATCGAGAGCTTGATTTACGAACACAAGCTTGAGTCGATATGTTAGTGAATCCCAGGCCGATGTTCTCACGAAAGCTGTCATGATGGGTTCCGACCTCTGTGCTCAGGCTCACCATGTGTGCACCCATGCTAAGCTTGCGGGGGCATGTTGAAGCAGGTGATAATCTTTCTTCTTGCTTCTCAAGGCAATTGCCTTCTCAAACAGCTTCTTTGCTCCTCAGAACCACACTCGAGACACATAGCTTTGCATCTCTTTGCTATATGACTATCTTTGTTCACCTCCATCGGATTGTACCTCTCCTCCCGGACTATCGTGTAGCTCACGTTTGTCTCGAGTCACCTGATGCATGCCTACACCGAGTCATGCTCCACACCAGTGTCAACCTAATGGTTCTTATGGTGCACCTCAAAGCATTGTCTTGCCAACTAATGGGTTATAGTATAAAAGCCTTTGGTCCTTGTTTCTTTTATAATAAGAGAGAATATTTTTCAAAGTTTCAGATCTGGTTTCTCTCTCTTCAGTGCTCTCTTTGCTTGATTCTCAACAGAGAAGTATTGGCCATCTCTAAGTTGTGGTTCACCATCAAAATGTTCTGGTGGCAAAGGATCATTTTGGGGTCATGAGGTGGTTAGCTAGTTCTTATTTTCTTCTTGAGTCTTCCCTACTATGATATGGACCTAACTTGCTGTTTTCTCATCTCTTTTGTGGCTGAATGGGATGATATACATTGATAATTAGAGTAATTATCTTTAGCCTTTTCTATGGTACATGATATAGTTACTACTGTATCTTCTACATTTTCTTGATCTTCTTCACAAGGAGTAATTGCTTGACCCTTAAATGAAGAATGGGAAACTATCTATCCTAATACATGTGTCCAGACCTGCTTCAGCTCTTTATGGGTGAGATAGAATGGTCAGGAAAACCCTAGCTCTGCCTGGGGCTTTGTTGAAATTCTCATATTGTTATACCCTTATTCTTTTGTTGGATATTGATCTTGAGAAAAATGAAAACAAATGTAGTAATCAGACATCATCCAACAGAAATGGAAGCTGAGTTACAGTTAGCCTATCTGATCAACAAAATTTATGTTAATGCTTCTGGTAGGAAATCACTATGTACAATTTAGAGAGTGTTTAAAAGATTGGAAATGGGTCTTTAATCTTTGACTTGATGCGATAAATTTTAGCTGTATTTATGAATTGTAGATAGAGTGATGATGGGTTATCACCTTAAACAATAGCCGAATTTTACGAAATATTAGGTAAAAAATTAAAGACCCATTTCCCTTCATTAAACACATTCTCATTTCAAAAGAGTGTTTTCCTACCAGAAGTGCTGATTATAGATAGACGATGTTTCTAAAATGGTGTTATCATTTATTTTGAGGAAAATGGGATTGTGAATCTATTTGGGGATTTTATTTAAATTAATGCAATGAGGTCAAGAAGATTGAATGCACCAAACATCTGGTGTTGGCCTTTGCACATGAACCATGTTTGGTAATGAAAGTGTGTTGAATTTGGAGCTATGAGCTCTTTAATGCCATGATCTTTAAATAGTGGGTCTTGAAAACGTGTACAAGTGCAGGATTTATATTATTTTACTATTTAGAATTCAAATCATATTATGAACATGCTTATTTTACTATTCTCCTCATATAGCCAGTACGAAGAACGCCAGGACACATTCTTCTCATTGATTTGGGGTGGTACGATGCTGTGACAGCTCTCCGTATGTTTTAATACTATAATATGCGACCGATCTCACGGAATCTGGTGGTGCACACCTTACTGAAAATATCTTTCATGTGTCTCATGCTGGTTCTATTCAGTTTATGACTCTCTGTGACAGCTGTGGGGATACTTGTTTACATTGTTATCAACAAATGCATATCTTCGACGGATTTGTTGTTCTTCTTGGATGGAGATGTTATCATTTAATGAATGGAGATGTTTGTTTTTAATTAAAAAAATGAAAAATCCATAGCATTGCACTCATTGGTTGCCTCTTTCATCTTGTTTGTTTATTTCATGCTGAAATTTATTATTTAGTTCACGATGTGATACCAGAGGGTTCTGAATGAAGCTGGCTATGTTCCTTCTAATTCGGAGAGATATCCTCTTGGAGGCATTGTTTATGCAATTGAGAATGCTTTCCATGCAACCCCATCACTGGCTTGTTCAATTGGTGCCGTGAAGGAGCTTTATTTATGCTTCTATAAGGACTTCAAGGTTAGATAAACTTTGCATTCCGTGCTTCTTATTTTTGTTGAAACTTTTCTACCATGTATACAATTTGATGCATGTTGTGAATTTTGTTTTATTATTACAGCCTCGGGATTGTGCTGTTAGATCGAGTCTTCAAAGTGAGATTTTTTCTCAAAGTTCTTGCCCCAAGTATGCCAGTTTGCCAGCTGGACACATGTGTCGTGGAGTAAAATTTTTCATTTACATTATTTCTGTTGACTGAAGGGTTTAGACCGGGTTGTCAACAAAGAAAGAAACTACAGTTGGGTCATCTGCTTTTGTAACATCAAATGAATTTTCCCATTATTTCATGCGTGGACTAGTTTGATGCCATATCATATTCGCCAGCAGGCGAGTGGCCAGGTGATTGGTTCAAAAATGTGAACCTTGCTGTTGAATTAGATTAGATGACAGAACAATTGAAGTAATCACTTCTTCTGAGGTGTGTGACTGACTGTTGGTTCATTTGCACTTGCAGGAGTTGAAGATGATGGAATTGCAATGTCACGATAGTAACCTCTCAACAATGAAACTCTCTCTCTCTCTCTCTTAAGACATAATAGGCGACGTGTTTCGGTTTCAGGATTAAGGTTTACATCCCCAATAATAAACGGCCGGTCTTCCTTGACAATGAAGCTCTCAACAATCAATCTTGTTGGGTTGTAGTAAGAAGTGTGTAAATTACTTCATTGAATCTATAAAGCAAAAAACTGTTTTATATTTATATTTACATATATATGAAATCTAAGATGAAACTGTTTGCTTCTCAGTTAAAATGTTGTCCTACTTATACTAATGGTTGCTTCTAAGCGAGGTCTGGATGTGGATGGTAGAGCGCTTCTGGAATCCTTTAATAATGAACAATAATAAATAATGATTAGAGATTTATAAATATTTATTTTTATTTTAATTAAAACTAAAAACAGAAAAAGAATATATTAATCAGCAACAATTTTATGTTAAGTATAGGAAAGAAAGGATTTTCTTCAGCTCTAGGGGTGGATGGACATCGATTGCTTATGTCATAAGGAAATTGGAACCATCAATAGTAATACAGAAAGCCCGGCTTGCTATTGTTGCGTTTATGAGCAATAGAGAGAGATCCATTTGGCTCAACGTAATATTTATTAAGACAAAATCATTGTTTTGCTTGTTATGGTAGCTTTATAGGCAATGAAAAGATCAATTGGTATAAAACAATATTTATTAAGACATGCAATGAAAGAGATCCAATTGACTCAACGTAATATTTATTAACACAATAATCAATGCTTGAGGTTATGTTGAGCAATTCGAAAAGGTTCAAGATTTACTAAGGCCAATTCATTGAGACAATTTGTTGAAGTATAATTTTATTTTCAAGAAAGTGATTCAACATATTTTTTGTATTAAAAAATATTTACAACTGTTAGACAAAGATTTTATCATAAGCCTGAGAATATGGCTCCATCTTGGCCCCGGCCCAAAAGAGTGAGTTGGTTTGTAATTTTAGGTTTGAATAGACTTTGGGCCAATGAGCCCACATCGAATTAGCCTACGACCCATTTTAGAGTTTGGGTTTGAGCTCATTGGGTTTGAGCTCATTTAGTGCGATCAACTAAATTTTTAAATTACTAACTAAAACATAATTAAAAACATAAATATGTCCAGAAATCAAACAAATTTTGTTTTATATAAAATCAAATAATTTTTTTAATAATAATTTTAAAAATACTTTTTTTAACAAACATCATGTTTCTAGACAATATATATATCCTAAAACTATTTTTTTACTCTTTGTTTGTAATGTCATCCAAACATATTCTTTTAAAATTATAAACCTATTTTAATAATTATTTTTAAAATAAATTATAAAAATAATTTTTTATTAACATTTTTAAACACTATTATCTAATTTTATAAAATTATTTTGTAATAATATTTACTTTTAATAATTTTTATATTTTCATATGTATGTTTTTATTATTAAAAATATAAAAATATTGTTTACAGAAAAAAAATAATTATCACTATTAATGATTTCAATTGTTTTAATAGAATAAAATAAAGAAAAATAATATAAAAAATAAAAATAAAAAAATTTATTATATAGTCTTCAATTGGTGTAGCATTTGTTGTCGTCGTTTTGATCGACATTTAAGTTACGTTGTCTTGATGTGCCATATGGTTTAGTGATCTCAGTGCGACATTTGACTATCGTTATCGTGATACGATGTTTATTTATTAATGAAGACCTTGATTAGAGGATGAGTAGAGTATATTTGATTAACAATAAGAAATCTAATCAATGATTATCAATATGTTGTAGATTGTAGTCAAAGGTATTCTAGTCAGAATAATAATATCAAATATTATAGGCTTAACTATCGAATACATAGATTTTGAGCTGATTCATTATACTTTTAACCTGAACGTTGTTTCATATACTATGGTGTTTAAAAAATTATTATTATATAGTCTTTTGAAAATGTAAAAACAAATTGTAAGTATTTAAAATAATTTTATTAGGAAGATGATTTCTTCAGAATTTCATTAAGAAGAGGATTTTTAGTAGGAAAAACTGAAAATTGTGCAAGAGAGACTAAGTGATTTTTAATTCTACTGGAAAGAGAAAATGGACGACTTTATCAGAATAAATGGAGGGGAATTTAGTATGAATGAGTTTTGCTGTTTAGAAAAGAATATGTGAACCAACAACTTAATTTTGAAAAAAAATGTTAACAACAGATTTATTAGCAAAAAAAAAAAAAATATCGATTTAATTTTGTTACAGAAATTGATTTCGATTTCCTTTTTTTTTAGTGAGAAGGGAGTTTAAAGATTTTATTTAGAAAGTATATAGCTTAATGGGAAGATTCTATAAAGAAAGAAAAATAAATAGACTTTCTATTTCTTAAAAAAATATATGAACCAACAACTTAATTTTTTATGATAAAAAATGTTAACAACAGATTTATTAGCAAAAAAAAAAAAGTCGATTTAATTTTATTTATAGAGAAATTGATTTCGATTTCCTTTTTCTTTTTTTTAATTGAGAAGGGAGTTTAAAGATTTTATTTAGAAAGTATAACTTAATGGGGAAAAGTGATTCTATAAAGAAAGAAAAAATGAAGTAGACTTTCTATTTCTTAAAAAAATATATGAACCAACAACTTAATTTTTTATGATAAAAAATGTTAACAACAGATTTATTAGCAAAAAAATATATATATATCGATTTAATTTTATTTATAGAAATTGATTCGTTCCTTTTTCTTTTAAATTGAGAAGGGAGTTTAAAGATTTTATTTAGAAGAGGAAGTGTAAGTTAATGGGGAGAAAGAGTGATTCTATAAAGAAAGAAAATGAAGTAGACTTTCTATTCTTAAAAAATATGTAATATCTGTATTAAGTATTAATTAATTAAAAAAGAATATATATTATGTGGGAAAAATGATTTCACTTTCTATTTTTTGTAAATATTTAAATAAAGATGGGGGGATACTATATAATTATCATAAAGAAACCGTTGGGAAGAAGATATTGGAATTAGACTGTTCTCTCGCAAATGAGTCAATTGAAAAGGAAGGAAATAGCTTCAACGGCTCGTGAAGGTGAAGCAGAGTGGTCTGAGGTGGGAAGCGATTTATTGGAATGTGTTATGAGAAGATTGTGTTTCGTTGACATACTTCGTATGAAAAGGGCATGTCGTTGGTGGTTTTCGGTAGGAGAAAGCTATACATCTTCTCCAAGTTACCGTCCCTGTTTCCAAACACCCTGGCTCCTGATTCCTCCTCCCGAGGAAGAAGATGATGATGATAAAGATGATACAGGGAATTAAAGTAATAAGTAGTCCTCCTGTTTCTTCAAATCTGGATGAAAAGGCCTACAGAAACGTCTGTAACTTGTGTAGGGAGGTTTACGAAAGGTCGGTGTGTTGGGTCCTCTCATGGCTGGTTGTTTCTTCTGGACAAAACAGCAAATCTGAGCCTCTTTAACCCCTTTTCTGGTGCACGAATTCAAGTTGAAGGTTCTTTGAAAGAAGGTCGTTCGGAGGAGGAGGAATTGTTCGATGTTGATGCGTACACCGCTGATGGCACTAAGTATAAGAAATATAAAGGTGGCAGGGCCTTTATTTTGAAAGCTATTTTGATGATGTCTGATATTGGTAAGAAGAAGATCCAACAAGGACAAGGATGGGTGTCCTGATATACAGAGGCGGAGAGAAGCTGGCTTTCTGTATGTTCAATGATGGCAGATTCATGGACCTTGATGGTGCTCATGAGAGTTACAATGACGTCATATGCTATGGCAACCTGGTTTGTGCAATATCCCAATTATATGGGTTTGTTGAAGTTTGGGATTTTAGTACTACTGGGTCTTCTCCTTCTCCTACTAAGGTTATGGATATCTCTTCTTGCCTTCCTCTCCTTAGAAAGCTAGAGAGTTTCTAAAAAGTACCAAGACAGGTTTTTATTTGCTCATATCATTTTACTTGGTGGAATCATGCGGGGAGCTTCTGTCTGTAGTGAGGATGGTATCAGAATATATGGATGTGGAAGTGCATGAGCATGAGAATGGGAAAGACAACCAACCCAAGAAGATTAGTCTCTACAAGACTTTGATGTTCCTACGTTTTCCAGGGTTGATATCCATTTACAAAATATTGGTTGAGATGGAAGTTTGGGGATCAAGTTTTGTTTTTGGTGAAACAACTCCATCATAAGGGTCGAAGATTGTCAGGATGCATAACTCCAATTTACTTCACCGACTCTTATTGGGAACGTGCGGATGAAGATAAACTCATATAGGGTCATGATGTAGAATTGGCTACAACAGAAGAATAGATGCGTGAGGCCATTTTATGACACTCCGCACTGCTTACAAGATGCGCCTACACCCTTTTGGGTTCTCCTAATCAGAAAGTAGTAGCTAGCTAGTTAGATGATTTTTTATTTTATTTCCAATTCATTTTTGTACCTACCTGAATCATTGGAGGATGATGAACTTTGATTTGGGTATATTTTTGTAGTTTAATATTGAGTAATATTTGTTATCCAAATAAAGATCATAGATGTGCATTTTATAAACAGGAATTCATTTGGATGGATGGATATTCAGAATGAAGACTACTTGATGGCTGACAATATCCAGACCTAAATCCAACTTAGATGAGGACTTAGATTCCAGTCCACCCACTGTTGTGTTGAGTGTATACTATTCGTCACCCAAAGCAATTAAGATGGATGTGCATATATAAACAGGAAGGAATTCATATATAAAGTAAGAGAGAAGGAAATAAATGGAACTCAGTTCGTTACAATACTTTGGCCAAATCTTAGCCTGCATCAACTCTCCTCGAGCTTCAAACACGTAAGCTTGTGATTGAAAACAAGAGTTTGTCTTGAACTTCAAGTCAAAATCGCTTTGCTAGCCACAATGTTAACAATATCGGCCTATAGTAAAATGAAATTTGAACATAAAGAAGTGCTTTCCATCTTTGTTGCCATAATAATGAGTACATAGGATGAACGCTTGTCTTGAATAATTTAGATTGACAAGAGGATTGTTTTTCAAGACTATGCCTAAAATTCACCAACAGCTCACAACTTCAGGTATCAACAAATATATTTTTGTTCTTAGATTTTCGATCTTAACTTTTTCTAGTATTTCTTCCTTCATCTCTTGTGGAAGGTCTAATTGTATAATTGTTATTGATTCTTGAAAATTCTTTATCTTCCTTTTTTATTGGTAGAAAATTATAACTAATCCTCGATTTCGCTGAGGAAAAATGATAAATATTCAAAAGATATAAATGATGTGAAGAATTAGATCATATATAAGACAAAATCTTAAAGAAGTTTCAAAATTTTGAAAATATAATACGAGGGATGTAAGATGCTTCCTACTCTCCCTGTAGACGTGAGTGATGGACCAATGCTTCTAATTCTAATCCCGAATGCTATGTCTGGTCAGCCAAATACTCATGGAAGCTCACCATTCATTATCTTGGACTTTGAGTGAATAAGGGAGTACTTTCTAACTCTACTTTTCTTCTCTAAAGTCCTCAAGTTTTCTAAACCATCACCATTTTTAGTGAAGTGAAAAACTTCATGCTTGAAAACAAAGTAAGCAAACCGTTTGTCTCCATTTTCAAAGTAAAAAATTTCCAATGATATCAATGAAAATGAAAGCTGTTAGGGTAGTTTGACAAAGTCATTAGAGGAAACAATTTACTAACAATCTCATATATAATCAACCTATTCAGGAGTAGAGAGCATTGTTTTTTCTGCTAGGAAGTGATTTTCAATGAAATTGTTTTATTTGTACAGGCAGCCATGTTTCCTAGTTACGTATTCATCATTTTCTATTTTGCTATGCATAAATCCAATACCATCACAACAAGAAATAACTCAGAAAACATATTTATGATAGGTGCAAGCCTGCAATGGCATTTTAGGGGCAAAATTCCCCAAGGAATATGTGCAACGTGTCACCCAAAGCATACAACTGAATGAAGAGATGCGCAACTGATCAGGATACATTTTAATTTCATAAAAATATGCGATTCAATATTCAAGATTTCACATTTAAAAGTGCAGC
The DNA here is from genome assembly GCA_016808115.1 of Tetrastigma voinierianum. Lineage (NCBI taxonomy): Eukaryota > Viridiplantae > Streptophyta > Magnoliopsida > Vitales > Vitaceae > Tetrastigma > Tetrastigma voinierianum. The sequence goes on from JAEQBH010001320.1 coordinate 338,302, forward strand.
ATCCACAAAATTAACGCCATTATAAAAAATTCAATGTAGAATTAGAAACTTGAAGAACAAAGGCATTGATAAGGAAACAAGGAAAATACATGAGGCTTGATAAGGGGCATGCCTTAGTAGGTGAAACACAATTGTTGGAGTGTGGTTGCTCTTCCAGCCTAGTGTGCCTTCAACAACTATGTCACAGAGTCCTCAAAATGAAGAAATATTCAAATCACTTGTAATCCATCAGCTATATATTTACTGTTGTTCCATGGAAGCCCCATTTAAGCATACACTCATCTGCCAACAGGAAGATTACACAGTTCACAGCATCAGATATGTACTCCAGGACTTGCAACAAACGTATGAAAACCAGACTATCAAAAGCTCATAAGTACAGGAATGTTTATCAAATATAGATATTCAAACTCAGTAATGTATATGAAGAGAGTAATAACTTTTAATGGATGACTCTGCGATTGTATGTATCATCCATCCCAAAAGTCAAAGAAAATCAAGATTAATCTCAGAAAAGAAAAAAAAAAATAAAGGCCTAAATATGAAACAAGATTGTATACGGGGTTCAAATGAGCGTTTCCTTGTAGAAATATGTTCCTCCAAATGACAGTGGAAGTAAATAGGAATCAGAATTACCATGAGTACGGAGCTTGCTAAACCTTCCAACCTCTTTATGTTCTTATTGAAATCTGCTTCCCAAAGTGGCAATTCAAGTTTCCCAAAATGTATTATGACATTTATAAATACTGGCAAGCAGAGTAAAGCCCATCAGAGTTCTGATAAGAGTATAGAGGGATGGGCCAATGTCCGTTATCTTCTTTGATTCTGTTTACAATTTTGGAGATGAACTTGGTTGCAGTATCATGGCAATAATCACCACACACTCTAAGGTTCTTAGTCATCACATCAGTAGTCTGGTTCCTGGCTCAGTTTTCAAGAGCACAAAAGCAAAAGCAAGTCTCTCACTATGATTACACAACATTCTTTCCTTCACTTCTCTCGAGATCATGCAACACAAATTCAGTCTTGGGATGTAACCCATAGCTTTCATCTCATAGTCTAACTTCTCAAAAGTTGCAGATCCTTCTCATATTGATAAAAGCATAGAGCTTTCCATTCACTTCCTGGCTTTCATGAATTTCGGCAAACTAGGCACGTTATTCATCCGTCTTTACATGATTCTCCTAACTTCAGCAACTTCATCCCCACCTCCTTGCTGTGTCAAAGAAGTTTTGAAACTAAAGCATAAATTCCTGGTCATCTGGATTTAACTGGCACCTTTCTTGCTGCCATCTCTCCAATCAAACTTCCCATGATTATGGGCAACCTGACAGAGTGGCTACCTGAGTTTGTCCTGGTTCAACCATAATGATTATGGAATCTATTAGTTCTCGAGCTTCTTCCACTTGTCCAGAACGAGATGAGATCAACCATACATGCATAATCTCATTTGGTTGGATTTTATATTCATAAACCATGACATATTGAACCAGTACCAACCCTTCTCCACTAGACCTGAATGACTGAAGGCAGAGAGAAGAGCTGCAAAAGTTGCATGGTCTGGTTTTACATTTGTCTCCCTCATTTGAAGAAAGTGTGAGAGAGCTTCCTCTCCAGACCCCTTGGGTTCCTTAGCTGGCAATAATTGCAAATCCAAGAGATTGAGACCCTAAAACTAATCCGATCAAAAACTTTACATGCATAAGAAAGGGATCCGCATTTTGAGTACATGTCAATCGCTGGCAGTACTATGACGCCAAACCAAAGCCTCAGCTGCCTTCCGGCCCACTCTACAATGCAAATGGAGTCTTCATATATCCATGAACAGATTTGGCTCCATTTCAGAAACCCAACTTGGGAACTTACTAGGAGCACACTTACTAGCGGCGGATGAATCAGGTCTGTAGCCAGAGCTCGATCTCCATTCTACACCACTAAATGAAGTGCATTACCTTGCAAAACCATTTTGATCATAGCCAGAAATGAATGCACTCCATGAATGACATTTTTAGAAGCATCTTCCCTGAACATACAACATCATAATGGACTGCTTCGCTAGCACTTACAAAAATTTAATTTTCTCTCAAAATAGCAAAATCGTGTAATTTCGTAGAAAATCCGAAATTTTTCTGCATCTCTGGATGACTAAACTGACTTCATAATTGAAATCGCCTCGCGAAATCTAGCTAATAAGTTGAATTTTTGATCGATCCCAGACAAATTCAACAGACGCGTTTTTGAAGACCGAATATCGGTCGTCGAAAACACACGATGCGACAAAAGTCACCTATAACATATTCATGTGACATGTTGCATGAGAGAGATGATTAAAACTGACGGCTCGACGACGCTAAATGTCGAAAAATCCGTGCCTTTATGGACATGATTTGCATTATTTAAATTCTAAATAATAATAAGGACAAAATTATGAATAGTGTCATCTCCTACATATAAAAAAGAAGCCAAAACGCAAGAGGTGTGAGCATTTGCGTATACTTAAAGCTTACTTTTAGCAGGCGCCACTTCTCTCACATTCCCAGCCTCTGATCGTCTGATTTCTTCTGACTCAAAGGCGAAGAGCTTCTACGCAAAGGTAGCGGCAACGCGGGTACTAGTTTTAAGAGTTTTACAAACTCCGCGGCGCAGTGGAGCTTTATCCTACTCAAGCTATTAATTTGCTTAAGCCGCTTTTGTTGATGATTGAGTCACTCGCGCCTCAACTATGCTTGATCGATTCCAAAACTTGGAATCGAAATGTGAAAATTGTTAGAGCGATTCGACAAATTCGTGACATTGTATGGACTGCGATTATGGTAATTTGATGCATTAAATTGTGTCATGGATGTGCATGAGGCCTAAATGGCTGTAAATTTCTGTTCAAAGTGGAACCAATGTTTGGTGATTGGCTGTGAATAGTAACCCAAGGGTTTTACTGTTCACGTGAATAGTGTCCACAAAATATTTTTGTGAGAAAATGTGTTTGGTTAAGTAATTCAAATTGAATCGCTCGTGTTTATTAATTAGCCCATGTAAGCAAATTTTTGGTGTAATGGATTGAGAATTACATAACATGTTGTATGTGATTTAAATATGTTAATATATATATATATATATATATATTCGAATATATTAGCATGAATGACATGAAATGGCATAATGCATTTTCATATGCATCGGGTAACCTAGAAATTAGGTGTGAGCGCATGACATGAAATTTCTGAAAAATGAACATGGTTGCGAAAGGAATTTCACAGGATGATTTTCCGGAGAATAGGGTTGGGAGACAATTCTCAACGATCATTTCGATGAGGATCATGACTAAGCTTTCGAAGTTCTCCAACACATTCGCCTTGGAGCAATAAATCTCCCATCTTTTTACCGAATTTCGGTAGTGTATTTTCAAGAACAACAATTTTTGTTTTGAAAATGATATTTTTCTCATACATGGCTTAGGCAAATGTGAGGGAGTCGGTGAGGACTCGAGACATGGGTTGGTCATTTAGACATTCAAGTAGGATCACGAATTTGCTTGAATGTGTGTTTACATAAGATCATCGCGATACGCATCTCTAAAATGAGAGTAACCCATTTAGTGGTGATTCCGTCATCGGGCATTACCACCCGTCGAAAAGAATATATTATTTCATGTACAGGAGCGCATTTAGAGTAACCTATCTTATACGATTTCACAGTTCTTATTGTGGCTTGATGGTTTTGGGATAATATGTATTAGAATTGTAAATTTTAATATGTATTTGTATTAAGAGTAATGTATAACTCTTGAACCATGTGATATATTTGGTTGGTATATAGATTTTGTGAGTTGAACTATTGGAATATAGTTGGGTATATTTGATGAGTATTGATGCAGGGGCCTAAGTGGCCGTTATTTTACTCGCGTTTGGACCCTGTGTGGTCATTGTGTTCGATGGGACAAAGTTATGTTTCGGGTGCAGCTCCCCCGCATAAAGGGAGACTCTGCCGATTTTCGTGCTTGGCTCCGACACCCGACATCTCGACGCATTCCGCGGTCGACAAGCTGTCAACGACTCGATTGGGACGTCACAGCTGCTTCCTCACCGCCATTCTCGCAACCGTTATCACGCCCACAAACAAGATCCCTTCTTCCCATTTTATCAAACACCCTCATCGCTTCATCCATCTTCCCACACTTGGCATACGAATTCAGAACCGCTGCCCCAACAAAAACATCATCTCCAATCTCCATACCACCCATGATTACTCCTCAAATCCAACGACCTCGCACACACGTTCACCACAAACAGTGTAAGTCGAGCCATTCTGCCCAACCCTTCGATGGTAACACGAAAGCCATTATCGCCCTCTTCGTGGATCATGGCATTCCAAGCATCTACTCTACATTGAGGTGATTTGTCAAACACTTGGCGAGCAGATTCCATGTGGCCCAGTCGAGAGTATGGTTGTATAATTAGTTTGGCATTGACCAAAAATCCCCACTCAAGATCAAGAGAGCATGAATTTTAGCAATAGTTGGGTCGTCTTTGGACTTTGGAGGCTATAAGAAGAGTTTTGTTACTCTTTTTAACTAACTAACCTCATAGACCCCATAGCCGTAGCCGACCCCTCATCAAGGGCGGGAAACTCACGTCACCTTGCTTCTCATCTTCTTTTCCTTATTTTTGTCTTTTGTCTTTTATTAATTACTTAATTACATCAATTCGTTGTTAGAGGGAATTACCAAAAAGGGTGGGCTATGATTTACTCACTAAGGTCATTAACTCATTATCATAGTTAATTCCTCAAAATAGTAGGTATAGAAAATGATAATACATTATAATAATACCGAAATTACCTTTAACAACTCAAAAATAATAAACAATCACGAGTACAGTAGAAAGGTAATATAATTACAATATATAAACATTAACTTTACGATATAATATAATTTAGTCAAATAATAGAACGTTATATACAAGTATATTTTAATATAATTTAGTCGAATAATAGAACATTATAAATTTATAAATATTGATAGAGTTTGAAAAATAAGGCTCACAGGCCCACTCACCAGGCCCAAGAAAGAGCCTAGCCCAACGAAACACGCATGTCCACTCGCTAAACCCCAAAGGAGAGGCATGCCCATTGAAGCATTCAGCTCTTTTTACGTCAGCATTCAAGCCTTTTGGTACCAACTCAGAATGAAGGTCCAATCCGCTTGGCCCAAAGGCCGATTATGGGAAGTCTCCCAAAGATAAGGGAAATAGAATATATTATCTGCAAATCCAACCAAATCTCATCAATAAGGAAAGAAAGATAATAACAGTTCATCATCAAACCGGATCCCCCAATAAGGAAAGAAAATTATCCCAAATAAACTACTCTTTCTATATCCTTTACCAAATCCGATACAGATAATAACAAAAAATATCCCATCCAATGGGAACGAATCCTAGTCACCATCCAACTCATTAACACACATAACATAAGTACTATCCCATCGCTAAAGGTACGCATACTCATACGAGAACATACGCAAACACATTCGCCCCCTAAGCTGTCTTTTATCTCAGAAGAACCGACTCAGCACTTGAGCGGCCACCGGCGAAGCCTCGCCGACCTCCTTCTTCTTTGTTTCGCAGAGGAGTGCCACCTCCAAAGCCCTCGCCGACTAGCATCACAGCTGATCCTACTTCATCCCGCACGATCCAGGCCTACACCCCAAATTTCGTCAAGAATCCGTAGTCCAAATTTCAAAGTCCCCTACACGCCCATCCCGCCTCCGGCTGCAAAAGCATCATCGGGCTGGCGCCGCTCGTGGGAACAATGGGGCCTTTACAAATATAATCGATTTCGCTACAAATGTTATCGACTTAACACAAGCAGAGCAACGCGATCCTCCAAGGATTTGATCCAACCAGTAACGCAGCAACACCTCCCTGGGCGCTTAGAAACAATGCAAGCCAACACGGACGAGGTGGAGGCACTCCGCCTCACCAAACAACGTCATCGTAAGAGCAGAACAACTCACCGCACAGATGCAACACCCACTGAAGCACAAATGCATACGTGAAGGTCAGCAACATTCTCCGTGAGGGCAACACAATCCCGACATTCCCGAGGTGCCGAAACGTATGCAGTCCAGCCGATCTAGGCATAGATCACATCTAGCCCCGGAGGAGTGGGCAACAAAGCACACCGTCAGGGGAGCATGTCTTAACGAAGAACTACATCACCTCAAGAAGAGCAGGAGAGCAATCACGGAACAGAGGTTCGCGCCTCCAACAAGAGCTCACCTGCAGGAAGGAGGTAATAAGAGGACGCCGCCCCGACACTATGGATACCTTGCAGGCAACAAACTCGGGAAATACCTTCAATAAACCGAGGTATTCCACTTCCCTTCCGCACCTGCCCGACGCCGCGGAAGCTGCTCGATGGTACAAGAGATCCCGTCGATCATCTCAACACTTAAAACCAAATGGAACCGCATGGGTATCAAGATCCGGCATGATGCGTAGCTGCTTATCACCCTAAAAGGCCCAAATTTTGGCATGGTTTAACAGCTTCACCGTCGGCCAATCTCTCCTCATTCGTAGAGCCGCTCCATTGCACTGCCTCACTTCATCGGGGCTGTGACATATGTAAAGCCAAGTTACCATCCGCACCATCAAGTGAGCTCTAAGAAAGCTTGAGGTCTTATGCCCAAAGATTCAATGCCGAGTCTCTGTAAAGGTAGACATACCGACGAAGTTCAAGGACACTCCATTCATTGCCGGGCTTAGTGGGTGCAAATAAAGACTTGATGTTTTCCATCTCCAAAATCCCCTAGCATGGCCAGGTGCTCACAAAAGCGTGAAGTATATTAATGCAGAAGAAGCCCTCATATCCAAGAAAGAGAGCCTTCCACCATAAAGAAAAAAAGCTGACGTGACAAACGACGAGGACGGCTTCTCCCAAAAGACAAAGCCACCAGAAGGACCTTCAAAGAAAAATGGAGAATCCATCCCCAAAAGGCGTGAACTCAGAGATCGTCTCGGTCCACCGCAATCCAAAAGACGACGACGTTATTCTCCCTGCCAATTCCCACGCCTTCCAAGACACGTGTCCTCGCGCTGGCAACGAAACGGTCAGCTTCGGAGTGGCCAACTCAAATGAAGTCAGACCCCGCAACAAGAGACAACTCCAAGTACTGCGAGTTCTATAGGGACTACGGACACCACATGGACGACTGCATAAAACTCAAGAGAGAAATAGAGTACTTATTACGGCGCGGATACCTCCGACGCTTCATATCCCCTGAAAATGAGGCTCAGAATCAAACTCAGAATAACAAGGTCCTACTCAAGAATCACCACCTCGACAAACGACACTCAAGACCAACCCTTGGTGAAATCTAGGTAATCTCGTGGAGGATTCGCAGGAGAGGGGAATCCAACCCAGCTCTAAGGCCCATCTACGCAAAGATCGTCGACAGAGATAATGAAATTGCTAGCAGGTCTAAAACTACCGCGCCGACACATCCATCACATTCTCTGACTCATATCTGAAGGGATGCCAACATCCTCATGACGACCCACTGGTAGTTCGCGCAATTGTGGCCAACAAAACAAACATCTGCTCTAATTGACAATGGAGTTCAACCGGATCATCTTCGCTACACCGATAAAACGTGGGCATCTAAGGAGAAACTAGAGCCCGTCAACACCCATCTGCGGGGGTTCTCTGGGGAAAAGGTATTACCTCTAGGCTCAATACAATTAGTACTCACCTGGGAGATCCCCATGCCGTTTAATTTACTCACAAGAAGATTCCTCGTCAGAGACGCCCGTCCGCTATAACATGTCGCCAAGTGCACTCTCTCTCAATGCAATAAAGCATCCCTTCCGCGCATATCATGATGATCAAATTCATCATCAGTAAACGGGCAAGAATGACCGAGGAGATCAACGAAGGGCTGGGGAATGCTACTCAAGATCCATGAAACAAAAATCCGGCCGACAACATATACTGACGAGTCAGCGTGATCGAGGTACTCACCGACTCAGCCCTCGTAAGAACTGGAACCATATCACCGATCGACGATTCCGAACATCTCGCCCATACTCCGCCCAAGCTGGAAGAAAAGACCTCAAAACTTCTTATCCATTTTTAAGACGTAACAAAGACGCACTTTCGCATGGAAGCAAAGTGCATACGGGAGGAATCGATCCACAGAACACTACAGCCGAACGTCGCCCATCCTTCAAGCCAATCAAACAAAAGAGAGGAGCTTCGCGCGTAAAGATGTAAAAAGCCATCAACGAGGAAGTCGAAACTCCTTCGTAGGAGTCAGGAGGTAGAATATCCAGACGAAGAAGCAACGCCGTGTACTGGGCCAAAAGAGCAACGACAAGTGGCGCTCAAGATCATCTCACCGAATATTAACAGTGCCGTGCCTTGCGACGCTCCCTTGCCACAAATCGACCTCATCGTAGATGCTACTGCTGGCCATGAACTTCTCAGTTTTATGGATGCCTCCTAGCCACAACCGTGATCGCAAGATGATTCAGTGACCAAGGAAAACCTCGCTTGGCTACCCCGCCACAGGAACCTATCATATCGGTGATGCCGTCGCTCAAGAACGCAGGAGCTACGATCGTAGGTTGGTGAATCTGATGTTCTAGAAGGTATAGGCACAATCTGGCGGAAGTGTACATAGATGATAAGGTTGTAAATCACCATAGCCGAGCGCCCATAGCTCATCTATCCGAGGCGCTCCAGATCTCGAGAAACTACAACATGGAACCGAATCCACTCTGGCGTGCCTCTGAGCATTAGCCTGAAATTCTAGGTTTCATAGTCAACCACCGAGGAATCGAGGCAAATCCGCATAAAATAAAAGGTCGTGCTCTATTATGCCATCGCCATCGTATAAAGGAAGTGCAATATTCGACGAAGGATTTGTCACTGCTTCTGCTCAGATTCAGCAAGGACAAATGCCAGCCTTTCTTCCAAGTTCTGAAGAAGGCCTTTCAATGGGATGGCGGTAAAGAGGTATTTGCCTTTGAAAACGATCCGAGCCTCCGCTCCTAGCAAGTCCGCCAAGGGAGCCCTTACTCTATACTTAGTCGTATCAGACTTCTCAACCAGCGCTGTCCTCGTCAGAGACAAAGAATCCAGTGCAAAGACTCCACGACATTGCAAACCCTGGCTTTGAGAGGAGCTGAGGAGAGGCACCAAGGGATTTGAGAAACTACTTGCCTGCACGCAGCTGAACTTCCGCCCTACTTCTAGGCTCATACCGTAGAAGTTCCAATAAAATACCCAATGAAGAAAGTGCTGAGATAAACCAGAGACTCCTAAGGCTTCGATGAAGTGGGTCATGAGCTGCTAGTTCGAAGACGATACAAACCTAAACCGCAATAAAAGGGCGTGTCTTAACGATTTCAGCCATGGAATTCACTCGAGGAACCCGTCGAGAACGCTCAAACAATGAATGACCTCCCCATCCGGGAAACCTCTCAGATGGAGCCTCAAATGCATGGGAGTGGGAGCGTGCCCAATCCTCGACTCCTCAGAAGGAATAGATATTGAGTACGCACTCAGGTTCGGATTTCAAGCCTCCAACAACGAGGCCGAGTACGGAGGGGCTCGCCATAATGTGAGCCTTCAACTCGCCCATTCATCGGGAAGCTCGACTTCACGAGAGGGGTTCACAAATAATTCCCACCGGGTAGTAAGACAAATAGAAGACACCTAATAGGCCAAAAGTGGAAGGATGATCCATATCTCCAAAAGGTACCGAGATTTATCAAAAGTTCGTGGCCGGTTCAGTCAAACATGTCCCCAAAGCGTAGAACTCCCGAGCCGACGCCTCGCAAAGCTACAATGTTCTTTACAGAAGACTCGCCAGGTCGAACACCGTCGACACCGGAGGATCTCACGATCTCCCGCAACGCGGGCAGTTTCCTGTGCCCGTCCGAGCCGAGCCGACGGACCCCATTCGGGGATTATATAATGTACGATCAGCCTACCTTGGCCGACCGAAAGAAGCCTAAAATAAGGATCGAGGTCCGCTGTGCTCACTAATCATAAGGGAAGTCAGATGCAGGTTTCTTCACACCTATCCTAAGTGCATCGTGGGAAAAACATTGAACGTGCTAAGAGAAGTACACGAGGGTATACGCGAAATCATATCGAGCTCGAGCATCGGGCAGAAAGGTCTTAAGACGTGGATACTATCGGGCCTACAATACTCAAAGACGCAACCGACCTAAATAAGAATGCAAGTGATCCGCCAGATGTGCCAAGATCTCACGCTCCCATCGAGCCTCGACGTCAATCACAAGCCCCTGACCCTTCCAACAATGGGGTTTGGACATACTGGGACCTCTGCCCCTTAGGAAGGGCCAATGTAAATTCATCGTCGTCGTAGTAGATTATTTCACCAAGTGGGCTGAGGCAAAGCCTTTAGCTACAATCACAGAACATAAGATACGCAATTTTGTGTGGCGAGCCATCATATGTGCCTGCATCCCAAGAGCCCTGCATCTGATAATCCAAAACAATTCGACAACGCCACCCTAGAGATTTCTGCTGCCTCTAATTAAGAATTGGCCATCACCAACACATCCACACGCAATCCGGCGTGCCGAAATCACCATCGTAACCCTTAAGGCCGCTGAAGACCAAATTGAAGATCTTAGCGGAAATGGGTAGAATACCTCCCGAGGTGCTTATGGGCCTCACAGGATAAAGCAGGGCGTCGCTGAACCTCGGGTGAAACCCTTATCTCGCCTCCCTTAGCTCTCTCTGCTATATCACAAAGCAAAGAGCGCCCCCGCCGAGGCCTCCACAAGTCCCCAAGGATCGAATTAGCAATAGTGGAGCATAATGACGAGGCTCTCCGTCTAAATTTGGATCTCTTAGATGAAAAACGTGAGCAGGTCCTAAGGCGTACAGAAGACTACCAAAGGAAGATGACGAGGTACTACAACCAAAAAGTCAAACCCAGGAGCTACATGCCTGGGCGAGTAGATTTGGTTTTAAAAGCTTCTTCCAAGAAGGAAGAATCCAAAGACACGGGAAACTCCGGGCCCTGAATCGAAGGCCCCAAGCATCATATCTCGAGTCGCCACTGTGCAATTATGAGCTCCAAACAGAGGAGGGGAAAATTTTACGCGCGATGTCAAATGCTTAACATCTAAACGCTTTATCGTGAACCCTGCTCAGAATCTTAGAAACGGAGATTTATCAATTTTCGCTTAATGATTCGACCATTTTCTGGTTATTTTGTTAAGAGGTCACAAGCAACTCTGACATATGATGATAAGAAAAATTACATGCAATAGAATGAGAAAGCTCATAACCATAAAGAAAAAGCTACTTTGCTTCCAATAAGATGTTATCTGCCATAACTGGTGTCATTGTTACATTCGAAGCACACAAGCATGCGCCTCTCAAAAAAAAAAAAACTGTGAAGAAAAGGAAAAGAAAACGAGATGAAAATAAATGGATGGGGGAAGGTGGAAAAGAGGAGAAGAAGAAAAAAAGGGATGGAAGGAGTTTGTGCGGAAGAGGGAGAATGAGATGTGGAAGAAAAGATGAAAAAGAAGGAGAAGGAGAAGAAAAAAAAGGAAGAGAAAGAAGAATACAAATGGAGAAGCCACGACACAAAAAAATGCGCCCTCTCTCTCCAGACACATTCCTAGCACTAGCTGTGGAATAATATGACTCCCATAAAGGTAGACTAGGGAAAACACAACTCCCACAAGCAAAACCAACAAAATCAACCAGAATCTTAGTTTTCGATCCCCTACAAGACGAGACGCACTCGACGCTCATCTCGGCAGATTCCGCCACGCCCGTAAGAGGCGTATTCAAAGTATAAACTCCATAAAGAATGAAGCCATTTATAGCACAAAGCACTCAAAAACACAAACGTTTCTAAATTCTCCATAAACGCAAGATTAAAGACGCTGCACCTTCTAAGAAAATCGAATGGTCGCAGACGCAAGAACTCACTTTGACTAAATTGCCCATCATTGTGCCACGGTTCTGGCGGAGTCAGCGATCACCAGCGACACGCCACTCTACCATCGCGCCTGAGCTCGAAGAAACCACTTTGACGAGTTCGTCTACTCCGCATGTCGCAACCCAAGGAGTCGACGCCCAGTTATATCGCCACTGCAGGCCTACCGAGCTCCAACAGCCTAACTTCGACGAAGTTCGTCTACTCCTCGCACGTCACGCAACCCAAGTGAGTCATATCGCTCAGTTATATCGCCACTTCTGGTTTCGCACTGAGCCCAAGAAATACTTTGACGAGTTCGCCTACTGCGACAGCCACGCAGCCCCAAGGAGTCGACGGGCCAGTTACATCGCCACTGCCTCACAGCCAGAGCCCAAAGAAATTTCACTTCGACGAGTCTGCCTACTCCGTACAGTCACGAGAACCTAAGGATCTCGTGATCGCCTCAAAGATATCACACTCCTACCAAATACTAAGCCCGCCAAACACTTTGGATGAGTTCGTCTACTCTGCACAGGGTTCGACTCAGGCAAATCAGCCGACGGAGCCCAACATCTAACATTGACGAGCTCAACCATTCTAAACAGCCATGCAAACTCAGAACCGCCCCACTCCAGCAACCGCCAGACGAGCCCACAGCCACATCGATCGGCTCAACCATTTTACTACGTGCCATGCAAATTAGGAATCGCTTGACTCAAAATTCAGCCGACGGAGTCCAACAACCTACATCACGAGCTCAACCACTTCAGACAAGTTTCGACTCAAAGTGCAACCACTGACCTGAGCCCAAAGAAATTTCATCGACCGAGCCCAACCATTCACATGTGCCATGAAATTCTAGGGAACGCTTCCTCGACTGTGCAATCAATGACGGAGCTCAAAGAAATTCACATTGACGAGCTCAACCACTCAAGACAGCCATGCAAAATTTAAGAGGGTAAATTCACCAGCCGCACCAGAGGTCATCCACTGCATGAATTTATGGAGCCTCCAACAACCCCACAAGGCTCAACTATCGCCAGCCACTGAAACAATCAATCAACCCGCCTCAGTTGTCACCACTGAGCCTCGCCGCCGCTTGAAGAGCTCATTTACTCAACTCAGACGCTCAATTCAAGCCATTCGATTCATGCAGAACGTCGCGAAGAGCACAAGTAGAGGCGAAAGAAGTAAAGTGGAAATATATTCATTAAGGACAAGGTATGAGGTCTGGCCCCGTGCCCAACAAAATATATATATGTAAAAAAAAAAAAAAAGGGTATAAAAGTCGACATCTGGGCAAATAATATATGCAATGTGAGATTAGGCATCGAAAGAGGAGCAGATGGTGAAGAAGGAGCCGGGCCTCACAGGTGCCCGACTCTAGAATAATCACAGAGAAGGACCCCCTACCTCGTCGAAGGCCAAAGTTGAAATCCAAAGCCGACAGGCAGGCCACGAAATTTCTTCCGAAGGCAAGCCACCCGTATATCGAAAGTACGTTCGCTTCAAGTCTTCCAATAATAACTTCGTCCCGCCGAGCCACCAAAGTTATTTGTCGTAATGGCGTCCCCACGCAGCCCGCGGCACTCCTCGCCGCTCACGAGCCGTCACCAGCAAATTTCGCTGACGAGCCTCGCCCACCATTGCCGCCTTATCACGCAGATCGTCTTTGATCGCACACAGTTCTTCCTTAGACTCACGAAGCTCGGGCCGGATGCGAGAAGCCCATCCCTAACCATCCGGGGGTTCATATCAAGGCATCGCAGCCCGCCCCTAGCCTTCATCAAGTCGTCCCGCACCCCCAAATCATCCTAAACCTCCCGGCTTCCGCCTCGCCCCACTCCTGCCGCGGCCCTTCTCCCTACCCTCGCCCGAGGACTCCGGCCGATCGTGGTATGCTTCAACCGATTTCAGCTTCCACCGCTCCCGGGTCATACGTCGACCCGACCCCACAACCAAATTTATTCAATGTGAGGGAAGCCACCTCGCCAGGCCCTGCCATGGACACGACTTTGTTTAGTTTCGCTCTGCCAAAACTCCTTCAAATAAGTAGCCCCACTCGCACACTCCAAGACAGTCAAGCATCCAATGCAAGTTCGAAGCTCAACTCAAAATAGAATTAGATATGGCAAAGTATTTTAAACTTCTACTAGCGACTCCAAGAGATAAAATAAAGCCTCATCAACGGTAAATGCGACCCGACCTCTTGAGATCGTAATCCTAAGAATGGATTAGACTCATACCGCCGCGAGTTCAGAGATTGAGAGCAAAGAGTCCCCGTCTCCGCCACTTCGATCCGGATCTTTCTCCTCCTCGACCCCTTCCGCCTTCTCGAGAAGGTGACCCAACCCTTCGGGTCATGGTTCCGCACTCCGCACGGCGCGACTCGCCGACCACCGCTCAACGCCCCCACCCGAGGGACACCGCAGCAGACCCATCGTAATCTGGAACTCAAGACTATAGGAGCCTTAACTGCAGGCGATCGCACTGCTCCCGGCTTTATGGACATGAGCAGACTCGGAGAAGAGTCCCCCGTCTCCGCCACTTTCATTCGAACTCCGACTCTTCCGCCTTCGAGAAGGCACTTAACCTCTTCGCTGGATGTTCCAGACTGGCACATGACCGCTCATCCACGCCTCAACGGCCCCACCTCGAGGGACCTTCGCCTCCGCAATGCACCTGCACGGACCGCGAACTCAAGACTATGGGAGCCTTAACTGCAGGCAACCGCATCTGCTCCGCTTTAATGACACGAGCAGACGAGAAGATGAAGATGCCCCCAACTTGAACCTTGACCAAAAGCCACGATCTTTTTCTTCAACTGAGTCCGAGGTTTTTCGTCACGCCCGGCTTCCCAGACAATCGCCTTCAATCGAGCCAATAGTTCTCCTTGTAAGTGGGTTTGGCGTGGTGGCCCAATGGCGTAAAACTCCCTATGATGGAGGAGGCAAGGCCCCAAAGGAAGAGCCAAGGGCCCAATGGGAGGAATTTTCATGGTGGAAGAAGGCGAAGGCCCTGAGAGCAAAGAGAGCAGCGCACTCAGCTCGGCTGGGTCAGGAACAACCCGACTGATCACTCCAAGGTAAGGATCCAGGAGGACATCACTAACGCCGCGCTGGCCACATTGGTTTCAATACGAGATCAATTCGAAAGCACCCGAGGAAGCATGTGGGTGGGACAAGGTAGAGCTCGAAGACGCAATGACCACACAATGCTATTATCTAAAAGCAGAACGAACACTCACGAAGATTCCTGGGTGGTCCAAGCCACCGGAACGCCTGGTGGTGTCGGCCCTTGTCGAGGGTCATACTCCCACTACGGCCGCTAACGAAGAATAGAGTCCCTTCCACAAATTGGGTGGGAGGAGGGAAGATCTAAATCACTCAGAGCGCCAGAACGCCAGAAAATAGAAGAAAGCCCCTGATGCCTCCTTCAAGCAAAAAGGTAAAGGAGCAGCAGCTACGCCGGGACACCGAGCCCCCTGTCCCTAAAGAAAACCAACAGACTAACCAAAATACCCTAACCGTTGGGTGCGAGTTGAGAAGAGCTAAACATTGAAGTACGCAAAACCCCTTTATGAAGGGGTGCAGGGAAAGCTAAGACCATTATCGAAGGCCATCAAAGAAGCACACCATTCATGCACGAAGACCACATAGGGTCAAAACGTTAGGACCACACCCGAACGCGCTAGGGAGGCTGCAACGCCCGGCAAAGGTGGCTCCCGCATAGCTGGGACGACTCCGCTAGGTCCTACGCTCAAAAGCATGTCAATGGCGATCTTAGGTATTCACCCCTAGGGTATGACCGGGTTTATTTTCCCTTACCCTTGTCCAAGGGAAGTAGGAGGAGGCACTCGGGACATTCGAAAGCCCAACCCCTACGAATAATGAGACACCGCTGGTCATTCGTAATCAAGACAATACCAAGAGTCACCATCGATGTGTAGAAAGAAGAACGATCTGACTCCATAATGAAAACAGCTTGGCTAACCTAACCTCGCCGTCAGATACTTCTGAAAGAAACCTCAAGGAGGTAAAGACGCCAGCCGAACCCGGTGAATACAAATGCAAAAGGCTATCCCAAGAAAGACGCCAGAGAAAATTCTACACAAAAAGGCTCAGACAGAAGACAGAGAGAGGGAAGTCCGAACTCGCTAAAGGCAAGGAAAAGATATCAGGATCAAAGGCACACAAGACAGAGGATGTCTGCGAAAGAAACAAAAGGAAACTGAAAGGAATGGGAGAAATGAGCGCGAAGACCGAAGAGTCATCATTATCATAAGACCAATGATCTTAATTAAGCCCTAACTAATCCAAATTTCAAGCGCACAAGTAAATCTCGCACCCGACGCGAGAACACATGTGCCTCGCCTCACGCACAACCGTATTACCAAGGGTCGGGGCAACTGATAGGGTTTGAAAAATAAGGCTCACAGGCCCACTCACCAGGCCCAAGAAAGAGCCTAGTCCAACGAAACACGCAGGTCCACTCGCTAAACCCCAAAGGAGAGGCATGCCTATTGAAGCATTCAACCCTTTTTACGTCAGCATTCAAGCCTTTTGGTACCAACTCGTATCGAAGGTCCAACTGTCCACATTATGGGAAGTCTCCCAAAGATAAGGAAATAGAATATATTATCCCGCAAACTCAACCAAATCTCATCAATAAGGAAATAAAGATAATAACAGCTTCATCATCAAACCTGACTCTTAATAAGGAAAGCGGAGATTATCCCCAAATAAATCGGCTTTCTATATCCTTTACCAAATCCGATACAGATAATAACAAAAAATATCCCATCCAATGGGAACGAATCCTAGTCACCATCCAACCGGTTGAACATCTACTATAAATACAGGGCCACCCCATCGGTGAAAGGTACGCATACTCATACGAGAACATACGCAAACACATTCGCCCCCTAAGCTGTCTTTTCTCTCAGGAAGAAACTGACTTAGGCATCGGAGCGGCCACGGGCGAAGCCCTCGCCGACCCCCCTTCTTTCTTGTTTTTGCAGAGGAGTGCCACCTCCAAAGCCCGCCGACTAGCATTGCAGCGATCCTACTTCATCCCAGACGATTCAGGCCTGCAGCCCAGCCCGCCAGTAATCCGTGCAACCCAACGTCCCCTACACGCTCCAACCCAGTTCCGGTTGAAAAAAGCATCATCAAATATATTTTTAGGTAATTATTTTTTTTACGAGTACTATTATAAATTGATATATTGAATACTTTATATATTGAAGGTTTTGTATCAAAATCACATCTTTTAGTTAGAAAATACAAGTATAATACAATGTAATATAATTACAACATATAAACATTAACATTACAGTATAATATAGCCAAATGCCAAATAAATTGATTTATTTCTATTTAATGATAATAATAGAATGAAGTATTGTCAAATAAATAAAATTAGTTTAAAACCATTAACGTTCTTGTGACGCTAATCTTCGAGTCCGTTGGCTGCCGTCAACCTTCGGAAAATCTATCGTCTCGTATCACGACGCATACACATTAAAAATAATGGCCACTTAGGCTTTGCGCCGACACTCATCACACGTATACCCAACTATATTCCAATAATTCATGAGTTATAACATTTCTCATCAAAAATAACCAGCAAACTATCTCCTGGTTCAAAGAGTTATGGTACTCTTAATACAAATACATATTAAAATATATAATTATAATACATATTAAACCAAAACATCAAAGCCACAACCAGAAGCTTTCTTCAATCCCGACCTCTAAATGAATCTCTCGTCTCCTCGAACGCTCCTGTACTGAAATAATATTCCCTGACGGGAGTGAGCTATCGCGATAGTGGAATTACCTAAATAGGTTACTCCCCACCCTAAGTGCATATGCAATGATCAATTTAAACTCACACTCAAGTAAATCGTGATCCTACTTGAATAATACATGTCATCCCCATGTCACCGAGTCCTCAGAGCTCCTCACACTTGCCCCTAAGCCATGTATGAGAAAAATAATCATTTGAGAAACAAACACATTGTTCTTGAAAATACCTTTACCGAATTTCGGTAAAAATATGGGACTACCCTCCGAGGCGAATGTATTTGGAGAACAACAAAACAATCATGGTCCTCATCCGAAATGATCTGTTGGACCGTCTCCCAACCCCATTCTCCGGAAAATCATCCTGTGAAATTCCTTTCGCAACCATGTTCATTTTTATTTCAATTGTTCATGTCATGCACAACACCTAATTTCTAGGCTACCCCGGTGCATATGAAATGCATTATACCATTTCAACACAATATATACAACACATGCTAATATATAAAACATGTATATATATTAACATAATAAAAGCACATAAAACATGTTATGCACATTCACCATCAATTTCACCAAAAATTAGCTCATATGGGCTAATTAACAAATACGAGCACTTCCATTTGAATTACTCAACCAAACACATTATTTCACAAAAATATTTCGTGAACACTATTCACGTGAACAGTGAAACCCTCGGGTTCTTGTTCACCTGAAAATCATAACATCGGTTCCGCACAGCCCGAACTAGAAATCCATAGCCATTTCCGACCTCATACACACCTGTCTACAATTTATAGCAATTATGACTCGAGTGCCCACGAGAAGCGGTCCACACCGTCACGGGCGTACACGACCTAAAGATTTTTCACATTTGGTTCCAAGTTTTGGGCCCGATCAATGGCCGTTGAGGCCTCAAACCAACTCAATCATCTACAAAACACTTAAACAAAGTGTAACTTAAAGTAGGATAAAACCTCTACCTCACGAAGTTTGTCGAAACTCCAAGAAACCGGTGCCCATGCGTTGTCCTGCCAGGTAGAACAACTTTCCTTCTTGCTCAGTCGAAATCCGACGGTCCGATCGCCCGGGATCTTAGAGAGAAGTGGCACACTCTCTCTCTAAAAAAAATCACAAAACCCTCTCACTTCCATTGCGCATCTCCTTACCTTTGCTCATTCAGGTTTTTGGTGTTTTGAGGGAGATGGACACTATTCCACATTTTGTCCTATTATCATTAAGAATTTCAAAATGCCATTCATGTCCCTACTCTTAGATTTTGACACGTGGCACACTCTCGGCTGTCCGTTTCCATCATCTCTCTACTCATGCAACATGTGTCACATGAGTACATGCTATAGGTGACTTTTGTCACATCACAGTTCGTTTTACGCCACTCGATACTCGGTACCTCGAAAAATGTGCAAATTCCGACTATCTCGGAATTCGACAAAATTCGACGTGTTAGTTAGATTTCGCGAGACGATTCCAATGGTGAAATTTGTTTCGTCATCTGAGATCTAGAAAAATTTCGGATTTTTACCGAAATTACGATTTTGCCCTTTTTGAGAAAATTGGAATTTTCTTGGGTCTTACAATTACGATCTGATTACTATAGACAATGACATATATATATATATATATATATATATATATATATATATATATATATATATATATATATATATTATAAGTGATATGTTAAAATCCTTTATATGTTGAAGGATTTGTATAAAAATCATGTCTTTAGATAGAAAATACAAGTATAATATGAATGCAATATAATTACAACATAGAAAGACCGAGGGAGTGTTTTTTGTTTTGGCTTTTTTCTAAAAGCAAATTGCTTTTAGACTTTGAACTATTTGTTTTTCATTTTTTCATAACTTATTTATGAATTTTAAAATTTTCTACTAAATAGAAAAAACCAAAATATTTGGTTTAGTCTATTTAGGAAAAGCCATATTTTAGAATACATGTCTGAAAATATTTAAATCCACCACGAAATATTTTTAATTTGGTATCTAATAATATATTTTAATTATTATTTGCATATTCTAATTTTTATTGTTTATATAAAATAAAATAAATAAAATAATTATGTTTTGTAGGAATGATAATAATAAATTATTTATAATAATATTTTTTTTGTAAATATGTTACTATGTTATACATATATTTTTAATTTTGGTTTCATCAACCTATTATTTTTTAAGTTATTAACTTTATATGTTCGCCATGCTAACTCAAATGGTAAAATATTTGCAGTTCAATAGGCAAAAACATAGAAAGGGTCTTAGATCGATCTGTAAAAACCAGTTTACTACCCTAAAAACTATAGTGTATTAAAATTATTAACATATATATTCTATTTTATTTATATAATCAATCCTTCATTAATTTTTTACTAATTTTGACAAATGCATCAGTGTATTCTTGTAAAGTATTGTTTTCAAAGATATGTAATCACATGAAATGACAAGTATTTTTGTCAGAGTCATTATTTAAAAATCGGCTTTACAAAGTTTACAGTTATTTGAGGTCTTTAAAGTTTCGCAAATATTTTTTATTCTTTTAAAAAAAACCAAATATTACTAATAATAAAGATTTATATCATTATTACATAAACAAGTATTGACCTGATTAATTTTCTTATATTTGAATCATAAGATGCTAAACATATACAAATAAAAGCGACTTAATACTTAATAGAAATACAATATTAAAAAATGAACAATTTAATACACAATAATATTAAGTCTTATTCGACGTCAGTTAAATAAAGTTTATATTCAACATTAAGTAAAAGAAAAACGCCCTAACGTTACATGCTCTAGTTTGGTTGGTTGCCTTTAAACATATATATATATATATATATATATATGTGTAGTAATGTGTGTGTGGTAATGGCATGCGTGTGTGTGTGTGACCCCAAAACCCGGGGGTCCATTGACAACCCGTCAACCCGCGGAATACTCGTGGTGTCGGAGTAACCCGACACTGCTCGAGAAAATCGGGCGAGTCTCCTTTGTCTGGGAGCTCTACAGAAATTACGCAACTGTCCCGATGACCACGGGGTCCACCATGGATAAAATGAGTAAAAATGGCCTCTTGGGCCCTGCATCAATACTCACAATAATCATATCCCAACCGATATACATCATGGTTCGGATAAGTTGATGTAATTCACTCTTATACAACATATATTAAAATTCTAGAATTCTAATACATGTATCCAACTAAAACACCAAAGCCACAACCTGGCCTTCTAGAATTCTAGGATGAGCCGTCTCCTCGTACGCTCCATGTACCTGAAAGAATATATTCCCTCGACAGGGTGAGCTAATGCCCAGTAGTGGAATCACCCTAAATGGGTTACTCCCCACCTAAGTGCATATACGTGATCGATTTTAAACACACATTGGCTTGAGTCGTGATCTGCTTGAATGTCTAAATGACTTGACCATGTCGGGTCCACTCATGGGCTCCCTCACCTTGCCTAAGCCACGTATGAAACATTATTTTCAAAACAAAGGTGTTTGTTTTTAATTGTGGACAACCCTTCGATATAAGTAGTGGACCGACTCCGATAATCTATTTAGTGGACAACCCTCCGATGTATATCAATTGGGCCGACTCCGACGATTGATATGTTATATGGACTACCCTCCGATATTGTAATGGACACACTCCGATAATTATTATTAGTCAACCCTCCGAAACAATTCTCTCAAGAAACCACCTCATGCACTCACTCCTATTGTTCTAGGGTGCCCTAGTGCATATGGAATGCATGATGTCAATTCCAATACAATTTATACAACGCATGCAATTATATATAACATGATATACATTTACATAATTTAATCACACAAACATGTTATGTAATTTCACAATCCATTACACCCAAAAATTAGCTCGGCTAATTAACAACCACGAGCAATTCGATTTGAATTACTCGACGAACACATTTTTCTCACAAAAATTTATTTTAAGTGAACACTATTCACATGAGCATTAAGCCCTCGGGTTCTTGTTCCTGACCACTACCACATCGGTTCCGCCCGTGAACTTCGAATTCCTAACTTCATTTCGACCTCATACACATCAAAACATGGTTATGGCATAATTTATACCATTGAGCACAAGCGACCCCTACGATCACGGGTCATCAGTAAGACTCCCAAATTTTTTAATAATTAGGGTCCACGAGTTTTGGGACCGATCAACGACCGTTTAGGCCTCGATTACAGATGTCAACCAAAACACTTAAATCGAAAATAAACCAAGTAGGATAAATCCTCTACCTCACGGAGTTTGTCGAAACTCCTTAAAACCGGAACCCACTCGTAGGGCTCACCGCGTAGAGCGACTTTGCTTCTTGCTCCGAAGAATTCCGACGATCCGATTGCCCGGGATCTTAGAGAGAAGGTGTTCTCTCTCTAAAAGAAAATCACAAAATGCTACTGCATCTCCTCTGCATCTCAGGTTTTTCTTTGGCCTTTCAAAAGGAGGAGGATGATACTATTTGAAAATTTTGTCCCTATTATCATTTAAGTTTCCAAAAATGACATCTATGTCCCCCGAGCTTTGGATTTTGACATTTGCTTTACCTCGGCCGTCCATTTCCATCATTTCTCTGCTCATGCAACATGTGTCATGAGTACATGTTTTATGTGACTTCGTCACATCACATGGATTTTCACGGCCTGAAAGCGATGCCTCGAAAAGTAATGAGTCAGGTTGTCTCGGAATTTGTGAAAGTGACGTGTTAGCTAGATTTCGCGAGACGATTCCAACGGTGAAATATGTTTCATTATCCAAGATCTAGAGAATAAATTTCGGATTTTTTTTTATCGAAATTACGATTTTTCCCTTTTTCTAGAAATTAGAATTTTCTCGGGTCTTACATTCTTCCCTCCCTTAAAAATTTCGATCGAAGTCTGGACATAATCCACAATCCACTCACATGCATATGCAACTTGCACAATACCGTACATGTAAACTTGTCATTTAAATATTAAGCGACTAAACCCGTACCTTCATCCTAAGCTTGATAAAGGGATAGGTGGTGGCCGCGCCGATGTCCTCGCTCCCACATGGCTCCTCCACTCCATAGTGCCGCCATAGCACCCTCACTAGCCTCACGGTCTTGCGTCGCAAAACCTGATCACGGCTATCCAAAATGCACACTGGTCCCTCCTCGAAGGTCCCATCAGTGTCAACCTCAATCTGTCCCCAATCCACCACATGAGCTGGATCTAGAGTATACTTCAGGAGCATGGAGACGTGAAATACCTCGTGGACATCCGCCATCTTTGGGCGGTAAAGGCCAAACGATGCAGCAATAGTGCCTACCCTCGTGTATCTCGAAGGCCCGATGAATCGATAGCTTGTCGCTTGCAGACGACCACTCTCTCTTAGGCATCGCCTTGGCAGTGATCCTGACCTCGAACTCAGGATTCGGCGTCGCTACATCGACGCAAAGCTCTTAGGCTCGAGGGGGCAGCGAGAAAATATTTGTAGTATCAAGCTCACCTTCTCCGAGAGTGTCTCACAATCAGATCGGGACCCAGTGATGGGCTCTCTCCCACCTCGGTCCAACATAACGTGTCTGCATGGCCTCCCATACAATGCCTCATATGGTGCCATCATATGCTCGCTAATAAAGCATTGTGGCAGTGATTCACTAAAGGCAAGTGCTCTTCCTAACTACCTGATGATCCTAGGACGCATGCTGCGACATGTCCTCCCAACACTGTATAGTCCTCTCGGGGCCCGATATCGTACGTGGGTTGGGAAAGCTGTACTCGCCGTCGGCGGAATTATTGCCCATAGCCTTTTTGGAAACTCTTCGTCTTGCCGTAAACAACAGGTCCTATCCGAAACTATGGATATTGGTACTCCATGTAGTAGGACTATCTCTCGAATATACAGCCCAGCGAGTCTCTCCAGTAGAAGGTCATCCTTTTAGCTAGAAAATGTCTTTGAGCTTGTGGTAGAATCCACAATCACCCATACTGCATCATGTCTCTGTGGTGTCGTGGCAAGTGGGTCACAAAATCCATCGTGACCGTGCTCCTTCCACTCGGCCACCTCGATGGTGAAGTAGCCTGGCATGTTACGGTGCTCATCGCTAACACAGCGACACTTGAGACATCGTCGCACAAGAGTCACGTGTCTCTTCATTACGCTCCGATGTCTGACAATGAAGATCTGGTACATCTTCGTGCCACCCGGATGACGAAATCTAGACGGTGAAACTCTGTGAGAATCTCCTCTCTCGAGTAGGTCGAATGGGGGAACCCTTTACCCAGTCATATCTGAAGACTACCATTTATTATTATCTTTGTCCAGCCCTCGTCACCCCATACCTGGCGTACTCGGTCTGATGGACACTATCTCACCTTCTTGCCCTAGGACCCAATCACTGCGCTCAACAAAGGCGGTGTAGCTACTAAACTCCCGGCGTACCTGTTCTGCTTTCGTATCTTGTAATCAAGCATCCCACAATCTTGAGCATCACGCCTCCAGGAAGCTATACCAGCCAATACTCCCGTGACTTGGCGGGCGCATCAGCCACCATTTGCCTTACAGGGATGGTAGTAAAGTCATAATCCTCACAAGACTCCATCCATCTGCGTTGCCTCGTATTTGAGGTCCCAGCTGCGTGAAAATATACTTGAGACTTTTGTGGTGCAGTGCACCTTGAACTCCTTACCACATAAGTAGTGGCGCCAAATCTTCAAGTAATTCTGACCGCCAACTCCATGTCGTGTGTGGGGTAATTACTTGCTCATGATTCTTCAAATGATGGGAACCATAAGCTCACACCCTCGATTTGCATCAAAACACATCCGGTCCAGGCCCTCGAGGCATCACAATACACTATGTACCCTTGTCCACATCAGGGACTATCAAGATAGGAGCTGAAGTAAGTCTCACTCTTCGACTCTGGAATGCCTCTCGCATCGGTCATCCCAGTAAACTTGACCTCCTTAGAGATTCAGCCTGCATCTGGAGTCTTTGCTTGATCGAAATCCTCATTGAATCTCTGTATAATACCCGGCCAATCCCAAGAACTCGTATCTCGAAGACTGGCATGACTCTCTCCCAACTCATCACGGCTCGACCTTTTAGGTCCTTGACACGCCTGATGGTGACACCACGTGTCCCAAAAATCTCACCTCGATGGCCAAAACTCGCACTTCTGCCCGGGCTTAGCGTACAAGCGATGGTCTCTCGGCAAGCTGTAAGACAATCCTCGGATGATACTCATGCTTCCCTCTTCTTGGGGTAGATTAAGATATCTTTCCACGAAGACTACGACAAGTGATCCAAATAGGTTGAAATACCTATACATGAGATCCATGAATCTTCTTTGGCGCGTCCGTCAATCAGGCATCCTTTGTAAACTCAGAAGTGCCCGTAGCGAGTCTAAGCATTTGTCTTAGGGATTTACGTCTCTAACCCTCGGTGATGGTAACCCGGTCACGAAGGTCTATCTTGGAGTAGACTCGCGCTCCTCTCAACTGATCAAACAAGTCATCAATCCTCGGCAATGGGTATCGATTCTTGATTGTAACCCTGTTTAACTATCGATAGTCAATGCACAGTCGAAGGGTCTTGTCCTTCTTCTTCGCAAATAGGCAGAAACCCCATGGTGAAGTGCTCGGTCTAATGAACTGCTGTCCGATGCGCTCCTACAACTGGACTGCAGTTCTATGACTCAAATTGGTGCCATCCTATGCGGAGTCATAGAGATAGTGATGCAGTGTAACTCGATCTTTAGAAATCACGCCGCTGTGGAGGCAATCCCGGTAGCTCATCCGAAAAAACATCCACATACTCGCAAACTACTCAAGGTAGATCTAAGTCTGGTCTCTCCTCGTCCTCTAGGGTAAGGCTTACTAGCCAACCCGCTAAGCGTCCACGACACACGGACTGTATATCTTGTATGGAGGCCCGAAATATCATGCCGTCCCCACGAAATACCACACGAGTACCGTCTGCATGTAGGCGGTAACCCTCCTACGCTCCTAATCGATAACGACCTTTTTGTAAGGCTGTCGGTAATCCATCCCGAGATGACATCGAACTCGACATGTCATGATCCTCAAGTCCTTGTGAGTAGAGTCCCGAGATACTCTAACTCGCTGACCCGCGACATATCATCCCTATTCGCCTAATCCTTGAGGGAGAACTCACATCTGAGGCTCCTCGAGGTCACCGACTTCTAAGCCCGACTCTATCACAGGCTTGATGTAGCAATGAATGAATCACGAAGCATCAGAATCAAATAACACTCTTGCCCATAGGCAAGATAGAAAAAACGTACCACTGCCTCTTTGGCGTCCCACTTAACTCAGCTGCGGTGTGATGGCGTAAACACGCCCCAGACCCACGACGTCCACCTTATAAGGCCTCGTCCTCTGCTCTCTACCCACTCTGGCCTCGAGCACACTTTGTGAAATGGGAGGTGCCGGAGTGTAGCCGCTCCACAGCTGGGACCGACTCCTTTGACTGTCTTGGGGTACGTGGAAGTATACTTTGTATCCTCTCTATCCTACCACCCAGGCTAAATTTGTGTCCCGAAACCACAGGATCCACCCATCTGCAGGGCAATCCACTACTCATGTCGAAATTTGTTGGCAATGGTAGCACACCATACGCGCCCGCGTGGCCAGCTCTCATCACATCCCTAGCCAGGATGGCGCGACCTTGGAACCCTCGTGAACTAGAAGCCCTCTGCTTCTTTCCCGAACTAGAAGAAGACTGACTCTCCTTCCTCTTGCTACTAACACCCGCATCCCGAGTGCTCCGAGCATCCTTTATCTCTCTCTCTATGGTCAGGGCTGTCCCAACCATGGAGTCCATATCCTGTAGGCGAAGTCCTACAATCCTGCCCCGAATGGACAACTTCAGTCAATTCTCAAATCTCCTAACCTTGGCCATGTCTGTGGCCACGTAATCATCATCAAATCGGGCTAGCTCTATGAACCTAGCCATAATCCCATCACCGTCCTTCGCCCCCTGCCCGGCTCTAGGAACTCCCGAGCCTTCGCATGCTCGCCGGTATCTGGAAAGTACTTTACCCATGAACAACTCTTAAAACTGCCTTGTGTCATAGCCTCACAGGTCTCTAGGAGTCCTTGCCACATTCCACCATACTTGGGCCTCACCCTCTGGCCCCAGAGCAGAGCTAGTGCGATCCCCCGACCAGCGTCGAAGTAATCTCCATAGCCTCACAGCACACCCCTTCTCTGCACCTGCATGAACCAGTAGTGCGCCACCATTGGATCTCCTCCCTATGAATGTCGGAGGATGATCGCCACTAAACCTGCAGGAGGTTACTAGGACCTCCACTGACTTCCATATACCCGGCTGGGCACTGGTGAAATTTGCGATCGCAATACCCTCGGCCTCTGCAAAGCTGTTTGATCAAAATCTTGGTGGTGCACGACCCGGTACCTCGTGGACACCCTCTACGTCTTCGTCCTCGACTAGCCATCTCACATGTCAAATCATTTTTATCCACAAAAATTTTATTTTCAAAAATTTCATTTTTTCCAAAATTTTGTCTCATTTTATTTGATTTTATCTTATTTAATTTAATTAAAATTAAATTTTTTTCGAAATTTTTCATTTTTCCAAAACGCAAATAAATTACATAAAAATTTATTTTATTCAATTTCTTGAGTTTTACACCACATAAGAAGCAGTAATTTTCTCCCAATAAACCAAATCAATATTTTTAAAATTTATTCATTTATTTCCTTTTTCTAGTTTTACACACTGTAAAACTCCCAAAAATTTTCTAACACTTATGTGCTACCTACTAAGCACACAAACCAATGACAACACATCATACTTCATGTTATGCATATCCTTCACACAACAATTCATCAAATCACACAATCACACACAAAACACATGCGTGCAGTGTTCTAGTTTTGTCCCGTGCCTTCCTAGGTAATCTTATACCTAAACTTAACATCGAGCCACACCAAGTGGTGATGTTCTTACCCAACTATGGCCTAAGCCCAAGCCCTCAAGCCCTAGGTATTCGTATACCTATGCTCGTCTACCAAGTTGTATTGAGAACCGGGGGTAGATTGACAACGTCGGCCCTGCGGAATACTTCGTGAATGTCGGATAACCCGACACACTACTCACGAAAATCAGGCGGGGAGTCTCAGCGCTGTGCGGGAGCTCTACCCGAAGTACATAACTTTGTCCACTTGACCACACAGGGTCCACACATGGATAAAAGGAGTAAAAATGGCCTCTTAGGCTATATCAATACTCCTTTGATAATCATATCCCAACCAAATACTGCATCATGGTTCAGAGTTTAGTAATTCACTCTTATACAACATATATTAAAATTCTGATTCTAATACATGTATCCTTCAAACACAAACATGACTTGGCCTTTGCAGAGATTCTAGGATGAGCCGTCTCCTCGTACGCTCAATGTACTGAAAGAATATATTCCCTCGACAGGGTGAGCTAATGCCCAGTAGTGGAATCACCCTAAATGGGTTACTCCCCACCTAAGTGCATATGCAATGATCCAATTTTAAACACACATTCAAGCAAATTCGTGATCCTACTTGAATGTCTAAATGACCAACCCATGTCGAATTACTCATGGGCTCCCTCACACTTACCTAAGCCCGTGTGTAATATTTTCAAAACAAGGTGTTTGTTTTTAATTGTGGACAACCCTTCGATATAAGTAGTCAGATAATCTATTTAGTGGACAACCTGATGTATATCAGATTGGGTAAACTCAGACGATTGATATGTTATATATGGACTGCACCCTCTCAGATATTGTAATGGCTCAGATAATTATTATTATTATTAGTCAACCCTCAGAAACAATTTCTCTCGAAGCACCTCATGCACTCCTCTATTGTTCTAAGATTGCCTTTTTAGTGCATATGGAATGCATGATGCAATTCGTACAATTTTATACAACACATGCAATTATATATAACATGATATACATTTACATAATTTTAATCACACAAACATGTTATATAATTTCACAAATAATTCCTGTAAAAAATTAGCTCGAGTGGGCTAATTATGACCATACGTGAACTGAATTCACAGCCATTTCGGCCTCATACATCAAACATGATTTATGGCATAATTTATACCATTGAGCACCCAAAATAGCCCCTACAGTCACAGAATGTCCAATGGGTTCCCAAAAAATTTCAATAATTCAGTCTCAAGTTTTGGGACCGATCAAACGGCCGTTTAAGGCCTCAATTCACCCGAATCATCAACCAAAACACTTAAATAAAAAATAAACCAAGTAGGATAAATCCCCTACCTCACGGAGTTTGTCGAAACTTCTTAAAACTGGAACCCACTCGTAGGCCTCACAGTGTAGAGCGACTTTGCTTCTTGCTCCGAAGAATTCCGACGATCCGATTGCTGGGGATCTTAGAGAGAAGGTGTTCTCTCTCTAAAAGAAAATCACAAAATGCTACTGCATCTCCTCTGCATCTCAGGTTTTTCTTTGGCCTTTGAGGAGGAGGATAGCTGTTGAGAATTTTGTCCTATTATGTTTAAGTTTTCCAAAAGCCAGCATCTATGTCCCCGGGCTTTGGATTTTCGACATTTGTACTTCATATCAGTGTTATTCATCGTTTAATACTCATGCAACATGTGTCACATGAGTACATGTTATAGGTGACTTTAGTCATATCACATAATCATTTCTGACCTCGAAGCGATGCCTCGGCGATGCAAATTCGGTGTCTCGAGTCGTGAATTAGACGTGTTAGCTAGATTTCATGAGACAATTCCAACGATGAAATCCGTTTCGTCATCCGAGATCTAGAGAATAAATTTCAGATTTTTTTTATCGAAATTACGATTTTGCCATTTTTCTAGAAATTGGAATTTTAAGATCTTTACAATATATATATATATATATATATATATATATATATATATATATTATATATATAAAGAGAGAGAGAGAGAGAGAGAGAGAGTATTATCGAACTTCTGTGTACTTCTAGTTTATTTGTGTTGTAGCTTATATACTATTTATGTCATTACTCTAGTAATTTCAATCTAACTAGTTATATTCATTTAAAATTTCAAGAATATTCTATGTAGAAATCAAATTAAACCTTGGTTATGTTTTTCCTTTAAAAAGGATACAACGCACTCACTAAAAAAATTGAAAAAGAGTTGACACACCTCTACTTTATTTTTAGAATTGGATATTTGAAGTTTGATCTACATGGGTTACAATATTTCCAAAAAAAAAAAACAACAATGACTAACCAACGTGACGCAACTTGTAGCATGATTAATCAACACACGATTGATCGACAAAAATCCTTGATACCAATCCAGAAAATAAACTAAAACAAAAGCTTTGAATTTATTGATAAATTGATAAAAGAGATAAAAGTCTCTAAAACAAACTCTAAAACA
This sequence comes from Tetrastigma voinierianum, assembly GCA_016808115.1. Lineage (NCBI taxonomy): Eukaryota > Viridiplantae > Streptophyta > Magnoliopsida > Vitales > Vitaceae > Tetrastigma > Tetrastigma voinierianum. The sequence continues at coordinate 368,551 of JAEQBH010001320.1, forward strand.
TTTGTTTATATCCTAGACATAATATGGGTATAAAAGGAAATAAAATAATATCCCAAAACAATAATAAGAAAGAAAATAATATATAATTTCAATAATGAAAATAGAAAATAATATCTAAAAAATAAAGATGTCTCAAAGTAACAAAAATAAGGATTTTGGTTTATTTGATCTAGCATACTCGTCGAGGACACCTCCAACTTTGAGAAGAAATCGTCCTTAGTTGCTGCTGATATCTAAGACTCATGTAGTTTGGAGCAGTGGGATCAATGCATTGAAGATCTTTGAAATCCACATCGACTTTGTGATAACCATAAACGTATTATCGATCTTCTTAACAATACAGTACGATCTATACTTTCTTTGTTAAAAGCATTACCTAACCATCCTTTGTCTTGAATGTTATATTTCTACCATACCTAGACGGTCGATTTGATGATAGCCACCCTGTTCAAAATCTTACGATTCTGGCCCCACTCAGCAAATGATCGACATATCATCCAGACATGAAATAGAAATTTATATCCAACGATAATTTTGCCGTTATACTCTTGTCAACACACATATACCAACTATCTTTCTTATGCGTTAACAAAGTTGGTATAAGTAAGACACAGAAAATTCAATTTTTTGAGAAAAAGAGGGCAAAATAAAGTAATTTAGGTAAAAATCCATTTTAGATCTGGATGATGATGGATTTCATAGATTGGAATGGAATCTTGGAAATCTAAGCGCCACAGTAATTTCATCTAATTCTAAAATGGTCGAATTTGCACGTTTTTTGGCTAGTAGAATTGTCGGATGTCGAAAAAGCGACATGTGATGTGACAAAGTCACCATAACATGTACTCATGTGACATATGTTGCACATCAGTGAGAGATGATGGAAATGGGAAAGTAGAGATTGTCGCAATGTCAAAAATCGAAGAAGGACATAATGAGAATTTTAGAATACAATGAGGAAAAGACAAAGTTGAATAGTGGTCTTCTTCCTTCCAAAGACCAAAAGCGGGTAGTAGAGGGCGGTTTTTGTGCGGTGGAGTCTTTGGAATTCATTTTAGAGAGAGAGGGTAGCTTCTCTCTGGAGTTTCCAGGCCGTCGGTTGTCGGTTTTAAATGTAACAAGAAGAAAAAAACTATTCTACGTAAGCGAGGTCTACGGCGTGGACAGGTTGGTGGAGTTAGAAAACTCAAGAGGTAGGAATCTTTTTCCTACTTGTGTTAATCTTTGTGCAGGAGCCATGTAGTAGTTGGCAGAATGTTACGGCTTGTTTTTATTGTAAATTCGATCTTAAAGCTTTGAGCTAGTGGAAAATTCCTATTTGTGTGGCGTGAGTGGCAGAGGTTTCATTGTTCATGTGAATAGTAACATGAATGGTGTTCACAAAATTTTCGGTGTAAAAATGTGTTTGGTTGAGTGATTCAAAATGAATTGCTCGTGTTTGTTAATTAGCCCATGTGAGCTAATTTTGGTGTAATTGATGTGAATTTAATAACATGATTTGTTTGGATTAATTATGTTAATATATATGCATGTTAATATATTAGCATAATTGTTTTGGGATTGGCATCATGCATTCCATATGCCTTTAGGTGACTAGAATGTGGAAGTGTAAATTACATGACATGAAATAAAACAAGCGAAATGTTTGTAAAAGGAATTTCAATGGATGATTTTCCGGAGAATTGTGTTGGAGATGGTCGGCAATTACGTCGGAGCCCCGCTGAATTTATTCTGGAAGGTTCTCGACACATTCGCCTCGGAGGGTGATCTGATGCTCTGGGAGCCGGTAGTGAGTTTAGAAACAGCTTTTGTTTTGGCTGGATACTTCTTTGGCATTCGGCTTAGGCGTATGTGAGGGTCGGTGAGGACTCGGGACATGGGATTGGGCATGAGCGGTGAGTGGGTTTATGTAATTGCTTGAATGTGTTTGTTTTACCATGCATGTATGATTGGGGAGTAGCCATGTAGGGAAATTATCTCCTACTGGGTGTTGCTCACCACAATCGAGGATCACCGACTTTCGGTCTGGGAGGCGGCGAAGGCGACACTCATTAGAGTCGTTTAGAAGAAAGTGGTTTGTGGCTTTGACATTTTCATTTGTATAACATGTATTAAAATTATAAATTTTGATATATGTTTAGTAAAAGTAATTTATTAACTCTTGAACTATTGTATATAATTGATGTATTTTGTGAGTATTGGTGCGGGGCCCGGGGGCCGTTATTTTACTCGCATTTGGACCTGTATTATTCATTGTTGATTATTGGGACGGAGTTTGTACCTTGGTAGAAACTCCCCGGTACAAAGGAGACTGCGGAATTTTAAATGGTGGTGTTGGGTTACGAGCATTTCTGAGTATTGCGTGAGTTGACAGTTGTCAACGGGCCTTCCCCGGTTTTGAAAGTGCGACTTGGGTATCGAGGAGCTTGAACCACGATTACAGGGCTCGGGTTTGGGTATCCATAAGTTTAGTCGATACCAGCGTCACTGACTTGGTATCGAGCTAAAATAACGATGCTAACCCAGGGCTCGGTGGGCATAGAGAGTAGGTAAATGAAAACCTAGGGATTGAGGTACTTGGGCTTAGGTCATGGTCATTGAGGTGTAAGAACATCACCACTTGGTGGCTCGATGTAGGAGTTAGAGCCATGTGAATTACCCTAGACAATCACAGACAAGATTAGAACACTACACTACCTTGTGGGCATTTGATTGTGATTATTTGTGATTGATGTGTGAATGGTGTGCATAGCATGCATTGTTATGTGTTGTGTGAATTGTGTGCTTAGGTAAATAGCACATAGGATAATAAATAAATAAATAAAATGTTGAACACTAGGGTTAGTGTGAGAACAAGTGTTTGAGAAAATTTTGACAAATAGTCTAAAATTTAACGAAAAAAAAAAGTGATGTGAAGAAAATTTTTCTATGGTTCTACAGTGGTAAAGCTGGAAAAATGGATAAAATAAATTTTTAAAATTTATTTGGTTCTTTGAAGAATGAAAAAAAAATTTGGGTAGTTTTCCGTTAGCGGGAATGAGAAAAAAAATGAATGAGAAAAAAAACGATCTGAAGCATGGGAATGAATCTTGCCCGTGAATCACTGATTACAATAGGTTAATATCGTGACCACGAGAGAAGGCTAGGAAGAGTGGCCCTAGCACGAGGGGTGATAATCACGATAAAATTGTATCGTGGTGAGAGGCGACTTTAGGTCGCGAGGCGACCTGTGAGGGCTGCTGCACGATCGCTGTGACACGGCGGCTGACAATTGCGACACGACTGCTATCGATAGCGAGACATGGGCGCATTGCGTCGCGGTGATGGGACGCGATCTCAAAATTGTTATCTTCGATATTCGAGAACTCTGAACACGTGTCAGTTACGACATAGACGCGACCGCGACCGTTAAGCGCGATATAGGCCTATACGGCGTTACCAGCGGCTGGCGACACGGCCACGACACAACCGGTGGAAGCTGACATGGCCGGTCTTCGACCTGCAACCTCCGATGCGGTTGGGGCACGATTACGCGATCTGAAACGATGCGCGACCGTGGTAGTTGGGTGTGCGCTGACGATTTTGGACTCGATTGCGTTTGTTTGAATCATTGTTTGGGACCGCTGTTCATGAACACTATTCGCGAGCCGCTGTTAAAAATTTTGAAAAAAATAATAATATCAAATGTCATCAAATTAAAATATTTTAAAAATAATTAAAAATCAAATCAAATGAATAAAATCTTTTAAAGGAAAATTTCGAAAATAAAAATTTTGTTGTTGATTTTGATTTGACATAATGAATATCGTCTTGCATTTCCACTGATGCATAGACATTGTGCATGAAATGTTTTACGTATATGAATAGTATCCTGGTGTGTTTTACGCCTTAGAGATCTGCATTAATGTTAACTTGCCATTTGTATGTATGCCCAGATGGCTAGTCGAGGGCGGGACGTGGGGTCGTCAGCGAGGTGGTCGAGCACCATCGGCTTTTGACCGCGGGCCTTTCTTTGAGGCTGTAGGGATTGTAGTCGCCGCTATCGCACAGACATGTGCAATAGTGAGCCAAGGCGGGTCAAACGACCTCCAGTTTAGAAATTACATCGTCCTCGATGGTTGGGGAGGAATTGGACCCCAAGTCGGGGCCAGTATGACCCTGAGAGAGGAAGTAGATGTTATGCGTGGCATTCAGGATATAGGTGATGGTGCTAGAGGAAGGAATCCAACCTTCCTTCTAGTTCGACGAAACGAAAACCTGGTTCGCAAGGAGTTCCAGAGCCAGGTTGCTCCAGGACCGGGACGAGATAGGGTTGCCAGACGGGCAGGACAAATGTTATGTTTCCACTGCCAGCAGCCCGGACATATGAGGAGGGATTTCCCTCAGAGGCAAGGATCCCGAGGTTTGGGGACGAGTGCGATCCAGTCAATTGAGGGACCGGGGAGGCAGTCTGATTTGTTTCTCCATTACTTACTAGTATGGTCGGAGGACGATGTCGATCATCTGATTGCGCCTGGCACACAGTACTTCCTGGAGCGGGCCACATAGGCCGAGCGGGCGTGGGTCGGGGTCGAGGATAGTTTGCGGTAGGAGTTCGGGTCGGGCTAGGCGGATGACGTGTTACCATTGTTACTTGACTGGGCATATGGCGAGATTTTCTTAGGAGGAGATTTTCTTAGGAGCGAGAGGTCACCGAAAGTCACTGCGGCCTAAGCGTCTAGGCGGCCGGATATGCGAAGTGCGTTTCTACTCTTGCACTTGTTGACTAGAGTGGCGTTCAAATCGAATGAATCTTGTGTGATAGGTTTGGTCTTAGAGGTTGAGGCGCTACGAAAAGAGGGGAAACCATAATATAGGAAATTCTTACTAGGATGTAGGAGTGAGTTGGTCGAGATGTGTTGAGATCGTGAGTAAGGGATCTCGGTGGTCTACTTTCATGGTGGACCTTAGGGTATTAGACATATTGGGTGTTGGTGTCATTACTTGACATGGATAGGTTAACTGACCATTCGGGTTGTTGAAATAGTGGACTATGTAGGGTTGTCATACAGAGCACGGTCTTAGGTTAGGTGAGGTTACATATGCACGTGGTTGGATGCGTATAGTGCATGGAATTTCGGGACAAAATTCTTTTTAAGGAGGGGAGAATGTAAGACCCGAGAAAATTCCAATTTTCTGAAAAAGGGCAAAATCATAATTTCGGTAAAAATCCGAAAATTTTCTAGATCTCGGATGATGAAACGGATTTAACAGTTGGAATCGTATCACGAATTCTAGTTGCCACGTCAAATTTCGTCGAATTCCGAGATAGTCGGAATTTGCACGTTTTTTGATATCGGGTCTTAGAAAAATGGCGTGTGATGTGAAAGAATTCACTTTATAACATGTACTCATGTGACATATGTTGCGTAGTAGAGATGATGAAATGGATGGTAAAGTTATGCCGTGTCAAATCAAGAGAATGGACATAATAGAATTTTAGAGATTTGTTAATGAGGAAAAGACAAAAAGTTGAATAGTGGTCTTTCTTCAAAGACGAAAATGGGCGGTAGGGGCGGTTTTTGTGCGAGTGGGTGCTAGAATTCATTTTTAGAGAGAGGGAGTAGCTCTCCCTAGGTTTACGACGATCGGGACATCGATTTTTCGGCCAGACAAGAAGGAAAAGATGTTCTATGGCAGGTCTGCGCGTAGACACTGGAGTTGGTGGAGTTCAGGCAGCGCTCGAGTGGTAGGGATCTTTTCTACTTGTGTTAATCTTTGTCAGAGCCATGTAAATGGTTAGGAATGTTTTGAGGCATGTTTTAGCTAGTAAATTCGAGTCTCAAAGCTTTGAGCCAAGTGGAAAATTCACATTTGTGTGGCCGTGAGCGGTAACCTAAGGGTTTCCTTTGTTCATGTTAATAGTAATGTGAATATTGTTCCGCGAAAATTTAGGTGTGAAAATGTGTGTTTGGTTGGTGATTGAAATGAATTGCTCTTGTTTGACTAATTAGCCCATGTGAGCTGAACGCCTATGCATAATTCTTCATTAAATATCCATCTGCAATATATAGTAGTATTATTGGATTCAATAATATATTCATGTGCGTGAATAACGAGATGTAAATGAACAAAAACAATGTTTGTCAGTTGAATGTTTCGGTGACGTTTAGGAGATGGTCCAGCGATTACACGTAGGAGGAGCCCATGAATTGTTATGGAAGGTTCTCCAACACATTCGCCTTGGAGGGTAGTCGATACTTTACGAGGAAAATCGGTGCGGGTTTTCAGAACAAAAACTTTGTTTGAAAGCTGGATATTTACTGCGTCGACTACGCATATGAGAGTCGATGAGGACTTAGGACATGGGATTGGGAATGTAGACATTCGAGTGGGTTCGTATGGTGAACGTGTTTGTTTCTATTAATGCATGTACACTTAGGTTGGGAGTAACCTATGCTTGAAATCATCTCTGGAAGCTGCTCCTCTGTCGAGTCACCATTTTAGGTACGGGGAGAGCGATTGGGAAGGCACTCATTAGGCTAGTTTTAGAAGAAAGTAGGGTTGTGGCTTTGGCATTTTCATTTGTATAACATGTATTAAAATTGTAAATTTTGATATATGTTTAGTAAAAGTAATTTATTATCTTGAACTGTGTATATAGTTGATGTATTTTGTGGTATTGGTGCGAGGGACCCGAGGGCCATTCTTTTTACTCGCATTTGGACCTGTGTGGTCATTGTTGATTATTAGGACGAGTTTGGCACCTTGGGTAGAGCTCGTGCAAGGAGACTCTGCCCGGTTTTCGTGAGTGGTGTCGGGTTACGAGCATTCAAAGTATTCATGAGTTGCGGGTTGTCGATGAGACACCCCAGGGCGTCATAGTATCACATGTATAAGTACTACTTTAAATATACCCTTACTTATGACTTCTTCTACATTTCTCCCTTAAGATTTTGTTCTCTTTTAGAACTCATCATAATGAGGCACCTTGGAAAAGCACTTGGAATAAGATCTATATATGGTGTTTGTATATTCTGTGGTGCTTTCTATCGATAGATCCTTGGGAATCACATTATCAAACTCCTTTAACAAAGTCTGCATCTCCATCGGAGTTTGAGCCACTACTAAATCTCTACTTTCTACTTCTCCCTTCACAACCATCAAATGGATTGCTTGGGTCTTCTTACACTCGTCCATAAGTGAGGATGGGCCATGAACAATAGTTAGAAAGTTCCTTCCCTGCTTGTAAGCGTTGGGTTAGTTCTCACTTGTGATGGCGGTTCACTCTCTGCCCGATCTAAAAATTTGGCGGTATATTTGCCTTAAAGCGGGGTGAATTTAAGAAACCGTCGACCGGAATACTCGTGAATGTCGGGTAACTTGAGCACCACTCATGAAAATCGAAGCGAGTCTCGCTGTGCAGAATCACCTGAGGGTACAAACATGTCCTCAGCACCATGCGGGAGCTCTGGGTACAAACATGTCGATAATAATGACCACATAGGGTCAAATGCGAGTAAAATAATGGCTGTGGGCCATCAATACTTCGTAAAATAAATATCTGACGAATTCATATCATAGTTGAGAATTTTTTTACATTATTCTTAATACAAACATATATTAAAATTATAAAATTCTAATACATGTCATACATAATAACCCCAAAGCCACAACCCGACTTTCTTCTAAAACGGCCTCTAATGAGTGCCGCCTTCCCGGTCGCTCCCTGTACCTGAAATGGTGATCCCTCGACAGGGTGAGCAAAGCCTAGTAGAGATAATTTCCTACATGGGTTACTCCCCAGCTAAGTGCACATGCATGTGGCTCAAACACATTCAATTACATGAACCTACTCGAATGTCTACATGACCAATCCCATGTCGAGTCCTCACGACTCCTCCATATACCTAAGCCCAGAATCTGAGTAAAATCTGCGTTTTCAAAACAAAACTTGTTGTTCTCGAAAACACCACACGAATTTAGGTAAAAGTATTGGACTACCCTCAGGGTGAATGTGTTGGAGAACCTTCTACTTGATTCTTGGGCTCCTCAGACGTGTAATTGTTGGACCATCTCTGACCTGATTCTCGGGAAAATCATCCATTGAAAATTCCTTTAGCAGCCATGTTCGTTTTTCTTTCGATTTCATGTCATGCGCTCGCACCTAATATTACAATTCCAGTTTACTATGGAATGCACATAATGCCAATTCCAATATATTCATGCTAATATATTCACATGCATATATATTAACATAATTAAATCACATAGATCATGTTATGCAATTTTCATCAACACCGGTAGCTCACATGAGATAATTGTAAACACAAGCAATTCATTTTGAATCACTCGACATCACAAAAATTCACAAAAATATTCCTTAATAACTATTCACGTAGGCAGTGAAACCTCAGTTCTTGTTCACGGCCACCTGAAATAGGAATTTTCTCCACTGGGTTCAAAGCTTTTGAGACCAATTTACAGGCTAAAACAAGCCTCAGAACATTCTAACCATTACATGGCTCTTAGACAAAGATTAGCAAGTAGAGGAAAAGATCACACCTCTTGGAGTTATTGGAACTCCACCCGAATCGGTGCAACGTAGCCCTCGCCGCGTGAACAACTTTCCTTCTTGTAGTGAAAACCAGCGGTTCGTTGGCCTAAATCCTAGAGAGAGAGGTCGCTTTCACTCTCTAAAAAATCAAAATCTAAGCTCTTGCCTCTCCATCTCTCCTCTGCACGTTTGGCCTTCAAAATGGGGGAAAACTGACAACATGCAAGTTTTGTTTTTTTCCTCATTAACAATTTCCAAATTCACATTGTCCATTCTCTAGGTTTTGGCCTGCGCACTATCTAAAGTCCATTCCATAATCTCTAATATTGCAACATGTGTCACAAGAGTACATGTTATAGGTGACTTTTTTTCACATCACATGTCGTTTTAGGGCACCCGATACTCGGTGCCTCGGCGATGCAAATTAGTGTCTCGGGTGTGAGAATCGATGTGGTAGCTAGATTTCGCGAGACGATTCCAACGATGAAGTCCGTTTCGTCATCCGAGATCTAGAAAAATTTCGGATTTTGACCGAAATGATAATTTTGCCATTTTTCTGAAAATTGGAATTTTCTCGGGTCTTACATTCTCCGCTCCTTAAAAGAATTTAGATCGAAATTCACTATACCTCGCATCCAACCCGTGCATATGTAACCTCACCCCAACTCCAAGGCCAGTGGCCAAAATTTATAACAACGAAGCTAGGTCCCTGATGTGTGTTAGATGGTATCCTTTCATCCATCGAATGAAGTGGAAAAAGAAAGATGTTAGGCGACAGGACAGAAGGAGCAGACTCAGAAGAGGATGTGACTGTTGTATGGGCATGATGACTCTCACCACTAGATCTGGGAAGAAATCTCTCATATTATGGCTTCTAAAGGCCTCGACCTCTAGCTCAAGCATTATCCACCGCAGAGATCATTAATGGAATAGACATGATGCATCGATTCAAAATGCTGCCACAGTCGACAGAGTGCGAGTGGCTTGTGCCACGCGTATTGCAGTGCCATGCCTTTCAGTAGCGATACCTTGAGACCTCTGCCTCTAGACAATCTGCCTCATATGCTTGAGGTAGCAACAATGGTAACACGTATCTGCTTGGCCAGAACTCTCGGCCTAATCTTGTCCTCACGACCTCGACACAGGCTCACAGCTCGCTATGGCAGTCAGTCTTAGGTGCTTGTACGGCACCTTAAGTTGATATTAGTCCTTCGACCCATACTAAGGGCATGGAAACAAGGCGTATCGCTCCTCAGTAAGTGGATGCACCGTCCCCGAACCTCGGGATCCTGCTTATAAAATCTATCGTATGTTGTTTCTTGCGTGAAACATAACATGTCTGCCGATCGAGCAGCTCTATCTGTCACGCGGGATACGCAAGGCTCTGGAACCTGCGAACCGAAATACAGCATTTCCGATGAAGAAGGTTGATCTCCCTTCCTCTTAATTACCGACACCCGTATCTGGATGCCACACATAACATCTACTTGGTCATGAGTGCGTCCGACCCTGGGGTGCTCCTCCTCTAACCATTGGAGGACGATGTATAAGCATTTGGAGTCGTTTGACATACAGCTCACTATTACACATGCTTGTGCGGTGCGGCTGCCCGATCCACTGTGGCCTTAGCGAGGCCTGGCGATCCAAATCTTGGGTGGTGCTGACCCCGTTGCCTCGTGGACGCCCTGCGCCTCGCCCTCGACTAGCCATCCGCTGTCAAATGACGGTTAGAATTTAATCACGGTATCTCTAAGGCATAAACTGACCGAGACACTATTCATATACAATTATTTCATCCACAATGTCCATGCATTTATAGGTAATGCAAGACATGATTTCATTTTTTTTTTTCATAATCAAAATCAAAAATTTTATTTTGAAAATTTCATTTTTAGAAAATTTTATTTCATGTGATTTTATTTTATTTTATTTTATTTTATTTGAAAACCTCGTGAACAGTGCTCATGAACAGTGTTCATGAACAGTGTCCCAACGGTGACTTCGAAGCCGGTCTGCGTTGAAGTCGGCCCAGGTCGAAGTGCGCGGTGTCGCGCACTAAACCTTAGGCTGCGGCGTGCAACGCTGCGCCCGGTAGTATAGCGGGCCATGTCGGTGGGCGTACCGGCCGTGTCGTGGCTGTATTCACGCTTACGGTGGTGTCGTGGCTTTATATCGTGACCGGCGGGTGTCTCTAGCCTTACGGTCACGCGATGCAAAATTTGTATACACTTAACCCCAATATGCGCGTCTTATTTGAGCGCCATGTTCTGCGCGCCGGGTCATATCGCGGGTCGTGTCGCGACTGCTGGCTGGCAGGTGTCTGGCCCGACATTGTGTACGCGACCTTGGCACAGCTATCTCCTTGACCCAAAGTGGCCTCGACGATACAATTTTTGTATCGTGACGCCTGTTGACCGATAACCGGCCTGCGTGATACGTGCAATCCATTTGTATGTCATTGACTCATATAAATAGCCCGTTCCGTATACACTGCCGTTTTTCTTTTCATTCATTTTTCCTACCATTCCACATTCTTGGAAAAACTACCCAAAATTTTTTCATTTCCATTAAGCAAATAAATTTCTTAAAATTTATTTTATCCATTTTTTTCCAGTTTTACTCACTATAAAACCTTAGAAAAATTTTCTTTACATCATTTTTTTTTTTCGTTAAATTCTGGACTATTTGTCCAAAATTTCTCAAACACTTGTTCTCACACTAACCCTAGTGTTCAACATTTTATTTATTTATTTATTTCTATGTGCTATTTACCTAAGCACACAATTCACACAACACATAACAATTCATGCTATGCACACCATTAACACATCAATCACCAAAGTGCACAAGGAATGTGTGATCTAACCCGTGCCCATCAAGTCCTAGGTAATAGTAAGCCGCCTAACGTGACACTAAGCTCTAGGTATTTATATAAACCCTCACGGCTCGTACTAGTTTGTGGCCCCAAACTAGAGGGTCAGTTGTGACGTCTGTTTGCAGCGGAATACTAGTGAATGTCGGGTAACAGACACCACTCGAATCGGGCGGAAGTCTCCTTTGTCAAGATTTTTCTGAGAATTACAAACATATCCCAAATGTCCCGACAATGACCACACATGGTCGAATGTGAGTAAATAATGGCCACTTGGGTCCTGCATCAATACTCATAAATAATATCGACCAAATACATATCATGGATTCAAGAGTTTTTATTACTCTTATCTGAACATATATTAAAATTATAAAATTCTAATACATGTCATACATAATAACACAAAGCCACAACGGCTTTCTTACAACGACCTGCAATGAGTCGCCTTCCTGATGACTCCATGCACGAAATGGTGATCCCTCGGCGGGGTGAGCAAACCCAGTGAAGAGATAATTTCCTACATGGGTTACTCATTTAGTCGCGTCTTTGTGGAAAAACAAACACATTCAAGAAATTACATGAACTTACTTGAATGTCTACATGACCCGATCCGTGTCTCGAGGTCTCAACGACTCCCTCACGTATGCTGGGTGAATGCGAGTAAAATCATAGTTTTCAAAACAAAACTTGTTGTGCTCGAAAACACACTACCGAATTTCGGTAAAAGTATTGGACTACCCTTTGAGGCGAATGTGTTGGAGAACCTTCCTAAAAAATTCATGGGCTCCTCCGATGTGTAATTGTTGGACCATCTCCCAGTGATTCTCCAGAAAATCCATTGAAATTCCTTTCGTAACCGTGTTAAGTTTTTCTTTCAATTTCATGTCATGCACTTACATATAATATTCTAAGTTTTGTTGCATATAGATCATGATACAATTCAATACATTCACATACTAATATATTCCATACATATATATTAACATAATTGGAAATCCGTAGATCATGTAGTCTGATTTCACATCGATAACACCAAAATTAGCTCACATGGGCTAGTGTAAACCCTAAACAATTCATTTTGAATCACTTAACGTCATAAAAATTCCCTGCAAAAAATATTCACGTCACTATTCCGTGAAAGTGAAACCTAAGTTCTGTTCATGGCCACGAAGCCAGAATTTTCTCCACTCGGTTCAAGCTTTTTGAGGCCAAGATTCTGAAGTAAGCAAGCCTCAAGAAACATTCCTAACCATTTACATGACTCTTGGACAAAGATAAACACAAGTAGGAAAGATCCTACCTCTTGGGTTGTCATAACTGCAATCGGTGCGCGTAGCCCTCATGGCGATAGAACAACTACCCTTCTTGCTCAGTTGAAAGCGAGCTTTTCGATCGCCCAGGAATCCTAGAGAAGGTGCTCTCTCTGTCTAAAAAATCAAATCCTAAAGCTCTGCATCTCCATCTCCCCTCTACCTTGCGTTTTGGCGCCCGAATGGAAGACAACACTATGCAAGTTTTTGTCTTTTTCCTCATTAACAATTTCCAAAATTCCCTGTCCCTTCTCTTGGATTTTTGACACTTGGCACTATCTAGGCCTTCCATTTACATAATCTCTCTAATCTTGCAACATGTGTCACAAGAGTACATGTTATAGATGACTTTTGTCACATCACATGTCGTTTTACGGCACTCGATACTCGGTGCCTCGAAAAATGTACAAGTGCGTTGTCTCGAGTGTGAAATTCGACGTGGTAGATTGTGAGGCGATTCTTGGTGAAGTCCGTTTCATCATCCGAAATCTAGAAAATTTTTGGATTTTGACCGAAATGACAATTTTGCCCTTTTTCTGAAAATTGGAATTTTCTCGGGTCTTACAATATTCATTCACCCTCCTACTACCACGTGTACATCTATGATAAGCATAAGAAATATATTGTTCATAGCTCGGAGGAAAAAATCTTCCTCGTAATGTAAGCCCCATCCCTCACATACATGTTTGAGCAGGACCTCGCCTTATCTTATCCTCATCTCCCTCGATCTATCCCTCATTTAGTCTCTTAATTTTTAACACAATGATAAGATTTAACCTTTGTGTCTCGGGAAAATGGGGTATATTCAAATAATCATCTACCTCGATCATGAATTAGAAAAACCCATAATATCAAGGAATCCTGCAGAGTGCGATATCTACTCTTAGTTTGTATTGAAGTGATCACCTCATGGTTGATTTGCCTTGCCTTCTTTCTCTTTGTCACAGCAAGTACCATGGTCTAGACTCTGCTCCCGATAGACTCGAGCCCATTTGGCCGAACTGCAGCCTGATGTGAAGTGGCGAAACCACTTACCATATTAGAGCAGGAGGGCACTACCTGAGCGGAGAATCAGAAAGCATCAATGAGGAGCCGAGGTGTCTTCGAGGCTAGCTTCGTGGCAGTCTGGGTTTTAAGTCCCCATTTAGGCCAGATCGCCAGCATATGGCAGTTTGTTATAGATAAATAGATGAAGGCGGGAAATACCCAAAAGATATTTATCCGCGAATTTCCTAGTTTCCTAATCTCTTACTTCTCGAAAACATTAATCCTTGATAAGGAAGAATTAATCATTGATAAGGAAGAATTAATCCTTGATAAGGAAGGAGATATTTTATCACTAAAATTACGAGATTTTCTTTCCTAAAAGCAAGGAGAGGTTCGTTTATAAATGGGACCCGCCACACTTTGAGGAGAAGAGAGCAATTAGCTGCCTGAGCTTTGCTAGCTGTAACCTTCTGTAGCCTTCTTAGTGTAGTGGCTGTCTTTTCGACTTAATCATAGGAGAGGAGGCCAGCCCATCGTCGTCGGATCGCCCTTTTGCACGTTCACTTTGCGTTGCTAATGCCTCGAGGGTTAGGCGATCAAGGTAAAAACAATTGGCTTCATTTGTGGGAATCGAACTGAAAGTCTTGTTTATAATTTGCAAAGGGCTTAGCTGGCGTCTGTATCGTTGCTTGGAACTTTGTCGGTTCCCCCTTTTGTATCCGATCATACGAGGCGTCGCAATGTCAGCGATTCGATGATCGATCATTTAGAAGTCAATTCCTCAGTTGGCGTCGAGACATAGGGGAAACGGGAGGAACGAGCAAGGCGGATGAAGAGTTGGGAGGTGGATCTTCGAGGCGAGCAGCTTGCGGAGTGAGAATGACAAGTTTGTGAGCGGATTGAAAAACCGCTGATGTTTCCGGAAAAAGATGTGAGATTATGGCGCCGAGCCAGGGGTCTTGTTGACCAAGTGACTTGCGGAATACTGTGAGTGTCGTATGTTCGATACCACACTATCATGTCTCATTCAGAGACTCATTTAGAAGTAAAAAGTAGTCAATCAGACCACTCGGCTCCATACTGAATATTACCCAAAACTATCTGATGGTTCTTAAGAGTTTATTATAACTTTTTCTTATAGAAAATCATATATTAAAACTATTTTGTTACAATATATTTTACAAAATAGAAATCGAGGCCACATGAGGCCTTCTTCACAATTACGGCCTCAGTGGCGTCGTCCATCGGTCTGTGCAATCCTGGCACGGGGAATTTTTTTCCCATAGAGAGGGTGAGCCACGCTGGTAGAGATAACTCTTCTGAAGGCTACTTCCCACCTAAGTGCACATGTAATGGTCGCACACTCACCATAATCATTCCATGTAAAATGTAATTTCTACCATGGAATCCTACATACCATGGAATGAGATGTGACTCAATCATGTACCATGCTAGAGTCCTCATGAGCTCCTCCACACAATGGAAGCCAGTAATGTGATAAACTATCATTGATGTTCTCATCTAATGATCATTTTCCCCAAAACAAATTCTTTTGTTTTATAAACCAAAACCCATTGGATATTGTACCTCCAATGATCTTTTTATTAACAAAACATGTGTCTTTTGTGGGTAGGCTAATTTTCGAGGTTTCACCGCACGCTTCGCACGCCTTCCTACACTTTCACGGGCTTTCACCATTGGACACATATGTATAACCAAAATACTGGGGCTTTCACCCGAGGGTATTTATCACACACTTTGCTACTACCAGGCACAGAGTTTTCATACTACGAGCGGTGGAACTTTGAACTTAAGTTTCAAGCGGTACCTGACCCACTCCTTCGACCACCAAGGATGGTGTGTGATAGCCTTATTTCATATTTCGCGAGCAATGGGAGCTCCATTGAACTTCATTTAACATATCGAGCCCACTCATGACACGAGGATGGTGTGTGATGGCGTATCACACCACACCCATTCAATGCGATGTCCAGTGCTTATGCGATATGCGCCATTACTTTATTTATCTTATGTCACATATATGATGAATGTTATATGAATGATTTTATCGAACATGCGTATCACGTGCATCACGGGTAATTATATCAAACATGCATATAATTTCCCAACATTAACTCATTCATGTCAATGTATCCACCTGACACATATAAATCATTACTTAGGCAAGTAATGAAGCGCGCTTTATTCTCTAGGCTAGATTACGACGAAACATGTCCACGAAATAGCTACAGAGTCATGTAATGGCCATGTCTACACATCTGATTCATCACGTAATAATATATTAATACACATATCAGCATTTTATCAAACAAGCGTGTCTGTGCCAGTCAAAATTTGTAATGTCTTGAGCGCAAATGCGATCACTTGCATATGGCTGGGTCTAGCTTCGAAAGAACTTTTCATAGAGTCCAAGAACGTGTAAATCGAAAGTTCGAATAAGAAAGATATGGTTGTCTGAAGTTGGAGTACATCAGGAGCCACATATTACTTTGATCCATAGCGATAGCGTGCAGAAGGGTTCTGAGCATTTTGGCAGCTGAAGTAAAATGCAGTTTTTCAGCCCAAATTAAAGCCGAATGACCCACTTGGCCATTACCGTCAGTCCCATGCCATTAACATGCATAACATGGTTCCAAAATCAGCCCAAAACAATAGCCCAAAGGTTAGAAATAAACTAAAGTAAGAAGAATCCCTACCTCTTGAAGTGTAGCCCCTTGTCGAATCTCTAAACTTTGCTCAGCAGTTGCGAGTTCGCCCAGTCGAACACTAATGGCGAAAGAAACCAGGCCTCACTTATAACTCTCTCTTTCTTTTCCTTTTCTTTCTTTTCTCTATTTCTTTTCTCTTTTCCCTTTCTCTCGTTTTCTCCCTTTCTCTTTTCCTTTCCTGCTCTTTGTTCTACGAACTGGTTATGAACTCCCATTTATAGGCATGTCCATTGGCATGCATGTGGACACATGGCTTGCGGGGTGTACAATGCATTGGCCTTCTCGCACCTTGACCTATGGCTTGCCATGTGTCTGACTTGTCGATTACTCCAAAATGTGAAGTCGAGAAATTGTCTCCCGAATTCAACGAAATTCGCATAGGTAATTAGATTTCGCGAGACGAAGTCAACGGTGAGGTCTGTTTCATTATCCGAGATCTAGAAAAATTCCAAGTTTTCAACCTATATCGTAGTAGCAGGATCGCCTGTTTCTTTATTTTTTGGAAAAGTTCAAATTTACTTTCGGGTTTGTTCTTCCCTTAAAGAATTTCATCAGAACTACATGCACCTATACATATAATCACATGCATATGCCACGATCATTCGTTTTTTTTTCAAATGACCAAACAAGCGTATCTTCGTCAACCGATAAGGAAGGATGGTAGCCTTGCATTGTGTTCTCTCGTTCCCATGTTGCCTCCTCCACTCCTCTGTGCTGCTAACCTCATCGTCTTGCGTTGCAAAACCTGATCCTAGCTATCCATACCTCAAAGGTCCCATCTGCATCAACAATGAGCTCACCGATAACACATGAATTAGATTTGGTGTACTTAGAAACATAGAGACATGGAATGCAGGTATGAACCGCGATAAACTTAGGCGTGCGCCAATAGTCACCTAAGCTGTGCCAACCCTCTCGAGTACCTCGAAAGGTCCAATATACCTCAACGATAGCTTTCCCTGTTCAGAATCGGCCACTCCCCTGCCCAGGCATCGCCTTTAGAAGACATGATCACCTACCTCCGACTTTGGGAGTCACGACCCGTGCACGTTGGTGTAGTACGCGATTTAAGCCATGAGAAGATGCTTTCGTATAAAGTCCACCTTTTTCGAGGTGTCCTTTACAAAATCCGGACCTATAGTGGATCTCTCTCCCACCTCCGTCCTAACATACTGGAGATCAACATGGCCTCCCATATAGTTCCTCATAGGGTGTCATATGTATACTCGCCTAATAATCGTTGTTGTAGGCGAACTCCACTAAGGGTAAATGCACTTCCCAGGACATTAGAGAACTCCACTAAATGTCCTCTAATGTTCGGATGGTCCTCTCCCAGGTGTGTCTATGCAGGGAGATGAAAAGCGGTGCTCATCCTGGTGTGTCCCATGAAAGCTGAAACTCTTCCAAAAAGTGGGCGCCAAACCTAGGATCACGGTCTAGATCACGATAGAGACTAGTACTCAATGTAACCGGTCAATCTCTTGTATATATAATATGTAGAATGCCTCCAAAGTGAAGGTCATCCATCGAGAGAAAGTGTATCTTAGGCTTGGTGGCCAGGTCGTAATCACGCCCATGGCATCTTTTTCCTTGATGTTTGTGGCTTAGTGAGTCACAAAATCGGCGTTACGTGCTCCCACTTCCACTCAGATTTACCTCGGCGGTGGGTAGCCCCATTGGCCTCTGGTTTTTAGCCTTTACCTGTTGAAATGTGAGACACCGAAGAACAAAGTCCCTAACTTGTTGTTTCATTCCACTTCAGTAATATTGGCGACGGAGATCGTGATACATCTTCGTGCCCATGGGTCTGTCTGGCAAAGCGAGAGCAATGAAACTCCACGAGGATCTTCTCTCCAAATCCCATGACTTGGGAACCCTGATTACGCCCCTATGCAAGACCACCATACGTATGAATGGTCCAGCCTTAAATCACCTATACTGTGTGCCGGTCCTTGATGGAGCAATCTCTGTGTCCTACCCCTAGGCCTTAATCACTCTGCTCAGTAGGGAAGGCGTAGCCACCAAACTCCCAAAAGCCCCTTGATCACGATCAGCATGCGTAGTATGAATTATCCTGTCTCAATCATACGCCACTCTTGGAAGCTTCACTATGCGAACTCCCACGTGACTCGGTGACATCAGCCACCACATTTTCTTTACCGGGGTGGTAATGTAAAGTGAAATTGTAATCCTCCAAGTACTCTATCTATCTGCGTTGCCTCATGTCGAGGTCCCGCTGTATAAAGATGCCAGGACTTTTTAATGGTCAAAACACCTCAGGCGCTCCGTATAGATAGTGGTGCTGTTGACTAAAAATATATGGGTAATTTACGCACTATTACCAAGGACTATGCTAATCCCGATTAAAGGCACTAGAAACTTGTTTAGAGCAAATGGAGACTTATATGCTCATAATAAAATGGTTGTCAATGAATTTATTGAGATTTGGATTTGGTCATAATCTTAAATTCATAGATAGTGGTGCACCTCGGGGCGCTCCGTATAGATAGTGGTGCCTGTTGACTAAAAATATGTATAGACCAATTTTCCTTTTATGCAAGGACTATATGCTAATCCGATAAAGGCACCGAGAAACTTGTTTAGAGCAAATGAACTTGTATGCTCATAGTAAAAATGGATTTGTCAATGAATTTATTGAAGATTTAGTTTGGTCATATCACATAAGTGTAGTCATTACAAGTAATAAAGAAAGTGGACTGTAAGTGGATATCGTTCCATAAAGATTGAAAAAGATTTTAAAGTTCAACTACCCCAACTACTCAAGTTCCACACTATTTGAACTTCCATTTCATAAAATTTTCAATAACCTTACTAAGAATTCCACTATTTGAATTTCTACATCTATAATAGAAGAAAATTTTAAAATCCTAAACCTAAACTGGACTAAACCAAATTATTGCTGGAAGTAGACAATGGGATTTCACTGCTGTTAAATTATCAATTCCTGCATCATAATCTAATTCAATTCTATCATGAATTGGAATTTGAAATTGTTAAAGAAGCAAGGTAGTATAGTTTGGATTTCTCCCTTAACCATACATTTCATTGATTAGAGAGTCATGTTCATTTCTTAAACATGTTTCTAATCAATTACTTGTAATCAGAATTTCTTTTATGAATGCGGGTATTTTCTTTTCCAATACTTCACTTACCATTTCTTAGTGCAATTCTTGCTTTAAGACAGGGCCATTTGCCAGATTTCTACAAGATGAATGATGTCTCATCCTTATGTATCTTAAGAGTTCTCTCTTTCCTTGATTAAATCTATGATAACACGGGATCAAGATCGTTCCTCCGAGATCAGGAGGGAGGTCTACAATTGATTAGATTGATGAATCCTCAACTAATTCTCAAGCCATTAGTAAATTGATAATTTATCTAAGTAATATTTCAAAGCTCATTAGTTCTTCAAAATTAGTCTAGCATACCCCCAAGTAATGCCTCATTCTCTCATAAATCTCCAACTCTGTGTCACTCAGAGGGCCTCCTGGAAATCAAAGCTAGAAAAAGTCCTTTTATGGGTATAAGTTTCTAATATTGGGAACAATTCACTACATGAACATCACCATTCAAATAATTTCAAGACTCTCAACCCAAGAAATTTCTTTCTAATTGTGTAGAAAAGGTCGTAACTAACATCGGATCTTCCCAATGAGTTGTGTTTCAGCTGGATTATAGTGAGCTGAAATCTTGTCATGAAAATTCCACTTCAACTACAATCAATTGAAGAAATGAATTCAAGCTTTTATCTAGATTTAATTGGATTCTTACAGTAATCGGAAGTGAACTTCAACAATTTGGCTCAACTTCTAAACTTACAGACAATTCAACATTTCAAGTCCGATAAACAAATGCAGAATTCACATTTGAAGTCTAATCTACGAAGAAAAGAAAACTAAAAGAAAATATAATAAAAGAGTTCTCGGCTCCCCGGATGCTCTGCGGTTTTCCATCATTGTTGCCTCACTTTCCTCAAATTGTTTCTATTTATAGAGCCCCAGAAGTTTGGGCCCTAAATTTGAGCCTACATTGTTATGACCTAAAAGTGTTGTTGTCGACAGAGTTTTAAATCTTTTTGCAGGTCTCTGTTGCAGCATGCAGCAGTATGTCGCGACCTGCTCCTTCTTGGATTCAGTCGCGACAAAGTTTCCTTAGTGGCAGCGGTGTCTCTTTTCTTGACATATTCATTACGCCACTCTGAGAGTTTCGCTATCATGATAGATCTTTCTTTGTCTCTTTAACAATCTGTCTTGCAAGGTCTGTCGTTCTATCCGTTCTATGTCACGACAATCTTATATGTGGTTACTGGAATAGTTATGTTGCAACATCGACAATTGTGTTGCGATAGTGTTTATGTGCAGCTTCTTCAAATTGGTGTCGCGACCCAGTTTTTATGTTGCACCAGCATGTCTGTTTGGTTCTTATTTACTAGCAATCATTTCTTGTATTGTGACATTTCTATCAGCGATTGGAAAGTTTAATAGCGATAGAGAGTCTTGTTGTAGCTTCATTTTGATCTTGCGACATAGCCTCTAGGTGTTGTCAATGTTTTCTGTCGCGACCCAGTTGTTATGTCTTGATAGGACTTTTCTGTATTCAGCTTATCTTTGTGTCGCGACCCAGTTTGTTATGTCGAGACAAGACCTCTCTTCCTTGTGTTGGAATCTTTGTCGCAACATAGAAAAAGTTTGTCACAACCTTGTTTATTAGTGTTCAGCTTATCTATGTGTCATGACCTTAAGATTCTTGTCGCGACATAGAAATATCTCTTCAGCTTAAAGTATGTCACCACATTAGATTCTTTTATTGCGACTAGGTCAGTTCACTAAGCAAGCATCACATGTCACGACCTTGTTTATGCCTTTATGACAAAGTTCTTCCTTGACATCATAGCATACATCACCTTGTCGCGGCCAGTCTTCTTCTTTGATTAATGGCAACGCGCATTGCAACCAGCGATAGAGGTCTTTCTAGAAGCTCTTCTTTGTCTCAAACAAGATTTTCCATGTTGCAATAATCGATAATAGATGACGAAAGATCATATCCTTGACATAATTTACGTTTTCTTTTGTTTCATCACGTTATGATAGAAGCTATACGTCGCAACAAATTCTTCCTGGTGTTGACATCCTGTTGAAAAACCTTGTTGCAACATAACTTTCTTTGTCTCAGTTGACTTGTTAGATTCTTCCCATTTTATGTCGCGACACGTTGTCTTTTGTCGTCATAGAGCTCATCTGTCAATATTCAGACTTTTGTGTTGCAACAGAGGAAATATTGTCGTAATAGAGTTCGTTTTCTATTTGCTTTGACATTTGTCGCGACACACAAAACTTGTATTGACATGGCTAACTAATAATTACTCTTCTTTCTTGCTGAATTTTTCTCCTTTTTGAATTAAAACACCACTTGAGACCTGAAAGTTGAGTGAATATTCCATAATTTGGCATTAAAATAGATCTAAATGTGCTAAAAATAATCCAGAAACATGGATTAAAAATAGATGAGTTTAAGACTCATCAAATTCCCCCAAACTTAAAGTTTTGCTTTTCCTCAAGTAAAGAAAAGAAAATTTTTTGTTTGTCTCGAACTAATTCAACTTTTATTTTTAGGGACATTTTTCTGTTTTCTACTGCAATCCTTTTTTAATCAACTTCCTGAATTGGAACTAGTTAGTTGCAGCATAGTTTCAAATTTAGTTTTCAATTCATACTTAGGAAAAATTTTCAATTACTGTCATAAAACAAACTAATGATTTCTGAAATGTAAACAATTCAGTCAGTTCATCATGATATGTGAGTGTGTGATGGTCTTCTTTCCCTTTCTCCTTGGCAAAATTAGCCTTCAAATGCTTCTTAGGCACTTACACATAGTTATTGTATATATCATTTTAAGTCTCATATGTGTTTTTCACTGTGTAGTCTCCACTAATGTAGGCAGAGTCCTGACTTTGAATCGGTGGAACTTTTAGGCTTGTAAGTTTGGCTTGGGTAGTCTGGGTGGATAATTGAGGGTAGATTTAAAGTGCAGGATTCGATCTTGATTTTGCATCTTTGTCTCTATCCTTCATCCCTTTCTTTTCAGCGATGTCGGAAAAGAAATATTCCCAAAACTTGATCTTGATGTATCATCTGCATACTCATCTTGGTAATTTTATTTTCCATTTGTCATTCTTATCAATTCGAGTCCCTTTAGATAGAAGCCCTTTTTACTTTTCTTTTTACTTGTCAAAGATTTTAAGAATAGGGCAAAAGTTTTGTTTTTAAGCTTTCTGCTCTTAGAGAACTTTGGGTTAACGCTCCCATACCGATTGTCATTAAGTGCTTGGGTGTTGAAACACCCTTATGAACTTAATTGTTCAAGAGAGGAAGGCCAAAAGAAAAAACTTATTCCAATTTGACAATTTACAATCCTTGAATTCTTCTCTACATTCCTTTCCTTTCCTTCAATTGTTCTCTTCTTTTTACATCCTTCATTTTTGTTTTTCCCTTCAAATCAAAATAACATTCCCCTAATCTTGTCATTTTCTACATTTTGAGGTTCTTTTCTTGGAACCTGGGCAATAAAGGGTTCTTTACTGTAGGATTAGAATAAAGGAAGGGTTTGAGGTTTCTAATTACTGGTTTAAAGAAGAAATTAGAACATTTGGCTCAATTCTGGAACTAAAGTGTATGCATATGCATATTATAAGGGTAGCTTAGAGAACTCGAACTTTCAAGGGATGCTTTATATCACTTATCACATTAGTAGTATTGCCTAGGATTTCGCCTTGACTAATAATCTAACAAGTTCTGGACATTGGACTATTTGACATGAATGACCTAGAGATGTCCTAATCTTTCCTGATTTGTTAAGGACTCACTTTGACCATGTGCATTTGTTTGTTAGTTTTTCTGACCTTACTATTTACCTGAAACTGACCTCAAAGCCTTATTTGTTCTTCCTATTGAGTACATCTTCCTAAATCTAAACATTCAACTTCATTATGGCTAAACTGCAACTTCCTTTTCCAATTCAGTGAAGCCTACCATAATGCATCTATCAAATGGTTGTTTGGCTTTGAAATTTGATGTTGTGTTGTTTTAATCAAGTAAAGAAGTTCATTTTGATCATGCATTCAGCTCACAACAATAGATCACAACCACAGTTGTAATCAAGTCATTTCAACCAAACATGCTACATCAATTAAACAATTTGATCTAGGTAGTTGTTTTCTTCTTTATTCAACTAAGTAAATGGCAATCATGAAGAAAAGAAAATTAATCAAAACTACGAATCAATCGAACACAAATGAACACAAACTTTTCAATGGCGGTTTTGAACTTTTATTCGGAGAATGATTATAGATTTTGTTTTGGAAGAAAAAGAATACAAGGGTTTATCAACTTCTTCTTTTGGCAGGATTTGGGGCAGTTTTCGGGTTTGGAGGTTCAAGGTTAAGGTAGCTAAGATGGAGGGGCAGGAATGGAGATGTCTGGATTTTCTTTTGTTGGTGGTTCTTCTCTATGAAAGAGGCAGTAATCATTAGTGTACTCCACCTGGGTGACCAAATTATTTTGCCTAACAGTAAGATTATTCACAAATCCTTCAAGTTAAGTGAGCACATTGTGTATGTTCACTAAATTTGAATCCACTTGGTTCAGAATATCATTCCATAATTTATGTCTGTAGTTATTATGCATCTCTAGCTCCTTGTCTCTCTTCTCTATGAGCTTTCCAAATTCCTTGAATTGTTCTTTGTAAAGATATTTTAACCCCTCTGCCTTCTGCAACATATTGGCTTCCATATTTTCTTCTATCTTTTCCAAAAATGAGAGCACATCTTCATCTCTTTTTAGCTTTTCATTGTAGAAGGTCTTTATTTTTAAGTCCAGCCTGTGCATCAATTCTCTTTCTCTCCTTTCTATTTCTTCTTTCCATTCCTCATCTCTTTGTTTGAGCATTTGTTCCCATCATTGCTCCCTTCTTCTAAAGTCAGCCTCCAGAAACTCCTCTCTAATCTTCTGTTGTTGTTCCCATCTCTTCTCTCTCTCCTCCATTTCCTTTTTCATTGATACCAACATCTCCATAATTTCTGTATTTCCTTGATTGCTCCTAGAACACTCTACTGATTCAAAAGGTCTGCCTTACCTCAAGAGGTGAGTGAATTAATGGACTTCTTCTGCTCTGCATCTCCTCCTCAACTGGCAGTTGGCCCTCGTCTGGGATTTGTTCCATCCCTAGCTGTTTATTTTCTTCTTCCTCAGGCTCCTCTACCACTTCCACAATCTCCATTTATTTCATCTTTCTGCTCTTTGGGCCTTTTATCACCCCTTTCAATGTTAAGGGAGAAACTTTAGACGGAGTTTCTTATACCTGTATGTCCTTTAACTCCGGCCAAAATACAAAGTCGTAATTGTTCTTCGGATGAAGAGGATTAGTCCTTACACATTCATATAGAGCTTCATATGGATGATTATTATCTTCCCATCAAATCATGTGGGCGTAAAATGATGGCTTCTTGCTCCTTTATAGTGCTCAGATGCTTTGTGGGAGTATAACGAGAAACTTGATGAAATAAAGCCACACCTTAGCTATACATTAGTGAGCCTCTGTTGATGGATTCATAGGGATTCTTCTTTGTTACATTCTTCCCCTTTCCAGTCGTCAGGAATTCTACAATCTTCTCATGGTTGGGTTCTCTAAGCAATCTTTTGTACTTAGATCCATTCTTAAGATCTTTGATTTGGAGAACTTCATTGATCCTTTCATGGCCATGGGAACCCATATTCCTCTAACGCTTACTGAATCCTCTTTCATCTCTATCATGTTGGCGTAGAACTCCCTGACTACTACAGCAAAGCCAGGTGGTTTGTGTTTGCAGAACAAGCTCTAGCCCATTTTTTCTATTATCTCTGCAAAGGGTGACATGAATATGGAACCCCCTTTCTTCGATAAACCCTTTTTCGCTCATATTCTTCTCCTATAAGGAGTAGGCTTTGTCTGAAATAAATTCTTTATCGTCTTCAAATTCTTCAGCTTGCTTAACTCTACTTTGTTCAACTCTTTTCTACTTTCTTCCCTTTTGAGTTGGGTTTTGTTCCTCTTCCTTCCTTTCTGATTCTGCCATTGGGGTTGTTTCTGTCTGAGGTTCTAGATGAACCTCCGATTCACCTACTGCATATTCTTCCATCATCTCACTGAGATTTGGGACCAGGTTTTGAGTGGCAGCCCTAGCCAGGGGTCCGGGTTAATGACCGTCGACAGCGAAATATTTGTGGATGTGTGTCGGGTAGCCAGGCTTCACTCACTGCAATCAGGCCGAGTCTCCTTTATGCAGGGATCTCTACCAGGAATTACATAACACAATCAGTGATTTACAATGACCACCTGCTTTGGGTCCACATGCGAGTAAAATAATGGCCACTTGGGCCCCTGCATTAATACTCACAAAAAACATCAACTATATACAATAGTTCAAGAGTTAATAAATTACTCTTTACCAAACTTATATTAAAATGTACAATTTCTAATACATGTTATACAAAATTCTCTACCAAAGCCACAACCTGGCTTTCTTCTAAAAGCGGCCTCTAGTGAGTGTCGTCCTCCTACACACTCCCTGTACCTGAAATGGTGATCCCTCGATAGGATGAGCAAAGCCCAGTAGTGACAATTTCCATGGAGTTCTCCTTTAAGTGCACATGTCATGACAAGTAATCACATCAAGCAATTTCATGAACCTACTCAAATGTCTACATACCCGAACCCATGTTTCGAGTCCTCCCATGAGCTCACCATATGCTAAACTGAATGCGAAGAGTAAAATAATCAATTTCAAAACAAAGCTATTTGTTCTTGAAACACACTCTGGGTTTCGGTAAAATGTTAGACTGACCCTCAGAGGCAAATCATTTGGATAACCCTCGAGAAACAATTCATGGGCTGCATCGACATGAATTGTTGGACAATCTCGACCACAAATTCTCGAAAAATCTTGATCGAAATTCCCTTTTCCACAAACATTTTTCATTTTGTTTCATTTCATGTCATGCACTCACACCTAATATTCTAGGCTGCATTCATATAGATGTATTATACCAATTCTAAATAATTTATGCTAATACAATTCACATGCATATATTAACATAATTAACTCACAACAATCATGTATTAAATTCATCAATAACACGAAATTAGCTCCATGGGCTAGTGCAAACACAAGCAATTCATTTTGAACCACTTAAAAACACATTTTCACACCAAGAAAATTCATGCTATTCACATGAATAGTGGCCCTCGATTGGCTTAGCATTCATAGCCTGGGGTAGGATTTTCTCCGCTCGATTCAAAAGGTTTGAGATCGAATTTATAGCTCATCGAGCCTCGAGAATATCCCTAACCATAAATATGGCTCTTAGCCAAAGAATAACACAAGTAGGAAAATATCCTACCTCTTGAGTTGGCTGAGAGCTCCTGTCGGTGTCCACCTTAGCCCTCGCAGCGTCGAACAACACTTCTTGCTCAGTCGACCGTGGTCGAATGGTCGAAATCCTAGAGAAGGTACACCTTCTCTCTACAAACTCAAAATGCTGCACCCTCTTTATGGAGTTTTTTTCCCTCCTCACGTTTTGGTCTCCTTTCATTTGGAGAAGATCACTATTCCAAGTTTGTCTTATTCATTAAACTTTCCATAAATTTCATCTATGTCCTTAAGTCTTGGATTTTTGACACTTGGCATAATCTAAGCCATCCATCTCATCCTCTCTTTACTCATGCAACATGTGTCACATGGGTACATATTGTAGGTGACTTTTGTCACATCACATGTCTCTCAAGCAGTTTTACGACACGAGCCTTTCGATGCCTCGAAAACCTTAAAATTATATTGTCTCTCGAGTGACCAGGAAATTCGATGTGTTAGCTATATTTCGTGAGACGATACCAACGATGAAGTCCGTTTCGTCATCCGAGATCTAGAAAATTTCCGGATTTTTATCGAAATTACCTTTTTGCCCTTTTTCAGAAAATTGGAATTTTCTCGGGTCTTACATTGGGGTTCAGCTATGGATGAGATCTGAGTTTGGGGTTTAGGGTCTTTGAATTATAGGGTTTTGAGATGTCGAAGAGAGGAAGAAAGCGGAAATTGGGTGAGAGTATGAATGATGTGAGGCAATTGGAAGGAGCGGCTTTAGTTTTGAAACACTCTTAGGTTAATGGCTCAATAATTGAATGTTTCTCTTCGTTTGTCACGACAATTAATGATTAGGTCACAACAATAACCTTTGGACTTAATTGTGGAATTCATCTTGTCACTCTTCAAATTAAAATTTGCACCCAGCCTTTATTATCAAAACTTTCATGTCGCAACACACTTTAGGGTTGTTTACAGGTTACAATCCTATCGCGACGAGAAAAATATTGTCGCGACAGAAATTTGCTCTGAAGACATAAATTTAGGTCACGACAGTAACTGCCTTAATGTTTGTTCCATTTTAATACAATGTCGTGACACAGAGAAATAATTTTCGCGACATAGTTTTTTCGATCTATTGAAAATTGGCCCCATTAAATGTCGCGACACTCTTTTCAGTGCACAATTTGAGGTTGTGTCGCAACATTTAAATTTTATGTCGCGACATAAACTCGCCCTTTCAAATTGAGTCCAAAATTATTTATGTTGTGACATTCTTTTCAACATTGTGCTCAAAAGTTTGTTGCAACATGAAAATCAGGGTCACGATAGACTTTTCATCTTGTTGCGGTAAGTGATGTCGCGACCGAACTTTCAAATGTCGCGACAAAAATTTGATTCCTCAAATGTTTGCAAGTTTAAACTACCTTCCAATTCAGTTAATCATCCACACTTATTGATTAAACAATTAGGGCTTGCGAAACATATGAAACGGCAAAATTCTCAATTCGATCATGAACCTTAATCTCACTGCTTGTAAAATACTCAACAAAGCATTTAATTAATTAGCACCCGAAAGTTGTCTAATAAATTATGCTCTAAAATCATCAAAAATTTCAAACTTCAACTATGCATTATTATCTAAAGCAAATTTAGGGAAATAGAAATACTTCTCCTTGTAGCTAATTTCTGCATAATTTAGTTTGAGGTAGTGTGCTTTATAATAACTTCTTATTCAAGTTCATCTTTCCTGTCCAAAATCAAAAACATTTTAGCAAATGATCAAATTTCCTAGTAAAATTTCTAACAAAATCAAAAGTAAAACTTCAAAATCATAAAAGTAATCAACATCAATCAAAGTTAACAAGGCCAAGGCTACATTTGGAGTTTGCCTCCCAAGAAGCTGCTCAGTTTAATGTCCTTAGCTAGACATAGGCTGTAGAGTGTCTTTAGTTTCAGTAGTTTTCTTTTCCCTTTTCCAAATCTAGATCTACCTCCTTCATGCTTCCTCCAAGATAATGGTTTAGTCTCCGGTAGTTTGCTAGAATTCACTTCAGTTAGGTCTTCGATATTCTTGCTCGAAGGTGTGCGCTTCAAATCTTGTGCCCTGGACCGCTCCATCTTGAATTTGTTCCCACGGAAATAGCTTTAGCAGCAGGTTGTATAAAAGAGAACATATTGTTTGCCTTGAATTCTCTCCTTAAGTCTTTTGATCATGCCACCTCTTAGTCTTCTTTGTAGATTACGGCATTGTCACTTCAGTTCATTTTCATTCTTCAGTTCTGACATTTGGAGTAGTCTCTTTTCCTTTGTAACGAAAGTCTGGTCGGTTTCTTGATGGCCCATAGCTTTGTATTCCGATTCTAAGGGGAGATAATGAGTTTTCCATATAATTATGTATGGGGACATTCAATGGGAGTTTGTAAGCAATTCTATAAGCCCGATTGCATCATCTAGTTTTATAGACCGATTCCTTTTTCTTGCATTGCTTTGTTTCTCAAATTTTGTGATCTCAGGTCGAAATTTCGACTTATCCATTACGATTGGGGTGATAATAAATCCGATATATGTTTGATTCCATACGCTCTAATGAGTTTTGCAAAGCTTTGTTACAAAATGGCTTCCTAAATCATGGCGATTCACAGGTGTAGATATGCTCAAAAAATGTTTCTTTGTATAAACCTAACCATTGTGATGGCATCATTTAAGGACAAGCTATTGCTCACCCATTTGGATACTATAATCACAACTAAGAATGTACATATTGCGAATGATGATAGGAAGGTCCCTTAGTCTATTCCACATAAATAAAAAATCTACACCACAAGAATTCCTTGCAGGGGCATTTCATTTCTTTTGCTTAAGTTGCCCATTCTCTGACAAGCATCACAATGTTTTACCCATTCAAAACAGTCCTTGAATAGAGTAGGCCAATAAAATCCTGATTAGAGAATTTTCTAGGTTGTCTTGTCTCCTACAAAGTGTCCTCTATATGATGATGCATGACATTTCTCCATAATACCACCACAATTGCATTTAGGACACATCTCCTTATAGTCATATCTTTGCTCTCTTCTATATAGTGGTGGGTCATCCCATATATACAATATGCAATCAGTTCTCAATTTCCTCCTCTGTTGGTAGCTGAATTCAAATGGAAGACTCTGAAGCTAAGTAATGATTCTAATATGCACGGGAGTGTTTGTACTAATAACATAAATAAATAGCTACTCATTAAGAAAAATTTCACTATTTAAATCGCACTACATTGACCAATTTGCTCAATCTAGATAAGTGATATCACATTGTCACTACCCTTTTTATCAGCAGTGCCAAGATCAAACTCTTGCGTATTAGCACCCCGTCGATCGATTCTTTGGCCTTGGCATCATGCTTTGCCATTAGATATTTAATTGCGGCATGATCGGTGTGCGTATTACAACATGGGATCCCAATATAAGTCTGAATTTTTACAAAAACTAAATACCATTGCTAACATCTCCTTCTCTGTGGTGGAATAGTTTTCTTGTGCCTCATTAGCAGATATTTTCCTTTGGCACTAGTATGTAACCTTGAATATCTTTTCGATTCTGTCTTAATACAACAATTGCATAATCAACGGTATCACCGTAATTGAACTGTTTCTGATCTTGTGTCAACATAATGGGAGTTGATACTAATCTGGATTTAATTTCCTTAAATGCAGATCTACATGATTCATCAAAATCAAATTTTGCATATTTTTCCAGTATTCTACAAAATGAATGCGAGAAGATTTTGAAAAATCCTTAATGATCTGTGATGTCGGCATGTCTAAAGGAAGCTTCTTATTCCCTTCTTGTTATAGGTGACATAGAGTTTTATAACATCAATCTTTGCACTTTGTCTCTTGATTAGGTACCCTGATGGCGGGTGATCAAAATCAACAAAATTCTCTTACAAGATTCCTCCTGCTAGTAGCAAACTCTTTGCGGTATAGTCTTCTGAGATTAGAACACGAGGATGGGTTTTCTTCGTGTAAATGATTTACAATGAGGCTCAAAATGGTGAATTTTCAGTTTGGATTCAAGGTTTTAGTATTAGCAGTGGGGAGATGTTGTTTGGAAAGCTAAAAATTTAAATCTGATAAAATGTAAAGAAGAATCAGCAGGGGGAGTGTGGTGTTGGTTGGGTTGGTCACGGGGGGTTCTCGGGTTTATTTCCACCAAGCGTTGGGGAGGATGACCTATAAGTCATTTCGAACCGGATCTTATAGCTTTAAAAACTAAACCCTATGATTTTCCCTTTTGCAAAACAGCATTTACAGAGCATAAATGTTCCTCGGCAGTGAATACACATCTCATAAATCTACCCTACAATGACAAATAGAGGGCAACTAATGAATTTCAGTGGATCTAGCTCAAGCATCACGAACTAAGATTGCTAAATCTTGGTCAATCAAGGTACATTTGAATTTAAACCTAGGTGAGATAAATAGAACATAAATACCCATAAATGTGTGCGTTAAAAGCAGAGAAACGCTGAGTTACCTCGAAGCCTAGCCAACAACCTCCTGCTTCAAAGGAGAAAGAATCTAACCAACCATCCTCACGGTTGTCATCCTCAAAGTGTTTGGTAGCCAGAAAGGGAGAGAAAGGGAAAATGGGAGAAAAGGAAGAAGCAGCAGGAAAACCACTTGCCGTCTAATATTCTTGAAGTGTCCGCTCTGATGTCTGGTGGGGGCTTTATATGACCCATAATACAAATTACAAAAATAACATATGAAATACTATTACAATGGGGCAAAAAGGAAGAAAACCATAAAGTCGAGAAGCAAAAAGCGATGGCCGGGAAGGAGCAGGCGGGATGAATAGTGCCGTGCGGGATGGTGAACGGAGTGTAAGCGTTCATGCGAGTGCTCCACATTTTCTTGATTTTTCTCTTCTTTCCTTCTAGGATCTGATGCGCCAACGATGAGTTCAACTGGGTTCTTAGATGTTTGAATTGACTGAAGAATTTTTGGCTGATTATCTTGCAAAAACTACAAAATTAGCCACAAAATGGGATCGATGAATAGCGGGGACCTTAATGCTGAATCCCGGGTTAATTCTGGCAGTTAATTTTAAAAAAAAAGTGCTCAAAACCTTAAATAAACAGGGTTCAAATAGCACTTTTGAGCACTAATCACACCCCCAAACCTACATTGCTAGTCCCCTTGTGATGAAAGAAAGAAAGAAAGAGAGCATACAGACAAAATCAAAATGATGTTCACAAAATTATATTTCAAAAGGTTGTGAATGAGTAATGCAACCACCAATGAGAATCACTAAAACCCTTGCCAATAACTATCTCGAAGAAGATGAATTATACAAATTAGGTATTAAAAAGAGCCACCCTCTTGGTGAATCAAACATAAACTTCCACCAAAACTGAGTGTTTGTTTGATCAGGTTCTATGATAAGCTGCCTCTCCCCGACCAGCTCTCTTGCATCCGGACACTAACCAGCCTAAATAGATCGGGGCCTCTTATTCTAGCTCTTTTGTGTTATAGGGTTTTAATCTTTGATCCAGTCTCGCCAGTCATGCTGAGGATCTCTAGATGACTCCCAACCAATTGGGCTTGAGGCACCAGTCATAAGGATCTTTCGACCACTAACTCTTCAGGTTTCACCTCGGACTCTGAATGATTTTGAAACTCCAGCACCTCTGACTTGCTAAACTCCACCCATCCACGTGTAGCGAGCACTAGAGTCGGTGGCTCCCGACCGATTGGCTTAGGAGCGACGGAGCGCTAAAAGCTTCGCCACATACCCTCGGTTTGTGCTGGGTTCTCAATGACGATTGCAATTTTTCTTCTTTTTCTTTCTTTTTTTTCTTTTTCACTTCTTTTTCTTTGGAAGACACATTGACCTTCTATTCATGGGGTCCTTAACCTGCAGGTGATCAGTGAAACTAGGAGCCAAGTTTTAAAATGTCATTTTAGGAGGTAGGCGAGTTTTCGACATTGAAGAAACTGATGTGCCGCAGTGTGGTTAGCTAAGGTGGAAAAAGTGGTCGAAAGCAACAAGAGTTCAACTGATCATCCACTCAACCAGGCATGGAACCAATCTAACATCAATAGAATTGGATAATGTTTCAATTTTTCAAACTGCAAGCTAAGCAAAACACAAAAAAAATGGGTGCAAAAATGGGTACAATTTTGAGAAAGAGTAAGCTAATATAGTATCATGACTTCCCCAAAAGGAAGCATTAAGCCATGAACTTATAAAAAAAAAAAAAAATGAGCTTTTTCGAATAAATGCCAAAAAACATAAATACATACCACTTCAACAGCTAAACTCACTCCCACTGACTAAATGTCACATTGTATGTGGGCTCAGTTGAAAGTTAAGCTTGATGGGATGTACTCGTTGCTGGATACGGAGACTTTACTTAGCTTTCCCACCGACACCTTATTCCTCCATTTGGGCTTCAAACCAAACAAGTTAGGAGAAAAGAGAGGAAAAAGTGATCGGTTAGAGGAATTTTAAGAATTAAACCTTCATAATATTTCAAGTATTTTTCTGGCTATATTTGGTTCTGCTCTATAGATTTCAACGGTACATAAATACCTAAACGGAGTTAGGATGAGAAAGTTATAGTCAAACAAAGTAAACTCTGAAACTGGAGGAAGTTGAAATTGCATGGCAAGTCTGAAATTTTTAATTTTTGTATATGTTTTATTATGAGAGACAATTATATATATATATATATATATATATATATATATATATATATCATAAAAGACAAAATGAGAATAACTTATTGCACACAAAAGAACCAAACTTGTAGAAGTGATGATGAAGGAACATGAATTACATAAACTATTGAAATTTTAAGGTCACCTCCTACTGCAAAATATTGGCCAAAATGCAAAAATAAACACTGAAAAAGTTAAGAAAAATTACAGAAAATTGAAAATAAGCTGAAGCAAAAATTCTTTCATTAGAAAATCTAAAAATAGAAATTAACTAACTCAAAGTAAAATAAAATAAAATAAATGAAAACAAAAGTAGGAAGTGAGTCCCCTAAAACCAATTTTTTTTTAAAGCCTTTTGGAGCTATATTGTGGTAATTAGACTTAGAAATCGTAAAAGTTCCCCAGGTGCTCGAATCTAAATAATACCAGAACCATCAGTTTGTGTACATGCGTGTGTGGTACCATTGTGTTTGATGTGGGTGGTAAGGCTTGTCTGATGTACTAACTTCCTAAAATTTTAGTAGGATTAAAAATTAGGATAAGCATGGCTTAATGACGGGAGTTTGAAATTTGGGATTAATGATGCGGTGAAGCGGGATGTGCTTGGCGTTCATTTTATTTTAGGTTTAGCAGTAGCATTGGGATCAAATTTATAGGATTGGTTGAAGGATAGGCTTTTAGGTCCTTCAGTGTTTCCTTTCAATGCGCCCTCCTCGATCGGTAATGGAGTTGCTTAAATCTTACTGTTTATATTATCTTGTGGTGTCAATCATGCACTCTTTTCCTAGATTCTCCTCCCATTTTGATGAACAAGGCGATTGAGGTGCGAAAGGCTTTGAGATGGATTCTGTAGGATGTCAAATTTTGATCAATTTAAGCTTTGGAACCCATCCAATTCATGTTCAGAGCTCTCACTTGTGTTAATTTCTTGAGTTGGCACCAAATTCTTTGCCCTTTACTCCTCTTTGAAATTATCACCTGATTTGCTCAAGTTCGATGTGCTGCTTGCTCAATGGATGTGTGAGTGGTTGTGAGTGTTGAGAGTTGGTCAAAATGTGGAGAAGCAGGAGGTGCATAAGTTGAGGGAACACTATAGACGGGTGCACTCATCCATTGGTCTCTATAGTCCTCATAGACCTATTTGGGTTTGGATTTCTCAAGGGGTTGCTAATTTTTGCCATGGAGGTTTGTTAATCTCATTGACATGTATCACAATACAGTGAAGTAGCCTGCCCATACAGTTTTCTAATCTACTGGAAAATGTACTCCTGCACCACGAAACGGAAAACATAAACAGGAAGAAGACAAGCCATTCTGAAAAGGGTAATCTGGAACTTAAAAAAAAAAAAAAAGCAAAATTAATGGCTGCCGAGAAGCGTGCGGAAAAATAAAGAAAATTCACCAGATCTTGTGATGAGGATCCACAAGTGTTCAATGCTCATCAATTGCACTTGGGGCATATCCAAGTGAGTATCATTTTGATTAGTGCCATGGTAGATTGTATCGGAATCAACAAAATTTATATCCTAAATCCTAGTGCCGTAGCAAAGCTACTGTAGTATAGTGGCTCTAGGGTCGAACACAGGGATGGGTTTTCTTCGTAGAAACGATTTGCAGTGATTCAAAAATGGTGAATTTGGTTTGGATTTTAGGGTGGTGATAAAAACAGGGGGGTTTTAATGGTGAAAGCTGGAAATCAAATAAGGTAAAATAAAGGTCTCTTGAGTATCGAGGATCTTTGGGCTTAGGATCTCGACAGTGGGGTTTCAGGAGTTCCATTTCCTCGTTGGGGAGGATGACCTATAGTCATTTCGAGCAGGATCTTCATTTAGCTACTAAAACCTCTTGAGCTAGTATCCTTTTGAGAATGGCATTTCATGTGGATTAATGTTCTAAGTCGGTTCAAGCGAGTCTCATGAGCTCACATTACAATAGGTAATAATGTGGTAATAATGAACATCACAAGATCTAGTAATAAGCATCAAATGAGCACTAAAGATTACAGAAATCTTGACCAATTAACAATGAATCGAAGGATCCCAAACCTAGTGTTAAAGGAGAACCGCAGACAATAGTAGTACTCACGTGAAAAACGGGGAATCCTCGTCTTGCCTTAGGATCACCCGGTGGCCTTCGTCTTCAAAGGAGAAAGGGTTTTGGCGCTCATCCTCGAGTTATCATCCTCGGTGTTTAGTACCCATAAAATGCCAAGGCGAAAGTGGCAGAAAATGAAAGGGAGAGTTGAAAGCTTCTCCCAAAAAAATTTATTGCAGAAGTGATTGATTGATTACAGGGCTTGACTGAGGCTTATATACGCTCAGAGCCAAGGGAAATTACAAAATAAACCAAAACCAAAATCTATTATAAGGGATAATATGGGAAGAAACAAAAAATTATAACAAAAATCTCAAGCGTCAAAAAGCAGGTGAACAGCGGCTGCAGAGGCATGAATAGTGGCAAGCAAGAAGCAAATTTTGTTGTGGCCTTTTTCTTCTGTTTTTTGCTTCTCTTTCCTTCTGGCTTCTGATCTGCAATGCTGAGTTCAACTCGAATTCTTCGTGTTTGAATTGACTCGATAATTTTGGCCTGATTATCTTGCAAAAGCTACAAAATTAGCCACAAAATGCGATCAGTAGTATAATAGGGACCTTAACATGCAAATTGGGTTAATTAGAATGATTAGTTCACAAAAAGCATTCAAAACCTATAATAATTAGGGTTCAAAATAGCATTTTTTGGGCACTAATCACTTACACATGTAGTAGATTCGAAAAGTGTAACATAAACTGATATCTACATATATATATAAAAAAAAATCACTTCCTTCACTAACTCTCCCCGACCAGTGCTGCCATTTGTCCTGTGATGGGGTGTGGATAGAAGGTAGTGGAGGAAGTGCTACCTCCTCGGTCGATGGTGATGAAGAGGTGTCCTACTCGGTGGCGGGGGTGAGGTGATCTTCGAAGGAAGTGGTGATGCTGTAGTGCTAGAGATGACGAGAGCTATAGGGCCGGAGGGTGGGAGTGCTTGGTCCTGTTTGGAGTAGAGGAATTGAGGGCAGGTCAGCAGGGACATATGGGGATATAGCAAGAGGCCCGAGGTGTCTCAGATCTGCATGATGGCACGATTACGTCGAGAATGGCGACTAGTGAGCTAGCGGCCTCAATGCGGGTCATCCCATCGAAGGGCACATGAGCAATCGCAAATGATCTTGTTATGTGATGGGCTTGTCTTGGCTTGCATCCATGATGATCAGAAAATCGGGATGAAATCATGATATCTTTGTTGAGGTGGTCTGTGAAAGTGCTCGCCGCGGCCGCCGTCTGTAAGGTGGTGCGGGGCCATGGGGTCTGGTCGGAGCGGTGGGCCGAAATGACAAGAACGAAGGGGAGAAGCCGTGCTGGGGTCTGGGAGCGCAGGCTCCCAAAATGCTCCTCTTGGCTTTGCTCCTTAGCGAAATATCTCTGTTTGGGCGGTCCTCGATTTGGAAGAACAGGAGAGAGCGGAGTAAACCATGCCGGTCGGCGGTAAGGTTGGGTACGCGAAGTCACGTATTTGCTCGATCTAGGCTCATCGAAGCCCATATGCTCCAGACACGGCACTTAAGGTCTGGGAATAAAGAGGCGTGGACTCGACTTAGAGATGGGTGGCGATTGGACCTTGTCCTCGAGGAGTGGAACAAGGGAGATGTAAACAGACTCTCTTTGGTTCACCGAGTAGCCCTTTGAGATGCGAAATAGGGCCTCCCGGTGGCCCCTCTCCTCGGGCGGTATGCTGAGTGGGAAAGGTTAGACTGAGGAATGTGATCGATAAGAAGCGTATCCTTTTGGCGGGGCTGCCTCTTAGCAGACGATCGGGCGGTAGTGTCACTGGAAGAATACGGACCATCTACCCAGGATAGGGATGGGATGGGCCTGCCTATTCTGTTGGGGATTGGCGAGGACCCTGGAAACAAATTGAATGTAGTAGCGATGTCGAGGCCACACGAGTATCCCGGGTAGGCCCGGAGTCGATGGAAATGAAGCGGTCAGAGGTGGGGCACGCGCCTAGATGTCATCGTGTGGTAGAACTCGATGACTAGAGGAGGGGCTCAAGTAAGGCTCTGATGAGGTGGTGACTGTGGCTCTTGAGGTCTAGAATTTGGAGGACTCTCACGGGCCAGGAGTGGGACCCTCTTGGAAAGGTAAGGGCCCTCGAGTGGCCCCAGGATGTGTGGCGGAGAGGGTGGAGTAGGGCCAGGCCAGTGTGGTATCCTCCTCGGGCGGGGGTACGACGAAGAACCCCTTGGCCTGCTGCCACGGCGGGGGGAGCCATAGCGGCGAAGGAAGCGGCTGGGCCGCAGTAGTGGCGGGAGAAGCGGCCAGCCCAGATGGCCGGGGAGGGGAATGACCACCCTTGACGGGCGCTTCCGCAGTGCTGCCATACCAAATCCAGGAGAAGGATGAGAGAAGAGGTGTGAGGGGGGGCGCGCGAGGAACAGGTGAAAGGTCAGGCTAATTAAAGTCTTATTAAATGGTTGGAGCAAAAAAAAAATAGGAAATTAATGGTGGGCTCGGAAGCGGAGGGTTCCTGCAATGGAGCGGAAGAGTCGAGAGATGAGCGGTGGAGCGCTGTGAATTTTGCGAGTTCACGAAAAGGGCAGCGGCTTGGAAAATTTCCAAGCGAAAACTACTCCCGACCCTCGCTGCGACACTGCCAAAACGAAGACTAAAATTGTGAGAAGCGAACGCAAATGAAAAATCAAAGAAAACAAACGAACAACATTTAGAACCGCAAAGTTATTAGCGATTAAATTATAGTGACTTACGAGATCTTTGCGGGAAGTCACTCCTAAGCTATTGAAATTCGAGGTTTCATGGAGGAAGTCAAGGAGGATTTCCTCCTTGTGCATTTGAGAATGTTGAGCATATGGATTCGGCCTTTGGCCGTTGACCTTGAACACTCGATTGTCTTTGGCATTGGCTTGGGAGTCTCTTGAACCATTGAGGTAGACTTCTTTGATGGTGAATGGCCCCAGTCGACAGTTTAAGCTTGCACGGAAGAATTAGAGCTTGGGTGGTAGAAGCGTGCCAGATCCCTTTTTGGAAATGTTTTCGAGCTATCAGCTGATCATGCCACCTCTTCAGATTATCTTTTGCAATTTTTGAGTTGAGGTAGGCATCATTCCTCAGTTCTTCTAGCTCATTGATATCGAGGAGCCTTTTGAGACCAGCTTTGCCCATGTACAAGTTCAATTTTTTTACTGCCCACCATGCCTTGTATTCAATTTCCACAGGCAGGTGGCCAGACCTTACCTAAACAGAGCGATAAGGAGACATGCAAAATGGTCTTGTAGAGCGTTCACATGCTAGAGAGTCGAAGCGACTTGAGAGACGATCTTTTCCGTTAGAATTCCCCACCACTTTATCAGGTATAGTCTTAATTTCCACGGTATTTGCTTCTACTTGGCCACTAGTCTGAGGATGATAAGGGGTGGCCACCTTGTGCTTGACACCGTACTTGGATAGGAGATTCTCAAAAGGTTTGTTGTAGAAATGTGAACCTCCATTACTAATTATGGCTTTGGGGACCCCGAATCTAGAGAAAATGTTCTCAGCAAGATTTCTGTCTGACCTTGTGATCTACTACTCTACATGGCATTGCTTGACCCATTTCGACACATAGTCAAACCCGGCTGAGATGTAAGTATATTTGAAGGGAAGTAAGGAAATGGTCCCATGAAGTCGATGCCCCAAAGGCGATCAAATAACTCAACAACGAAAATAGGGTTGAATTGGCATCCTTGAGGCAGTGAAGAATTTTCCCAACCTTTGGCATTTGTCGCATTGTTTACACTTGCATGGTATAGGCATCACTACACAGAAAACCAATAAGCACATACCACAACACCTTCATTCTTGTTTTAAGGAATGAGCGACCTCCACATGCCTTATCATGGCGTTGGTGAGTATCCCTCCTTGTTCTCCTTAGGAACACACTTCGATTATTTGATCGATATAGTATTTAAATAAATAAGAGTTATTCCCAATAATTGTAGTGGACTTTTGCATGGAAACTTCTTGTCTGTGCTTTCATTTGTTGGCAACTCCTGTTAAAGTTAGCAATGTGGGAAAACCAAGGAGCACTGTCCACAGTGAGTAGAGACTCCTTTGGGAATTCATCATAGATTGGAGGGTTGTGGGTGTTGTGTGCTATGGTTAGTCTAGAAAGATGATCGGTAACAACATTTTCCACACCCTTCTTATCCAGTCTGAGTTGAACTCTATGGTAAAAGGACCCATCGATAAACTGGCCTTGGCGTTTGCTTAGTGAGAGAAGATGTTCAAGGCTGAATGATCTATGAAGAAGATGATTATGTGGAACTAATCAAATACGCACAAAACTTGTCAGGCGTAGACCAACACCCGGAAATTCTTTCACCGGTGGTAGTGTAATTCCTTTGAGCTTAAATTGATGTTTTGCTCGCATATTAAACCATACGATTTTCCACCCTTTCTTTTGTCCGACGCAGCTTATGGCTGTGGTCTTGCATCACACACTGCTGAAACATTGCCAGTTAGAGGCCCTCACTGTAGATGCGGTGGTCAAGTAAGCCTTGGGTTCTTCAAACCTTTGTTTTGTGCATCCCACTTAAAAGCTTGGCATCTTTTCTGTGAAGCATAAAGTGGCTTGGCAATTTTTGAGAAGTCCTGTATGAACCTTCTATAGAAGCCTGCATGCCCCAAGAATTGCCTCACTGTCTTCACATTGGTGGGAGAGGGTAATTTAGAGATCAGTTCAATTTTTGCCTTGTCCACTTTAATCCCCTTCTTAGAAATGACATGTCTTAACACTATTCCTTGGTTCACCATGAAATGACACTTTTCCCAGTTCAGCACTAGGTTCTTCTCAATGCATCTATGCAGGACAGTTCCCAAATGGATGAGGCATTCGTCAAAGGTTTCCCCATAGAATGTGATATCATCCATGTAAATCTCCATAATGCGTTCTACCAGATCACTGAAAATACTGAGCATACATCATTGGAATGTGGCGGGGGCATTACACAGGCCGAAGGGCATCTCTGTGAGCATATGTGCAAGAAGCCCAGTGGTGATCTTGTCTTGATCGTGCAGCAATTTCAATCTGAGTAGCACAGATAACGATCGGCGATAAAAGGGTGGCTGAAACTCTTTCGGGGTGATCCATGAAGGTAGAGGGAAGTTATCTTTCTTGCCACCTGTTGATCTTTTTATGTCAATGCATACCCTACAGCTGTAGTAAGGCGGGTGGGCATTCCTCTTTCCTTTTGCATTACACTGTAGTTACCTTGATTTATTTAGCCACGACTTGGGTTGGGCTCACCCAAGTGCTATCGGATATAGATTTAAATAATAAACTTGTAGAAAGAAAAACCGGGGACTTGATGACAGAGCTTCACCTCCTGGCATGGAGTTCAATCTCCTTTGTGGTTGCCTAACGACTTTTTGACCTCCTCTAAGTAAATCTTGATGGGTGCAGATTGTTGAGTTGATACCTTTTAAATCGGAAATTTTCCACCCCAAAGCTTTCTTGTTACTCTTGAGGATTTGCAGCGGTGTCTTTCTGTGGGTCTTTCAGCCAGTGATAGATATAATAATGGACCATTTATGCATTTTCTTCTAAAATACATATTTTAGTTCCACGAGACGAGCTTGAGATCTAAGCTGTTGAGATTCATTTTCTTCCTTCAATCGATAGAGTAGGAATTTTCTCATTTTTCTCCAGTGCCCATGTACTAAACTCATCCTTTGGGGAGTCTGGTTATTCTTAGGTTATTCAGGACAACTCCAGTTTAACCACGTCTTGCACTTCTTCTTCTTTCAGTTAACTTGTTCTTCCAAGAATTGTGTCTATTATGAGACTTCTTCGATCATCCTCCACTT
Source organism: Tetrastigma voinierianum (assembly GCA_016808115.1). Taxonomy (NCBI): domain Eukaryota; kingdom Viridiplantae; phylum Streptophyta; class Magnoliopsida; order Vitales; family Vitaceae; genus Tetrastigma; species Tetrastigma voinierianum. Next base: position 410,021 of record JAEQBH010001320.1, read on the forward strand.
TGGTTGCATATCTTTTTACTCAGTGGAAGATATTGAGTTCTAAGGCCATGTTCCCGAAGGTGAGTTGCACTTAACCCCATTTAAATGAAATTAATAATGCAATTAAGTAGCGAGAATATACCTTTAATATGATGGGTACATGGTTGGCCCCCACTGCAACCGACTCTGTGTCAAGTTCGAAAAAATCCACTGGATGAAGCTAGAATTTGTCCTTGTATTAGAACATCCTCAATAGTCCTCTTTTGGTATTTTAATAGACTGTCCGGTGAGACGGTGTGATGGAAGTGGGCTTGAGTTCTCCCTGAGCTTAGGTTGTTTTGCTTCTGCATTGAATATGGCGTGGGTTCACACTAGCTCCCCAAGTCTAGTAGTGCTTTTTCAACACAGAAGTGCCTCCCGATATTACTTGAGATGGTAGGACACCACAGGATCTTTGTACTTTACCGGGTTGCACTCTTATGATGAATCTTGGCTTGCTCAGTTAAGAAGGCCTTCTTATTGACACTTAGACCTCTCTTCACCGTGCATAGGTCCTTCAAGAATTTAGCATAAATGGGGACTTTCTTAATCATGTCAAGTAAAGGGATGTTGACCTTCACTTTCCTCAGCACTTCTAATATTTACATGCACAGGTTGATGGCCTTTTTCTTCTCAATGCTTGTGGAAAAGGAGGGGTGTACTCTTTTCATGTATCCTTTTGGTGCTCATTCCTCACATTTCGGAGTTCGACTCGTTGCAGGATCTTCCACTTGCTGGTTTGGGGCGGATGGTTTGACTTCTCCCACCACTCCTCAAAGTGACCAACTTGCTTTTTGCCCGTCAGTCACCAGGATTTTGCGTTGTTGTGGACCCAATTCATGCACTCCATACAGAGGATTTGGTTGTGTTTGGGATGGAAATTTCCCTTTTAGAACACCTTTCTTTGGTTGATCAACCTTGAAAGCAGAATCTGTGGGTCATCTTTTTTGTGAAGTGCCTTGATGTTTCGATTTTGAGTGGTGAGCATTCACGCTCTTACGTTCTTCCACAAGGTTACCTGACGCGCTCAAATTCACAATGGCTTTGCTCTCGGGGAGTTATGAGGGTGGGGGTTCTTCTGGCACAATGAGTGAACAGATATTGTTCTTCTTATGAACACATGGGAACATAGTGGGGTTTAACTACCATGATAGATTATGGTGATTCCTCGATTTGGATTGGGTGTTCCATATGGAGCGTTTGTTGGTGGCTTACTTTGACCCATATGTTTACTGCTCTTGCATAAATCACTTACTAAGGGAACGGTGGGTAATACTCTCCTTGGTGACTAGTAGATTAGCAATTTAAAAGCGAGTGAAGTGGTGTTTGACTCTTGGTACCGTCTTGTTTGCATTTCAAGATCTTCGACGCCAGTCGAAGATAGCTTGGCTTTCATTTCCCACACATCTATGGCGTTGAGTATGCCTCCCCACTTTTGTTTTGTTGTAGTGCTTCATTCTCTACCTCCCTTGGGTTTGGCTCGTCCAGCCACTTGGGGTTTCAACTATAGTTGAAATCCATGGCTCACTCTGGTTCTTGCTCGAGTCCCCAACCTTATGGTTTAATTGCGCTTCATGGGGGGTATCCATCATAAAGTGATTCACCCGGCATCCATGTATCAAAGCGTAGTGAGAGCGGAGACGATGAGATGCTCATATACCTCCCGACCTTTAGTAGAACTTCTCATTATCATGAAGTTTGCAAATGTATAAATTTGCCCTCTTCAAGTTATTGGTCTGTGTGCCTTGAAGAATTTTCTTGAAGTGCGCTGCAGAGTTACTTGATTCACGATGATTCTTGTAGCCTTAGAGGGATCATTAAATGCTGCTTGTCTTTGAGGGTTAAAGGAAAGGCTTTCCTTCAATGAAGCTCCATATGGTTGCACCCTCTTTGAAAGTTGTGCAAACTTCCTCGAAAATCCGAGATGGGTGTGTATGGATTTTCATTTTCCATACCGTGAAGAAGTTAGGAGTAGGGGCTTTGGATAAAGCCTCTTGCCATGGCATCCTCGTGAGGGGAATAATCATGAGGTGCACTCACCCTTGGTGGTGTATGTGATCCCTCATTGTCTGGCAAGCATTGGATCACTTTGAACCCCACGGTGGCTCTCTTGCTCCTCGGGTGGAGGTTCATTTGTTCACGAGTTTAGGCTCGCCTCACACCCGTATTGGCCCCGGACCCTTTGACCCTTTCCAATGCGCCTACAGTATTTGTCCAAATGGTGCACATAAGTTCCTGCTCAGACAACCGCAGACAGAGCGACAAATAAGTAGAGCTGCACAAGGTTAATGTTATTAAATAAAAATGAAAATTCTATGTATGGACAGTATAAAAATTAAATCAACCCGGTGGCGGTAGGGAAATAAAAGTAAGGGCAAAAAGAGATTGGAATTCACCAACACTTGTGATGAGGATCACAAGTTCACCTTCTCACTTGCATGAGGCACCATCCCAGCAAGCAGCGCCATTTGATTAATGAGTAGGTGCAGGAATCAACAAAATTTGTATCTGGGATTCCCCATCTAGTAACAAAGCTCTTTTTGTGGTATAAACAGCTCTAAGATTGAGAACTCGGGGATGGTTTTTCTTCATGCTAAATGAGTCATAGTTGATTGAAATTGGTTTTCACTTTGGATTTGGGGTTTCTTATGAAAATAATTAGGGTTGATGGCTTGAAAAAGTATTCTTGTAAGAAATAAAGTGTAAAGAAATCCTTGAGTTTCGAACCCACTTTGAGCTTAGGGTTCTCGAGGCGGAAATATAATGTCCTCGAGTCCTTTTCCTACAGCGTTGGAGGATGACCTATAGTCATTTCAAACGGATCTGTTTGGCTAAAAGCCCGAACCACACAAAGTGTTTCTCTGATATCGGCATTTATTGACCATTAATGTTTTGAAATAGTTCATGACCCTAGATCTAACACAGTAAGACGATAGTAGGCTTAAGCTAGCATCAGTGGATCTAGCAATAAGTATCCAGGCCTTTAAAGCTTGCCGAAATGCGCCACTCGAGTACATCACAGGGATTCAAACCTAGCGTGAGATACAGAAACATAAATGGTGATAAATGCCTGCGTTGGCAACGGAGGGCGGAGTTCTTTGCAAACTTTCACTTTCAGTCAGCCCTCATCTTCAGGATGAAAGGGTTTAGCCAAGCATCCTTGAGTTGTCATCCTCAAAGCGTTTTGGTAGGTGGCATCGAGAAAGGAAAATGAAGGAGAGAGTTGCGGAGGCGGAAGTTTAGCTTGGCGCCAACTTTATTGATAAAACTAAGACTAATGTTACATGAGCTTGATTGAGCTTATATAGTATGAGTCAAAGGAATTTATAAATGTATGAAAGACCAACAATTACATTAAAGGGCATTTTGGTAAAAGCACAAGCGGTCAAAAGTGGTGTCTGATAACCAGGGGAGAGTGCGAAAATTTCGCATCTTTGGGAAGTACATGCGAAAATTTGTGGGGCCCCAAAGGTATGCAATTTTCAATTTCCCTCTGTATTTAGCTCTAATTGCTATATGCTTTGTCCATGCAGCTTCAAGCTTGGCTCAGGTTCTTTGCATTTGAATTGGCTTGAAGAAAGTGGTACAATTGGCTTGCAAAACTACAAAAAATTCACAAAATGTGATTAGTAGCATAGTTGGGACCTTAGTGTATCAATTGGGTTATTTAAGTTGATTAGTACACAAAAAGTGCTCAAAACCTACAATAAACAGGCCTCAAAACAGCACTATTTGGAATTTCACTAATCCAGGCCCTACAGTGACACGAGTTGAACCTAAAGAATGAGGGCATTTACTTGAGGGTATACTAGACTAATATTGAAGAACAATGAGCTGCGAAAGATTACTTAGATAAATCATCAATTTACTCATGGTTTGAGAATTAGTTGAGTGATCTATCTATTTAATCAATTAGAGACCTCTCCTTGATCTGGAGGAATGATCTTGATCCTGTGTTAGTATAGATCTAATCAAGGAAAGAGAGAACTCTTTAAGATATTAAGGATGAGACATCATTCATCTTGTAGAATTATGGCAATGGCCCTGTCTTGGGAAGTAAGAAATCTACAATCATAAGAAATGGGTATGAAGTATTAGAAAAGAAAAATACCTAGATCTTATAAAGAAATTATGATTACAAGTAATTGATTAGAAACATGTTTCAGAAATGAACATGACTCTCTAATCGGTAAAAGCGTATAGTTAAGGAGAAATCGAACTATACTACCTTGCTTCTTTGACAGAACAAATTCCAATTCATGATAGAATTGAATTAGATTATGATGCAGGAATTGATAATTTCACAGCAGTGAAATCCTAGTGTCTACTTCCAGCAATAATCTAGTTCAGTCCATTTTAGGTTTAAGATTTTGAAATTTCTTTTATTATAGATGTAGAAATTTAGATAGTGGAATTCTTAATTAGGTTACTGAAAATTTTATGAAATGGAAGTTCAAATAGTGTGGAACTTGAGTAGTTGGGATAGTTGAACTTTAAATTTTTTATCTCTGTGGGAACGATATCCAGGACTACAGGTCCACAGCCTTTTATTACTTATCACGACCTGTGCACTTATAGCATTATGACCAGGCTTCAAATCTTCCAATAAATTCATTGAAAAATCCATTTTATTATGAGCGCTAGGATTAATTTGAAGTATAAACAAGTTTGGTGCCTTTCTTGGGGATTAGCATATAGTCCTTTGGTAATGATGGCGATTTGGTGCATACATATTTTAGCCATGAGCACCACTATCTATACAGAACAATTAGAGTGTTTTAGACCACGAGTCTGAAGTACCTCTTTATACAGTGGGACCTCAACATGAGACAACGTAGATGGATAGAGTACCTTTCACTTTGCACTACCAACCCGGTAAAGAAAATGTGGTGGCTGATGCGCTCAGCCGAAAGTCACTGGGAGTCTTGGCTAGTGGAGCTTCCCAAGAGTGGCAAATGATTGAGATTATGGGACCGAGTTAATTTTCTGATACGGTGGTCGGGATCGGGGGACTTTGAGGAGTTTGGTGGCTCGTATTCCCTCTTGGCAGGTGATTAAGGCCCCAGGGGCGAGACCATAGATCGCTCCGTCGAGGAATAGGGTATAGTCAGGAATAGGTGATGAAGGCTAGACCATTCATCTGAATGAGTAGTGCTGGTATAAGCTGGGATTATTAGTTTCCCGGGTTGGTGGTTGAGAGAGGAGATCCTCGGGGAGGTTCCATTGCTCCGTTTTGTTGTACCACTAGGTAGTACGAGATGTATCATGATCTCCGTCGCCCGATGTGTGAAGTGGGATAAACAGTTGGGGACTTTGTTCTTCGATGTCTCACATGTGTGAGGTAAAAGGCCTTCATCGCAGAGGCGGTGGGGCTACTCGACCATTAGAGTAGCGAGTGGAAGTGGGAGCACATAACGTTAGATTTTGTGACTCACTTACCACGAACATCACACGAGCATGATGCGATGTGCGTGATCATGGATCGACTCACCAAGTTGGCACACTTTCTGGCTGTGGGGATGACCTTCACTCTGGAGGCATTCTGCAGATTATATATACAAGAGATTGTCGGTTCGTGAGTGCCCCAGTCTACATCGCATCGGCGGAGATCTAGGTTTATGACTAATTTTGGAAGAGTTTCCAGCAAGCCATGGGACATAATTTGTGATGAGCACCGCTTTTCATTCCCAGACGGACGGTCAATCGGAGAGGACCATCCAAACATTAGAGGACATGCTACACGCATGCATCCTAGATCTTAAGGGTAGCTGGGAAGTGCATTTACCCTTAGTGGAGTTCTCCTACAAAAGCGGTTATCAGGCGAGTATACAGATGGCACCCTATGAGGCACTATATGGGAGGCCATGTCGATCTCCAGTCTGTTGGATGGAGGTGGGAGAGAGATCCGATATAGGTCCGAATTTGGTAAAGGACACCTTGGAAAAGGTGGACTTTATACAAAAGCATCTTCTCCGCGACTCAGCCCGATCGAGGAAGGCTCACGTAGACGGTAATTTGTGACCTCACAGAGTTTGAGGTAGGTGATCATGTCTTCTTGAAGGTGATGCTGAAGTGGTCGGTCGGCAAGCGGAAAGCTATCGCGGTATATTGGACCTTTCGAGGTACTTTCGAGAGGGGTGGGTGATTGCTTACCGGTTGGGTGCAGCGAGTTTATCGAGGTGTTCATATACGATTCCATGTCTCCATTACTCCAGTACACTCCAAATCCGACTCATGTAGTGGATTGGGGTGAGCTCATTGTTGATGCAGATGGGACCTTTGAGGTATGGATAGTCGGGATCAGGTTTTTCAATGCAAGACGATGAGGCTAGCCGCACCGAGGACTGGAGGAGGTAACATGGGAATGCGAGGACACGATGCGTGCCACTTATCCTTCCTTATTAAAGGATGAAGGTACGTTGTTTGGTCATTTGAAAAAAAAAAGAATGATTGTGGCATATGCATGTGATTATATGTATAGGTGCATAGATTTGGGGATGAAATTCTTTTAAGAAGAATGTAAAGCAGGTAAATTTGAACTTGTCGAAAAAAAAAAAAAAAGAACCAAAACATCACTTGAACTTGCTACTACAATGCGAGGTTGAAAACCTGGAATTTTCTAGATCTCGGATGATAGAAAGCAGACCTCTACGTGACTTAGTGCGTGAAATCTAATTACCCGTACGGAGTTCGTTAAATTAGGGGCGGTCGAATTTCACATTTTGAGGCAGCGAATGTCGAGGGTGACCTGCATGGTAAAAGCCATGTGTCACAAGGCATGGCAAGGCCAAATGCATGTGACACATGGCAAGCCATGTGTCACGTGCTATGTAATGGTTGTACCTATAGAAGTGGGAGTTCTGACAATTAGTGAATAAAGGCATGAAAGGAAAGAGAAATGGAGAGCTTGAGAAAGGGAAAGGAGAAAAAAGAAAGAAAGAAAAGAAAAGAAAAGAAAGAAAGGAAAAGAAAGAGAAGAGGAAGGAGGCTGGCGTTTCTTTCTTAATTCGATGAATGTTAAACCGGTCCGGAACTCGTTGGACAGGAGTAAAGTCAGGAGATTACGACGAGGGGCTATGCTTGAGAGGTGAGGATTCTTCCCTACTTTGGTTTCTTCTAACTAGGCTATTGTTTTTTGAAATTTACGATTTTGGACCATGTTATGCCATGTTAATGGCATGGGATGGACCAACCTTTTAAGGGTTGCTTAGGAGTGAATTTGGGTTGAAAAATTGCATTTACGGGAGTTGCCAAAATGCTCCTGCAACCCTTGGGCACGTTATTGCGTGGATTAGCGCAATAGTGTGGCTCCTAGTGTACTCCAACTTTAGACAACCATATCTTTCTTGTTCGAACTACGATTTACGCGTTCTTGGACTCTATGAAAAGCTCTTTGAGTCTAGAATCTAGCCATATACAAGTGATTGGCATTTGGTGCCCACATTGTTGCTGAAATTTTGATCATAACAGGACATGCTTGCTTGATGAAATGTTGATATGTGTATTAATATGACATGTGATGAATTATGTATGTGTAGACATAGCGTTACACTGACATGTATAGAGCATTTTGTGGACATGTTTGTTATCAATTTAACTGGATGATAAAGTCTTCATTACTTGCCTAAGTAATGGTTATATGTCTTGTGTGATACATTGAGTATGAATGTGAGTTAATGTAGGAAATTATATGCATGTTTGATATAATTACCCAGGATGCATTGGTGATATGCATGTTTGATAAAATTGTCCATATAACATTCATCATATATGTGACATGGTATAAATAGGCAATGGCGCATACATTGCATAAGCACGGGGACATCGCATTGAATGGGTGTAAGTGCATACTGCCATCACACACCATCCTTGGTGGTTGTTGAGTGGGCTCGATATGTTGAATGAAGTTGGTAGCAGTTCAGCCCCCATTGTAAAATATGAAATAGTGCCCTCCACACCATCCTTGGTGGTTGATGAGTGGAGCTATGGGTTAAGCGAAGTTATTGAAAGTTCAACTGTTATGACATGAAAACTTGTCGGAGTAGTAGCGAGCAAGGATAAATACCCCCTGGGTGAAGCCTCGATATTTTGGTTGTATATGTGTCCAACGGTGGCTCGTGAAGTGCTTTAGGAAGAGACGTCTCTGGCTTTGCGGTGAAACCCCGAGATTTGCCTACCCCCTGAAAGACACATGTTGTGTTATTAAAAGATCATTGGAAGTCTGATATCGATAGGTTTTGGTTTATAAAACAAAAGAATTTTGTTTGGGAAAATGATCATTGGATGAGAACATCAATGATAGTTTATCACACATTGGCCTATGCATTGTGTGGAGGGAGTTGGTGAGGACTCGGGGCATGAGCATGATGAGTCACATCTCGCCCATGGTATGTAGGATTCCATGGTAAAAATTACATTTTACATGGAATGATTGTGATGAGTGTGCGACCATTACATGTGCACTTAGGTAGGGAGTAGCCTCTGTAGGAGTTATCTCTACTAGGCGTGTCTCACCCAGCATGGGAAAAACATTTGGTTGTGGGACCAGACCACAGGATGGACTGACTAGCTAAATCCAGGCGCGTAATTGAAGAAGGGTGTGTAGCTATGATCTCATTTTGTAAAATATATTAGAACAAAATAGTTTTAATATATGATTTTGTATAAGAGTGTTGTAATAAACTCTTAAGGACTATTGTGACATAGTCTTGGGTAATATTCTAAGTATGGTTGAAAGGGCTCGATGGGACTACTTTTACTCCTAAATGAGTCTCGGTGAATGAGACACGATAGTGTGGTATCGAGATATCAGTACCTATAGGTATTCCATTAGGTTAACGGTTGTGGTCAGCCGGGCGGGGAGTTTGGGGCATCATAATCTTGCACGTCTTTTCCAAGATCGCGATTTTTTTCAATCTGGGTTCACAACTTGTCATTCTCACACCGCAAGCATTTAGCTTGACCTTCCAACTCTTTCATATGTCTTGCTTGTTCCTCCTGTTTCCTCTCCATGTCCTGACACCAATGGAGGAATTGATCTTCTAGCGATTGGATCATCGAATTGGTTGACATTGTGACTGCCTCGGAAGGATCGGATACAAAAGGGGGAACCGACAGAGTTCCAAGCAACGAAGGGCTAGTAGACAGTCATTAAAGCCAGCCACCTTTATCGCGAGACTTTCAGTTCAGATTTGAATACGATGCCAATTGTTTTTACCTTGATCGCCTGACCCTCGAGGCATCAACAACGCCAAAGTGAACATGTCTGAAAAGGCGTCCGTGACGATAATTTGGCCGCCTCTCCGATGATTAAGTCAATAAAAGATGAAGAAGAAGAAGAAGAAAAAGAAAGTTTGTGCAGTTGGAATTGTTTCCTTTCTCCTCATGAGGGGTCTTCCTTATTTATACACGAACCTCTCCTTTCTTTTAGGAAGAAATCACAATAATCTTAGTGATAAAATCTCTACTTCCTTATCAAGGATTAATTCTTCCTTATCAATGATTAATTCTTCCTTATCAAGGATTAATGTTTTCGAGAAGTAAGAGATTAGGAAACTAGGAAATTCACGGATAAATATCTTTTGCGTATTTCCGTCTTCATCTATTTATCCATAACGAACTTGCCATATGCAGAAGGACGGCCGGTTGGGGGACTTAAAACTCTAGACGGGCTACCTTGAAGCTGGCCTGCGGGGAGGAGCCTCTGGCTGCTCTCGCGACGGGTGCTGATTTCTCGAGTCTAAGTAGTGCCCTCCGGTTCTAATATGGTAGGTGGGTTTGGACTTCATCAGCAGATTGAGCGAGGCCACTGGAGCGAAGCAGACCAGGCTGGCCCATTGAGTAGTAGGTCTAAAGACCATGGTACTCACAGTAGACAAAGAGAAAGAAGGCAAGGGGCAATTCAAACTATGAGGTGATTTTACTTAATACAAACTAAAGGTAGATGGTTAACTTCAGTGGTGATCTTGATATTAAGGGGTTTTTCAATTTGTTGATTGAGGTAGACAGATTCTTTGAATATACCGAGTTTCCTGAGGACATAAAGGTTAAATTTATTGCTTGTAAGTTAAAAGTGAGAGCATCAATATGGTGGGATAGATTGAGGGAGATGAGGATAAGATAAGGGTGAGGTCCGGTTCAAACATGGCGTAGGATGAAACCATTATTACTAGGTAGTTTTTGCCTCCGAGCTATGAACAATATATTTCTTATGCTTATCAGAGATGTACATGTGGTAGTAAGAGGGTGAATGAATATACTGCCAATTTTTTAGATTTGCAGAGAGGAATCAGTTACCAAAAAGTGAGAACCAACCCAAGGCTTTACAAGCGGAGGGAAGGAACTTTCTAACTATTGTTCATGACCCATCCTCACTAATGGACGAGTGTAAGAAGACCCAAGCAATCCATTTGATGGTTGTGAAGGGAGAAGTAGTAAGTAGAGATTTAGTTGTGGCTCAAACTCTGATGGAGATGCAGACTTTGTTAAAGGAGTTTGATAATGTGATTCCCGAGGATCTACCGATAGAGTTACCTCCTATGCGTAACATACAACACCATATAGATCTTATTCTAAGTGCTTCTCTTCCTAAGGTGCCTCATTATAGGATGAGTTCCAAGGAGAACAAAATCTTAAAGGAGAATCTAGAAGAGTTGCTAAGTAAGGGGCATATTTAGGCTAGCATGAGCACATGTGCGATACCAACTTTGTTAACGCCTAAGAAAGATGGAAGTTGGCATATGTGTGTTGACAATAGGGCGATCAAAAAAAATATCGTTGGATATAGATTTCCTATTTCAAGGTTGGATGATATGCTTGATCGTATTAAGTGGGAGTAGTCAGGTTCAACAAGATTTGAATCGAAATGGCTATCATCAAATCAGAATCCGTCTAGGTGATGGGTGGAAGATAACATTCAAGATAAAGGATGGTCATAACAAGCTTCAACAAAGAAAGTATAGAACGTACCATATTGTTAAGAAGATCAACAATAATGCTTAGCGTGGTCGACTTACCGGTTGGATGGATTTCAAAGATCTTAAACGTCATCGATCCCACCTGTCTGTGTACCCACATATGAGTCTTAGATATCAAGAAGTAACTCGAGAACGAGTTCTTCGCAAGTGGAGGTGTCCGATGTAGATGCAAGTAGATCAAACAAACCAAACTCATTTTATTAGTTTCAGAGATTATTCTTATTTTTGTGGATATTATTTTTATTTTTCATTATTGTTTGGAGAGTATCATTTTCTTTCCTATTATTGTTTTGGGATATTATTTTATTTCCTTTTATACCCATATTATATCTAGGATATAAATAAATGTTTTAGAGTTTGTTTTAGAGACTTTTATCTCTTTTATCAATTTATCAATAAATTCAAAGCTTTTGTTTTAGTTTATTTTCTGGATTGAGACGTTTATTTTTGTTGATCAATCGTGTGTTGATTAATCACGCTACAAGTTGCGGCACGTTGGTTAGTCATTGTTGTTTTTTTTTTTGGAAATATTGTAACCCATGTAGATCAAACTTCAAATATCCCATTCTAAAAATAAAGTAGGGGCGTCAACTCTTTTTTCTATTTTTTTAGTGAAAAGGTTGTATCCTTTGAAAGGAAAAAAACATAACCAAGGTTTTGAATTTGATTCTACATATAATATTTTGAAATTTTAAATGAATATAAATAGTTATATTGAAATTAATAGAGTACGATCAAGGTTGGAAATATCGGTTTCGACGGATATATCGGTACTTGGATTTTACGGATATATCGGATATATCGGAGATATATCGGTGGATATTTTTACATGAATATCGATATATATCGAAAAATCAACAAAAATACTTTTTTGAAATTCATAGAAATACTTTCTAAAAGTGTAAATGACATTAATAATCAAATATATACATCGTGAATGAGTTTTAAATCAAATGAAGATTGATGCGACTAATCAGAACATTCGATGGATAGATCCAATCTTGGTAAAGACAATACTCATACCAAAACATGGTGTTCCGATAATATTGATTATAAGATCGAACATGTCATGCATAAATGTCTTGACTTGTATCTACAACTTCTCCATGGATAGGAAATTCGAGGTTCATCCACATGCTCGTTTTAAATATTAACTAACATGAAAAATTAATTTATTAATATATTATTACTAAATTAAACTAATTTAAAATATGAAAACTTCATATAATACTATAAATTTATAATATGTATACACAATATTAATCTAATATATAACTTGATTTTAAAATTAATTAACATGAAATGTTAATTTATTAATATTATTACTAAATTAACTAATTTAAAATATGAAATAACATATAAACTATCAAATTAAACTAATATATAGTTATTTAAGAGATATCACAAAGAAAATTTTTGGAGTGAAATGAAGATCGATATCGGGTAGAGAGAATTTGTGGGATCAAAATGAATTATTTTAGAGGTATTTATAGTTTTTTTTGTCAAAATAACCGTTGATATCAAAAATATTTGTAATTTAATTATAGCCGTTGGATTTAATTTTGGTACAAATATGACCGTTAGATCTTCTTTAAACCGTTCGGATCAATCCATAACCGTTGGATCAAGTTAGGATTTCAAATCTGGTCATTTTGATATATTTCCGATATATCCCGATATATCACCGATATATCTCGATATATCTCGATATATCTTCTATATTTTTACCGATATTTCCGATATATCTCCGATATTTTACCGATATTTCCGATATATCGGCGATATATCGACGAGAAATTGCCAAAAAAATCCCCCACGCGCGCGTGTCACTCAATGTCGAAAGTCGACCAAATATCTACATCGTCGATATATCCGCGATATTTCTCCGACATTTTTTCCGATTTTTTCGACATTTTTCCCACTAACGATTTTCGACATTGCAAAATCGTGGTCGTCAGCCCGATATCGATATATCGCCGATATATCGGCCGATATATCGGAAATTTCAAACACTGAGTACGATACAAATAGTATATGTTTACAACACAATTAAACTAGAAGTATAATAGAGTTCGATAATACTCTCTCTCTCTCTCTCTCTCTCTCTCTCTCTCTCTCTCTTTCTCTCTCTCTCTCTCTCTCTCTCTCTCTCTCTCTATATATATATATTATTTTATATATGTTTAAAGGCAACCAAATCAAACTGTGGAGTATGTAACGCTAGCACGTTCTTTTACTTAACGTCGAATATATAACTTTTATTTAATCAATGTCGAATAAGACTTAATATTATTGTGCTAAATTGTTCATTTTTTTTAATATTGTATTTCTATTAAGTATTAAGTTGTTTGATTTGTATCTGCTTAAAATCAGCATCTTAAATATACTAAGAAAAATTATTTAGGTCAATACTTGTTTATGTAATAATGATATAACTTTATTATTAGTAATATTTGATTTTTTTTAAAAGAATAAAAATATTTGGTTAAAACTTTAAAGACCTCAAATAACTCAAACTTTGTAAAGCTGATTTTTAAATAATGACCGGACAAAAATACTCTTTGTCATTTCATGTATTTACATATATATTTGAAAAGAAATAATTATTTTTACAAGAATACAATGATGGTATTTTTGTCAAAATTAGGTAAAAAATTAATGAAGGATTAGATTATATAAATAAAATAGAATATATATAAAGTTAATAATTTTTTAATACACTATAGTTTCAAGGTAGTAAACTGTTCTTACTAGACTCGAACCTAAGACCCCCTTTCTATGTCTTTTGCCTATTTTAACGGTAAATATTTTACCATTTGAGTTAGGCATGATGAACATATAAAGTTAATAACTTAAAAAATAATAGGTTGATGAAACCAAATTAAAAATATATGTATAAATATAGTAACATATTTACAAGAAAATATTATTATAAATAATTTATTATTATCATTCCTACAAAACATAATTATTTTATTTATTTATTTTATATAAATAAAATAGAATATATAAAGCTAATAATTTAAAAAATAATTGATTGATGATACCAAAATTAAAAATATTTCGTGTGGATTTTTAAATATTTTGTACAGATTCTAAAATATGACTTTTCCTAAATAGACTAAACCAAATGTTTTGGTTTTTTCTATTTAGTAGAAAATTTTAAAATTCATAAATAAGTTATGAAAAAATGAAAAACAAATAGTCCAAAGTTCTAAAGCACTTGTTTAGAAAAAAGCCAAAAATAAACATTCCCTTAGTCTTTCTATGTTGTAATTATATTCCATTCATATTATACTCTTAACAACTAAAGACATGATTTTTATTGTGACCCGTAGAAAATTCTAATTTTCTCAAAAAAGGTAAAAATCGTAATTTCAGTAAAAATCCGAAATTTTGCCCCTAAAATGCCATTGCAAGCTTGCACCTATCAGAACTATGTTTTCTGAGTTATTTCTTGTTGTGATGGTATTGGATTTATGCATAGCAAAATAGAAAATGATGAATACGTAACTAGGAAACATGGCTGCCTGTACAAATAAAACAATTTCATTGAAAATCACTTCCTAGCAGAAAAAACAATGCTCTCTACTCCTGAATAGGTTGATTATATGAGATTGTTAGTAAATTGTTTTCCTCTAGTAACTTTGTCCAAACTACCTAACAGCTTTCATTTTCATTGATATCGTGGAAATTTTTTTACTTTGAAAATAGGTGGAAGCGGTTTGTCCCACTTCATTTTCAAGCATGAAGGTTTTTTCTTCACTAAAAATGGTGATGGTTTAGAAAAACTTTTAAGAGGACTTTAGAAGAAGAAAGTAGAGTTAGAAAGTACTCCCTTATTCACTTAAAGTCCAAGATAATGAATGGTGAGCTCTATGAGCTTCATCGACTGTACATAGCATTCGGGATTAGAATTAGAAGCATTGGTCCATCACTCACGTCTCTGAGGAGACTGAGGAAGCATCTTCTGTCCTCATTATTATATTTTCAAAATTTTCAAAACTTCTTTCAAAAAGATTTTGTGCCATATATGATCTCGTTCTTACATCATTTATATCTTTTTGAATATTTGTGACGCCCCAAAACCGGTGTCCGCTGACCACCAACCTCGTGAGGTCTCGTGTCTCGTATCATGAGACACACACATGAGTAAAAATGGCCACATTGGCCTACACATCATACTCATCAAAATATATCCAACCAATTATATTACACGGTTCAAGAGTTGATTACACTCTTAATAGAAACATATATTAAAATTTAAAGTTCTAATACATGTTTTACAAAAAGATAACAAAGCCACAACCGGCTTTCTTTCTCAAAACGCTCTAATGAGTGCTTTCCTTCCCGACGCCCCTCGCACCGAAATATTTCTCTGATGTGGTGAGCACTGCCCGCAGTGGAATTCACCCAAAATGGGTTACTCCCCACCTAAGTGCACATGCAATGATTCAACATAAACACACACTCAAGCAAATACATGATCCTACTTGAATGTCTACATGTCCAACCCCATGTCTCGAGTCCTCATCGACTCCCTTACACTTGACTAAGCCATGTCTGAGAAAACATTGTTTTAAAAAAAAAAACTTTTTGTTCTCGAAAACTCACTACCTAATTTCAGTAAATACATTGGACTACCCTCCGAGGCGACCATCGATATTTCTCTCAAATGGGTCATGGTCCTCATCCGCGATATGTTGACCAACTCTGCTGCAATTCTTCAAAATCTTCCTCGAAATTCCTTCGCAAATATTTTCGTTTTCTTTCAATTCTCATGTCATGACTCACTCCTAATATTCTAGGGTGCCCTGCATATGGAATGCATGATGCCAATCCCAACAAACTCTTACTATATAAAACATGTATATATACTAACATACCAAATCACCACATCATGTTAACACATCAAATTCCATGCATTAACATATTAAATTCCACACAATTCAAGCCATTCATCTTAGCAATAATTCATGCAAATAACACATGGACGTTGAAGTCCAATCAATGCAACGGGCCGCGAATAGCCCAACCGAGCAAAGGGTTGTCCGTGGCAACTCACTTCACAAGCACTGGCTCCACAAGGTGGAACTGAAAACCATGGCCATTTCCGGCCTCATGCACAACAAATCATAATTTATTGTATAAAATTATGACACAACCATCCAAAACAGTCCCTAAACTGTCCAAAATGGGTTCCACATTTTTCCAACAATTCGGTCCTAAGTTTTGGGACCGACCAAATGGCCACTCATGGCCTCAAATCAACTCAAGCATTAACAAAACACTTAAACAAGGGGTAAATAAAGTAAGAGAAAACCCCTACTTTCCGAAGTTTGTCAAAACTTCCCAAAACTTGTACACACGCTTAGTTCTTGCCGTGGGGAGCAACTTTGCTTCTTGTCTCGCCGGAAATCGACGGTTTGATCGCCGGGAATTCTAGAGAGAAGGTAGAGCTTCTCTCTCTAAAATTTGAAAACCCCTCTCACTGCACGTATATCACTAGAAAAATGGAGAAGATGAAGTTGTCTTCTCTTTTTATCCCCTCTCATTGCCACTTGTCACCTTCTAATTGGTTAAGAGGATTTCCGTATCCACTTATCCAACAACTTTGAGATTTTCCTCCAATGGCATCATGCCACGTGTCACCCGATGGCCCCACACTCTGAGCTTCGGGCTGACTAACCTGCCCCCCGACATCGGCACAGCGCCACACAAAATGCGCTGGCGTCCGCACCATGCCCGCTGTTTCGAAAAACGTGTAAATTTCGACCGTCTCTCACCCGACGCAGAAATATATTTCGCGAGATGATTCCAACGATGGAGTCCGTTTCGTCATCCGAAATCTAGAAAAATTCCGGATTTTGACCGAAACTACCATTTTGCCCTTTTTCATAAAATTAGATTTTCTAGGGATTTCACAATATTTAACATTTTTTCCTCAACCGTCAAGATTGAATTATAATTTTCTACCAATAAAAAAGGAAGATATAGAATTTTCAAGAATCAATAACAATTATACAATTAGACCTTCCACAAGAGATGAACTAAGAACAAAAATATATTTGTTGATACCTGAAGTTGTGAGCTGTTGGTGAATTTTAGGTGATGATGCCTTTTTCAACCAGAACTGGGCTGGAGCGCGGTCGGTCGTCGGGGCTGCTTCGACAGTGGGGCCAAACCGATGAACGCCGGATCGTCGGGGCCGGAGATAACATCGCAATGCTAAATCTACACCTGTCCGAGCGCTACTGCCCTGTGAGAAAACAAAGGAAGAGGGCCGCGAGGGCTTCGCCCGACCGCCCGATGCCTAAGTCAGATCCGCCTCGAGAGAAGCGGAGAAAGAGGTCCTCTTTTACTTAGTTTTGGCGCATCTTTTAGTGTCGAGCGATCTTGCATTTGTAATGGCTCTTATCCACTCGCGATGATCTCTGTGGTCCTTCCTTTGGAGGACGGTTTCTCACGTAGTCTTCCTAGATTTAAAGAATGGATTAGTCAAAGGAGTTTATTTGGAATAATCCTCCTTCCTATCGGGAGATATTCAACTAATCGTTCTTTACTCGCTTCTCCTTCCTTTACACAGGGACTTGATAGACGCTCTAAGGAATATTCTATCGTCGTTATTGGTAGAAATCTAGCTCGACCGGGTCGAGTATGGGCCTCCCTATCTTTCCAAATCCATGTTGGGCCTAATGAGCCTGACCTGCTCGGGGTCAAGCATGGGAGGATACTGACATGGGTTCTACCCCCTATCGCTTCCCATTTCCGCCGACAGGGATACTTGGTCTAATTCTATACCCCCATCATTAGGCATAGTCTTCAAAAACAATCCTCTTGTCAATCTAAATTATTCAAGACCTTTCAAGCTAGGATGCAATGGCATCCAAGTGAAATATAATAATATATTAGGAGCCTAGCCGATAATTGGCAAGACTTAGTTATCCAAGTTGCTTACTTTTGCCAGCCTAACGTAAGGGAGTCAGTCATCTTTTAGATGTGCAGAGTGCATGTTCTTCATATCCTATGTACTCATTAGCTATGGCAACAAAGATGGGAAGCACTTCTTTTATGTTCAAATTTTCATTTTTACTATAGGACGATATTGTTAACATTGTATTAGCGAAGCGATTTTTGACTTAGTTCAAGACAAACTCTTGTTTTCAACCACAAGCTTACGTGTTTGAAGCTCGAGGAGAGTTGATGCAGGCTAAGATTTGGCCAAAGTATTGTAACGAACTGAGTTCCATTTATTTCCTTCTCTCTTACTTTATATATGAATTCCTTCCTGTTTATATATGCACATCCATCTTAATTGCTTTGGGTGACGAATAGTATACACTCAACACAACAGTGGGTGGACTGAATCTAAGTCCTCATCTGGGTTGGAATAGGTCTGATATTGTCAGCCATCAAGTAGTCTTCATTCTGAATATCCATCCATCCAAACACCTTGTTTATAAAATGCACATCTAAGATCTTTATTTGGATAACAAATATTACTCAATATTAAACTACAAAAATATACCCAAATCAAAGTTCATCATCCTCCAATGATTCAGGTAGGTACCAAAATGAATTGGAAATAAAATAAAAAATCATCTAACTAACTAGCTAGCTAGCTACCACGGATTAGGGAGAACCCAAAAGGGTGTAGGCTTCATCTTGTAGCGGTGCGGAGTGTCATAAAATGGCTTCACGCATCTGTCTTTCAAGTTGTAATACCCCATATCATGACCCCCATAAGAGTCATTCATCCGCACGTTCCCACAAGAGTTTGGTGAAGTAAATTGAGTCCTTTATGCATCCTGGACAATCTTCGACCCTTAAGGATATGGAGTTGTTTCCACCCAGAAACAAAACTTGATCCCCCAAACTCTCCATCTCAACCAATATTTTGTGATGGAGGTCAACCCTGAAAACGTAGAACATCAAAGTCTTGTAGAGACTAATCTTCTTGGGTTGGTTGTCTTTCCCATTCTCATGCTCATGCACTTCCACATCCATAAATTCTGATACCATCCTCACTACAGACAGAAGCTCCCCGCATGATTCCACCAAGTAAAAATGATATGAGCAACAAACCTGTCTGGTACTTTTTAGAAACTCTCTAGCTTTCATGAGAGGAAGGCAAGAAGAGATATCCATAACCTTAGTAGGAGAAGGAGAAGACCCAGTAGTACTAAAATCCCAAACTTCAACAAACCCATATAATTGGGATATTGCACAAACCAGGTTGCCATAGCATATGACGTCATTGTAACTCTCATGAGCACCATCAAGGTCCATGAATCTGCCATCATTGAACATACAGAAAGCCAGCTTCTCTCCGCCTCTGTATATCAGGACAACTCCATCCTTGTCCTTGTTGATCTTCTTCTTACCAATATCAGACATCATCAAAATAGCTTTCAAAATAAAGGCCCTGCCACCTTTATATTTCTTATACTTAGTGCCATCAGCGGTGTACGCATCAACATCGAACAATTCCTCCTCCTCCGAACGACCTTCTTTCAAAGAACCTTCAACTTGAATTCGTGCACCAGAAAAGGGGTTGAAGAGGCTCAGATTTGCTGTTTTGTCCAGAAGAAACAACCAGCCATGAGAGGACCCAACACACCGACCTTCGTAAACCTCCCTACACAAGCAGACGTTTCTGTAGGCCTTTTTTTCATCCAGATTGAAGAAACAGAGACTACTATTACTTTTACCTTCCCCTTTATCATCTTTATCATCATCATCTTCTTCCTCGGGAGGAGGAATCAGGAGCCAGGGTGTTTGGAAACAGGGACGGTAACTTGGAGAAGATGTATAGCTTTCTCCTACCGAAAACCACCAACGACATGCCCTTTTCATACGAAGTATGTCAACGAAACACAATCTTCTCATAACACATTCCAATAAATCGCTTCCCACCTCAGACCACTCTGCTTCACCTTCACGAGCCGTTGAAGCTATTTCCTTCCTTTTCAATCGACTCATTTGCGAGAGAACAGTCTAATTCCAATATCTTCTTCCCAACGGTTTCTTTATGATAATTATATAGTATCCCCACATCTTTATTTAAATATTTACAAAAAATAGAAAGTGAAATCATTTTCCCCACATAATATATATTCTTTTTTAATTAATTAATACTACAATACAGATAATATATATTTTTTAAGAAATAGAAAGTCACTTCATTTTTTTTCTTTCTTTATAGAATCACTTTTCCCCCATTAAGTTATACTTAAATAAAATCTTTAAACTCCTTCAATTAAAAAGAAAAAGGAAATCGAAATCAATTTCTATAAATAAAATTAAATCGATATATTTTTTTGCTAATAAATCTGTTGTTGTTAACATTTTTATCATAAAATTGCTGTTGGTTCATATATTTCTTTTTCTTAAACAGCAAAACTCATTCATACTAAATTCTCCATTTATTCTGATAAAGTCGTCCATATTTTCCAGGTAAATTAAAAAATCAATGAAGTCTCTCTTGCAATAATTTTCAGTTTTTTCCTACTAAAAATCCTTCTTAATGAAATTCTGAAGAAATCATCTTCCTAATAAAATTATTTAAGCCACCTTATAACCCCCACTTCTCAATTTGTTTTACATTTTCAAAAGATTATATAATAATAATTTTTTAAACACCATAGTATATGAAACAACGCCGCGTTAAAAGAGGGAATGACCACCAAAATCTACGATTCGATAGTTAAACCCATAATATTCGATATTATTATTATTCCGACCAATACCTTCACTACACCCACAACATATCGATAATCATCGACAGATTTCTTATCAGTTAATCAACATACTCTACTCATCTGAATCGTCTTCACACAAATAAACATCGCATCACGACAACGATAAATAAATGTCGTACTGAGACGACTAAAACCATATGGCACATCAAGACAACGGCAACGAAATGTCGTATCAAAACGACGACAACAAAATGCCACACCAATTGAAGACTATATAATAAATTTTATTTTTTTTATTTTTATATTATTTTTCTTTTATTTTATTCTATTAAAACAATTGAAATCATTGTAATAGGTGATAACTATTTTTCTGTAAACAATATTTTTATATTTTTAATAATAAAAAAAACATACATATGAAAATATGTGCAATTATTAAAAGTAAATATTATTACAAAATAATTTTATAAAAATTAGATAATAGTGTTTAAAAATGTTAATAAAAATTATTTTTATAATCATTTTAAAAAATAATTATTAAAATAGGTTTATAATTTTATAAGAATATGTTTGGATGACATATTTACAAACAGTAGTAAAAAAATAGTTTTAGGATATATATATTGTCTAGAAACATGATGTTTGTTAAAAAATATTATTAAAAAAATTATTTGATTTTATATAAAACAAAATTTTGTTTGATTTTGACATATTTTATGTTTTTTAATTATGTTTTAGTTAGTAATTTAAAAAATTCTAGTTGATCGCACTAAATGAGCTCAAACCCAAATGAGCTCAAACCCAAACCTAAATGGGTCGTAGGCTAATTCGATGTGGGTCATTTGGCCCAAAGTCTATTCAAACCCTAAAAATTACAACCCAACTCACCTTTGGGCCGGGCCAAGATGAGCCATATTCTCAGCTATGATAAAATCTTTGTCTAAATAAGTTGTAAATATTTTTTTTAATACAAAAAAATATGTTGAATCACTTTCTTGAAAATAAAATTATACTTTAACAAATTGTCTCAATGAAGTGGCCTTGAGTAAATCTTGAACCTTTTCGAATTGCTCAACATAACCTCAAGCAGTGATTATTGTGTTAATAAATATTACGTTGAGTCAATTGGATCTCTTTCATTGCATGTCTTAATAAATATTAGGCCGAGCCAATTGGATCTTTTTCATTGCTCATAAAGCGCAACGATAACAAGCAAACAATGATTTTTGTCTTAATAAATATTACGTTGAGCCAAATGGATCTCTTTCATTGCTCATAAAACGCAACAATAGCAAGTGTGCTTTCTTGAGTTACTATTGGTGGTTCCAATTTCCTTATGACATATATAATCGATGTCCATCCACCCTAGATGGAAGAAAATCCTTTCTTTCCATACTTTAACATAAAAAATTAAGTTGTTGATTAATATATTCTTTTTTCGTTTTTAGTTTTAATTAAAATAAAAATAAATATTTATAAATCTCTAATCATTATTTATTATTGTTCATTATTAAAGGATTCCAGAAGCACTCTACCATCCACATCCAGACCTCGCTTAGAAGCAACCATTAGTATAAGTAGGACAACATTTTAATTGAGAAGCAAACAGTTTCATCTTAGATTTCATATATATGTAAATATAAATATAAAACAGTTTTTGCTTATAGATTCAATGAAGCAATTTACACACCCCCATACAACCCAACAAGATTGATTGTTGAGAGCTTCATTGTCATGAAGACCGGCCGTTTAAGACATGTAAACCTTAATCCCGAAACCCGAAACACGCCGCCTATTATGTCTTAAGAGAGAGAGAGAGAGAGAGTTTCATTGTTGAGAGGTTACTATCGTGACATTGCAATTCCATCATCTTCAACTCCTGCAAGTGCAAATGAACAAATAAAGTCAGTCACACACACTCAGAGGATTACTTCAATTGTTCTGTCATCTAATCTAATTCAACAGCAAGGTTCACATTTTTGAACCAATCAATCACCTAATACCTGCTCAAGTTATGAATATGATATGGCATCAAACTAGTCCATTTATTTGAAATAATGGGAAAATTCATTTGGATGTTACAAAAGCAGATGACCAACTCGGTAGCTCTTTTCTTTTTGCTGGACAACCCAACTAAACCTTCAGTCAAATAACAGAAATAATGTAAATGAAACTTACCCAATGACACATGTCCAGCTGGCAAACTGGCATACTTGGGGCAAGAACTTTGAGAAAAAATCTCACTTTGAAGACTCGATCTAACAGCACAATCCCGAGGCTGCATTAATAAACAAAATTCACAACATGTATCAAATTGTATACATAGAAAAGTTTCAACAAAAATAAGAAGCACGAAAGAAAAGTTTATCTAACCCAGTCCTGATAGAAGAGCAATAAAGCTCCTTCACGGCACCATTTGAACAAGCCAGTGATGGGGCGCTGCATGAAAGCATTCTCACTGTATAAACAATGCCTCCAGGAGGATATCTCTCCGAATTAGAAGGAACATAGCCAGCTTCATTCAGAACCCTCTGGTATCACATCGTGAACTAAATAATAAATTTCAGCATGAAATAAACAAACAAGATGAAAGAAGCAATCAATGAGTGCAATGCTATGGATTTTTCATTTTTTTAATTAAAAACAAACATCTCCATTCATTAAATGATAACATCTCCATCCAAGAAGAACAACAAATCCTTCGAAGATATGCATTTGTTGATAACAATGTAAACAAGTATCCCCACTGTCACAGGTTACAACTGAATAGAACCAGTATGAAAGACATGAAAGATATTTTCAGTAAGGTGTGCAATCGATCAGATTCCGTGAGACTTACCACCGTGACACGGCATTTTGTGCCAGACATTGAGGGTTGTCAAGAAATAATTGTACTCATCTCCAACCACTGGAGAAGAACAAGTCCCATGCTTTTCTGCAATTAACATATGTGAGGAGAATAGTACAAATAAGCATAACTATAATATGATTTGAATTCTAAATAGTAAAATAATATAAATCCTGCACTTGTACACGTTTTCAAGACCCACTATTTAAAGATCATGGCATTAAAGAGCTCATAGCTCCAAATTCAACACACTTTCATTACCAAACATGGTTCATGTGCAAAGGCCAACACCAGATGTTTGGTGCATTCAATCTTCTTGACCTCATTGCATTAATTTAAATAAAATCCCAAATAGATTCTCACAATCCCATTTTCCCAAAAAGGGAAAATAAGATAACACCATTTTAGAAACATCGTTCATCTATATCAGCACTTCTGGTAGGAAAACACTCTTTTGAAATGAGAATGTGTTTAATGAAGGGAAATGGGTCTTTAATTTTTTACCTAATATTTCGTAAAATTCGGCTATTGTTTAAGGTGATAACCCATCATCACTCTATCTACACCATAAACAATAGCCAAATTTTATCAAACATCAAGTCAAAGATTAAAGACCCATTTCCAATCTTTAAACACCTTCAAATTGTACATAGTGATTTCCTACCAGAAGCATTAACATAAATTTTGTTGATCAGATAGGCTAACTGTAACTCAGCTTCCATTTCTGTTGATGATGTCTGATTACTACATTTGCCTTTTCATTTTTCTCGCCATCAATAATATCCAACAAAAGAATATGGTATAACAATATGAGAATTTCAACAAAAGCCTCAGGAAAGAAGCTAGGGTTTTCCTGACCATTCTATCTCACCCATAAAGAGCTGAAGCAGGTCTGGACACATGTATTAGGATAGATAGTTTCCCATCCTTCATTTAAGGGTCACACTACTCCTCCCAGAAGAAGATCAAGAAAAAATGTAGAAGATACAGTAGTAACTATATCATGTACCATAGAAAAGGCTAAAGATAATTACCCCACTGTCAATGTATATCATCCCATTCAGCCACAAAAGAGATGAGAAAACAGCAAGTTAGGTCCATATAATAGTAGGGAAGAATTAAGAAGAAAATAAGAACTAGCTAACCACCTCATGACCCCAAAATGATCCTTTGCCACCAGAAAATTTTGATGGTGAACCACAACTTAGAGATGGCCAATACTTCTCCAAAGGATCAAGCAATGTCGAGATCTACAAAATTAATAAAGGAATTTAAATTAAGATACATTAAAAATTATTGTAAAGACAAAAAACTAACATAGAACTCAGAAGGCAGCACCATATCTAAAAGTGGGAAATACTATCCATGAACACTGATTATGCACCAAGTTACGTGCATTCTTTTTCCTTAATGGAAAATACAACATTTTTTTGGTGAAAATTGAATTTGGTCAGTCAACCTTCAGAATAGTCTTTCTTACAAAATAATCCTTCATTTGAAGTTTAAAAAACTTGAATATTTCTATAAGGGATTACCACCTAAGTGCTTATGAAAGATATTTATGAAAAAAATTATCCACTAGTTAAACACTTAGACTAAAACTCCAAGAATTCGAAAAATGCATAATTCCTGGAAAAGACCATATGCCATTATAGCCATCATTGCCACACCACCATAGTTGCCACAAAATCCGCTCTTGTTACCAGAGTGTCACGAAAATCCAACCCCACACCCAACCAAAATAAAATAAAACACAAGCAGCCATCATCACTGCCAATACCACTATAACCATAGCTAATTCCTTTACCAATGCTTGTCGTCACACCGATAAGAGTTACCCAAAAAGTTTTCATGACGTGCAGCACCTAGAATCCCCTAAGCCCGCCTTCTCTTAAGCCCACACACAAGATGTCTACTTACCCACATGCATGCTACCCATTGCTTATTGAGATTATCACCCATGCCTAGGTTTTCCTATCACCCATATCTAAGCTCATCATGTATCAAGCCTATGGATGGCTTGTAAGAAATTTGTTGTTTAACTTCAGTATTAAATTTCTAGCTCATCAATGAAGGAGATAACCCAATAAAGGCGTTGAATATCATTAGTATATAGTTTCTTCGCTTGAGTCCAAAGGGGGTAACCATTCTGATAGTCCCCAAGGTTATCAAGGGTTTTAGGCTCAAAGGATAGCTGGAGAATATTACAGAGTAAAGCACCAAGTTTCTGCCACTTAGGACGTTTATCTTCAGCAATACTGATCCATGTGGAAGTCATATGGTCCTCACAGTCATTACGAGTGAACAATAATGTAACAGAATTGGCCCATGATTGATAATTCTCACTACCCTTGAGTCTATTCACAATGATCGAAGGAGTTCCCAACAAAAATGAAAAACTAGGCTCTTTGTTTGACATCAAAGAGAAAAATCAACAAAAAAATCAATTGAAACAAGACAGGTTATCAAGAGGGGAGAACAGGGTCTCAAGAGGTGTCGTATTCCCGAAAAGCGTATAAAGACTAAGGAGCATGGAAGGCCTCAAAATCTGCAGAAACAAAGGTGTTGGAGAACAAAAAAGGCCAAAACACTCAGTTGCAGGTGAATGAGAGAACCAAAAAGCTAGGAAGGATGGTTAGGGGGAGACGACCTAGGTGCAAGAAGCCGGTGGCCGAAGGGTCAGTCATGCACCACCCACGCGCTAACGCATGGGGGACAACTACTAGAGGACAACTACTAGAGAAGGACACGCGAGTGACGATGCATGGGAGCTTGGTTTCTGGAGTTCTTGGCTCTGATGGATAGATCAAGCACTGACGATCTCGAAGGTGAGCTCGTCAACCGGAAACAAGTTCACCGAAAAAGTCATTGGAGGAGTTCGCCGGCGATGAGAGGCTTCCGACATCGGCAAAGGATTATGGATTGCTTCATAATGGAATGAGGCCAGAGTGAGACACGACCCACTAAATGGGTTGCTGGAATTGAAGACACAACTAAACCCTAACCCTAATATCCCATGGCTTTGATACCATGTTACAGGATAAAAGAAAAGAATGATTTTCTTATTGAATGAATGTATTTAATACAGTATAGGTCCTACCTATTTATATACAAATGAAGAGTATAAAAGGAAACAACATCAAGAACAAAAAAAGAAGAAAATAATAGTCAGGCAAAGGAAACAGTCAGGCAAAGGAAACAGTCAAATTCTGGTATTCAACAAGTACATATCTTTTTATTGCTATAACTCAAAATGCTTTTATGTGTAGTTTAATGTCATCAATGTTCTACAACTGAAGGCACACATCAACACCTTTCCATATATATATATATATGTGTGTGTGTGTGTGTGTGTGTGTAAAGGGGGGGATGAGATGGAGAAAAATAAACAAATCGTTTAATAATAAAATTTACTCTGTTCGCACAAACTCTGCTCTACCCAGACTCCATGATCTTTTACATAAAGGAGAAAAATATAGTGTTTACAACACTCTGAGAAAATTGCTCTCAATTTTCTCTCACTTCACCTCTCTTCCTGCACCCTCTTCTCTCTTCCTCACTTCTTCACTATGAATTAGAAGAATGCAAGAGATGTAATGATAATTCTTCCCTCCCTACACAACATCCTATTTATATAGAAAAATGAGAGGATGTAGCCAAAATTAGGTTACCTATCTTGTAGCCAAGGAAGAAAAATGGAGGGTTGGTTGCCTAACAACCTCCATTTTTTACAATTGAAGCCTCCATATTTGACAATCTCCCACTTGAAGACTGATTTCAATCTGTCTTCACACCTTGATCAATGCAGCAATTCTTCCTAGCCTTGCTATTCTTGTAGGCCAACTGAAGTTGAGCACAACTTTAGTTTGTTAATAGTCACCGTCTTTGTTAACATATCAGTTGCGTTCTTACTTACTTAGATTTTCTCCAACTTTAGCACCTCATCCTCTAATAGAGATCTGATGAAGTGATAATGGAGTCTAATATGCTTGGTTCTAGAATGAAATGTTGAATTCTTTGCCAAGTGTATTGTGCTCTGATTATCACTATACAGAACGTTCTTCCTTTCCTTGAATCTTAACTCTATTAACAAACCCTGATGCCATATCATCTCTTTACTGGCTTTAGTCATTGCCACATACTCAGCCTCTGTAGTGGATAGAGTGACAATCTTCTGCAATCTCGACATCCAACTAACAGCTGTATTTCCAATGATGAATATATAACCAATGGTGCTTCTTCGGTGATCAACTTCACCTCTAAAGTCCGCATCTACGTAGCCTTTTACTTTTAGCTCTCCTTCTCCAAAGTACAAACACTTTTCTGTGGTGCCTTGTAGATACCTCAAAATCCATTTCACTGCTTCCCAATGAGTTTTGTATGGATTTGACATAAATCCGCTTACAACTCCCACTGCATAGCCAATGTCTGGTCTCGTACAGACCATTGTGTTCTTCAAACTTCCAACCTTAGCCATGAATTCTCCCTCTTCCTCCGTTTCAGGGGACTGATCCTTGGATAGATGAAAATGACTAGCCAAGGGTGTACTGACTGGCTTGGCATCACTTAAGTGGAATATCTGAAAAATGCGATTGATGTACTCTACCTGAGATAAATGCAAGAGCCCTTTCTGTTTATCTCTTCTAATTTGCATTCCAAGAATCTTCTTTGCTGGACCCAAGTCTTTCATGTCAAGTTCTTTTGACAATTACTACTTCATCCATCTTATATCACCCATATCTGTACCTACTACCAGCATGTCATCAACATATAGTAGTAAAATGATATAACTAGAGCCATATCCCTTGAAGTAGAAACAACAGTCGATGTTGAACTTTTGGAAATCTTCCTTATGCATGAAGCTGCCAAATTTCCTATACCACTGCCTTGGGGCTTGTTTCATGCCATACAAGCTCTTCTTAAGTCTGCACACCATGTTCTCTCTTCCTGCTTCGAGAAACTCATGGACCGGCATGCATATCTTCTCATCGAAGTCTCCATGAAGGAATGCAGTCTTCACGTCCAACTGTTCAAGATGAAGATCTTTACTAGCAACAATACTCAATACTGTTCTGATAGTATTGAGCTTCACAACTAGAGCAAAAATGTTAGTGTAGTCAATTCCTTCCTTCTGTTGGAATCCTTTGACAACGAGTTGAGCTTTGTATCTCTTGGAACCATCATGCTCCTCTTTCACTCAATGCACCTATTTGGTGTGAAGTGCCTTCTTCCCTACAAGTAACTTAGCTAGTTCCCATGTTTGATTGGAGATTAGAGACTTCATCTCCTCTTTCATTGCAAGCTCCCACTTGCTAGCATTTTCAGTATGACATGCCTCATCATAGTATCTGTGTTCTCCTCCATCGCCAACAATGTATAATTCATGTATCTCCTATTAGCACGTGGAGGTTTCCAGAGGACTTTCTCAATATAGGAGCTGAGGTGAGGCGGTATGTCGGATCAAGGTACACTCATGAGCTTAAAAGTCATCTCTTTAGTCCATTTTTCTCGCTTGATTTTCGCTAAAATTGAATATTTAATATACGTAATTATGAAGAAACTCACCAATTTGTATTAGCAGTGAAGGAAGCAAGAAAGATGAAAATGCAAAGAATAAGTGGATAAAAATGCAAATAATAGTGTAGCACAAAGCAATTGGTTGAACTATTGATGCAGTCTTAGTCTACATGTTCAGCTTCCGAGGTTGTGGACTCAGAAGATTAAAGTATATTATCAGGCATGTCGTGACAGGGAAACACACATAGCAAATAAGAAGGAGTAAATTAAAGGTGATGTCGCGACAAGAAGACTCATGTCGCGACATCAAGAACCAATCGGTTGTTACAGTGTAGACTTAACATCAAGTCGTGATATCAAGAGGAGATCAACTAAAGGTTTAAACTATGAGGTTGAAGTCACGACATCGTGGGACAATTCGCTCAAGGAAATGCGATCAAGAAAGGGTGCAGGAGACTTGAGCCCATGTCGCGACAACATCCTGATGTCGCGACATCAGGAACAACCATTGAAGACTGCAAGGAACTAGAATGGATGTCACGACAAGGCCATGATGTCGCGACATCACAACGATCATCCAAATGGGGTAAGGGTCAACTCGATGTCGCGGACATCAAGAATGCAATCGTGGAGACTCGCAAGTCACGACATCGGCTAAATCGCTTGAAATCATCCTTAAGCCGAGGTCGCGACAAAGAGGTTGATGTCGACATCCAAGAGAAATGGAAATCGCAGAAGACTTGAAGTGATGTCGCTGATTTAGGGATTGAAGTCGCGACATCGTGGAATCATCGAAACTCAGAAGTGGAATGTAGCGGATGTCGCGACAAGATGGTATGTCGCACATCAAGAATGACTAAATAAGTTTATATAAAGGACACCGAAGTCGCTGACGTGAGATCGTCGCGACTTCGATGATGTCACGACAAGGAAACCAAGTCGCACTTCAAGCAGAATTTCGGGCCTGATACTCTACCCACAGCAAAGTTATATTGGGATTAGGCCCAATTTAGGAACTTATAAATACACAACATCTACCAAGAAAGTAGTTACGCTACGCATTTGTGAGGTCCGATTTGGCCGAAGCTCATTTTTTTCTTTTCTTTTCTTTTCTTTCTTTATTTCATTTTGTTGTTGCCATTGCTTTAGAGCACATTATGCTTCGTATTTTCATTTTCGCTGTATTTTCTCGAACTGATGTTACCGCTTTAGTCAGTTTGAATCACGATTTCTATTTCTTTTCAAATTACTGCGGAATGTTTAAAGTTGAACGAGTGCGGTCGATTATTTAGTTTCAACTATGATTTTTCTTATGATCCGGAGGAATGGCGTATCGTGTAATTTAGTAATTGAGTCGGCTTCCATTAATTGAGCGATATAGTCGAAATTTATCACTCCGTAGTCGTTACAGCGGTTTGTTAATTCGGTTCTGAATTTACTTGATTTTGGTTTTATTGATTTTGGATCGAATACCAGGTTTCTTATGCAGTTAAGAAATCGTCATTACCGATTTCAGGAAGTCCTGCGTGACACGGGAAGACAATCCTGGGGGTGCGTCCCAGTTCTTTGTGAAGGTATCTTGGCTTTTTCTTTATTAGGGATCCTTTGCGCTGCAAGTTCACTTGGATAAATCCTCTTCTCACTTGAGAGTCGAGAATGGGTTGAATGAGTTATCCACTTAAGCGAGCAAAGAGTTCACCTCGGTCGGATAGTGAGACCCAGTCCCTGTGTTAATTTGAGATCTGTCGAGAAGGTTGATGCATCACAATTTGAGAGGAGAAATGCAGTTGTATATCCTTGCTTGACTAATGGCAGGAGTTAAGGTTTCTGATCCATAAAATGGGTATGAAGTATTGCCAAAAGAAAATACCCCAGTTAAGGAGTCACTTTAAATATAGTTATCTAATTCCACTGTATTCGAGAAGATCGGTCATAAAATAGATAATGAAGTAATGGAGTGTGGGAGAGATCCGGTACACTACAATTTACTTGTAGACCAGTTTTGAAACTTGGAGTTGTCGAAATTCTATCGGATTTAACTACGAGAATTGATAGTTCACTATAACTGTTTTTATTGATGTGTCTTTGGGGATAACTATTCGATATTCATTTCTTTATTAGAAATTCATTTGTGCTCTAGTCTTTATCTCCCGGTTGTTGGTTATTTCGAGTTATTCCTTTGTTCTTCAATTTTCCGATCTGAATCTTTGGCTCACTATCATTTATTCGTCGAATAGTATGGAGCTTGGGTAGTCGGGGTAGTTGATTTAAAGTGCGAGATACCTTGGGATCGATATACGGTTAAATCCGTTTTACTGCTTGTTGACTGTGCACTTGCGAATACTTAACGGAAATCAAAGCAAGCTTTGAAAATGACTTATTTTAAGAGATTTACGATTTCTACCTATTATAATTTCCACGAGTTTATAGCAGGTTCTTGAGAAGTTAGACAATAGTCCTTTGGTAATAGTGTCATAAATTTGTCACATGTGTTTTGATTTTGTCATGAGTTTTATGGCGCTAGATTCTTGAGGATTAGGCAATCAGTCTTTGGTGATAACGTCATAATCTTGCATGCATAACTAATGCATAAATGTGCAACATGTTTTGGTCTCGACAAGTTTTATGGCGCGGATTCTTGGATTGAATAATGATCGCTGGTGATAACGTCGTAATCTTGCATGCATAACTAATCGTAAATGTGCAACATGTTTTGGTCTGTGAGTTTTATGGCGTAGTTCTGAAATAGTCGAAAGAGTTTAACGAATCGATATTCGGGGATGAAAGAAATCTTAATTTGGACATTTAAAAGAAAAGAACAAAAATAGTTTTTAAAGCAGTGGTTCATTTTGTCGTGACCTTTAACAATATATTAAAATGTTTGTTGACTAGAGTAATCATTGATCACGAGTGTATTTTGATTTCGGGGAAGGCCTTTAGTCTGACCATGATGATAAAGGATCGGTGGAAGACGACGGGAATACGCGGCGATCCTGAGGAAGCGAGGATACCATAAAATTTATGGAATACATTCATTCTGATAAATGTGTGATAAAGCGACCAGTGATCGATGCTAATGATTGACTCGAGCCGGCGTGATAACTATGGTCCAGCGAGAACCCGATTCATTTGGGCCAATTGCGAAATCGATAGTACTTGGGACGATTTACGAGAATAGCGGTCAACTCAATTTAATGGAGTGAAGCGAGAAGTTATTGAATCTGATTATTCCCATTCTCCTTAGAACATGGTATAGCAGTTTTAACTCCTCTGCTCAGGGAATGCGGTAACACTTGGGGAGGAGGCGTGAGGCTTATTTCAACAAATTCTTTATCCCGTCCCTTCGATTCGAAACGAGGAAGAAATCATTAATTCGAACTTGAAGGGAGATGGGGATAAACATATTGCTTGGAGGGATTTCTTTGAATACAACATAAGGTCATGCGGATCTTGGAGAGAATGGCGAATTTAAAGGGAACAAAATGAATGTGATGGACAAGCATCGGCTACATAGAGCCCAGAAATTTGGATGAATTGATTTATTTGATGAATCGGGAAGCTCCCTTTGAAGGCTAACAACGAAGCAGACTTGTGGAAAGAATGAAGAGTGGACATATGGAAGAACCTCCCCAAGCGAGTTGAAGGCAAATTTTTGAATTATGGTGACAAAAAGGGAGTTCTCCTCTTTTCCCACTACCTTTATTTTAATTGCATTTGGTAAAAATAATTGATTAGGATATCAAATTTAAAGTAGCAGGTGCGAGTTTGGGAATTATTTTTATCTTATACGGAATGTAACTATTAAATAGGAGGAGATGTAATTCTGCATGATAAAAATAAATTGAACTGTAGTTGTTTTGAGAGACATTGCATAACTGAGAAACGTTGTTAATTGGTTTGTCTGCTATTTTGGGATATAACACGGGTTTAAGGAGGATAACCAGGAATGGTGGAGTATGAAGAATAGTAAAGGAAAAAGAAAACCAAATGAATGAAACTTAGTGTGCCCTGAATAAAGAGCATTCCATCGTGACTCTGATTTCATGTCCTGACATAAAAATCACGAAGTCGGGACATCCATCAAATAATCCCATTGAGTTAATGACCCGATAATGAATATCACGTCTTTAAGGGATGATTCCCTTACCAGACAAATTAATGAATCTCACTTACGCGCATCGAATTCTGAGTCACCCCGAACTTGTCAAATTGGAAGAAATAAATTGTCATGAATCACGGCCAATTTACATCTTGATCTAGCAAATAGTAGAATAGTTTCGGGTTTGAGAAGAGAATAATTAGAAGAGAATAAAGACTTGGAGAGGAAAGCAGTCAATTCCCCATCAGCGAATGCGGTGGCGTGGGCGAAGCATGAAGCAGGGAGTCTCGTTTAATACTTCCCTAGGAAATTGAAATTGAGTAATAAACATTCCATTCTTCCCGAGGACGCAATGCACTATAAAAGGAGGAAAGAACAAGGAAAGGACTCAGCAATAAGAATGGAGGAAGGAAGGCGAGAGCAAAAGCGTCAGAAGGATGAAAACAACATTTTATGGAGATGAGAGAGTCGGAAAACAAACTTGATTCATTGTTTGTTCATAAAACGTGGCTTCATCAGGAGCGGTTGATGGCGGGAATATGGATTAATTAGAATCCATCGACCAGAAGCTCCCGAAAAAAAAGTGGGCTAACCCCCGATTGTTGAACGACCTTATTAGCAGTAGAATCGCTCCTTTAGGAGCTGGTGCAGTGAGCGAATTTGAGCGGGAGGCTGCGTAGCGAGAAGAAGATATAGGTTTTAGGATAGGAAATAGAAAGTTTTTCTCGAGTCGAGATACGAACATTGTAAATCAATAATAGTTCTTTGTAATATCGAAATCGTTTTGATATTTGAATAAAGTTTCTGTTGATTTCCAGTTTTGTTGATCATGATGTATGTGATTTAGTTTTTTATAATAGTTTATTTTCAGTTAACATCAAAATAACATTTCTGATTTGTTCAGTTTATCTAAAATGAATAGAGAGCATGAATAGTGAAACTGGAATGTAGAATATGCACTTGTTGTTCAGGTTCAGTTTGGGTTGAAAAATGAAGAAACTGGTTACTTATATAACAAAACTTTTGGAAAGCTAATGTATTTATACGATTGAATAGCCTGAGTCTTGGAAGGAAATAATACCTCGAGTCTGACGGCACCCATGAAATTTTAATACGAGGAAATTAGGAAAATTTTAAATTCGAAATTATAATCCATAGTCCTAGAACTTGTTTGAATATTGATTAAGGCGAAATCACAGTTGAAAACAGCAGACGAAAATGATCTGACCATTCTTGAGCAGGTTTGAGCCATTACAGCTATCCACTATTCATATCTTTGATGCATATCGGTAGTTCGGCAATTGAGCGACAAGCACATTCTTGATGAAAAATAAACCAATGGAAACCACAGGCTCATCCTAAGACACAGTTCTTCGAGTAAACTGATTGCAGGGAATTCAAAGAGGAAGGAAGAAATGAAGTTTGGGGGAGTATATATTTTTGAGAAACTCAAAAAGGGAATGAAAAAAAAAAAAAAAAGGCAAAGACGAGGAAAGGCAACGAGAAAGAAACTACAGGGATAAGTTTATCTTGTGGCTAACTCTTGAACAATTAAGTTCTTAGGGGTGTTTTGACACACACAAGTACCCACTAATACTTAAAAATCACAGTGTAGGAGCTACTAACTTAGTTCGCTTAGAGTGTTAGAAAGCACAAAAGGTTAAAACATTGCACTATCCTTAAATGGTAATGAAGCAAAGAAAAAATCCCGGTGGTGAAATTCTAGTGATGAAAAATAGGAAGCGTAAGTTGATTGAAGAAATCAAAGATGTCTTGAACATGAAGTGAGGGAGATATTTAGAGGAGCTATAAGGAAGAAAGGAGGCGGAAGAAGAGAGAAAGGATCGAAATTAATCTTCACACAAAAATTCCTTCCGTCACCCATTGCAGGCACAACATTCTGAAACCAAGGCAGTTGTTTTGAAGGTTGGAATCACCTACATTAGTGGAGATCAGTATGAACAGCATATGGGACTTGAATAAAAAGTTTGAGAAAACCTCCCAGGAGATTGACTAAATCTAATACAAGATTGAGAAGGATTGCTGACCCGCACACACACACAAACAAGACTTGAATAATGAACTGTTTACATACATTAGTTTATCGGTGATTTTGTAATAGAAGTATACCATGCTACATTCCTGCATTTTAAAGCGAATTTTGAAATAATAGTGATATTTTTAATTCAGTTAAAATGTCCTTTTAAGTTTAAATTGAATAATACTTCTAAAAGCAGAAACAGAAAAATGTCCTTTTTGTTTGAGGGCCAAACAAATCTTTCTTTTCCTTTGCTTGAGAATAAACGAAAATTTTAAGTTGGGGAGTTTGATGAGCTTAAAAGTCATCTCTTTTAGTCCATTTTACATTTTGATTTTGATTAAAATTGAATATTTAATATCTGAAATTATGAAGAAACTCACCAATTTGTCATTAAGCGAGGAAGGAAGCAGAAAAGATGAAAAATCGTGATAAGTGGATAAAATGCGATCGATAGTAGAATGAAATAAAGCAATTGGCTGAGCTAGTGATGCAGTCTTGAAGTGTTCTACCACAGATCCGAGTTAAGGGGTTGTGACCTCGGGAAGATTAAGAGACATTGAGGCATGTCGTGACCGGGGAACCTGATAGGCGGCGGAAGAGGAGCGAAATTAAAGGTGATGTGCGACAGAAGGCGATCGCGCGACGCCGAAACCCTTTGGTTATTCTGAGCGGGCTTATCTTGAAGTCGTGACATCGAGGAGATCAAGCCCCAAGGCCGAGCTATGAGGTTGAAGTCACGACATCAGAAGACACCCGTTCAAGGAAACAGTACCAGTGAAAGGGTGCAGGAGACTTGAGCCCATGTCGCGACAACATCCCACGATGTAGCGACGTCGGGGGCTGACCGTGAAGGCTGCGGAACTAGAATGGATGTCCGCAGCCGAGGCCGTGATCTTCGCGACATCTAGCGATCATGCGAAGCGAACGAAATTCGGCTTCGATGTCGTGACACCGAAACGAGGCCGGGTGGAGACTTCGCGAGAATCCGCGACATCCGAAGCAACCCGGTTGAAATCTGCGGATCAGCAAGGCCCGAAGTGCGACGAGAGGTTGATGTCGCGACATCAGAAATTAGTGACTTGAAGTGATGTCGCGGCGAAGTGAAGTCGCGGCGTCGGAAATCATCGGTGGAAACACGTAAGGGAATGGAAGTGATGTCGCGACAAGATGGTGATGTCGCGACATCGAAGTGGCAAATAAAGCTATATAGTGGACGCACGAGTCGCGACGTGAGATCGAAGTCGCCGACCTCGATGATATCACGGCAAAGGAAATGAGTCGAAGAAAAGCGATAACTTGGGCTGGATGCTACGGAGTCCACGGCCAGGCTATATTGGGATTAGAGACCCGATTTAGGAACCTATAAATACCTGACTATCCATCTCGATAAAGTAGCTTGGCGGCCCACAGGCGAGAGGTGCACGGATTCTTTGAGAAAACTCATCTCCTTTTTCTTTTCTTTTCTTTTCTTTTATTTTTGTT
The DNA here is from genome assembly GCA_016808115.1 of Tetrastigma voinierianum. Classification (NCBI taxonomy): domain Eukaryota; kingdom Viridiplantae; phylum Streptophyta; class Magnoliopsida; order Vitales; family Vitaceae; genus Tetrastigma; species Tetrastigma voinierianum. Next base: position 446,703 of record JAEQBH010001320.1, read on the forward strand.
TTATTTGACTGAGTGGTTTTAGACTGATTATGTTTCATTTTCATTTTGGTTATTTTGAGATCTAGATGTTCATAGTTTTAGTGAAGTGAATGCGGATTTCTATTTCTTTTAATTACTACGGAATGTTTGAAGTTGAGACGAGTGCGGAATTCGATTGTTTCGGTTTGACTTGCGAGTTTTTCTTATGATCGGAGGAATCGCGTATCGTGTAATTTAGTAATTGAGAATCCGGCTTCCATTAATTGAGCGATATAGTCGAATTTATCTTTCTGTGATCGTTCTGCGGTTGTTAATTTTGGAGTTTACGAATTTACTTGGATTTTGGTTTTATTGATTTTGGTCTGAATACGGTTCTTTATGCGTTAAAAATGCGTCATTACGATTTGAGAAGTCCTCGCGTGACCACAGGGAAGACAATCCACAGAGGTAACGTCTAGTTCTTTGAGTATACTAACTCTTGATAGGGATCGCTGCGCTTTACAAGTTCACTTGGATAAATCCTCTTCTCACTTGAAGTCGAGAATGAGTTGGATAAGGTTATCACTTAAACAAACAGAAGTTCCTCGGTCGGATAGTGAGACCCGATCCGAGTGTTGGCGAGATCTAATCGAGAAAGGTTGATCTATCCTAATTTGGAGGAGGCGGAAGTTGTATATCCTTGTGACCCGATAGCAGGAGTTAAGGTTTACAGTCCATAAAATGGGTATGAAGTATTGTAAAGAAAAACCAGTTAAGGAGATAAGCACCCAAAAAATATAGTTATCTAATTCCACGTATTCGAGAGAATCGGGTCATAAATTAGATAATGAAATGTGGAGTGTGGAGAAGTCCGGTACACTTCTGATTACTTAGCAGACGAGATTTTGAAACTTGAGTTGTCGAAATTCTATCGGATTTAACTACGAGAATTGATAGTTCACTACTCTTGTTTTTGATGATGTGTCTTTGAGGATAAGCTATTCGATTATTCATTTCTTTGTTGAAATTCATTATTCTTTAATCTTTATCTCCCCGATTGTTGGTTATTTCGTTATTTCCTTTTGTTCTTCAATTTTCAGTCCCGAATCTTTGAGCTCAGTATCGTTTATTCGTCCGGAAATAGTATGGAGCTTAGAGTAGTCGGGGTGGATTGATTTAAAATTCTTGAGATCTGTGGGATCGATGCTCGGACTTAAATCCATTTACTACTTGTTGACTGTGCACTTGCGAATAGCAAATCAAACAAAGCTTTGAAAATGACTTATTTTAAAGTTTACGTTCTACCTATTATAATTTCTGAGTTTATGGCAAGGTTCTTTGAGGATTGAAATGATAGTCCTTTGGTAATAGTGTCCATAAATTTGTACACATGTGTTTGATTTGTCGACAAGTTTTATGGCGCAGATTCGCGGTTAAACAAATAGATCCTTTGGTGTCTTGTCGTAATCTTGCATGCATAACTAATGCATAAATGTGCAACATGTTTTGGTCTCAGCAAGTTTTATGGCGGATTCTGCAAGTGATTAAACAATGGTCCTTTGGTGATAACGTCATAATCTTGCATGCATAACTAATCGTAAATGTGTAACATGTTTTGGTCTCAACAACCTTTCTTTCTGATCCTCTGGCGAGGACTTGTTTTATACGCTCTGTTCATCTGGGATGTCATACATTTCTGCCGAATCTTGGCCCCTACTATACAAGTCTTTGGCGTCACGTTTTATGTCATCCATTGTTATCAAAATCGTACAATTCACGAATCGATTAATGATTAGGGGTGAGCGATCAGAGCTCTTCAAAGTGAAATATGCATGAATGGCGAATCGAATCGAATCAATTCACGGAATCTATTTATCTGGAGTTCTCGAGTACCCGAGAAATTAAAAGTCCGCAAAGAAATAAAAACTAAAATACCCAGAAAAAAATGTAGCCCATTTGTAGAAATTAATTAACGTGGAAGAAAACAACTCCAACCTTTGGTATTATGAATTTGCGAGAAAGAAACGAAAAAGGGAGAAGAAAACTAGAACTTTAAGGAAAATAAAAAAGGAGAAAAAAAACATAGAATTTTCGAAGCGAGTATGTTTTTATCAAGTTTCCCATCTTAACTGTGAAAACCATGCATTGAACCATTGCAGAAAAATATCATGCGTCCATATTTTTTTTTCTTTAGGCCACGTGAGTTCATGCTAAAGGCGTGATTTGTTGCTTCTCTTCTTCTTCCTTTTCTTCTTCTTTCTTCTTCATCGAGACTGGCAATAATTCTTTAATCACAGGTTTTTTTCAACAAAATGTTTATTTTGGTGAAATAACAGCTTGCCATAATTCTGAGTGGAAGGAGATCGAGGAAAAAAAAGAAGAAAATTGGAGTGGGGCTAGAAGTGATTCGAGAAGGGAGAAAGAATGGAAGAAGAAGAAAGAGGGGGAAAAGAGGATTGTGTTTGGCATGTAAATTTGGAGCCACTTTTTGCATAACCACAATGGAGCATGCTTTGTGATTGATAGATAATATATTAAAATATTATTTAATATATTTTATTTATATGATATGTTTTATATTAATTAAAATATTTGATTTAATATAATAAATTGATTATTTATAAATAAAAATAAATTATCTTGTTTATAAATAATTAATAAATTATTTTTTTCAAAAATAATAAGATTATCTTTTTATAAATAAATAAATAATGAATTATTTGTTGTAGATAAGCAATAAAAGTGTTATTATAAATGGCTTGCTTTATCGTTATCTAATTATGAATAAATAGTAATTAATAATGAATTTCTTTCTATTATGGTTGTAATTTATAAAGTAGAATATATATTATGTAAAATTTGATTATATTTGAAGCATCACGTATATAATGCAGGAATTCACGGTATGTACGGAGTTCGGGTGGTAGCTAGTAAATCCTTTAAGCTAAGTTAACATATCATTTTTTTCTAATTAGTGGGCCAGGTCGACCACCACAGCTAACAATTTTAATTAGTGACATGTCCCTGACCATATAAATTTAATTATTAGCATCAATATATTCAACAAATAGACTATATTTGGATCTTTTTTAACTTTTTTTAGACTTGGTTGGTAACTTTGTATGTTTATTTGAAAATATTATAAGCTTATTATTTAAACAAATATTTAAATAGCTTACAATTTAGGAATTATATGAAATTACATATACTTTAACTATTATTAAAAATGTAAAACAAATCTTACGATTCGATTCGATTCTCAATTACTAATCAGCTTTTCAGATTCAGATTGAATCGATTTAACAACTATGACCGTATCCCTGTACATCACCTTTTCATTGAAAATGACATCTATATGGATCACCTTATTGTTTTTCATCATCCACTAATGTAATGACCGAACTCATCTTCACCATAACTGATGAAGGTGCATTTCTTTGATTTGGCGAATCAAGTTTATTCCTACCTTGATCATTGTATTGTAGCTACACAGCAGAAAACTCTTAGGTGTGAAAGTTTGACATCTTTTAAAACTCCATACCTCCTCACAGTGATACAGCCTCCAGTAATTTGTCGATGAGCTAGGTTGATCGAAGTAAGCTATTGTGTTGGCCTTTGCACAAAATTGTACCGGTGAGCTGTTTATTATACGAATGCTTCTAGCTCTTTCTGCAATCGTTTGCGAGTGGTTCCCAGTTGGTAATTTGAGAAGGGATTCTCAGGAGTTTCACTGCTCTCGATTTGCGTGCATCGAATTGGCAGAAGTATGCAGATCTTTGTCGTCGGTGTCTTTGGGCGGAATGAAGAGACACGTAGGGGACTTGTTGACGATGTCTCATGTGTCAGCGAGGTTAAAAATTTGAGCACGAGAGGCAGCGAGGGCTACTTGGCCATTGGAGGTGGTAAGTGGAAGTGGGAGCATGTCACGATGGATTTTGTGACCCACTTTGCCTGAGCATACGAAGACATGATGTGGTATGGGTGATAGTGGGCTTGGCTCATGAAGTGGCACATTTCTAGCCGTGCGGCGGACTGACCTTCACGTTGGAGAGATTACGAGTTGTACATTCGAGAAAAAAAGTCAGCTACATGGAGTACGGTATCCATAGTGTCGGATGAAACCCAGGTTCACAGTAGCACTTTGGAAGAGTTTCAAAGGTATGTTCGACTGCGACCATAGTGCAGCTTTCACCACAGACAAATGGTCGGTGAAGACCTCTGAGTGTTAGAGGACATGTTGCGAGCATAAATCCACGGATCATAAGGGTAGGCCCGGGAAGAGCACTTGCCCATGTGGAATTCGCACTCTGGCAGCAGTTACAGGCGGTATATGGATGGCATCGAGGCATTGTATGGGAGGCCCGTGAGATCACGAATTATGTTGGGCCCGAGATGGGAGAGAGCTCCATCACGGTCTGATCGATTAGAGACACCTCAGGAAGGTGGGCTTGATCTGACGGCGTCTATCAAACTCAGCAGTGAAAAGTTATCGAATATCAAACATCAACCCTTAGAGTTCGAGGTTGGAGATCACGTCTTCTTGAAGGTGATGCCTTAGAGAGGAGTGGTCAGGTTCGGCAAGCGAGGGAAGCTATCGCTGAGGTTTATTGGGCCCTTCGAGATACTCGAGAGGGTAGGCACTGTAAGCATGTCAGGTGTCCACGAGGTATTTCACGTCTCCATGTTCCATAGGTACACTCCAGATCCAGCTCATGTAGTGGATTGGGGAAAGATTGAGGTTGGCAGCGTGGATGGGACGCCGAGGAGGACAGGTGTGCATTATGGTCGTAGTGATCGGGTTTGCGACCTTGAGGCCGGTAAGAGTAGTGAAAGTGTATGGCGGCACACGGTGGAGTGGAGGAGTCGCGTGGGAGGCGCGAGGGCCGCGATGTGGGCGCCCACCTGCTTGTTTGGAGATGAAGGTACGTGGTTTAGTTGTCTAATATTTAAATGACTAGTTTACATGCATGGTAGAGTACGCGTTGCATATGCATGTGTTCTTAGTGATTGTCTGAGAATTTCAAAACTGAAATTCCTTTTAAGGAGAGAATGTAAGACTAGAAAATTCGATTTTCGGAAAATTAATGGTCATTTCGGTAAAAATCTGAAATTTTCTAGATCTCGGATGACAAAACGGATTTTACCATTGGAATCACCTCGCGAAATCTAGCTACCACGTCGAATTAGGAGCGTAAGATTTGCCACGTTTTGAGAATGTAAGTATGGGGTGCCATAAACGATATTTTATGTGACAAAAGTCACATATAACATGTACTCATGACATAGGATTGCATGGTAGAGAAATGAAATGGGAGTGTGGCTGAGATTGTTGCTAAATGTCAAAATAATGGAAGGAAGGGACATAGATGTCATTTTGGAAATTTTAAGAGAGATAGGACAAAACATGGAATAGTGTTCATCTCTTTCAAAACACAGCCAGGACTGACAAACGACAAACGTGAAGGATCTGATGGGGGTCGCGAAGCGGTTGAGAGAGAAGAGCCGCCCTGCCACAGGAATTGTGGCTAATCGGCCCAGTTGAATTCCTTCGGACGGAAAGGCGTTACTGCGTGGCCGAGGCATGGCGTGGGCCTTGGAGTTTGAGGAGTTTCGGCAGGCTCGAGTGATGTAGAGTTTTTATCCTACTTGAGTTTACACTTTGTTTGATGTTTTATGATGTTTCGGTTGGCAGGGCCTTGAGCAGATGGATTTAATTGGTCCGAAACTTGGGGGCCAGAGTGTGTAGTAGACTTAATTTGTGCGATCGTCCCGTGTGTAGAATCCCATTTGGGTTGTTAATTGTATAATTTGTGAAACAAATTGTATTGTGATGTATGGTAAGATGTGGGCATGAAATTCGGGTTCACGAGAAGTGGAGCCGATGTTTGTGATTAGTCGTGAGCGGTAGTAACCCGAGGTTTCTTGTTCACGTGAATATGTTCACAAAATAAATTTTTGTGAGAAAAAATGTGTTTGGTTGAGTAATTAAGTCAGGAATTGCTCGTGGTTTGTAAATTAGCCCACGTGAGCCTTCAATTTGGTGTAATGGATTGTGAAATTGCATAACATGTTTGTAAGTTAAATTATGTAAATGTATATCATGTTATATATATTTGCATGTGTTATATAAATTGTATTAGATTGGCGTCATGCATTGTATCATTTGGGGCACCACTAGACGATAGGAGTGAGTGCGTAAGATGGTTTCTTAAGAGAATTGTTTGGGTTGACTAATAATATGGTGTCGGATTGTGTCAAATTCTGATATCGGATGATTAGTCCGTATAAAATATCAATCGTCGGAGTTATTTGATTGATATACATCGGGTTGTCCCTTTAATTAGATTATCGGGTGGTCCACTACTTATATCGGAGGGTTGTCCACAAATTAAAAACAAATACCTTTGTTTGAAAATGTCTTCATACATGGCTTAAGCGAGTGTGAGGGGAGTCGATAAGGACTCAGGACATGGGTTGAGTGCGTTTAGACGTTAGTAGGATAACGGTTGCTTGGGTGTGTGTTTACCAGGATCATTGCGCCTTAGGTGGAGAGTAACCCATTGGTGATTATTTACTAGAGCATTAAATTTCGCGCATGGGGAATATATTGGCTGGAGTACGGGGAGCGTGCGAGGATCACGGCTCATCTTAGGAGTCGATTTTGAAGAAAGTGGTTATGGCTTTGATATTTAAGATATCATGTATTATAATTGTAAATTTCATGTATTTGTATTAAGAGTAATGTATAACTCTTGAACCATGTGAGATAATTTGTTGGACATTATGTTGAGTATTGATGCGAGGGCTAGTGGCCATTATTTATTTGAAATTTGGACCTATTGGTCATATTGAACTGTTTGGGATAGGTTTTGTATTTGGGTGACTCCAGTACAAAGGAGACTGCGCGATTTTCTATGAGTGGTGTCGGTGCATCCACAGTGTCATGAGTTAGCGGGTTATCAGCGGACACCGGGATTGAGCGTCTGCTTGGTTTATGTTGGAGAATGATTGAAGTTAGTACATAGGTTCTACTTGGTAGGAGTCTTAAATATTTATTTATTTTATTTTATTATTATCTAGTGGGTTGTTAGCTTGTTTTTGTTATTACTAGTTTTAGCCTTTGATGAAGTAGTAGAGTTACTCTTGTAGCCTATTTAAAAGGCATTTGCATTTAATAAAAAATTGTGAAGTGTGTTACGTGAGTATTGCAAAATTATTTTTTTCTCTCTTCTTGAAATTTCCAATATGGTACTCTTCTTAAAATTCGTGAGTATGGGCTTGTTCCCGAGATCTTGAGGGGCGCTTGTGAGAGAGAATAAGCTTTCTTCTTTCCATGGCTTCTCTTTCACCACAGTTTTTGATGAGTGAAGTATATCATGTAATTGTCATTTGAAAGCTCATTTGAGAGGAATAGGTTTTATGGCGAGTGGGTGAGAGTGAAAGGGAGGAGAAAGTCGACGGTGGTCGAGTCTCAGATGGAGAAGCGTAGGAAGAAAGTGCTCAAGGGCGGCCATTGCCGGAGACAACATGAGTCCCTGATTGCCGCAGGAGATCGAACTACGTTTGGTGCTTCTGGAGAATTGGCGAATCGTTGTCTCAGGAACGAGGTTATGACAAACTAGTTCTTGAATGTGATTGAGAAGAGGAAACACTCTTCTAGTTGGTGAGAAGTGCACCGAAAGAATTTGAGTGAGAAGTTCACAAAAAAAAGAAATTTGGAGAGAAGTCTTTCCAGTGAAATGAATTTGATTTTTTGAAGAAGATGCTTAAATCAAATTGAAGGAAGTGATTGTGATGAGAAGTGCGTCATGAGGTGGAGAGAAATGCTTCACAATTTGAAAAGATGGAGAGATGTACTCAGTGAAAAAGAAAAAAAAAAAAATTCTGCAACTTTGAGATCAAGGGAATGTTGGAGAATGATTCAAAGTTAGTCATAAGTTCTCTTGTAGGAGTTTTAAATATTTATTTATTTTATTTTATTATTATCACAGTGGGTTGTTAGCTTTTGTTATTATTTCCATGATTTTAGCTTTGTGAAGTAGTAGGAGTTCTTTCTTTGTCTTACTATTTAAAAGGCATTTGCATTTAATAAAAAATTGTGAAGTGTGTTACGTGAATACTGCAAAATTATTTTTCTCTCTCTTCTTGAAATTTCCAATATGATACTCTTCTTAAAATTCCCAAAAGTTTACCATTAAAGTATGCTTTCACATAAAGAGGTCTAATGTGCCTTGTCATCTTCATAGTAGGTTTTCCCGTATCACCTTTTGAGCTCTACTTCCTTTAGAGGAGTCAATAGTAATTACCCTCTGACTTTGCTTTTCTTCTGTTGACAAATGTTCTTTCTCTACCTCTACTAAGGTTCCAAAGGGTCATTTTCGAGTCTAACAGTCTACTACTAGTTTCTGCCATTAACAACTCCGTAAACTACTTGTCTGTTGTTGGTCCGCTCATAAGTGATTGTAAAGAACTTCGTCAGGCCATCCCCCAAAGTTCTCTTATTTTTCTCGGCCTGCGAACCTGGCAACTCATACCTTAGCTAGAGCAACCGGTTTAGAGTCTGGTCTTGGTGAATGGGTTCAAAACCCTCCTGATTGCATCAAGGTTGTAATTTCAATTGAAATACTTAACTAAAGACAACCCGATTTTATGTGAAAAAAAGAAGAGATAAGGTCTTATCTTCCTTGAGAGATGAAGGTAGAAGTAGAAACATTTACATTTATAAATTTATGTATGTATGTTAATAATGATAAAAAAAAAAGTTAATAAAATGCATATTTGACATTTAAATATAAAATTGTTTCAAAAAAATCTTAAGGCTAATTAATATTTTTTTAATACACTCTAGATTAAAGGTAGTAAACTGTCCTTAAAAAAAAATCTAGGTTGCTTTTTTTTCAATATTTTATTTCAAATGATAAGAATTTCTTTTTCTTTTTTACATTTTCCCAACTTTCTTTCTTTCTTACATTTTCTTTAATATAGGCAAGGTAAGAAAGATCGAAGGGATAAGGCAATTGATATATATGTTTCCATCTTTAAAATGAAATACGTTTTTATAGTAGTTGGTTCACATACCGTCCACAAGGATATGTATTTTCCTTAATTGGTTTCTTTACTCCTCTATACATATTAATATCAATGTTAATTTGTTTACTGTTTTTTGTTTTTTCACGTAGGAAAATTTAGGAAAAGATGTGAAGGGACAAGGAGCACTTTTGGAAACAAAATTTTTTTTCCTTTAATGTTTCCTTTTTAAAAGGAAATATGTTTGAAGACAATTTCTTTTATATTTAATTCCCTACCTTTTTTTTGTTTATTTTTCCAATTTTGATGGGTAGGGAGGTGTATAAATAGCTTAAACTCATCCGAGCAGCCACAAAGCAAGAGAAGATTGATTACTTCTCCTTGCAGGTGATTTCTTGGAATATATATATGACTTTTGAATTCTTTGGAATAATTAGATTATGAAATATTTGTTGAATTGTTTGTTGGAATACATCCTCCTTGCATCCATTTGATTTCTTTGTATTGTTTTGTAGGTTGTTTAACTCCATTTGGCGCTATCCAAGTATTGCAATATGAAAACCAGTTGGTGGAGAAGCATGGTGAGGATAGAACTGTAGTTTTTGATCCGAAGGAGTTGGTGAACCAAGAGGTTCCGAAGCAGTTCTATTGGCCAAGTGAACATTTAACTGAGGCGAAGGAAGAGTTTCATCAACCCTTAATAGACTTGGAGGATTCTTGAAGGTGACTGCAACTGTCAATGCTAAATCTTCTCCGAGAAGCTTGCACAACCCATGGCTTATTCCAAGTTATCAATCATGGGGTCGACCCAGATATTCTCCATGCTACTGAGGTCGGATTAGATCCTTTCTTCAAGCTTCCCATGAGTAGGAAGCTTAGTGTGCATAGGAAGGTCAATGAGTTAGGCGGATACAGTAATGCCCATGCCGATCGGTTTTAAATCTATGTTGCCATTTGAAGGAATGCTCACTTTTGATTACCACAAAGGTGAAACAGACTCTGAGATAGTTGATTACTTCAAGAATGCTGTTGGTGATGATTTTGTGGAGACAGGGTAAGTAAGAATATTATTATATATGTATTTATATTTATATAATTAAAGTTAGAAATTAATGTAATTCGTGATTTATTTTGCGCATTTGTACATGACTTACAGGTGGATTTTCCAAAAATTCTGTGAAGCCATGAGGGATTTATCTCTGAAGATTTTTAAACTCATGGCGATAAGCTTGGATTTAGAAGATACTTCATCCTGTGAGAAATTTTTTGAGGATGGCTTTGCAGTTTTGAGATGTAATCACTATCCAGTCTGCATAGATTCTAGTAAGACTATTGGTACTCCACCTCATTGTGACCCAACCTGTTTGACAATACTTCATCAAGACCAAGTTGGTGGGCTTGAAGTATTTTCAAATGGAAAATGGTATTATCAAACCTCACCCTGGAGCTCTTGTCATTAACATCAGTGACTCCCTGTGAGTAGTACCTAGCTAGTGATCATCATCATCATCTTAATTAATAATTACTTCCTCTATATATTATAATATTATTACTTTTTCTTCATATATATATGTAGGCATTAACTAATGGGATATTCAAGAGTGCTGTGCATAGGGCTGCGGCGAAAACTGACATAAAAAGGATGTCTTTCGCTTACTTAATTAATCCGAAGAAGGACAAGTTGATTTCACCGATACAAGAACTTATCACCCGAGAAGGCTCAAAGAAATACTCTGATTTCAAATGGGAAGACTTCTCATACTTCACCCAGCACAATAATCGGGTTGATGCTACTACCTTTCAACGGTTCATGGATTTTCTTGCCTTATCCCATACAAAATAAATTTATTTGCCTGCCTGTGCTTTTCGTTGTCAATGCTCTCTCTCCAAAATATATAGACTGTCCCAATAACACCCTCCCTCCCTCCTTGTTGCTGCATTTCATCTCAATTCCCCTAATAAAACCATTTTGATTAATTATTAAGGCAGTATGCATGCCTATAATTAATTAGTCGATCCCTTTGTGGTGTGTGGCTATTTGTGTGTTTGCTGTAATGATCAAATTTGAATGCAGTAATATATATATAAATATCGCATTTGATCTTAGCCTTCAGTGCTTGTTTCAATTCATTAGACTTAATTATAACTTCTCTTAACTTTGTGATTCATTTCATTGTCGATTCCCATTATTTGACTTGCTTTTGACTGAATCAAGAAACATCACAATCAATGACTTTTTCTAAATTAGTTTGTGATTAAAAGAAATGGGAAACGATGCCCAGAAAAAAAACCCCCATTTTTTTACCTAATATCCCACTTCAGGAAGAAATTGTAATTTGTAAAAAATTATTCCTCTGGACCATATATCAAACATTTGGGATTTCTTTAACTCTCATCTACAAGGAAGCCTGAAAATTCAGTAGTTGTAGTCCCAGCATTTAGTTCTTTAAAGCATCAAACTTGGCAGGTACTGTTTGTTACAAAATTACATGGCAAATACACTGAAACAAAATAATTTGAAGAATGAGAGGAAGAAATTAAATGAAGCTACAAATGATGAAATTAGATCGAGTGCTATCACGTCATGTCTCCTTAAAACAAATTCTTCTTCAAGGTGATTTAGGGAATTCATGACGTCTTTCTTCCATTATGTTTCTAAATAAGCTGACAACATGACATAATCAATCTGACTGAACTAAGTGTTATTATCTTCTATCTGAAAGACAAAACAACGAAGTCTATATTGGGAAGGTGCCAATATAATTTGTAGAAAAGGGAAAAGGTACAAAAAAACTCCCTTTTTTTTACCAAATATATTACTTATACCTTGAACTTTTTTTTGTCCAAAGAGGTTCCTACATTTTATTCCTTCGCGCATATTGCGACTGCTACAGTTAAAATAATCAAACAATGTTAAAATAACCGTTAAATGTTGACGTCACATCCATGTGGTACATGGAACGTGGCTCTTCCCTCTCCTCTCTTATTTCTCTTCCCCCCTCTCTTTCTCCTCTCTCCTCTCCCTTCTCTCTCCACTTAATTTTTAATTTAAATTTAAATTTAAGTTTTATTTTATTTAAAAAGCAAAAATAATCAAATAATTTTTAAAAATTTTAAAAAAATTAAATTTTTATTTTTATTTAATAGCTCTTAAAAATTAAAATAAAATTTTTAACTATATTTAAAATCACAAATAATTTATTTATATTTAAAAAAATAAATTTTGAATTTTTATGTAGAAAATTTAAAATCTAAAATAAAATTTAATAAAAATTAAGAGTTGAAAATATAATTTATAATATAAATATAAATTTTTCAGAAACTAAAATTAATTATAGCAGCAACACATCATCTTTATAACAGTAAAACGAAGCCATAGGAAAACTCTTTTTTTTTTCTTTTTTTTTTTTTTTGCCTTACAAAGAAGTCTTGGTAAAATACCACATGTTTTATAAGCTTTCAAATAGAAAATGAGGTTAAAGAACAAAATTTGTTGATTTTTTACTATATGCCCACAATGTGAATCGGAGTTTCTCACACTAATCTTGAGAAGTTTCAACTATCTTCCTCAAAATCCTTTTAATGAGTTTATTCGCAACCTCTATTGTGCTATTTGTTTATAGTCTATATGTAGATGACCTATGATGCTAGATATACTATACCTTTAAATCAAAGTCTCAACCTCTACCCAAAAGTATGTCATCTTTGAAAATCAAATCATGGTAGACCATATAACAATAAGTCAAATGTGACCTGATGAAAATGGTAATTGATGTCAACTTTGTGTACAATGATGTAGCGTCCAATAACTTAGTGAAATAATCTGTAGTAGCTAGGATGAACATATGACCACGGGAACATGCAGGCAAGATTTTCCTAATAACAATACCTCATACTAAGAAGGATCAAGGCAAGGTCAAAGCATGTGATTCTTAGGATGGTACATGAATAAAATCTTTGCGCATTTGGCACTCTAAACATATTCTAACAAATTGACAACAATCTATCTCCATAGTGTATTAGAAATAATCTATCTTCATTATCTTGTGAGCAAGCATGTACCCTCCCATTAGCAGAACACAAGCCCCTATATGAACCTTTTTCATCACTTGATTGAAAAATTTTCAATCTAAACATAAAAGAAGCATACGAAATAATGGACGTATATATAAAGCCTATACACAAATCATAAATCCAAAGGCCAACTATCTTAATCCTTTCCATCCTTAGTTGTTGTAGCCTCAAGGTATGTACAAGAATTCAGAAACTAATAAATGTCACTTTTTCGGCTCTTAGAAAATCATGAGGTTGAGCATTAAGGTGTCGGATCACAGTCCAAGAATGGGAAGCTTGGAAAACAAATTGAGTTGAGTTCAGGACCTTGGAAGCATGGTGGATGAAGAGATGGAAGTACGAACACATTCTGTTAATTTCATAGCATAGGCGTGCGAAAACAACCCCTGACTATTTTATGTTGGAAGCAATGTAAAATTTAAACTCAAGCACCTATAAAGCAGACAAATGCATTCATAGTCGATTTGTAATTTGTCTGACTTTATCCAGAATTTAACTCTATTTTTGGTATGTAGAAGGTATGAGATCATTATAACATGTACAAAGTGCCCATAAGATGTATTTTTTTTACCTTTTTAAACAGGGCTAGGGCATATCAAACGAATAGTGTTTTCTTTTTTAAGAATTTGAACTACTTTTGCAATCTTTCAATAAAAGTTATATTTTTCTTTATTTCTTCTATGTTTCGAATTTCTTCATACATTATGGATGCTTCAAACTCTGTCATGAGTGAGTAAATCAACATCTCTCGGGGATTGGAAAATCCAAGGCACTCACCATGGCGATGAAGGGATAAGCATGGATAATCTCAAAGGTACGATTTGATTTCTATGCGAATAGCATTAGGCTACATGTAATAAGTTTAGGGATGCCATGCTAGGGGCAATATTGATGTCGTTAGGCTACATCTAATAAGTAGGTGTAGTCCAAACAGTTAGTTCTTCATGGCATCAAACTTGTGGGGATTTATCAGCCAAGGATGAAGCATTTTCAACTGCACTGCTGTGGCGGTGGCCTCCTGCTGTATAGCTTCATGAAGCCTACACAGTTTTTCTTGAAGGAAACGGATCCTATCCTCTCTCCTCCGACGCTTTCTCCATCTGTAGGTAAGCTAAATACTAAATCCACCATAAACAACAACATAAGCAGTCCACACATAAGGGTTAGCTTCTATGTGGTCTTTCACCTTTCGAAACAGTAACCCAATCATTTATCCCAAGCTCGTAGCTAAGGGACTTTGTTTTTGCTTATCATCTTCTCCTTGTTGCTGACTTGCCATTTCTTGTTAAAGTTAATCTGAAAGATTCAATCATAAATTGAAAGATAGGAGATAAAAATAGCTCACAAGTTTTGTTGGGACTTTAATTATCGGGTCCCCTAAGCATCAAGTTGTAGGGGCCTTGATCTTCATATTCAATGTGTATTAGCAGCGCAATGTGAACCTTGATAATCTGACTTCCTAGGCATCAACAACGCGATGTGAACCTTGATAATCTGAGCCTGCAGGCATGATAAGCGCGATATAAACTGCGAAAAAGACGATATGACACCTCTCCAGATGATTAAAGTCATTAGAAATATGGATAGGAGAAGAATAAGCGCGATTAAATTGCTTCTTTTCCTCATGGGGATCTTCTAATTCCCATGGCTTGATGGTGTGTCGAATCTCCCTCACCATCTAGAGAGAGATCTCTCCCAACACATGGATAAATAATTTTGCACTTGTATTAATTGTATGGGATTATCATTCCCTTAATAGGGATTATCTCTCAAAGTAAAGGGTTATAAGCGAAAATTATTTGATAATATTGCTTTTGTGGTTTTTCGCTACAGGTGCTTGTCGTAACAAATCTTCACTGTGGGATAGAATTCTCATATAGGTAAGAATGGTCAGTGGCGAACTTGGATCGGACCGAGGCCGCCTCAGCGAAGCCTTGGAAGAGACCATGCTCTTCTAGGCGGCCTCTTTAGATTCTCCAGTTTGGGAAGTGTCTGCCTGAGTCTTGGGAAATGAGTGGAATCAGATCACATTTAGTAACAGAGGCAAGCAGACCACAGACTGTTCCAGTAGTGGATCTTAAGATCTGTGGCCCTCTGACCCGATTTTCCTCAGACTAGGATTTTGATGCTATTTTAGGTTGAGGGAAAATATTGTTATTTAAAATGTTGAATGTTGAGAGTTGAAGGTTTGTGAAGTCTGATTGTCGCATTAAATGCGGTGACGATGCTCACGTGTGTTTAAAGGCGCATGGGAGAGCGCCGCGCCTCTGTATGCATCACATATCTCGTTCTAACGATTGCATTTGTCGTTTGACAATGCCATACCCCTATAAATAGGGATAGTGGTCTCAAGAGTGGTTTCTTTTACATCTTCTCAATATATTTTCAAATTTCCCTTTCAAAGGAGCCACCGGAGACCCTTGACGCTTCAATGACTTTTGATTTTCCGGTGAGTGTTTGCAACTCAAACTTTTTTTCGTCATTGATTTGCTTGAGCTTCTCTGTTGTTGGAGGTGTTCTATTAGGTTCTGCGAAGGTTTTTGGGTTTTTAGTTTACGTTTTTTAGGTTTTATCCTCGGTGGGTTGTAAAATTTCCAAGGGAGGTTTCTTTTTTCCTTTCGAGGGTTCTTCTCTCCCTTTCTTTTTTGTTTTTTTTTTTTTTTTTGTTTTATGGACCTCAAGTTGACCCCTTCTTTATTACTCGCTTTTTTTGTTGCACGTAGAATGGGAAGAGATCACGAAAGTTGTTGATCAAGTGAAACAGAAGGGAGTACCCAGGAAGAAAGCACTTCTCCTGGCTTGATGCAGTTACTACCATGTCTCTGAAAGTGGTTATATAGCTAGATTCTCTTGAAATCGGTCACGAGACGTTCGACGTCGACCACCTCGGCGGTAGGGAGCGAGATAATGTCGTCTGCTATGGGAACGGTTGCTACTGAGCTTTACTCCCAGTTCCATGTTGTGAGAAGCAGGTTCCTTCACTTTTCCTAGGCACCTCCTACACTCATACATCTAAACATTTTTCGGATTTTGATGGGTTGTAGTGCGTTGCACTCTCTCTACCAGTTGGATATCTAGCTGGTGGAGATCTGCTTCATTTACACCTTAAAGCTTGGGAATGGGGCGCATCCATGTCAGGCCCCTGACCCATAAACCCTCATTAATTATCAATGGGCTCCTAACTCCGAGGCAGAAGGTGAAGGATGCGATCTGGTTGGGGCGAGTGGTATGAGACCCTGGCTCTCCGAGGCTTCTTTCAATTTGAACGGGTCATACCAGGTTCGAGTTTATTTCGCTCCTATTTTGGTATGTCTCTTATTTCCTTAAGTTGTGGGTGTATTGACATACATGCTGTGATGATTGCAGATAGATCTTGAGGGCAGACGGTGATCAATTTAGGTGGAAAAAGCGAGTTGAGAGCGTATCTATCGTTTACTTTAAATCATAGAGAGGGAGTGCCACCACGAGCTCCTTCTGTGTATGAAGAACCTGGAAGATTTAGGCATCAATCCTTTCCCTTACATAGTGCATGTTCCTCACCGTTCTTTTGCCGTGAGGTTTGTCGGACACTTTGTGCCGCGGATCTCCACGAAGTCGTTGCTAGGGGCTCTTCCCGGCGGAATGGATTCTTGAACCCCTTGTGGGATAGATTTATCTACTTTTGGTCGTGTGGACCACCCCAGCTTGCCTCTCGGGGCGAAGAAGAAGTTGGACGAGGGCGAGGAGTGGCGAGAGACAGGGGCTTTGTGGACTTGAAAAATCCTGCTTGATTAATGAATCGGTAGAAGAGATGAGTTGAAATGTATGGCCTCATCGTTGGATTTTCTATGTGGATGCCTGAAGCGGTACCAGCCTTCCCGAAGACCACACCGAGCCTCGAGAAGTTGCAGGCGAGAAGCGCTCTGGGTTTGTCTGACTTGATGGGGAGACTAAGCTAATCAGACGGTGATTATAGTGGACTCGTTGGGCTTGAGTCCTTGAGGCCTGGATTTGTTGTCGAGTGCCTTCAAGGGATGCCTCTCGAAAGGCTTTTGCGCTGTAGAGGATGAGACTCTGGCCCGGAAACGACCCTAGTTAATGAGCGTCGGTGTGCGTTCTTTGCGGGCCGCCTGATGTCTTAGGATCAGCTTCACTTTAGAAGCGATCGATTAATGCGCGTGAGCCACCGCGCGGGCGGTTCATGTTTATGGTAGTAGGCTGACCAGTTGGTGTTCATCTGCAAATTAAAGTCGATGGAATGGGCTAGGCTACGAAGGATCATGACTCATATCGAGGCTGCCGGGTGCACATCGACTGCGGAGGTCTTTGACGGAGGATCCTTAGTCACGCACCAAATCTACCCCATGGCCACGCTCTGGCGATGGATCATGAGAGGAATACTCCATTCTCATCCTTGACCTATATAAGAGGTCTTCTGAAGCCGCGTGGCGATGTATGGGATGTATATCTTGTGACCATGACTTAGATGAACAACAGCGGGTATGGGTTTGAACCTCGACGTTTGGTATTTGCTTTGATGTTATGATTTTCTTCTAATGTTCTATCTTTGCAAGCTGAGACAACCCTCAGGAACATGGGCGCGGCCTTGAGGAGCTTCGTCGTAAATTTGGAAGATGCACAGAAGTTAAGGCTTTTATCTTACAAGACGGTAGCCTCAGAACCTTATGCCTTGAAGGAGTCCTAGACGAGGCCTGATCCGGATCAGATATTGGGAATAGAAGGCCGAGGAGGGGCTGCGAGGAAAGGCCAGTGGGTCACGAAAAGAGAGCAAAGGCTAGAAGGAGGAAGCTTGGGTTTACTCACTTTATGGCCGTCGTGGTGGGCGGCAGCGAGTGGAGGTTGACTTGGTAGTGTCGAGGATGTTAGCGGCTCTTGGGGAAGCCCGGGGTGATAGTAGAAGGCTGGGTGCAAGGCGAGGTACGGCGGCCAGTTAGAGTTGATCGGATGTCTCTCCTATTGGAGCTTAGGACCGACGAGTCTGAGGTGTCTTCTCTCTCGATCTCGGCCAGAGTGGAGACAGGAGGCCATGGAGGAGGAATATCATAAGCCTCTGGATGTGATCTTTGCCTATAAGTATGAGTGTTGTGTTTTCAAACCCCAACATCTGTAGAACCATCAGAGGTCGGATGGGTATGGCCAGTCAGGCGACCCTTTGCCTCCTGGTTCTTCGTGAACCCAAGGTGTCTCCTTGTCGAGTACAGAATATAGCGACAAAGCACCTCGAGCGAGGCTGACGAGGAACGATGGAGGTTGCTATTGCCAAGGACTAAAGCAGACTCTAGTCCATTTTTTTCCCTTCTTATTTTGTAATTTTTCTTTTTGTAAAGGGGCCTTGTTCCATCTTCACTTGTGTACTCTCTGGACGCCATTGACGCTTTAATGAAATATACCTTTTTTTGTTTGCTTCTACTATTGCTTATTTTTATTCTCGTCCCAATGCCATCGACGCTCTTACAATTTCTAAGCCATTGATTCCTTTCATTGTGCAACCCATTTCCTTAATTCTTGGTTAGGATGGTCACTTTAGAACACCAACGTTAAGTTAGGAGCTGGCAGGGTTCGCCCTTGTGCAAGCAGGCAAGACACCATTTTTGGGCTTTAGTTGTAGCCAATAGGCCAAGGACCACCATAGGGCTTGGTAGCATACCAACAGGCTAGAGGCCTTGCCTGGTTTCTTTCTTTGGAAGTGCCAACTTGCTAAGAGCCTTGTTTAGACTTTTAAGGGTGCCAACAGGCTAAGAGCGGTGCCCCCCGGTTTTAGTGTGGTATGTGGGCTTGGACTGCTTCGCATCGCAAGTCTGGTAGGCCTTGGGCCAAACGAGCCCTGGGCCTATGGAGTAGTGTGTTTAAAAACCACGGTACTCGTAATGATACTGTCTTCTAAACCTTGAGTATGGGAACACATAAAGCGTGTCGGAAGGTGAAGGGTGATTGGTCAAAAAGCACGTGGGTATCGCACGTGTCCCAATGTGTCTGTAATGCATGATTTTCTGGTGGCCCATTTAGTGCATCTGTTGATGTTTCATCCCTATATATAAAGGTTTGACTTCAAGTGTTGCCTATCCTTAAAGTCTTTCACACCTGCTGCGATTTCTTTTCCTCTCTGTTCTTATGAATTGGCAAGGATAAGGGAGCCATGGAAGAAGACTACCAGAGGGCTCCGGAGCAGTCTTTCACCTATGGCTACGGATGCTGTGTGTTCAAACACGATATCCATGGAGACCAACTAGAGGTTCCAGAATGTATGCCCGACTCTCCGGATTTTCTTTCTCTAGAGTGCTTTGCAAGCCTTGAGTGCCCCCTTGTCTACGCATCCTCCAAAGACACAGATGCCAGGGTGCATCGTAGAGAGGTAGCGAAGGAGCCTGGGAGAGGTGCCCCTATGGGGATTTAAATGGAACATCCACTTTTTCTTCTTCTTTCTCCTTTTTTCCATAATGGCCCCAATATGGCCGGTCTTCTTCTTTCACTTTTTTCCGTAGTGGCCCCAATAGCTCGGACATATATCATCATGTAACTAATGATGCCATTGGCCTATTTATGAGATATAACTTTTTGTAATGGGCCCAATATGGCCGCTTGGACATATATCATCATGAAACTAATGACACCATTGGCGTATTTATGAGATATAACTTTTTGTAATGGGCCTAATATGGCCACTTGGACATATATCATCATGAAACTAATGACATCATCGACGCATTTATGAGATTTGACTTTTTGTAATGGGGCCAATATGGCCACTTGGACATACATCATCATGCAACTAATGACGCCATTGGCGGCGTATTTATGAGATATAGCTTTTTGTAATGAGCCTGGCGGGCTAAGGACTATGTCTAGTATTGATAGTGTCGATGGGCACAGTACCCGCATTTAGGCTTTAGGAGTGCCGCGGGCTTAGAGCCCGCAGTCGGTCTTTTGACAATGTCAATGAAGCTTAGAGCCACGGTGCGGTCTTTTGAAAGTGCAATAGTACAAGAGCCACAGTGCGGTCTTTTGAGAGTGCATTATTTAAGAGCCATAGTCACGGTTTTGAGAGTGACCAGGAGCTGGAGCCACAATCTAGTCTTTTAAGTATCGAGGCTAATAAAGTCATGATCGGTCTTTTGAAAGTGTCAACAAGTTATGAGCCACAGTCTGGTCTTTTGAGAGTGCTAGCAGGTTAAGAGCCACAGTCTGGTCTTTTGAGAGTACTAGCAGGTTAAGAGCCCACGATGCAGTCTTTAAATTAGCGGTATTTAAAGTACGATGCAGTCTTTTGAAAGTTCAACCAATTTGAAACCATGCTTGTTCTCCCAGTCTTTTGAGAGTGCCCGGTATTTAAAGTCACGATCTGGTCTTTGAAAGTGCCTAGTAGAATTTAGAAGCATGATCACAGTCTTTTGAGGTGCCGGCGAACTAAAACCTGGTCCCAGTCTTTTGAAAGTGTCAGTAGGCTAAAATTGTGATGCGAGTCTTTTGAGAATAGGCAGTTGCAAAATTTCAAAATATTTTAAAGGCGATCTTTATTGATAGTAATACTTTTAAAGGAAATTTTACTAGTAATACCTCTTCAGATACATGACATTCCACATTCTACAGATGCCAGGTCTCCTCTGGCTTATTCAGCGTGTGATCAGGTGCAGCTTGGGCTCTTGTATATAAGCCAACTTCCAGTTTGATTGTAACTTCCCATCTGCCCAGGTTGTGTTTTCAAGACGCTCCTCAGACCCAGATTATCAGCTCTCGAAATGTTCACCAGTTTACCCTCGGTGTACAGGTTTGTCAATCTTCTTGGTATGATGCTATCACGTGCATTTCTGACTTCACGGGGAGCTCATCTGCCGTATCCCAGGTCTTTAATGCTTGATTGCGGCATTAGCCTCGCTAAAATTCCATTTTGAAGTGTTGAGCATCCCAATTTTTGTGGGGATTATAGCCTTCATTCCATAAGTAAGGGTGAATGGCGACATCCCGGTTGGTTTCCGAATGGTCTTTTTGTAGGCCCATAGAAATCTTGGTAGCTCATCTACTCATTTTCCTTTAGCCGAATGGAGACGCTTTTTCAAAGCTGTTAGAAGAGTCTTGTTAAATGATTTTGCTTGGTGGGGTTGAATACAAGTTCTTGACTTTCAGCTCATTGCAAAAATTCCTGTATACCCTGCTATCAAACGCCCATTGTCAGTCACTATCGACTGTGGTATTCCGAACCGACAGACAATGTTCTTCCATACTAATTAGACGACATCTTTGTCTTTGATGAAGGCGTAGGCTTCAGCTTCTATCTATTTGCTAAAATAGTCTGTTACTACCAATAATAGCTTCTTCTATGTTAGGGCGGTAGGTAGTGGTCCAACTATATCAATTCCCCACTAGGTAAAGGGCTAGGGGCTCGCTATGGTTGCCAGGTTATGAGCTGGCACCCTTGAAATAGGGGTTTTCCGTTGGCAGCGATCACACTTCTTGACGTAGGCGGTTGCATCCGCCCTCATTGTTGGCCAGTAGTAGCCCTGTGCACCAAAGTTCTACCACCTGGATGGTTTCCACATATTCCTTTATGGAGTTCCGCCAATGCATGCTACCCCTACTGGGTGGTGAGGCGTTTAAGATACAAGCCGTTTAGAGAACGTTTATCCAATTGCCCGTTCACAAGGGAAAATTGAGCCACCAGAACCTGAATCTTGTGGGCTTTGACCCTACTATCCGGGAGTTCTCCGGAGCTTAGGTAGCGAACTATTGGAGTCATTCAGGAGGGACATGCTTCTTCTATCTCGTTCACCCGGTTGGCAGCAATTGACAACTCCGACTGGTAATAGACAAGGAGAAGCACTATTTCTTTGGTTGGGAGGGATGCGACCACTGTTGCTAAGGCATCTGCCATTTCGTTTGAACCCCTTGGAACATGCTCAAGCTTTCAAGCCACGAAGCTTTCCAATCAATGCTTAACCAGGCATACATACTTGGTCATGTGCTAGTCCTGCGTTTCATACTCCCCGTTTACCTGTCCTACCACTAGCTAGAAGTCACTTTGTATGATGATCTTTTCTAAGGATACGAAGATTATGAGATCTATACCGGCTAGGATTGTTTCATACACTCATTGTTGGACGAGGAAGTCCCAGTACTTTGCTCTATCCTCTCCCAGGTTGGGGCTTATGTTGTAGTATCTGGCTCAGGTGTTCGGGAAGTCTGATCCACACTAAAGATCCACAGTCGGCGTTACAGTATGTCTGGTGGGGGATTTACGCTAAAAGATTACGCTATTATGTCCCTTTATTGCCAGGCGAGGTTTATACTAGATAATGAACTCATTTCGATAAGCTTGTGACCATTCTTCGAGCAAATCCTGAGGTTTATGTATGGTGCTTCGTAAGGGAAGATTAGTCAGCATAACGATAGGGTGTGCTTGGAAGTAAGGGTGGAGTTTTTTAGCTGCCACGTAGAGAGCCAGCGCCGCTTACTCGAGATGAGCATATCGATTTTTTGCCTCAAATAGGGATTTTCTTACAAAGAACATTGGTCTCTATTTCTAGTTTTCATCTTCTTTGAGCAATTTTGCGCTCGCTAGGACATACGAAGCTCTTTAGGTAAAGATAAAGCGTATCACACAGCCGAGTTGCTTGAATTAATGGTTCAGTGAGATACTATTTGATTGCCATGAAAGCTTGGTCACGTTCCTTATTCTAGCTAGTCAATTTAGCCCCCTTTAGAGTGGTGAAAAATGGCTTCAATTGGTCTATAAAATGAGATATGAACCATCCGAGAGCCGCTAACTGGTCAGTCAGTTGTTGCACTCCTTTTCTAGAGTTAGGAGTCTAAGATTCTATAATAGCTTTAAGCTGGATAGGATTGGCCTCTATTCCTCTCTATGTTACCATAAAACCCAAAAACTTGCCCAAACTAATTCTGAACGCACATTTTAGGGGATTGAGTTTAATGTCGTACACGTCTTGTGGCCCGGCTTCGAAAGGTTTCTTCTGGGTGTTTCGTGATGGGATGTTCTTTGGATTTGATAAACATATGGTGATGTGAGCTTCCATGAAATCGTGGTGAAATATCTTGGTCTGACCTCGATGGAGTCGCTCTGGCATTCTTTAAGCCAAAAGGCATTTCATTGTAGCAGTATAGCCTGTGTGGTGTAATGAAGGTCATTTTCTCTACATCAGGCGGGTGCATGGGAATCTGGTGGTACCTAGAGAAAACGTCCAAAGATGATAGCATCCCATGCCCGGCTGAGACATCAACGATCTAATCTATACACAGCAGGGGGAAGCTATCTTTTAAGCATGCTTCATTGAGGTCCATGTAATTCACACACACCTTTCTCCTTCACAGCCCGCTGTGAACACACATTAGTGACCATTATTGACATATGTGAACTTCTCCA
This sequence comes from Tetrastigma voinierianum, assembly GCA_016808115.1. NCBI lineage: Eukaryota > Viridiplantae > Streptophyta > Magnoliopsida > Vitales > Vitaceae > Tetrastigma > Tetrastigma voinierianum. The sequence goes on from JAEQBH010001320.1 coordinate 470,134, forward strand.
GCCCTTCCAGCATCACTGACTCCAAGGGATCCACGGCTAATGGGTCCTTCTCTTCCACCCTGACCTAGGTGGCGAACTGTGGTTGATATACGAGGGTGTGATCTTTGAGAGGAGGACTCCTTGAGCTCTTCTCCCCTTTCTGTTCTTATGTAGATAGTTGATGCTAGTGCCAATTTAGCGGCTAGCAGAACCATTTTGCCCCGTTAGTCAAATAGTTGACCATGCAGTTTATATGTTGAAGGAGACTGACCGTAGGTGTAGCCGGTCGGCCCCAATTTTCAATAATTAAGAATATAACATGCTGGGTAACTGGTCCTTCTTGTACAAGGAGCGTGACATCTCCTAGTGTTGTGGTTGTTGCGTCGTTGAAACTAGAGAGAATTCGCCTAGTTGAATTCAACATTCTGAGAAAGCATCGATTGAATCTTTGGGGAGACTCACAGCAAGTCCCCATCTACGCTAATGGATCATGACACCACAGTACATCAAATCGCTAATACATAAGGTGAGTACCAGTGCATCAAAATGAAAAATGACCTTGTTTGGGTTTATTGGAGGAAGGATATGGGGCCATCTATCGGCTTGGTTTCTTCACGGCTGCCTCTCATGTGGATAGCATTTACAGGCGCGGTGTGGCGCAGAGCTTCTTGATGGTGTATTGATTCATCTTTAGTCGTTAGGCGGGTCTCGGTATATAGTTTATGGCCAGTCTGGGTTCTGGTTGGGTGGTCGTGCCAGTTGTAATTCTATCTACTAGTGGCCTAGATTCCATTCCATGATCAACTTCCTTGACATACCTTTTGAGGTGCCCTACTTTGATCAATCTTTCTACCATAAACTTTAGGCTTCGACACCTGTTGGTCTCGTGCCCTTGATTTCTATGATAATTGCCCCATACGGATGGGTTTCTCTTAGAGGCATCTGTCTGGATTTGTGCAGGACACTTGAAATCTAGCAAGTCACGAATGAGGGGCAACGGCCTCTCATATAAGATGTTCAGGGGAGTGAACTGCGGGGACTCCCTCTTTTTCTGTGACTGATCATGGGATCACTTTCGGCTTCTACTCTAGCTTTCCTTGGACTTAGACGGCTTCTTCCCCTCCGGCTTATTGCTCTCAACCGGCTTGCTTATGATCATAACAGTTTGTGTTGCTGTGAGGATATTATCTTCCAACGTTGAGGACCTATTTTCTTGCCTGTATAATTCCTCCATTGTTGTCGGTGGGTCTAAAGACAGTGAGTGGAAGAAAGGAGTGGATGGCCTGAATCTTCTCCTGAAGTTCTAAAGGACTTCGTCCATGCTATAAGCCTCTACCTGCTGGACGGCTTGCTCGACCCTCCTTATGAAGTCTCGTATGGATTCCTCTTCCTGCTTTATAACAGTTTGCAAATAGCTAATGTTCCTCTTATGTCGTACCGAACAAAGATACTAAGAGATGAATGTAGTCCAAAGCTCATTGAACAAGTTTATTGAATTACGTGGGAGCTTGTGGAATGACTGATGAGCCCTCATAGACTAGCAGGAATCACGTACACAATAGATGTTTGTTGCCCGATGTTCAATGTCATTGCACGATTATGAAAATTAGACATGTGATCATAACAAGGGTCATTAGAGCCATCGAACATGGTAAATCTGACATGATATAAACTTCATGAGGCGACTAAAGCAATTAAGGAATGTGCTACTAAGGGGGCGTATGTCGTTAGGCCCCGGATTAAATTTGTAGGTTCTAGGAACAGTTTCTGGCTGACCTTTGCTTTGAAAAGGTAGGGATGCACTGTGGAGGCGGAGAAGGCTGAAAGAAAGGAGGATGAGTGATGACTTTGACTGAGAGACAAGCGCATTCACCACTGCTGTTATGGCACCACCAATCATCGCTAGACGAGCAATGCGAGTGCTTCCTTCATGATTTAGCCCTTGTGTTGCCCCAATCATTCCTTCTTGGCAGGGGACTCATGGATGGGGACCCCCGGGAGGACAATTCATTATTTGCTAGGGCGTCACCGTCGTCGGAAATAATGGGCTCTTTTCCTTTATTGCGGGTAATTAGATGTTCAGCACGATCACCATCTCACTACCATGCTTCAGTGCGCGGCTTTCCACTGCCTGGGCGCGGCTAATCATTCTCAACATTTGTGGTTCAGCGCGAGCTTGTAACTCTGCATGCATCTCACCTCCCTCACCTTGCTTGCTCCTACATCTTGCATGATGGAGGAACTAATCTTCAAGTGTTTGATGCATCAAATTGTTCAACATTGCAGCTGCTTTGGGTAGATCGGATGCGGAAGGGGGAGTCGAAAGAGTTCTAGGTAATGGGGGGCTACTAAAGAATCATTGAAGCCACGCTTTTCTTTGACCCATCAGCGAGACTTTATTCGATTCCCACAGACGGCAGGGCTTTTGATCGTGGTCCCAGTGTCGAGTTGGGGTAGCATATTGATTGTTAGATTCCCAGGTGCATCGACGCAATGTGAACCTCGATAACGCGACTACGTACGCCGATAAACATGATATGCAAACCTGCGAAAATGGGTGATACGGCGACGATTGGACCCGGCCGCCTTTACGGATGATAAAGTCTCAGCAAATATGGAGAGGGAGAAGAGAATAGGCGCGGTTAGAATTGTTTTTTTTTTTTTTTCCTCATGGGGGATCTTCTTGATTTATAGACAATGGTTTGCCAAATTTCCCTCCTATCTCGAGAAGGAATCTCTTATTGTTAGGGATAAATCCGTTTTTCCTTATGAGCATTGGTATTCCTTATCGGGGATCAGCACTTCACAATAAGGGATTATCTCAGGAGTAAGGGTTCGGAAGCTTGAGGGTCGATAATATTGGCACCCAGATTTCGACTTCTAGGTCTTATTTGAAACAAACTTCCCATACAGGGTGGGAATTTATGGGGTAAGAATGAATCGATTGGAGGACTTGAAATCCCGAAGCGGATAGCCTCAGCAGTGACCTTGAAGGGTTTGCTTTGCTCTTCCGGAGCATCTTTAGATTATCACATAGGAAGTGTCACTTTAGTCTTGATAAAGCCCAGTGGAATCGAAACCATTTCATAGCCACGAGTTAAATGGACCTCAGCCCATCGAGCGGATGTAAAGATCATACGATACTCTGGGATTTGATTAGGCTGGGTATATGAAGGCAAACATAAAAAATGAGCATTAGATTTTTAACTCAGTGGTATAAAGGCATAATGATGTGAACATTATCATATGACCATAAGCATATCCGAATGAATGAACTAAGCCGAACCTTAATCTAGCATACTTCTGAGGCCGTAGCGAACAAATCCACATCGCAATGTCACTATACATCATGTAAACCAACACAATGGTTGAGAAATTAATGATTCAATCAAAACAAATTAGGGAATATCAAATCCAAACAAATCATAACCTGTTTTGTCTTATTGACATTTTTAGGGTTCATTAACTGCTAAAGAATGCAATCAAGAATTTTTTATTTTGAATCCTGGGAATAGCTAGTTGATGAGTATGAAACTCATATAACTTTAAGTCCTTTTTTGCATGCATATTTAAGGCCTTAATGCTTAATTTAATGCAAAATTATGGAATCTTCACCAAACTTACTGATTTGCAAGAATCAATGTCAAAAGAATCAAAAAGAGCAAGAAAATGTGCCTACTTGACTAAAATGACGAATGTCGTGACGCCGAAACATCTGCGACATAGCGGGAGGCGGGGCCGGCATGGTTGTGTGATGCAATATGGCGAAAGTCCTTGAAGAAACAGCGAGCGGTCTTGACATTCGCTCGAGAGTGTCGGTAGAATGTGCAACAATATTTCCGATGCCCCTGAGGGCCGGCGCTGGTAGTTCCACGCGGTGTCGCGACACACGTACTGGTGTCGTGACATTCATTCCAAAGGTCGACAGTTGTACATCACAAGGAGAGTGTCACAACATACCTTGAAGACACAAGATGGGAATAAAGTGTCGCGACAATAAAAATAGTGTCATGGTAATTGCCAGTTGACTGAGGAAAATCATGATTCACGATTAATAGCGACAACATCACGACAATGCCTAAGACACAAATGAAAGGAGACAATGTCGCGACGAGTAGAATGTTGGCATCGTTACGTGAGCTGCTGCATGCTAAAGTCCTACAAAATCGACTAAATTTCGGCCCGATGACAGTTAATGACATAAATGGAGCGGAGTAAGGCGTGAAAGAAAGAGTAGAAGGGAAATAAATAGTAGCAATAGATAGAGTAGAATAAAGTTTCTTTTGTAGTTTTTATAATTTTATAGAGAGTTTTTGAGTAGATCTAGAGTAGAGTTTTCAGGATTTTTCTTTATAATTGTTTATCCAAGCCCAATTTGTGTGAAGAGAATATTGAAATCCAAGCTCATTACTGTTAGAACTTGAAGAGAAGCAAAAATCATTGTTTGAATTCCTTTCCCTCAATTTCTTGGTTATAATCATAATGAACTTATTTAAACGACTTGTTCTTGTTATGTGTAATCCAGTGATGGAAGGCTAATATAGGAAGGGATTGGTTATGTGATTATTATGTTGGCAAGTATTTAATATAAGTTGTGGGTTTGAACTTTGAATTGACATAATTGGTTTAGATGTTTATTTTCTTATGCTTGATTTGTTAATTTCATAAACCAAGGGATGTGTTTTTATCCTTGCTTCAGGTTCCCTCAGTTATAGTGGTACTGTTTGAGAGTTAGGATAGTGATCAGTTCAGTATAAAAACTTATTTGAGAACTTGTCTCATTTTAATCAAATATTTCATTTAATGATGATGGATATATTGGTTAATTTTCATGATGATTAGTGTTAATTATGTTAGGAAGAAGCTTGTGTTTCTTGTCTATGAGGAAGAAAGAAGCTAACCGGTCTAAAGTGGTTGAAGAGTCTTTGTGGTTTGGAAATCAATCCAGGCTTCAAAGAATCGGATCTAAAAGTAGCTTTTTAGACACATGTTGTCCTGGTTTAGGAACATGGTGGTCTAAATTGTGAAATGTATGGCGGTTGAAGGTTTTTCAAGATTGTACTAATATAACTTTGGACAAGTTCAGGATTCAACCCATAACCAATCATTTATGAACAAATTGCAAACTAATAGTCACATTACTAATTCCATTCCCAGTGTTTTACTCAATCTCAGAGAACTTTCTAGTTGTTTTAGACCTGACAATCTTTTAAGAAAAGAAGAAAAGAGCTCATAAAAAATATTTTTATTCCATGAAATAGTTAGTTTACAATCATATGAATCGGAGTTCAAATAGTGATGTCCTTGAGTAGTTTGAGTACTTAATCTTTGAAATTTCATCAGATCCTTATGGGAACAATAATTGGACTTAAAAATCCACTTTACTACTTGTTGATCTGTGCACTTACAATAAAAAGGACCAAGTTGAAGTTTAATTAGTTTAAAAGTAAAAAGAGTATCAACTTGGATTGTCAACAAGTTTTTGGCGTAGTAACTAGGGACTTAGAAATAGTCTTTAGTAGTTGCGCTGATCACTTGGATCCTCAACAAGTTTTTGGGGCCATTGTCGAGGACTTAGCAATAGTCTTTGGTGGCTTCTGGCAGTCAAGCAGTCTCGACAGAGTTTTTGGCACTTGGATTGTGGGGATTCTGTGGGAATTCTTAGACCCAATATTCGACCAAAGAATTGCTAATTTGTTGACACCTGTTTTTGTTTTATTTTCTTTGAGTGGTGAATATCTTTCTAACTTAAGTTCTGATTAATTCTATCAAGTGATCTTACTGTGGTTTCAGTGTGTTTATTGTTTTAGGTGCTTATTATATGAAGAAAGGACATTAAGGAATCTGAAGAAAGTGAGAGCATTGAGAAAGCAGCTATAGTTGGCTTGAGATGTGTCGGAATATTCCCATACGGAGCAACGGGGGACTGGCTGGGGCAGAACTATCTGGAGACTTACGAGGCTGATGATCAGAAGAGTGTTTAGCGGTAAGGCCACCACTAATGAGGCTGACAACTTTGAGCTGTAGAGCACATGCGATTGCTATGGTGCCGAAAAATCGGTTAATGAGGCATCCAGTGAGGACCCTAATAGGCTTTGGAATTTATGAGATGGCCAACATAATGAAAATGAATGGTGTCAATCCAGATGATCAAGCTGCAATTATTCCCTTTATCTTTGAGAGACATAGCTGCTAGCTGGTTTGAATCATTACCATATGGTTCAGTAAGAAATTGGAAAAAGCTAGTGGAGGCTTATCTTAGCCGATTCTTCCCTCATGCTCTTGTTGGGTTACCGGCAGAATATCCAATCTGGTTAGAGCATAAATACGTGAAATTTATAATTTTATCCCTTAACCCGCCCAAGGATCATCGTTCATAAAAAGCGAAAGAAGATACTTGAAACTTACCTCTTGTCTAGATCGGTCGTCAAGCCTTCAAAGTCTGCGTCTTGGTTTATTCGGATCTTCAAAGGTGCTGCCTTTCTGAAAAGCGACCACCCTCTACAAGTATCCACACACGAACAAATAATGAACGATCTTGTTGAATGCTAGTTCAGATTCATCTTCTCAAAACGAAATTAGGGTCTCTCTGTTTTGGTTGTTCTTTGAGTAAAAGACGACCACAACTAAAAAAATATATATATCATATATAAGTGCCTTTAGAGGTTTTGTAAAAAGCAATTATTATATATTTAAAACTCTTTTAAATAATAATAATTTAAATTCAAATCATATCGGATAAGGAAAGCAATTTATATTATATATTTAAAACTCTTTAAATAATAATAATTTAAATTCAAATCCTTATCCCGGATAAGGAAGCAATTTCTATTATTATATATTTAAAACTCTTTTTAAATAATAACAATTTAAATTCAAATCCTTATCGGATAAAGGCAATTTATATTATATATTTAAAAACTCTTTTATTAAAAAAAACCCTTCTGATTATTTCTTTATCCAATAAGAAAATATAACAAAATTGTTACTAATTTAAATAGCAATTTACAAACTTTCTCAATTAAATTCGAATTAAAATAACAACTAATTGTTATTTGTAATTTAAAATAATCTCACATCATTTTAGAAGTACTACAAAGTGAAAACCATAACCGTTATTATTTGTTCTTAATGCGACCCTATAGGTTCGTGAACATTGGCGGTAGGCTTTAAATCACATTTGATCCTACAAGTCATAAGTGGCCTCTAGCAAGACATTATGACTACCCAAGTTAAATGAAAGCTCATGATTCGAGACAACCTTAATATAGCTAATGACATAATCCTTTTGTCTCATGATATCTTGATAGAATATAAGGCATGGACAAAGTCAACCTTATATTGTTCTATCTTTGATTACTCGAAACACAATTAGACTGACTAAACAAATGACATTGATCTCCATCAATTCATTTGAGCACGACCATGCATTTCTCAGTCTCAATTGTCGAGGGGACTTAGAGATATCTCTCTTATAATAAGAGGGACAAATTCCATCTTAATCGCTCATATCTCACTACATAATTCTTATTATGTTCAAGTATAACCTTTATAGTCATCCGATTAAAGACAACGTTTGATTATATCAAAACACAATATTCCTTATGTTGAGAACTATAGCGATCTCAGGTCAAAGGATTTAATGACACAACTATTAGATATTAACTTATGACTTTGATCCATGTATTAATCTTAAGACAGGTCTGTCAATATTTGTTCTCAACAAATAGATATAAGTTGATTTGTATCTCGCACACATATTCATCCCATGAATATCAATCAAACTATACTAATCTTAATTCATTGTTATTCCCATAACAATAACCGATTAGGGAGATTTAGAATAATTAATAATATTATTCAAGGACATTATATATAGTAAACATGCAAATCATCATAATAATAAATTCTCATAAATAGTCAAAATACCATGTCCATACAATAGGCCTAGAGCACTATTACTAACAGCTCTAACATCTGAGATAAGAGGGGGGATCATTGCCTTCAAGTAAAAGGAAGATGAATCATTTTATATTGCTTAGGGGAGAAATAAGCAACTGCTGAGGAGATGTCCCATGCATGGAATTGAACAAATGACACAAACGGATATCTTCTATCATGCTATGAATTACTCTTCAAAAGGTACAGTAGATGCAACCTTTGGAGGTGCATTTAGAAAGAAGTGTGCTGAAGAAGCAACCTAACTCATAGAAGAACTAGCAAAAAGAAACTATAGAGCTCCATCTAAAGCTTCAGGGAGCAGTGGTAGATTCAGAGTAGGAGGTGTGATAGAACTAAACAAAATGACAACTACTGAGGCAAAGCTAGATGCCATAATGAATAGAATGAACACTCGAGAGATAAGAAGTTATTCAGTTAATGAAGTGGGGATTGTGTATGATGCTAAGAAAAATAGTGTTGCTGACTAAGGACTAGCTCATGAAGGCCCATACCAAGTTGAGGAAGTCCAATATCTAAATGGGAATAGAAGTTACAACTTCAAACCCAGCGACTTACACCTTAACACACACCGACTCTTAGAACCATGAGAATCTTTCTTATGGAGGTGAAAATCAACTCAGAACTATCAATATAATTACACTCCATGTGGATTCTAAGGACAAAATCAAGGCAATACAACGATTGACAGGACCCGACCCGGATACCCTCCCCGGATTTCCCGGGTGGTCCCGCCTAGTGAAGTCCCATTGTATAATCCCTAGGGAAGAATCACGGTGGGACCCACTATAGGAGGAGTAACACCATGTATTAATTTAATACCCAATTATACATGTATATATAAAAACCCGCAACAATTATAAATGAGGTCTCGTAAAAGTTCCATATGAATATCAGAGCGTTCTAAGAGTATTGTGGATTTAAGGGTCTGAGTAAAAATGAATAAGTCCAATACAACAAACTCAGAATAGATAAATGCGATAGAGTACGACAGCTGTGGCGGAGAGAGCGACGTCAAATCTGGCAATAATAGGCCCTACGAACTGTCTGGACCTAGGGAACAGATTTAAAACACTAATGTGAGATAATAAATCTCAGTGAGTGGCATAGTTTATAAGGAAAAATAACATTTTTATATTTCAATGGTTCTCCTCAAACCTTCCGATTCATCTTTGTAAAGTTCCTAGTTTAGAAACATTTCACAAAACCAACTTTTTACCCCAAGTCCAACATATGCGGATCATGCTCAACAAATTAACCGTCCCAATGTTAAGAAAGCATAATACGAGCGTACCTGACATAAGCCCAGACACAAAACATGTATAGTCATCAAGTGATAAAAATAACCATGAAATGCACCAAAACCATGAGTATTAAAATAGTTATACCACATTTAGAAAATCAACAACGTCCATACCACATAAACCAACGTTATACCGTACCATGTACTCATCCTAAACGATCCGAGATGCAGGCCTCACGTCAAGTGGCAAACCCCGAAATACCAAACCAGTCGGTGAGCCGACCTCACGTCACCGTGGCAAGCCCGAATGCCAAACCGTCGAGTGAGCCGACCTCCGTCAACGTGGTAAAGCCCAGAATACCCAACGTCGGGATCAAGCCCGACCTCACGTCAATGGTAGCGGAATGCTGGCGGAGTCGGGATAAGCGGAGCCTCGAGTCGCGATGGTAAGAAGCCAGAATGCCCAACCGTCGGGATCAAACCGACCTCACGTCAACGTGGTAAAAACCCAGAATACCCAACCGTCGGGGTCAAACCGACCTCACGTCAACGTGGTAAAAACCCAAAATACCCAACCGTCGGGATCAAACCGACCTCACGGTAACGTGGCAACTAATAAACCTCCGGGTAAACCCGGCCATCACGTGGCAACCAATATAACCGTTCCCTTTCTCACATGTACTTTTCCCAACAATACCGTATTAGAGTCAGTTCACAAAATCTCACGATCCACCTTTTTAAAACAATAGTTTTTCAAGATAGTTTACAACTTCAATCTATGTACAAAAAAATATCGAACACCAGGCTCATCCCTTGACACAGTAAAACTTTCAAATATTTAAAATGATGACAAAACTCACATGAAATAATAACTTGTTTTATATGAAACCGAAAATCATGTTTGAATGCAACCAACCATCTTATCAAAACAATATATATTTAAAGTATTTAATCACAATAGATATATCAACACAATACCCCAAATCATTTAAAAGCATATAAACGGCTCCTTGACTATGAAGCGCTCAGTCTGTTCCCTGCCCAGGGATCGTCCGACCCGGCGTGAGTGCACATAATATAGATAAAAACTCAGCTTAGGCTCTAATAACTGAACCAACAACTTAGGATGCCCGAAGGCCTTAGAATAATTATTTAGAACTATGAAACCATCAAATTGGGCTAGACGGAGTCGATTACGAGGTGTGCCTGGGCCGATACCTAAAGTGGGGCTTTTCACCCGAATAATTTCTTGAAATGAACCATCGATAATTCTAAAAACATCAAAATTTCACTAATACCTTCAATTTCGCCAAATTAACCAATCAGGTACTCTATTTCAGTCAGAGCTTCTAGTAATTACGAAAACAACCTAAAAATGGAAACTCTGACAACGATGTCCAAAATTTACAAACCACATATCAATGGAAAGCCCAAGAGACCAGGAACTCATTGGTACCCATTAACTTGGTCAGCGTAGTTGTGGTGGCGGAAAACCGATCTAAGCGATCGATTTTGTTTTCAATGTAACTTCCAAGCGGTGCGAAATCTACGGGACCACGTAGATGAGTTGAGAAGGTCGAAATGGTGGAAAGGGTATGGGGTTGCACGAGGTGGCGGAAAATGGCGGAAATCACAAAACTTCGGAGTGAATCGGTGCGGCCGCCGTCGGGTGTAGACGAGATCCGGCAGCGTCCGGCGGTTGGCGTAAATTTTCTTGCCCGACGTCGTCCGTGATTGGCACGCAGTGGTCCCGGCGTGTCACGTCATCCGACCGGTGGTGCCTCATCTGGTCAGATTTCTCGCAGCGCGGGCTACTCGGCCAGGTGTTCCCGGTTTGAGGTTTTCTCTTAGGAGTTTGGGGCTGAGTGATGTTGTTTTGGGCTAGGGTTTTCATTTGGTATCACAATCTATGTTTATATAGGGTCTAGGGTCGCTTTTGGGTTAAAATCCCAGACAGAACTTGGACACTGATAAAGTGCTACTGTTGAACTTCTAATGGCCGTAACTTTTTGTCAGGTAAGTCGGATTGTGGCGATTAGCCGTCATGAACTCGTATCGGCCAAGAGGCCTACGAAATGGTGTCTTGGACAACCTAAAACAATTCCTCCTCGAAAAAGTCAAACTTGGTCGCTTGTTAAACTTGGTCAAACTTGGTCAAACTTGGTCAAACTTAGTCAAACTCGTATTATTTAGTGCAGTGCCGTTCTGACCTACCCCCTTAAAAGAAAAATTTAGTCCCGCAGAAGTGCATAATCATGGAAGAGGTGAGGTGCGCTTGCATTTGGTCATCCGCTCCCAGTCGCTTCGCTTATTAGGTGGTTCCTCCAAGGACCTTCACTAAGGATATTGTCTTGTTGCGACTCCTTCTCTTTCTGCCCGAATCTGTAAAATTTGCTCCTCATGGGGATAGAGTCATCCCTCGACTCGATCTCTGATTGCCTCAGCGCACATGTGAGGATCTGGAATGGCATATAACGTAGCATGGGATGTGGAACACATTATGGTTTCGAGAAAGCCTCCGTCAAGTCTAATCTATAAGCCCCTTTAGACTACCCTCTCAACAATCTCAAAAGGTCCAATGTAGCGAGGACTTAATTTCCCTCGCTTTCCAAAACATACCACGCCCTTCCAAGGAGAGAGTTTTGGAGATACTCGATCCCTGGAGCCTCCAGAGCACTGGATCCTTAGAATATCCATAACCTAAATATTCATCCAAAGCGTATGCTCGACCACTGGCAGCTAGGTTGGCGTAAAATCCTTTCCATACTTCAAAAAACCACATAGATTTTAACTTTCATGTCACGCGGTTGGTCTCTTACCTACATCTAGGTGGAGGAAGCAATGGGGATGAGTTACCGACCCATTTCGATGGTGAATTCCTAACAAGCCATGCTCCATAAAACATTTCAATTATACATAATTCAAGATATCTCAAAACATGGGCATTTTTACGGATAATAGGTTGATGATGGAAACACATGAATGCAATACTACCATCACAACCCCTCATCAGTGACTCTTTTAGGCTTTCACCCAGGGACTAGACAATCATCCCTGAGCAACGACAAATTGCTGGGACTTACCACGAGGATATGCCACCCTCAGTTATATACGCGTGACCTTTTTGGGACTACAACCCAGGGACTAGTCATCGTCCCGTGTCCACTACATAAGTGCGGACCCTCTACACAGTCAAAGAAGCGGAATGATCTGAAATTTACAACATCAAACCACAGCATAAGCGAGGAGAAGGCTATAGTCCTACTTTCCTTAGATTCATGTCCCTTGAGTCTCAGGAAGTCGAAACCAGAGGCTACTCGAGTGCGCAAATAATAAGTCATAAGATTCCTTAGCCTCTCACAATCCGTGTCACATAAAGTACTCAAGTGGTCTATTACTTTATCACCGCTCATTTCGCCTGTCCTTAATACCTTCGACATAAACCTTGATCCCCCAAGTGCACTCTCTTTTACACTTACTAGGATCAACATTCAACACTCATTATTAGGGTTACACAAACAACGCACTCAACATAAATCACCTCTTGTACTCTATCTCCATATTACACATTTGAAGATAAAGTGCTAAGGGTTCTTTTCTAAGTGGGATCACCCAGTTTGAGCAAAAATGATGAGTTATGGCCAAAAATACTAACTGGCCCATAACGAAAAATCGACCCACAAAAGCAGAATTTATGATTTTCCCCACTCTTTCCATAAGTTTCCAACCAAATCAATCCCAATATAAACACATCAAAGCCACTCTATTCAACCCAAACATCTTCAAAACACATCTTAATAAGAATCTGAGGCTTTGCAACTCATCGCTCAACCAATCTAGGTTGAGGATGAAATCCTAACTTCAAGAAAGTAATCCATGAATCGTATCCCTCTGTAAAATCCCTCAAATCCTTACCTGACCAACCAGGATTGGGTTTTACCTCCCATATCCTTCCAAATCTAGGAGTTGGAGAAATTTCTCATAGCCAAGCCTAGAAAAAGAACCATTTTACAAGTCGAACCAGCAACCTTTACCTTTTGGCTCAATCTCCTTTCCTAGTCAAACAATGAAGTGGTCAGTTATTTTGAGAACCCTTCTATGAACCTACGGTAATACCAGCTAATCCTAGGAACTCACTTTCTCTGTCACCGTAGTTGGTTGCTCCTGGTTGCCACTACTTACACTTTCGAGGATCCACCTAAATGCCATCGAGCGAAACTACATGTCAAGAAACCCCCCTCGGCCCAGCAAAATTCTCCTTATCTTGGAGCTTGACATACAAGTGGTATTGCCTTAAAGTGCAACACCAAACCCCGAATGTCTCTCGTGTTCAGCTCGCTTCTCGAGTTCACCAAGATATCGTCGATGAGAAGACAATGACAATCTGATCTAAGTATGGACGGAAGGCTGGTTCATTAAATCCATGGCTCTTTGGGCATTGGTGAGTCAGAAAGACATCACTAGAAACTCCTTAACGCCCATATCTGTCTTGAATGCCGTCTTTAGGGTGTCAGTTCACAATCCTAACTAATGGAACCACGACCTCAAGTCCTCTTGAAGAACCTCTTGCACCCTGGGGGCTGATCAAATAGGTCGTAATCCGAGGCAAGGATGTGGTTACAAATGGTTACCTTATTCAGCGTGTAGTTTATACCTGACCTCTAAGTGCCATCGGGGAAGAAGAACTAAATCAATTTCAAGGATAAGAGTTAGGAAGGGTATACAAAACTCTTTGGATGAGTTGCACAACAATGTACAACCCCATGGAATTTAGAAACCTAGAGCTCGATACCAGTGTGGGACGGGCAGGATACCCTCCCCGGATTTCCCGGGTGGTCCCGCTTAGTGAAGTCCCATTGTATAATCCCTAGGGAAGATACGGTGGGACCCCACCTTAAGGAGGGGAGTAACACCATGTATTAATTTAATACCCAATTATACATGTATATATAAAAACCCGCAACAATTATAAATGAAGGTCATTAAAGTTCCATATGAATATCAAGGCGTTCTAGAGTATTGTGGATTTAGAGTGCAAGTGAGAATGAATAAGTCGATACAACAAACTCGAGAATAGATAAATGCGATAGAGGTGCGGCAATTTGTGGCGGAGGAAGCGACGTCAAATCGCGCGAATAAATGGTATGCGGACCTAGGGAGCAGTTTAAGACACTAATGTGAGATAATAAATCTCGGTGAAATTGGCATAGTTTATAAGAGGAAAAATAACATTTTTATATTTCATGGTTCTCCTCTCAAAACCTTCCGTTCCTCTTTGTAGGATTCCCCGTTTAGAAACATTTCACAAAACCTTTTACCCCAAGTCCAACATATGCGGGATCATGCTCAACAAGTGCTTGAGTCCCGATGTTAAGAAAACATAATCGAAGCGCCACCTGGCTTATAAGCCCAGCACAAAACATGTATAGTCATCCAAGTATTAAAAATAACCATGAAATGCACCAAGAGCCATGGTATTAAAATAGTTATACCACATTTAGAAAATCAACAACGTCATACCACATAAACCAACTTTATCTTAGTACCATGTACTCATCCTAAACGGTCGGGTAAGCCGACCTCCGCGTCATAAGTAGCAAGCCCGAGAATACCAAACCGTCGGGGTGAAACCGACCTCACGTCAACGTGGTAAAAACCCAGAATACCCAACCGTCGGGATCAAACCGACCTCACGTCAACGTGGTAAAAACCCAGAATACCCAACCGTCGGGATCAAACCGACCTCCGTCAGCGGTAAAAACCGAATGCCCTGGCCGTCGAGGATCAAGTGACCTCACGTCAGCGTGGTAAAAACCAGGAAATACCCGGCCAGTCGAGTCAAACCGACCTCACGTCAACGTGGTAAAAACCCAGAATACCCAACCGTCGGGATCAAACCGAGCCTCACGATGGCATTAACTTGGCAATAAACCTCAGGGTAAACTTGGCCATCATGTGGCAACCAATATAACCGTTCCCTTTCTCTACATGTACTTTTCCCAGCCAATCTGAAGTATTAGAGTCGGTTCACAAAATCTCAAAGATCCACCTTTTTAAAACAATAGTTTTTTCAAGATAGTTTGCTTCAATCCTATGTACCAAAAATATCCAAACACCACCCGACTCATCCACGAACACAGTAAAACTTAAATATTTAAATGATGAGTAAAGCTCATGAAATAATAACTTGTTTTATATGAAACCGAAAATCATGTTTGAATGCAATAACCATCTTATCAAAACAATATATATGTAAAGTATTTAATCACAATAGATATATCAACACAATACCCCAAATCATTTAAAAGCATATAAACGCTCCACTTGTATAAACCTTTCAGTCTGTTCCCTGCGAGATCGTCCCAGGCCGACGTGAGTGCACAGTAATATAGATAAAACTAAAGCAGGCTCCACAATAACTGAACCAACAACCTTAGGATGCCCGAAAGGCCTTAGAATAGTGTTAGAACTATGAAACCATCAAAATTGGACTCAGACGGGTCAATTACGGGGTGTGCCTATAGGCGATACCTAAGTGGGGGTTTTTCACGGGAACTAATTTCTTGAAATTGAACCGTCCGGTAATTCCTAAAACATCCAATTTACTAATACAACTTCAATTTTAAGCAAATTAACCAATCGGTAATCTATTTCACCCGACTTCTGTGAATTAATTTAACAACCTAAAAATGGAAACCCAATCAAACGATGTTCAAAATTTACAAACCACATATCACTGAAAGCCCAAGAGACCGTGAACTCACTGGGTACTCCATTACCTTGGTCCAACAACCACCGTGGTGGCCTAAACCCGATCTAAGCTTCGGCCGATTCGCTTTCAACGTAACTTCCAAACGGTGCGAATCTTACAAAAAGGGACCACGAGATGAGTTCAAAGGTCCAAAATGGTGGAAAGGAGCTATGGTATTCGAGGTGGCCGGAAACGGCCTGAATCACAAAACTGTGTGAAAATCTAAGGTGAACACATCGCCCGGGCCACTGATCCCTACTGTAAAAATCCTGCATAAAACTTGACATCGATAGCTACCGTTGAACTTAATGGCCGAATCCTTTATCCGTGAAGTCGGATTGTGATCGCCCGCCTGGCCTATGAACTCAGACGACGAGGCCTACGAAATGGTGTCTTAGTTAACCTAAAACTATTCCTCCTCGAAAAATTCAAACTTGGTCAACTTGGTCAAACTTGGTCAACTTGGTCAAACTCGTATTATTTGGTACCGGTCGTTACAAGGGTAGAGGAGACCACCATCATTTGAAGAACAAATTTTGAGTTATATGGCTGAAAAAAAAAATACTCAACATTCATGAACAAAAGCTTGTTGAACTTGATGTTTTTTAGGAAAGCACAAATGCTTCTCTAAAAAACCTAGAAACTCCAAATAAATAATCAATCTAAACCCATAAAATCAGTCCAGTGATCTCTTCCTAGTGATACAAAGAAAAACCCAAAATACTGTATGACCATTACACTAATGAGTGGCAAAGAATTTCAAGTAAAAAATGAAGCTGAGAAAAGTCAAACTAAAGAGGAAGCTAAAAATGAAGATCAGAACCAAACAACCAATGAGGAGAAGCAAGAAAGAACTAAAACAACAAATGAAAGTCAAAAGTTGAAAGGGTAGACTAAAGTGTAAACAGAAAAGAATGTTCAAAGAGGAAGTTAGAGTTTATCACCATTCAATACCCTTTCCTCAAAGACTTAAGAAGACAAAATTGGATAACCAGTTTGGCAAATTTCTGAACATGTTCAGAAAATTGGAGATAAATATTCCTTTTGCTGAAGCTTTAGCTCAAATTCCATAATATGCTAAGTTTTTGAATGAAATAATCAACAAAAGGAGGAAATTTAATGATTATAGGATAGTAAACTTATCAGAAAACTGTAGTGCAATTATTCAGAAGAAGCTACAACAAAAAATGCAAGATTCTGGAAGCTACTACCATGCACTATTGGAAATCATGAATTTGGGAAAGCACTTTATGACTCTAGTGCTGGTGTTAATTTGATGCCTCTGTCAATGGTGAAAAGATTAAGTTTTGGGGAGTTAACTTCCACCTCACTGTCCCTACAAATGGTAGATGGATCAATGACTCAACCATAAGGCATTATTGAAGATGTGCTTGTCAAAATGGGAAAGTTCATTTTCCCAATGGATTTTGTGGTGATTGATATGGCGAAAGACAAGCAAGTACCATTACTACTTGGTAGGCCATTTTTAGCCATAGGTGCAACATTAATAGATGTGAAGAAAGGAGAAATCACTCTAAGGGTTAGCATAGAGGAAGTACAATTTAATCTAAATCAAAGTCTGAAACAGCCAGATTTTGAAGGAGCACATTGTATGGGAGTGGATGAGGTAGTTCCTGAGAGACAAGAAATGAAGTATGATTTTATGAATTAGGGTCCACTTGAAGAATGCATGTACAAATCTCTACACAAGGAAACCTTGGAGGGGAAAAAGCTAAATGCAAGTGTTGAGTTGTTTGAAACTGTGCTAAACTTGAGTGAAGGAAATGAATAAGATGTAAGGAGTAATGAAGTGAGAGCGCAAGAAGCATAGAAGAGCTCTGAAGGGCTAAAGCGAAGATCTAGGATTTCTACAATGAGTCTAGTTGGACTGTAAAAACGAAGCTGTTTCTTGAGAGGCAACCCAAGCAAAAAAATGGAATTTTTATCCGTTTATTATTTTAGTTTGTTTTTACTTAAGTTAGTGTTGAATTTTTTTTAGTGTTTATGTTAGTTTTTGTTTGTGTTTTTCAGGTCATTGAAGTTGATTCTTAGTGAGAGAGTTGCATCAAGACCCACCTCAACCAAAGCCTAATGATCAAAATTGATCATCTAAGGGAGTCCTCTCTTAACTTACATATCTCATACATTAAGGGCAATGAATATTTTAAGTTTGGAGGAGATATATTGGGAGGTGTCCCTTTGTTTTTAATTTTTTTCCAGCAGCTTCAATTATCTTGTTTTTAGTGTTTTTCCTTTACATTTTTTGTGTGTTTTAGTTTCTTTACTTTACAATAATTAAATTTTGTTATGGAGAAAATTCTAAGCCTTAATGATCATGATTGAATGTGATTGTCTAAATCATAGTCAATTTGAGTTAATAGCCTATTTTTGTTGAGTTTGTTTGATCTTAAGTGAGTATGTTGCCTTACTTGAATGATTAATGAAAATTGGTCAGAATTTTGAATTGTTAATTTTCCTGGGATTGATTGAAAAATATCCCGTGTCGCAACACATCTTACAAGTGTCACGACACCTTAGTGTCTGGCCTGTCTCGCATTGTAAAACCTCTTGTGTTGCGACACAAAAATCTGTGTTGCGATACTCCACTACAAGGAAAAAGTCGATCAATGACGCGTTTAAAGTGTCAAGGAAGAGTAACAATGACGCTTCCCTAAAACGTCATGGTATCGACTGTCATTGTAAATATTTAAATACATTGACGCTTGTTACAAGTGTCATCATTTTGAATAAAAACATTGACACTCGGAAGAAGCGCTGGTAATCTTTCAACCTAATATATTTACTTGCGACACTTTAAGTGAGCGTCATTGATTTTTATATATTCTCATTTGAACCTTGACACTCTTTTAAAAGTGTCATCTTTCTTTACATTACAAATCCTATTTGCATTAATTTCATTAATTATATATAACCTGTAATATAATATTCATAGGTATTGAAAATATTAACATATTGTGAAAATCATATAGATTAGAAAGACAATATAAAAGTCATGGATATTGAAATAAAGACTATCTATATCAATTGGTCCAAATTACATTTATATATATTCCCACTATTTATACATTTTATGAGTAGGAATACAAACATTCTTCAATTAATGTGCAAAGGGAGGATCTTCCCATAAGAGAGTGCACCGAGCCCATCAAACCACCACACGAGGCCTTTTGTCCTATTAAAAATATGGAAATAATGCGACGTACTAATGAATAATTACATATATTACTTAGATGGAGTTTGATGTTTCCATAAGTCATCATTAAATAGAAATAGACTATTGCAAATCAACGCATCCTACACATGTGCCAATAGTGTAAATGTTCATTGTAACATAACATGATTGCTCATAATTAATTAAGTTGTAAAGACACACATGTATTTTGCTGTTTATTTAGTTTATTGCAAGAAGTTACCAAATCTAGAAAATATACAAAGCTTAACAAACCCATTTCCAATTGAAATCATAGAACAACTAAGATTTAAACTTATTTCTTCTTCAGGTATGATGAAAACAAATTATGCCTAGATAACTTCTATACAAAAAAAGTATGGAGGCATACCTTTCGAATGGTAGAAGAAGATGTGAATCACCACTACCGATATAAGAAAGTTAGATGATTTGTTTCAATACTATATTTAATTAATATATATCTAAGTTAATAGAATGTTGGTTGTATCCAAGAATGGTTTATTGAATGATTTTACTAGAAGGGAGCCATTTTCTCTTGCCTGGTAGCATGAAAAAATTTATTCCTTTAAAATCATTACCAAATAAGTCTTCAATTTTGACATGAGTTTATGATATCAATAAATATTTTTTCCAAAAGCATATATTTCTGAGGAAGAAAAACAAACATATCTTCAATTTTTTATATGATTAGATATAGAAAACCAAGTAAAGAACTTTCTAGTCCAATTAGACTAAGGCATTGCTTTATTATTTTGATGAGTGCTGGTGTGGTGACTTTCAAGGTATTAAATAAAAATTGAACTCAAATTAGAATAATACCTTGACAGAAGATGATTCCACTAATGATTATTGGTAAGATGAAAACTGACATCATAGCAACCGACTCATAGAAAAAGACAATAAATATGTAAAAAAAGGATGACACAATATTATATACATATCTTCATATCCGAAAATAACAAAGTGAATCACACAATATGAATCGTTGAACAAATAAGCATATATATTAGGATATGACTTCGTCCAAATTAATAATTAATTCAAAACAAAAGCAACATAATTATCTAAAACCGCTCACTAGACTTGTCATTTCAAATAAAAATTATGCTAAAATGGATTAATATTTGAGGACAACCATCACTACTGTGGAAAGAATGTATTAATAGTATTCACAAATAATAGTATCATAAAGGAAATCTTGAGCTATAGACCTAAAAGATGATAATATAATAAAACACATGAATGTAAACTACAAATTTTTAGAACCAAAAGCAAATCAAAAGACATAAAGTATCAAATGTTCAATGAAAAAGGATATAGCTCACATACACTTGGTATCAATCCAAACACCGATCATTGATTATCAACTTGATTTTTCGCCACAAAAAATCCCATTTAAAAGCGCTATAATACGATAATAAACTCGACATGAAATTGATCTAAAAGGGATCAATACATAAAAGAAATTATATTTTAATACAAAAAAGGAAAAAATACTAATGATACAACCACCTAGATGCATAAGAAATTACAACATTTTGTACTGTATTATCATTGCACACTTTTTTGTCTTCTACCTTATATATATATATATATAATCATGAAGTTGAATTGTCCAAGGTATTGAACACTAGAGAGAGATTTATAATCTAGCATTTTATTTACAAAATGTATACTATTAGAAAAAAGTAAGCACAAAAAATTTATCAACTCCAACCACTATTTTAATATCTTTATGACAAATGAGATTCTAAATTTGCACAAAAATGAGCACAAAGGTCTGTAATGCTAAATTGATATATACATCAATTTTAGAAATATCTTAACCCCAAATAAGAAAAACTTTATTAGAAACTTATATAATTTTAAGAAGTTAAACTCCTAACCACTAGTAAAATGATGCTTTAAACATTAAATGATAATTTGTCAACTTTCTATCCTTTGCCCTCTCTCCACATTCTACAAAAATTTTTTCCATAGGTTGTGATAATTATTCATTTCTTTGTATAACAATGATTAAAATAATTGGGACAAATATATTACATTAACTTTGATGAGTAATTTACCAACAATGCAACATGATTGATACAAATAAATGACAATTCAATACATTGTACCTTTCAACTAAAGTTATTAATAATTGAGTACTAGTAGCACCTAACTGACCTACCATTTTATTCCATTTCGCTATAAGATTTTTTCCATCAAACTAAATAACAAGTAACATACATGATTCGATTAGTTGTTGATATAGTAAACAATATAAATATTATGAAAATTTATTAAGTATAATTAACCTTGTCATGAGATTGCCTTGAATCACAATAATGTCCTATATCGCATTACATAATATCCACATTCCACTACCCGTCAGCTTTGGACACTTATAAATGAGCAAACCATTATATTATATCCATAAATAATGTATGATTTTGAATTTTAGTATTATGAACTAAACTTTATAAACAACAATCAAAGTTAAATAATTATAATCAATATAACCTTACCCATGTAGGCCTCTCTTTGACGTTTTTTGCTATTTGGATGGATTCTAATGCCCTATATAATGACAATACTATTAAATATATATCATCAATAATCAAGAATTTCTGCAATCTAGAAACTTACATGTTAACAATATCCTTTAAATCATCACATGGTTGATGTAACATCGGGTCATGTAGGCGTCGTCATTGTCCTTGTCTCTAATGCTACCAAATAATCTAATGAAAACTCGAATTTTTTTATTAAAGTGAGAGATCTAGTAAATAATATAATCAGAAACTTATAACTATCATAAAACTTACTCGGGTTGTATGGAACAAAATATAGTCAGCACAACTTGTATTCATTAATCGACGGTAATAACCCTTGACCGTTTTCCTTTGTCAAGCTCTCTTCGCATTCAAATTCTTTCAAACCAATGCATGGTTACCAAAAGCAAATCTTCTTCATCTTTGCATCAACCATCTTCTTATACAAGTGCCTAGCGAAATTCAAAAGTTTACTACAAAAATTATGAATAGTTTACATGCACCTAATAGATAATTACTAAACTATAATGTAATTAGGTCAATAAAAATTAAGGCATAATTTCAATTAAATGCAGAATATGATGCAATTGGCTGACACTTCCTTTGATGAGATTATCATATCCATATCTTCTCTCATTAGAAAGGTTCTAAAACCCTCTCCAAAAACATCAATTGGAATGTCTACTGATTTTACTTGATTTTCAACTAACATTAGTCCAACCAGTGTGTCAAAGTTCTTGATATCTTGAGGATTTTCACATTTGCCTTTTAATTTTGTTTCTGCATTCCTTTCTTTTTTCAATTTCTTGACTTCCTATAAAAAAAATATAAGGTTAATCATCTCATTATGTTTTATTCTAACACATATTATGCTTATTAAACTATATGTAAATATAAAAAAATATTTCACCTCAAGTGTGATTTGTTAATCGAGAATGACTAAATGTGCTGGCCATAAAACTTCATACCCAATAGCTGTTCCAATAGTAGCAATTTCAGAATGAATGGGAATTGGAAGTGTTGTATTTGGTTCATACGAAGCATCCACCACTACTAGGTAATCAATCACATTCACGCATAATCAGTACTCACCTCGCCACTATGTTTTCCTTCCTACATAAATAATCGACATTTGCTCACCTATAAAATTAAACAGTCTAAGTATATTAGAAGTTATATTGATGAAAGTTTGTATGTATAAATTAAAGAATTGTATTTTTCAAACTTTGCCCACCTTTAAGATTTTTAGGTTTACAAGTGTTTTGGGTATACCGATAAAATTAAAACTAGTTGACAAATAAAATACCTTTTTCGAGGTTCTTTAGTACTCGCTGGGGTTGATCTTGAACATGACGCTGTGGGCACTCAACAAATCTGTGTAATTAAGCACATGATTGCTTTTCAAGTTACAACTACCCATATCAGATTGAGTGCAGCGGTACCATTCTCGTAAAGCTTTGCTAAAATGCCACTTAAATCGATTGTCAGGCTTCATGCTTTACAAAATCTTGCATTGCACGATCACCACACTATGAAAAAAACCGTCGATGCGTGTAATGCTTCCCTTACCACGCGACCCGACCGCCATTCCGTCTCTAATGTCTGTAAGTATATCACATTCCATAATAATCTCACCGCCTTCTTGAGACTCCTTCAAGAGATCATCCTAAAAAAATACAAAGTTATAAAATTATGCTCTGAATCGGGAAATGCATAGTATTTGTCTAAACAAACTAAATTTAGTTAATAAATAAGAACCTACAATCTTCTTCACAATGTGTATGACAACTTTCATAATTTCCATCTTCCTTTCCTTGCTTTTTCCACAAAATGCTTCTATCAATACTTCACACCCATTTGTCAACACTCGTGATGTCTGGAGAAAGATATCTATAGTTAGTCCTTATAAAATATTTCGTATAATGGAAACATGTATAAATAAATTAAACCATTATTTTTACATGTATTAAATCTCATAAAACTTCAAATTAATAGGTATTTAACTTACCAAATCTTCCTCGAGTCTTGCATATCATTTTCTACTTAAACGGTGATTGTATATGTGTTTCTTCCTTCTCTCTTTCTGAACTTTTCTAAATTCCTGCATTTTATAAATAAGAATTAATATGTACATTTTAGTAAGACAATTAATGAATATGATTTGGTACATGTTAATAGAAGTAGCATGTTTTAATAGTTCTACCTGAAATGCATTAGAGAGTCTATCTTTAACAAAAATATTCCAATCGTCATCCTCAATGAAGCTATATTCAACTGGAGGATTCTTCAACATTTCTGGGTTATCCTTGAAAGGGATGATGTATTTCCTTACTAAGTATGGTTCTTAAATGATCAAAACTTCTTCCCATTGCTCGCATGCAATTTCTCATACTTTATCCAACGAAAAGCAGCTTCGCTATAACAATATTATTAGTATCGCCATCTTGTAGCAAATAAAAATATTTTATCAACAAACTTTTGAAGTATAAGTAGGTTACCTCAATCGGCCCCACACAATTTATCCTTTAATCAATGGGGAACCTCTCGCCACCCTATATCTTATAGGCACCATCATTCCTGCTAATACACCCAAGTAGCTTGTAAGATGCACAGAAGCATCACCAACAAAAATACCATCTTTGTTGTACTTGATGAGAAGTTTTATGCCTTTGCTCCTATTCTTGATAATCATACATTTTCGAGTCATTCCCCGATAATTCCTCTTTATAGGTTTTTGTACATCATCTGGATCCATACCTATAAGCAAAGAAAAGTAAGATATTTTAAAAATGATTTGAATACGAATTGAACAACCAAAAGGAAAAAAAAAGTTGAAATACCTTTTTCTTCGTCCTTCGACATAATGATACCTCTATAAAAGAATGTTAAGCTTTAAGACATTCAGAGGAGCAGTTGTGGCTTGATGGAGAGGACTTACTATAAAAGAATCCAAATTAAATAATCTATTATAGACTTTCCATTCATTTCCATTTTATATGATGATAATTTGATTTATACTTCTTGTAAAATTTAAATGCATATATAATAGTTTGACAAATCATTCAAACATACATAAAAAACATATAAATGAAGTGACAAAATTATATCTTAATATCCAACCTTTACATGGTGTAAATCATTTTAGAAATAATTATAATGTCATCACCAAAATCATTATGTGTATATTTAAAATGATCAAAGAAAGATTTTGAAGCAAATCAACCAATATTCTGAATCATGTACAAACTAAGTACTCATTTAGATTTGTTTTCAATCAAAAAGAAGTTCGACAGATTCAGATATATATATATATATATATATATATATATATATATATATATATATATATATATATATATATATATATATATATATATATATATATATATTATGTTACATAATTATAAGCTTGAAATTGAGTCACATGGAAGATTTGTTTCAATCCAAATCCTTCAATGTCTTCCCGCATGCATATTGCTTTGAGAGTCATCAATATCATCAAATGAACTACTTTTCGCAATGCACTCAATGGGAGGACGGTGTTCAACCAAAATTCTACAAGGTCATCTATACCTCCTTATGTAAGAAGTCTTTGAGGAATTGATAGGACGCATTTGACCCCATCTGGCTCCTGGTTGGTCTTGTATAGAAAACTTGCTTTGCTTGCGATGCTAAAATGAATGAATCTGATTTAAAAGCCACCTTTGTCAAGTCAACCACTGTAAAGCCAAGGTCATCAACTTTAATGTCGTTGTTTGTGTCAACCCAGTCACACTTGAAAACTGGAATTCTGAACATAGTGTAATCAAGATCCCAAATCTCAATAATGACCCCATAAAAACATAGCTCACCAAATATTGGATTCTTATCCTTTGCACTTGCACTTTGTATTGGCTACGCATAACACTAACTCCACTGCTTTGCGTCGCGGGCGCAATTCATCTCGCTCTCTAGCGATAAATCTACATCCATTGATGATATATCCATTATACTTGGACACATAGCGACTAGCCATGTGCCATCCATTTCCATGGTTTTTACTTATAGGCTCATACAATAATGGCAACATCAACCTACAAAAGTCTCGAATGTTATTAATTATTTTAATTTCTAGTGTTAAAAATAGTGCACATATGACATTTATTCTAGTACCTTTTCCTCAACCAATAAGTGAAAGTGCGCCTATGCTCATCTTGTAGCCACTTTTGCTCTTTAGCTTGACGAGGATTTTGCATTTTCTTAAACCATGACATGTGCTCTACAAATCACACATACAACTCTTTAATTAGTAATGTAAATTTATCATAAAAAATAGAATAAAACACAAATGTGTGGTCCTTACTCAATAAAAGGTTGCACGATAGTCGTATTCTCCAACACATAATGATGTGCTTGCAACAAAACAATGGGATCAACTTTCATGACAAAACTTCCAGGTAGAGGTGTCCCAATTTTGTGGTCAATTCTTAGACCAATAGGAATCCCAATTGCATCCACATTAGAGAAGAAATCAGTGCAAAACTCAATAGCTTCCTCTGCAATGTAGCATTCAACAATACATCCTTCAGGGCGATTACGGTTACGCACATAACTCTTTAGTACTTTCATGAACCTTTCAAAAGGGTACATCCATCTAAGATAAACGGGTCCACATAGTCTTACCTCTCTTACAAGATGCACTGTCAAATGGATCATGATGTCGAAGAAAGAAGGTGGGAAGTACTTTTCAAGCAAGCATAATGTCACAACCAACTGATTTTGTAATTCATCCAGTGTAGACACATCAACCATTTTGCTACAAAGAGCATTGAAAAAGCAAACTCACTCTTACAACAAGAAGTCTAACATGCTTTGGTAGAAGTGATCGCAATGCAACTAGTAACAATTGTTGCATTATTGTATGATAATCATGTGATTTTAGGCCAACAAGCTTGAATTCCTCCATGGATACAAGGTTTCTAAAGTTTGAACAGTATCCCTCATGAACTTTCAAGTCTATTAATGTTTGACAAAAGATCTTCTTCTCCATTCTAGAGAGTGTGTAGCAAGCTGGTGGAAGATAAGTGCGCTTTTGTTCAAACCTTGGTGCTAATTCAGACCTTAAGCCCATCTCCATAAGATCTAAACGAGCATTTAGTCCATCCTTTGTCTGCCTTGAATGTTAAGTAATGTACCAATCCATGCTTTCACATACATTTTTCTCAATGCATCACATCCAAGTTAGCGACGAATATGTAGATATCTCTCCCCAATACTCAAGATCAAAGAATATGGATTTTTCTTTCTTTTCTCTTCCAACAACATGCAACATTGTCTTTAGACTTATCTTGATTAACCTTCTTCTGTCCCCAATAATTACAAATATTCCATTTTATGTAATATTGCCTCTCCACTTAACAATCGTGGAGGTGATTGAAAGTCTTGCTCACCATTGAATGCCTTTTTTTGTTTCCTATAAGGATGGTTGCATGGAAGAAATCGCCTGTGGCCTGTGAATGAGCCCTTTCCCCATGCTTCAATCTCTCTGCGGAATCGCCTTGTTCACTACATATGCTGTGGGCAAGCAGTACTCTTTAACCTGTATTAACCTCGATAAGTTCCCATATGCCGGGAAATCATCATCAGTCTATAATAAAAACAAATTTTAATGTAAAAACTCTGTTCATATGCATCAAAGCTTCCAATCCCCACCTCCCATAAAAGTTTAAGATCTTCTATCAACGGTGCCAAATAAACATCTATGTCATTACCAGGTTGTCGTGGACCTGATATCAATAAGGATAACAACATAAATTTTCTCTTCATGCATAACCATGGTGGAAGGTTGTAAATGATGATTATAATAGGCCAACAACTATGCCTGCTACTCAAAGAACTATGAGGATTTATACCATCAATTTGAAATGATGATCTAAGATTTCTAGGCTCTCCCCTTTAAAATCGGGCCATTTATGATCAGTGCTTCCATGATGGGGAATCGATGGATGACACATCTCCATCAAACACTCTTTCCTGTGCATGCCAAGTGAGATCTTTTGCAATTTTTAAGGAATGAAACATTCTCTTGAATCGTGGGATGGGTGGAAAATACCACATGACTTTAGCTGGAACACCTTTTCTCTTTCTTGTTCTTGTTGAATTCACCTTCCACCTTGAAGCTCCACAAGTAGGACATGAAGATGCATTTTTTAATTCATTTTCCTATATGTATCACAATCATTTGGACATGCATGCTTATCTTTTCATACTCCATTCCCAATGCATTCAAAGTCTTCTTTTGGCTTCCTTGCATAGATAGTGGCAACTCATTGTTAAAGCAACATTTCACCAAGCTTAATCTAATAGTTTGAAAAGCCTTTATCGGACCATCCATATCTTGCTTTCAGATTGTATAATTTAACTAATGCAGATAGCTTGGTAAATTTTCTACAACCTGGATATAAAGGTTTCTCAGCATCATTCAGTATTTTTGTGAAAATTTCTGGGTCATCCTGAAAATCATCATGAGCAGCTTTTACCATTTCAATTGTGCAGTCCACATCATCACAGGACTCATTTTTTGTACAACGTTCTGCCCTTTTAGTTGTTGGTCCACTGCTTGGACATGCTTCCCCATGCCAATACCATGTAAGGTAACTTTGATCAAATCCATAAAAAAACAAATGTTCTCTAATGATTTGAGGAGTATGAAATATCAAATTCCCACATTGTATGCAAGGGCATCTAATTGATATTTTGCTTGTTGAATTTTACTTGCAAATGAGATAAAATATTGACCCCATCCTCCTTATTCCTTAGACCTCCGGTCCCTTGAAATCCAACAACGATCCATTTCTCTAACACATGAGAAATACATTTCTACATTAAACACTTAGGATAATAGAGGGTAGTTGAAATTAAAGTGAATGTGGTAGATATTAATTTTAAAAACAAATACCTAAACAAAATATGTTAATGTTTATGCTAAAATGTAATAAAGTGATAGCGAGTGAGATCTTTGCTCGATAATTATTTTAAGTCCTATAGTGATTGTGTTTGTGTGTTTGTATGTATGGACGTAGGCCTCAAATGGTGATTGAAGTCCTTTAATGATGTCAAAATAGTTTGACACATAATATTGATCTCTAAATGGTATAAAGTGATATCTTATCAAAACAGATCCAGTATGTATTATGTTGAAATTGTTTCCTTAAGCATGAATAAAGTTGGAAAATAAAACAATGTCATGTTAGTGTGTTTGATCATAGGCTTGAAACTTAAAGCAAGTTTCAATTGCAACCCAACCAGGAGAAAACAAAGGGAGGAACCAAAATAAGGAAAGGGATATATGGCACAAATACACCCCTTGGATATTTTCCTAAATAAGAAAAAAAACCCAGGTTAGTAATTTCAATCAACATTAATCCTAACTAAAATAGTCATTTCAATGAAGGAGAGTTAATTACTAGACAATTGAGGACATAAGTATTTCCAAAAGCCAACAATTATTGTAGGATTTCATTCATTAGCTCAGCTAAGTTTTTACCATTGCAAAATTTAAATCCCATATCACAAAATGGCATCGACGAATATGTGGTGACGGTCGTCGGTGCGAGAGTATATTAGAGAATTTCCAATTCGTAAACATTGTCCTAGAGGAAATAACGAAAATGTTCAATTTTTTCTGAAAATGTCATCATTTTGAAGAAGTAACATAGAAGAATATTCTTACAACATTCTAAAATGAATAAAGAGAGAGAGAAAGAGAGGAGACTGCCTTATTTCCCAAAAGGGTTTGGAGATCTGATGAGAAAATTACAAAATTATGATTGCGTGCCCAAACCCAGATTCCACCGCGACAACAAGCCCCGTCCTACTAACCTTTTCAAATCGTTATAGAAAAACAATATTTGAACTTCTCGGAACGAAATAAACCAAGCAATTCCACTGAAATCAAAGAATAATAAGTGATGATGTTGGAAAGGTGCAATAAAAATGTCTCAAACAATACATTCCATTCAACCCTTTGTATATACGGAGCATTTTGAATCCAAGATCTCCTTCCAATTGGAAACCAAATCAATCAAAACGATAGCAAAATTGTGACATAGACACCTCCTATGCATGCGGTCGAAAATTATAGAAATATAACCATGACACCATATTTATATATATAGTATCAATGGGAAATACTCTGATATCTTGTAGCTCCACCTCTCATCTTGTTGGTGGACCCACAGAGTTACAAGAATGTGAGACTCAATCCCTACATTTATTTGGTAATAATATTGCATGGGTAATAGTGCCTTTGCATGGAAGCCGTGCATGAATATCACTTTCAGTGGTAAACCCGGTAATAGTTTCATCACACCTTTACCTATTGTATCTCTGAGGTACTACCAAGAGGGTAGCATATATTAATTAATGGAGTTGTAGAATTTATTTTTTAATCATGGTATCGAGGTTGGCTTGTAATGCAAATTAGATAATCCATGAGGCCTTAAAGTTAATGATATGGTAGAGATTCTTCAATGGTCTAAAATTTACTTAAATATAAACATATTCTGAAAGCGTGTTCAATGGTATTAAAACATTAAGGTTATCTTTGATTGTGGATAGTTCATAAAATAATGTTATGTTCTTTCTTAAATAATAAAATAAACATTAAGGTTGTCTGTTCTTTCTTTTTATAGTTGACAACACAGTTTTTATTTGGAAATTTCTTGAAATGGGTTGTCTGGAAGGGGAGGTATTATTTTTGTTTTCTTTTCATAAAAATAGTTAATTAAGGTAAAACAAACAAACAAACAACAAATTGGATCGAACATAATAATTTGTTGGGACTATTAAAAATATTCAACTTGGATGGCATGTTTCTCAGTGAATGACCTTTTCTATGAAGAGAATCCCGCTCATATTCTTGGAAAATGGGATTTAGTGAGTGCTTTCCTTGAAATATTAAGTTGAAGGATTACAAATAAAATAATGATTAAAGGGAGAAACAGGCATTGATTGGTTGGATACCATTAGTGGAAATTAAAAAAAAAAGAAAAGAAATTGAAAACACAAAAAACATGTACTTTGAATTCAAAAAAAAAAAAAAATCAAATTTGACAATCCCAAACACGAAGCTTGTTTTGAATTCTACCAAAAGCAGTAAAGCCCCTGAGAAAACATGGATTCTCGGCTGAAACTCCCTGACTTTCCAGTTTTGGGAGTTTGTTAGGTTTCTCAAAGGCAGTCCCATCATTCTACAAAAACCAGTAAAGTCCATCGATAATCAAAGATTGCAGTATCAATTTGTTGTTTGTTTTGTTTGTTTTAATTTTAATTAACTATTTTTATGAAATAATACAAAAATAATACCTCCTTCGAGAACTGACCCATTTGAAATTTCCAAATAAAAGCTGTGTTTGTCGACTTAAATATAATACAATAATATTGTATTACAAAATAATAATGTAATTTGCTAGTATGTGAAACGAGTACTGCGTATTACAAACTAGTAATGTGATTAAGATATTGAAATTTTTAAGTTAATAACATGTACTATAGTCATTGATTACAATATTTATTGTTTTATGTATTAATTTAAATATTATTTTTATTTTTAACTATTTTATTAATTTAAGAAAAAAAAAAAAAAAAACCTAAATCTAAAACTCAACACAAAACCATCTTGCTACCTTTTCATAAAATATGTCTAGAAGTACCCATGATCGATGGATTTGTGGCTCTGGAATCTTCCCTGCTGCTCATGATAAAAGGTCACTCACTCGACTGTCGAGAAGCATGCAATTAAAATTTTAAAATAAACTGGAATGTAAGAGCATACAAATTTACTTTAACAAAAGACCATTTACAATTCAATGCAAGTAGTACCCGTGCGTATTGTCTTTTTAAGCGAAAAGTTAAAAGACTATGAAACAAAATCATAAAAGAAAATTTAAAAAGAAAAGTTAAATGGAGCAGGATTACCATATCACCCATATGCCTTTTATGAAATGACCAATCACATTGTCTGATTAAGAGTGCAGTTTGTGGCTTAGCATTGATTCTCCTTCTTTTGTGTTTTGAAATAAATCCAACCCGTTCCCATCAAATTTAAAATCCCATTTGAATAATCTATCCATATGGAAAAGAATAAAAAAGCGGAGGAATTATTAATGTGGAGATCAGTATCTTTTTAATTTTGCTTTTATACGGCATGGATGTAGATGTAGTCAACACAACACACCTTGTTTGTAGACTTAAAAGGGAGGCGTGGAGTCATTGTGATGAAATGACAATAGAGAAAGAAAGAGATAAAGAGAGGGCACAACTCATCATGAGCTGCGCCCACGGGATTAATTGATATTCTCTAGTCCATTTTTAGGCGAGAATAATTGGGATAAAGATTGTTGGTTGGGTTAATGCTGAATTCATCCCCACAAGAATGTTTTCAAACTTGCAATGTTCGAAAAATGATGAGTCAAAACCTCGAGGAGCCTCTAAAAATGAGAGTTAATCTTTACTCTGCTTGTACCCCAAATCAGTCGGTAAGTAGGATCGGAGGAAATCCATGACACAAGACCAGTGAAACCTCGGGATGCCTTTTCCGTCTAAGTTCTGACCCGTTGGAATCATATACTAGAACACAAATGGCCCGATCGTCGGACCCTTTTGACCCATGCACCATCGGACCCATTTTTGAACCACCGTCCGTGACGTCGGCACTCGGCTTTTACGGCAGTGACTAATTGCGAATTTACCTTATACGCAAGCTGCGATTATCGGAGCGATGGATTTACACCGCATCATCATCCTGCGTCGGGCCGCGTCGGCGTCTGAAGACGCCACGATGACCCATTCTTTGGATCTTCATATTTCACGACTCGAGGATCTCACGGATCTAATTTGCAATCCCTTGATCTAAGGAGAATCCCTCGAAGCGGCTCACGGCGGCCCCATTCACCAAGCGATAACATCATCGTCGGACCTTGCGTTGTGTCGACCCGAAATGAACCCTTTTTGGGAGCTCCTCACGCGACCAGGATCTCACGGATCAATGTTTGGCCCTCTTGAAGATCTGAAGATAAGTCCGGGCCATTATCGAGGCTTCATTTGCATGTGACCCATTGTAGATGTCGCTGTGCCATCGGCGCGACAGGCATCATCGGCTCGCATCCCCAAGCCGTGCACAAAGCGCACTTTTGGGATGCAAAACCATTGAAGGCTAACGTCCCAACCTTCAGGCGGATAGGACTCAGTATTTGCCTTATTTTGGGAATGAAACCCCTTTTGAGTATGGTGACCACGAATGGTCAAAGCCACGGAAAAGTTTCTCCCATGAAAGTCATGTTCTCTTGAAAGGGACGAATATCATAAGAGCATTGGGGAAACCCATTTCGGGAGAGGAAACCCACTCACGATATTTTAGAACCTCAGAAAACCCCACCATATTCAATGCACAAACGAAAACACAGCTTATACTAAAGAGCATCGTGAGGCAACCTATCTAAAATGATTTATCCATCCTAGATTTGATTTCCACCTTAAATGTAAGCGATCGATCTCTCACACTTGTGATTTGCAGAAAGAATTTCTATGCTAATGGATTAAGTTATTTGGGTTTGTAGAGGCAAGATTACGAATCCACATGTTGGTTTCTTGTTGAGTGTTATTCCGATAAGGGTTTGATTATTGAGGCCTTAGAGGTAAAAGGAAAAATTCAAGTTCTTGAGAAAGAAGGATGTCATACGAATGGGAGTGACAACATTGATATCGGAAATCGGTAGTGGTGGTGGTCGGGACACAAAACCACCTTGATCTGAAAAGCAAATGTGCATTAAATTTGTTTTCTTCTTAATCACCTCTCATTACCACACAAATACTCAAAGGCTTTCTTCTACCACTTACTTCTACTAAATATTCCCCATGGAAGACCTTCAAAATTTGAGAGTTTATCGGGTCTAAAGTTGGGGATCGAAATATACGCCACTTGCTTCTTTTCCCAAATATTTCCCATGGAAGACCTTCAAAATTTGAGTGTTTATCGGGGTTTGAAGTTGGGGATCGAAAGGTAGGGTTTGAGAGTGAGTATCTAAGTTAGGAATGTTATATATATATATATATAGATAATGACATTTCAAAAAAATGTCAAGGTTTTAGTATTGTTTCAATGACATTTTAAAAGCATCAAGGTTCAGCTTATACCTTATTTTTAATACACTTTCAACTATAGCGTTTTAATAAAGCGCCATAAAATTTTAAAAAAGTACACGAATTATGGCCTTCAAATTAAGTGACATTGTACATTAAATGATATTCGAATAATGACATTGTTTATAAAGCGTCATGAATGAAGTGTCATAAATATTAATTTTTGTAGTAGTGCTCTTTCAGCCTTTAGAGCCCAATTATTTGTCGCGACATAACTTATGAATGTTGTGACAACCTCAATGTCTCAACATAATCTTTTTTTCCTTTAAAAGATAATCTACAACGTTTAAAAGTCCAAATTTGAAGTTTAATATTTTCCATATGTTAGAAGACCTAAAGCCTTTTCCCTCTCTCAAACCTTCATCTTCTCCTTCTTCAAGAATGTCTAAGCAGCAGATGTTGATGCCAAACCTAGACGAGATTGATGAGTCTAAATCTCATATATTTTTAAGGCCATTTTTCATGAATAATTAAGGATCAAAAATGCAATTTAATGCAAAATTATAGTCTTCACCTAGATTTATGTTTTGCAGGAATTTATAGAAAAGTAGAAAAGATAAACAAGAATGCAATGTCGAGACATAGGCTAAAGAATGTCGCGACATAGGGCAGTGTGTGGTATGTAGTCGCGGCGACAATTGAAGAATATCGCGACATACGGTGAAATATCGCGACATCGGATAACAATGTTGCGACATCAAATGAAAGTAATTGGAATACCAAGTTGAAATCCGCGACGCCAGTTAGGGCAATGTAGCGACATCAATGAAAGAGTGGAATACTAATTTCCAATATCGCTGACGTATTTGAAGTGAGCGGAGCGAAAATATCGATATCAAACGACATTGGCTAAAATAATCCACGACATTAAATTTGAATTACGTAACATCATAATTAAATTTGCAACATTGAAGACCCAATTTCGCGCCGCCCAGCATTACGCGGTGACATCATAGCAATGCCTTCGTGGCATGACATTAAGCGCTTGACATTGCACAAATAGAAAAATTCGAAGTGCGACACGAAGAAATATTCACGACATCACGGTAGCAATCCATCCCACCATAACATCAGAGGGTGACTAGGGCAGACTTTTGGGCTTTTCGAAATTTGTGTTGTTTGCCTCGTTTTCAAGGTCCAATGATTGGGGTCTATAAATAGAAGCTCCTAAGGTGGTGTACATAGCCTTTTAGCAACTTTCAACAAGTTTTTGAACTTTTGGGAGGAGTTGAAGTCTCTTTGTATATATTTTCTTTTTTTTTATTATTATTTTTCTTTTCCTTTTATTTCTTGATTCATTTTCCTTTCTTTTTAGAATTATAGTAGTCAATCTAATCTAATTCGTGGATCTAAGATCATTTTATATTAAGTTTCATTTTTGTCTAAATATAAGTGGAATCTAGAATTTTTTTTTGGAATCCAGTTTATTCGGTTTAATTACTATGTCAATGAATTTGTTTGATCAACTAGTCATTGTCATTTGTGATCCAGTTATGGAAGGATGAGCTCCCTTTGGGAAGGGATTTGGTGTTTTGATTTTTGTTTGTAGTATTTAATGACGTTGTGGGAGTGAAAATCAGATTGATTTAATTGGTATTGCTCCTGTAATGAGTTGTTCTGAATATCAATGTTCTGTACCCAAAATGAGCTGTATATGTGCTCTGATTTCCAGGATCCCCTTGAGTGACACATGGATGGACGACCTAAGAGCAAAGAGTAGTGACTTAGGGGTACATTGAATTGATATCCATCGAACTAATGCACTCTAAGGATCACTATGGTACATCACAAGTGAATTTTTAACCTTTGACTTCAAGGTTCTCTTCTGGGTGACAGCAGAAGTGTGTTCTCGAGGAATAAGGACCACTTGATGAGGTATCAGTTTAATCTTTTGAGGTTTCATCTCAATACAGTAGAATGATCTTGATCCCGTGTTAGCTAAAATTCTAATCAAGGTGAAAGAGAATTTTATTGAATTGATGGTTGAGGTACCAATTGCATTGGAAAGGCTTATGTGTGCCACATCTACATAGAGAGCGAAGCAATTTTCAATCCTAATAAATGGTTGTGAAGTACTAGTTATGAAAAACAACTAAATCTTAAAGAAGATCAAATCCTAAAAGTAGCTATTTAAACGCATTGACCTGGTTTAGGAATATGGTAAGCTAAATAGTGAAATGTGTAGTGTCAGGAGGCATTCGAGGAAGCTGGAACTACCTTGGTCTTGAATGAATCACAGGATTCATGTCCTTGTTGTTTTGTATTTAGGAACTTTGCAAATAGTCTGAATACTAGTCCATTCACAGTGTTATTTCTACTCAGTGAAATCTCTGATTTTACTATATTAGATTTCATTTTCCTTTTCATTAAAGAACAATATATAAAAATTATTTCATTCAAATTATTTTGGATAGTTCAAATCTTCAAATTAGAGGTTCAAATAGTGATGATCTTGAGTAGTAGGGGTAGTTGATCTTTAGATTTCACATCAATCCCTATGGGAATGATATCTGGACTTATAATCCACTTTATTACTTGTATGACATGTGCACTTGCTGTAATTTAGACCCAAGTATTTTAAATACAATATTTTAGACAAATAGCATAAAATAGAATTCAATTATTTGGTCATCAACAAGTTTTTAGCGCCATTGTCGAAGACTGAATTAGTTCTTGGTGGCAGTGCTAGAAACTTGACTTCAATTATCTGGTCTATCAATAAGTTTTTGACGTCGTTGTCGGGGATTGAGTAGAGTTTAAAGATCAATATTTTAGCCAAAAAGAAAATTGCTAATTTGGACATTTTTATCTTTTATCTAAATTTTTTTAGAAAAGTACAAAAATAGTTTTAATTGAAGAAGTGGATTCAGTGCATGTCTTTCCTTTGTGCTAAATGGGTAATAATACTTGTCTATCTAGTGAACTTACTTTAATTTCAGTGTGCTTAAATTTCAGGTGATTCTTACATGCATAGAAGAACTGGAGCTAATTTATTGCCATTGGACATTGAGCTAGAGAAGACATTTAGAATTCTCAAGAAAGAAAAAGCAATAGCAGAAGCATCAAGCATGGAAGATCGAGGAAAAGCTAACCAAAACATACCAATTGTGGCTCTTGACAAACCTCAGCAAAGATAGAGGACAATGGAAGACTTCTGGAGACCAATTATCAAAGAGGAGTATTATGTTGTGAGGCAACCAATTATAGAGGCAAACAACTTCGAGTTGAAGCCTGCCCTCATCACCATGGTGCAATAGAACCAGTTCATTGGGCACCCCAATGAAGATCCAAATGAGCACCTTGGAGGATTCTTGAGGATGACCAATACTGTCAAATTAAATGGAATCAATCCAGATCAAGTTGTAACTATTCCCATTCTCACTGAGGGATATAGCAACTAGTTGGTTTGAGTCCCTACCATATGGCTCAGTCAACACATGGGAGGAGCTGGTAGAGGCATATTTGAGTAGATTCTTCCTTCCCGCTCTCACTTCCAAGAGGATAGGAGAAATCATTGCCTTCAAGCAAAAAAAAGATGAGTCTCTGTACAATGCTTGGGAGAGATACAAGCAACTATTGAGAAGGTGTCCAATGCATGGGATAGAGCAGATGAGTCAAATGAACATTTTCTATCATGCCATGAATTACACTTCGAAATGGACTATGGATGCAACATCTGGAGGTGCATTCCGGAGAAAAAGTGTTGAGGAAGCTACTTAGCTTTTTGAGGAGTTAGCCAAGAGCAACTATAGAGCTCCATCTGAAGCTTCAAGGAGCAGCAGCAGATTGAGAGGAGGTGGAGTACTTGAGCTGAACAAGATGTCAGCCATAGAAGCAAAGCTAGATGCACTAATGAGCAAAATGAACAACTAAGAAAAAAGAGGGCAATCTTGCAATGAAGTGGGAGTTATAGAACATGATGTGCATAAATGTGTTGATGAAGAGGGACTTGCTCATGAAGGTCCCTACAATGTTGAGGAAGCTCATGTACATCAATGGAAATAGGAGCTATAACATTAAGCCCAACAACAACCTCCCAACCCATTACACACCAGCCCTTATAAACCATGAGAACCTGTCTTATGGAGGTGGAGTGAAGCAGGGTCCAAGACTAGTGCATAACTTTTAGCATAATTATGCTCCATAGGGTTTACAAGTACAACAACATCAGGGCAGTCATAGAGCAAACAATCCAGGCCAAAGGAGGTCTCAGTCTTTTGAGGATCAGATGTTGAACTTCATGAGTGAAAACAAAAGACTGTTGAACATACATGAGCAAAAGTTTGTTGATATTGCAATATTTCAAGAAAACATAACTGTGTTTCAGGCCAACACCAATGCTTCTTTGAAGAATTTGGCGACCCAAGTAAGGTAGTTGGCCTTGGCCATGTTGAATCAACCTAGGGACTCTTTCCCTAGTGACACCAAGAAAAATCCAAAGGATTGCATGGTAGTAACACTGAGAAGTGGGAAAGAATTAAATAACAACAATAAAGCATAAAAGAAGCAGATTGGTGTTGAAATTGAGAAAGTGGACCTGCTCAACAAGTTGTGAGATGCAGCAAGGCACAATTTGGCTACTAGATGAGAATCTACAGTTGAAAAAGCCATATGAAGTGGGCAAAGATTAAACAGTGCAGAAGGAGGAAGTGAGAGTTTATCAACCTTCTGTCCCATTCCCACAAAGACCACAACAATCCAAGTTGGACAATCATTATGAAAGGTTCCTGAATATCTTCAAGAAGTTGGAGATTAACATCCCATTTGCTGAAGCATTGGCTCAAATGCTACACTATGCAAAATTTATGAAAGACATCATCGGCAAGAAGAGGAAGTTGGATGAAGGAGGAGTGGTGAGCCTAACTGTAACCTACAATGCTATAATTCAGAAGAACTTACTACATAAGATGCAAGATCCAGGGAGCTTTACCTGATAGTACACAATTAAATTGTTATAGGTTTGGTGAGGCTTTATGTGATTACAGTCTGGCTTATCGATCGAGTATACTTCTAGTGGTGAAAAGACTAAGTTTAGGGGAGTTATCTCCTACTACAATGTTTCTACAAATGGCAGATAGGTACATGGCTAAACCAGAGGGAAACCTAAAGGATGTGCTAGTCAAGGTGGGAAGGTTTATTTTCCCAATTGACTTTGTTGTCATTGACATAGAAGAGGATGAGTAGATTCCACTTCTACTTGGCAGACCATTCTTAGCTATCGGAGCAGCGCTCATTAATGTGAAGAAGGGAGAGCTTACCCTTAAAGTGGGCACAAAAGAAGTCCACTTCAGCCTCAACAAAAGTCTTCAACAGCATGATGTTGAGCAATCTCATTGTATGAAAATTGACAGTAATAATTTTATCTGTAATGAGCTGAATTATGATTTAATGAAAGGGAACTCATTTAATGACTACATTTCTTCTTCATTCTATATTGATGATTTTGAGAAGAAAGAACTTATTGCATAAACTATTTGTATCTTAAATGAAAGAAGCACATAAAGTCTAAAAAGTGAAGAAAAATTCTAGGAGAAAGAAAAGAGTTCTGAAGGTCTTGTCTTAAAAGAGCTTCCAAAGCACTTAAAGTATGCATTCCTCTGTGAAGAAAGGTCTAAACCTGTAATAATAGCAGTTGACTTGACTGTAGAGAAAGAACAAAAAGTAGTGAAAATTTTGAGAAAGCATCAAGAAGACCCTAAATGGGTTCAGCCCATCAGTTTGTATGCATAAAATCTAATGGAGGAGAATGCAAAGACCTCAATTGAACATCAGAGGAGGCGGAATCCAGTCATGAAAGGGTAGTGAAGAAAGAAGTTCTTAAATGGCCAAATACAGGTTTTACAGATGCAATATCAAATAGCCATGAAGTCAATTCATGTAGTTAAAAAACTATGGGATAGCCCATTGATAAGAAATGAAAAATGAAGCTCATACTATCGAGATTTGTATTTGGATGGAGAAGTGCATTGATTACAAAAGCAACTTAGCTATTACCGAGGAAGGATCATTATCCTCTACCATTCATTGATCAGATGTTGGACATGTTAGCAAGACACTCTCATTACTACTTTATGGATGGATATTCTGGCTACTATCGGATAATATAGCCGCCGGGGACAAAAAACCACATTTACATGTCCATATATTTATGCTTTTAGAAGAATACCATTTAGATTTGTGTAATGCACTGCTACCTTCTAAGTGTATGATGTCCATCTTCTTAAGATTTAGTAGAGAGGAAATAATGGATTTTTTATGGATGATTTCTACGTGTATGATTGATCTTTAGGAAATTTGTTTAGAAAATTTAGGCGTGCGAGGTGTAAGAATAATAACCTAGCCTTAAACTGGGAGAAGTGTCATTTTATGGTAACAGAAAAACATAGTTTTGGGCCATAAAATTTCTGTAGCAGGCTTGGAAGTTAACCAAGCCAAGATTTCTTTGATAAAAACTCTAATTCGACCAACCACAGGGAAGGAATTAGGAGTTTTTTGGGACATGTAGGATTTTATGGAAGATTCATCCAGGACTTCTCAAAAATTTCAAGACCATTATGCAGACTACTAGAGAAGGATTCCAAATTTGAACTTGATGAAGCATGCAATTCTACATTTGAGGAAATCAAATCCAGATTGGTCATAGCTCCCATCATGGCTACACTAGACTGGAACATAGAATTTGAAATTATATGTGATGCCAATGATTATGCAATGGGAGCAATCCTTGGGCAAAGAACAGAGAAAATCTTTAGAGCAAATATACTATGCTAGCAAAACTTTTAATGAAGCACAAAAGAACTACTCAACTATTGAAAAAGAAATGCTAGCAATAGTTTTTTCTTGTGAAAAATTTAGGCCATACATACTAGGATCCCTTGTCATCATACACACTGATCATGCAGCGATCAAGTATCTCATGGCAAAGAAAGATGCAAAACCAAGACTGATCAGATGGGTGCTATTGCTACAAGAATTTGACTTGGAGATCAAAGGAAAAAAAAAGGCAGTGATAATGTGATAGCTGATCACTTATCTAGAATAGAAAAGCCCACTGAAGAGGAAGGAGAGATTGAAATTGAATTATGCCACCATAACTGAATTATTAGCATAAGAGAAACTTTAGAATAGATGCCAAATTTTATATATGGGATGACCCACTACTATTTAGAAAAGGGGCAGATCAGATCATCAAAAGATGTGTACCAGAAGTTGAGCAAAGTAGAATTTTAGATAAATGTCATGCATCACCATATGGAGGACACTTTGTAGGAGACATAATAGCTTACAAAATTTTTCCAATCAGGGTTTTTATTGGTCAACTCTATTCAGAGACTATTTTGAATGGGTAAAGCATTGTGACAGATGTTAAAGAATGGGCAACATAAACAGAATAAATGAAATTCCTCTGCAAGGAAT
The DNA here is from genome assembly GCA_016808115.1 of Tetrastigma voinierianum. Lineage (NCBI taxonomy): Eukaryota > Viridiplantae > Streptophyta > Magnoliopsida > Vitales > Vitaceae > Tetrastigma > Tetrastigma voinierianum. The sequence continues at coordinate 511,407 of JAEQBH010001320.1, forward strand.
CCTGGTGGTGTAGAATTTTTATGTATGGGGGATAGACTTCATGGGACCTTTCCCACCCTCATTTGGAAATCTATACATTATCCTTGTTGTGGATTATGTATCCAAATGGGTAGAAGCCATAGCTTGTCCCATAAATGATGCCAACATAGTTGTGGGATTTATTCAAAGAAACATCTTGAGTAGATATGGAGCCCCAAGGACAATCATTAATTATGGGGGAAGCCATTTTGCAAACAAATTGTTTGTAAAACTCTTGAGTAGATATGGAGTCAAGCATGTTATGGGGTTGGCTTATCACCCTCAGTCAAATGGGCAAGCAGAGATATCTAATAGGGAGATCAAGAATATACAGGAGAAAACAGTAAATTCAAGCATAAAAGATTGGTCAGTAAAGCTAGATGATGCATTGTAGACTTACAGGACAGCTTATAAGACTCATATTGGAATGTCCCCATATAAGATTGTATTTGGAAAACCTTGTCATCTCCCTCTTGAGCTTGAATATAAAGCTATGTGGGCAATCAAGAAGTTGAATTGTGATTTCCAAGCTGCTAAGGAAAATAGACTACTTCAGATGAATGAACTGGAAAAGCTGAGAAATGAAGGTTATGATAATGCCAGGGATCTACAAAGACAAGACCAAGAAATGGCATGATCAAATAATTCTAAGAAGGGAGTTCAAAGTAGGAGAGCTAGTCTTACTGTACAATTCAAGGCTCAAACTTTTCCTACGAAATCTTAAGTCAAGATGGAGTGGTTCTTACACAGTGACTGTAGTTACACCTTTTGGGGTAGTGACACTGAGAACAAATTCAGGGAATGAGTTTAAAGGATGGTCAGAGGCTAAAACATTACCTTAGAGGAATTCTGAATGAAGAACAGTCCCAAATAAGGTGGGATAGGTTGACCTGTTAAGCCAATCGAGTGACCGATCGGGACCAAAACAAGAAGGCACCCCCCAAAAGTTGGGTTTATTCCCATCTTATTGCAAGGTGGGACTATTTAAAGAAGATGGGTGAAAGGTAAAATTATTCATGTCAATTATTCCAATAAAATAAAAAACCAAATATGTTCTTGTTTTTTAGAACAAAAAACTGTTTTTAAAAACTGTAACCAAACATGCCTTTGATTTCTTTCCAAATTTATGTGTGAGTTATTAGACTAGAGGTGCATATACATGATTAATAATTTTTTATATTTAATTATAATCTTTGTATAAGTTCTTGGGCCACTTGGCTCAGCATAAGGTACCCGAGTCTGATGAATGGATCTCAAATGATGAGGATGCAAAACAGGAGAAAGATGACAACCCCCTAGTGCCCATCCATAAAGTTGACGAAGGAGGAAAAGGTTAGATTTCGTAAACCATGGAAACAAACGTTGATAATCAAGCTCCTAGGGCATCCTATAGGCTACAAAACCTTACTGTTCAAATTAACGACTCTTTGGAGACTAAAAGTAGCCCTTGAACTCGTAGCCATGGACAACAAATTCTTCCTAGTAAAGTTAACTTCAATGGAGGATTACGATTTCACCAAATACGGTGGTCCTTGAGCTTATCTTTAATCACTATCTTACAATCAAACCATGGCAATCGAATTTTGATACATGACATGAGAATCTACGGAACCTGTTGGTTTAGGTACGAATACCGTGTCTACCGAATAAATATTATGATCATAGTTTTCTAATGAAAGTGGGAGCAAATATTGGGAGACCTATCAACATAGATGATGCCCTTGAACAACCCAAGCACAATGTGAATTTAGCCAACAAGAGCCTAATGGAGTTTAATTTTGGGTTGATGGTCCATGAAATACTCAAGGGCCAAAACTTAGTTTTGGACCAGCCCACTATTTATTTTAATGTTTCTTCTAACCATGTAGTTAATCAGAGACATTGAAAACTGGTCATATCTTCATCTTTAGTAGTCAAACTAGTTTAAATGCATTCATTATCATTTGTTTTGATGTATGTGCTTCTTGGAACTCTATTTTTGCATTTTCCTATTCTTTGAGAGATGTTCCAAGTATAAGGCATGAGAAAAACTAATTTTGAAGGATCTTTTGTTTATTGATCATTAATCAGATTTCAAAATTCGATTTTTGTAATTATGTCTTGGGTGGATGCCCTTGAGTGGTGAGCTAAACAAATTCTTATCTTTGGAACGGTGTTTCTTATCTTCAAAGTAGTGAATTTGCAAAGCCTGAGTCAACCTTCTCCCGATCATGCATGCCTTATAGGCCCGGGTGAAGGAGAGCTGCGCTGCCCAGTTTGTAGTAGTGCAATAGAAGATACACTTGATGCATTAGTTGGCTGTCTAAAGGCAAGGAGCATCTGGCGGACGTTTTCAATAGGTATTTCGGTAGCCTAAGCAGCTGATTTAGCTGACTGGTGGAAGGAGGAAAGCAAAGAGAAGCCCTTGGAAAAACTTCAAGACATAGTAGCCCTGTCTTGGTCAATATGGAACAATAGAAATCATCCGGTTTGGACTTTGGACTGCTAGAAGTAATAAAGAGGCCCAGGTGTGTAATTCTGTCGTCCAGTTGTTATCAGAATGGAAATCAGCCCATGTGAGCCGGAATGGCACCCATTCAAACCAGTCGAGTTCTTCTGTCACACCATGCATGGAACCCTATAGCATCTGGCCATCTAAAGTGTAAAACCAATGCTGCAACTTTCCCCTTACCCATACGGTAGGATATGGATTCATTATAAGAAGTGAGAAAGGGAAAGTGATTGCTGAAGAGAGTGGTCTAAAGGGTGGTTGGTACACATGATCCTCTAGAAGTGGAGGCTTTGAGTTAAATAGAATCCAACCGGCAACAATTGGTGAATGAATGTCAGTAAATAATGGTCATACCTATCATTCTTATTCGGGTCTCATAATAGACAAATAACTGTATTAAGCTACTAATCGGAATGCACCTTAGTGTTCATTAGACGATCATCGAACTTGTTTGCTCACAACCTTGCGAGAGCGGTTAGTTCTTTGTCTAGTCAGAGGTTAAGAAGCCTACCCCGTTGTTCCAATGTTTCGTTTTCAAGTTCTGATTTAAATAAATTCTACCCTTTTATCAAAAAAAAAAAAAACCTTAACATAAACTATCATTTTTTAATATGATCAGCTGGTGAAATAATTTATATTTTTACAAATATTATTATTGTAATATATTCTAGTAATTATAATTCTTTTTACATATTTCTTTTGTTAGATAACATTAGTTAATTTATAATACACATGTAATGATAATTTTGTCATTTTTTGTTAATGAGTTTATAATTATTTAAATAGTATAACATAAAACAACAATCATGCTAATAATATCAATGGTTCATTTTTACATTCTTCATGTTCATCTATTTTCAAGGCAACCAAACGACAATCACAGAATAAATGAAATTAAAATTAATAAATAAAAACACAAAACCAACAACAGCAACAGATTCAACAGTCTCCTAGAATTTTAATTATTTCATAATTTTTATACTCTCCCAATAATTGACATTCGGAAACCAATCCAAATTCTACTAGTAAATCATATTTCCCCATATTTGATCGAAAATTTTTTTCTTGGAAAACAAAGAAAACCGAGAGAAAGAAAAAGAAGAGACCTATTGACACAACTTTGCAGGAAAATTGAGGCGAAGCATGCTGTAGAGCCCAAATTAGGACTACTCTCAGTCCTTTCCTTCTTTTATATATATATATATATATATTTTTTTTTTGATTTGATTTTACTTATTTTATCCTGTTTTATTTTTATTTGGTTTGATTTTACTTTATTTTGCTCTTTTCTTTTTGAGGAATGTGAGTCATCCTTCTCTTTGGAGGGGATCTTCTTAGGGAGAGGGAGACACCTATATGGAGTTTTTTTTAGCGAGATATTATTGGACGGATATAGGAGGGATGGTAGGAGAGATATTAGGAAGATCAAAGGAAGGACTTTTGGGGGGAGAGGATTGGTTTCTTTTAGAGACGTCGTCTAGGAGACACGATCAAGAGGGAAGTCGACCTGAAGAGAGAGAGAGAGGAGAGAGAAAGGACGGAGTAGAGAGGGACCTCTTAAGGCGGCTACGTAGTAACGTAGGAGGGGGAGGAAGCTACCACAGAGAAAATAAACTGCAACTTAGGTACGATTTTTAAGCATGACTTATTATCTTCACTTTCTATTATTTTGTGACATGCATCAGTGTTTTGGGTGGATTCATTGCGTTTCACTTTCACTCTATGTTTCCCCTGTTTTCAAGGCTTTATAAATGAATGTTGTGAATTTTTGGACATGGTACGGCCCTCGAATAAATCTTGGAATTTAGGTTATTATATTTGATAGGGTTTGAAAAATAAGACTTGCAAGCCTTGTAGGCCCGAAAGAGAGCCCGACCAAAGCACGAGAGTCCACTAGTTGAATCCACGAGGAGGTTTGCCCGATGAGGCATTCGGGGCCTTTTTACGCTGACATTCCAGCCTTTGGGGACCGGCCCGGAAGAGGTCCAATCAGAGTGAATGAGGCCATTTGTAGGAAGTCTCCTGGAGTACAATAGAGCAGTCCACTAGCAGCACATATTATTCCGTAAGTCCAGCCCAGATCCTCACCCGATAAGGAAGAAAGACAATATTAGATCATTGTCAGATCGGATCACAATAAGGAAGGAGGATTATCCCAAAATAAAACTACTCTTTTACATATCCTATACCGTCGATCACGGATTATAATAAGAAATATCCCGTCCAGTGGGAATGAACCTAATTATCATCGATTTGGAGAACATCTACTATAAATACAAGAGTCACCCCATCGGTGAAAGATACCTTGAAAACATTATCCCTCTAGCGGTCTATCTTTCTCTCGGGGGAAGGCGGCTTAGCGTCGGAGCTGGCCTTTGGGGCGAAGCCTGCGCCGACCCTTCTTCTTTGTTTTTGCGGGAGGGTGTTCTGACTAGAGTGTGCGGTCAGTGTGCAGCAATCATACTTCAGCCCAGATGATCCAAAAGCTTGCACCTCGGCCTTTCAGCGATCCAGTCGGCCAACTGACGCACGCTCGGTACGATTCGGTTGAAAAAAGCATCATCGGTTGGCTCGTCTGGCCGGAGCAAAGCCAGTTCCTTTACAAATATAATGATTTCGATTCTTGATGGTATGTTCGGGAACCTGGCGGGAGCAAGCTAATCCTCGAGGATGCGGGACCCGACCCGAGCGGCCATGACGATGACCTCTCGCGAGTTAGACGATACTGGCCCAACTGAGCGAGGTGGGCGCTCACTTTCCTGGCCGCACGATAGAAGATTTAAAGTAACTTACGAGCGGGTAGATGCAAGCGCCCCGCAGCGGGGCTCGACAGGCTCGGGAAGGTTACAACTTCCCTCCACACGAGGGCGCCTGACTCGATACTCCCCCCCGAAAATTTGAGGCGAAGCGAAGTCCACTCGGAGGCAGGGGCATGGGTACCTGGCCTGAAAGGGAAGGCGTGACGACACTTAGAGCACGTCGAGAGACCCGAAGAACTACGCCACCCTCAGCTGGAGCGGGGAGAACAATCATGGGAGCAGAGGTTGAAAGCCTCCAGTAAGGCTCGGTAGTGTAAGGGAGGTAGTAAGAGGGCCTTCTGATACTATGGATACTTTGGTGATGACAAAGTAGTCGCCTACGGTAGGGTACTCCGCCCCTCCCGGCCAAGTTCGAGATACCACGGGTGGAAGCGTTCGATGGCACCAGGGATCCCGTCGATCATCTCGGCCTTATAAAACGAATGGAATTGCATGGGTATGAGAGATCCGGTACGATGCGGGGCTTTCGCTATCACCACTAAAAGGCTGACCTTGGCATGGTTGATGAACTCCCACCATCATCAATCTCTCATTCGGGGAGTTATCCATTGCATTAATCTACTCACTTCATTGGGGCGGGCCGTCTGAGAAAGCGAGTTATCATTCTGTGACTATCAAGCGGGGCTTGAGAAATCTGAGGTCTTATGTCCGTGATTCAATGTCGAGTCCTAAAGGTAGACATACCCAGATGAAAGTTCGCGATCCTTTGCATTCATTGCGCTTAGGATGCAGTCAAAGATGCGATGTTTTCCATCTCAAAAATCCCAACAAAGCATGTAGAGTGCTCATAAATGCGAGATATATTAACGGTGAAGAAAGCCCTCGTATCAAAAAGAGGCTCCTCGACCCATAAAGAAAAAAGCGGGACAGAATGACGGTGAAGCCCCGAGAAGCAAGGCGGCGGGTGAAGCGTCTCCAAAGGAATGGAGAGCGGTCCCCAAAAGCGTGGCAACCTCGGGGGGTCGTCGGCTCCATTTGCGATCAGAGAGGCGAGCTGGCGTTATTCATGGCCTTCACCCCCAACGCCTTAGTATCACGGGTCTGCGCGAAGTCACGAAGCAAGCGGTTCTGAGATGGCCCGACTCAAATGAAGTCGGACCCGCGGCAAGGGCAGCTCCAAATCTGCGAGTTCCATGGGACTACGGACACTTTAAGCTTGATGCATCTGACTGAGAGAGAAATAGAGTGGCAATACGACGCGAGGATACCTCCCGGTAGCTTCATATCAACGAAAATCGCGGGTTCATAATCAAGCTCGGAGCAGGCTACGCAGTACCGGCCAACCCCACCACACCTCGGCGGATGGCCCATTTCGGCCTGACAACCCCTGGGTGAAATCCAGATCATCTCAGGAGGATTTGAAGGAGGAGGGGAATCTAGCTCAGCACGGAAGGCCTGTCACGCCCCCATTCCCGATCCGACCCGAATGGCGGATCCGAACCTAGTCCGGGTGCGAGACTATATCTTCTTGCTTTGGGACTCTCATTGTGGGATTCTTTCTGAATTTGAACTTGTCACGTGGTTATCTGAGAAGCAATTTACGTAATAACAAAATCATTTTCATATATAAAAGGACTACTGCTTTAGGTGGTGTCCCTCGACATCTATATACATATCACGGAGTCCCGATTTACTTATACATGCGGTGAGCACATCTACGAGGCGCTTTGCTCTGCGATATGGGATGTCTGTCCTTTCCTTGTCATACGCCACGTACCTGCAGGATTGAACACATGCCTAAGCTTTCACGCTTAGTGGGAACATAAGCTTGAATGACCACCAATGGTATTTATCTCGAAGCTTATACATAGCCATATCATATATCTATCTGATTTCATGTAACTTTTGATTACTTGTATCTTTACCTTCCTATTGCATGTCACATGTTCTGCATCTTTAACATATTTCCTATCTATACTTTCTTTGTTGTCATGTGCTTTGTCATCTTTACTTATCTCTATCGTTCTTAGCACTTATGCATTTCTATCAGCGCTGTTCCTAGCATGTTCCATCTCGTCATTTAGGTATGTCTATCATATATTCATATCGTATATGACTTTCATTAGTTCTATAGACTATATCATTTCATTATAATTCTATTTCCGAATCTTGTATCATGTACTAATTTCATATCACGTATTCATGTCACACATTTCATGTACTATTTTCATATACTGTTTTCCTGTTATACTTTTCATAATACTTTCTCTTTCATGTATTGTACTTGTTCGTATACTTTTCGTGTCATTGACACTTTGCTTCTTGTACTTGTAACTGTATACTATCGTCGCATAGCAGTGCTATGCTTCTCATAATCTGTCATATATTCTCTTCATTTCATTTGTTTTGTTTTCATACACATAAACCTTAGAGACGAGGATACAGGGGACTATTTGTTTTGTGCAGAGGTCGCATATATACCAGAGGCCATCATCCTTTGTCTGAGGCAGGTGACCTATGCCCTGAATAATATTATGCAGAGGTATCATCAGCTGTATGAGACGGTAACCATCCATGAGGGCCGTGGCTTGTGGTGACCATAGTGGCGCAGTCGGTGGGATCATGTCATCGACAAACGGGGCCTCGATATGTCTGTTTCTTTATCTTTGCGACAAATGTATCTTCCACATGGGCATGTCACTCCCATCACTCTCATAAGGTTACAGCGAATGATGATGTTATTACATTTTTACGTACATATTTCATAAGCATGATTAACTATTGTTATCATGGTGCTTATCACCGATATAACCATCATTACTTTAGTTTGCATTATTTCTCATATGTACAGCAGCTTCATATTACAGGTTCTCATATTTCTCACATAATACATACATATCATCTCATATATGTCTATTCTATATCACATTTCGTTCATGTTTTAGCTACTCATATTCCATCTCTTCACTCTTGTATTCATATCATATTCTATCATATATTAGCATATAGCATTTGCATATAACCTATCACATCGTGCATGCATTTATCATTCTTATATTCCATACATACTTATCATTCGTGTACAGGTACTCATTCCTGGTAACATCTTATATCTTCATATTCTTTATTAGTCTATCTTATCTTATGACATATACCTATACATTTCTACACTTGTACGTTTTACTTGTGCTTTATCAGACTGTTCTATGTCCCCTAGGAGTGCAGAACATAGACTTCTTCTTTAATACCCTTAGGTACCCTTCATGTCCAAACTATTTATCTTTTATCTTTTCTTCTATATTCCTTTCTTACCATGTATTCCAATTGACTTTGCCATAGTAAATCTACTTATGTTCTTATTTCTTGTTAGTATCTACTTCTTGTTTTCCTTATCTCACGGACCTAATATGAGTTCCACTTTATCATACTAGGTATGGCTGTATTCTTGACTCAATGGGCTTTCCATAGAGTCAAAGAACACCCGAATCGGAGATCAAACGAAGGAGATATGACCTTCCGAAGTTGGAGGTCATGCGTAGTCAACCTTGACAAGTTGACTGGTAGTGAGATAGAGATGACCTCAATGAAGCTTGGTCCTATAACCTCAGTCTGACATCCTACTAGCCTCTTTTAGGCATATGAATGTATTCTTGACTAAAGGGCTTTCCATAGAGTCAAGAACACGAGATCAGTTTCAAACTAAGGAGATATGACCTTAGAAGTTGGAGGTCATGCGCGGTCGATCTTGACGAAATTTGACCTGGGCGACGAGTACTAGGTGACGAGCTCAGTTTAACACCTTGGTTTGTCATCTAATATCTTCCCCCAAGCATATGGATGGATTCTTGACTCAATGGGCTTTCCATAGAATTAGAACACACCCAATCGGAGTTCAAGCGAAGGAATGCCAGCCTTAGAGAGTTGGAGGTCATGCGCGGTCAGTCTTGACGAGGCTGACCTAGGCCCGACGAGCTGCACTGAGTGATGACCTCAGTCTAACACCTCAGTCCTGAAATCTAATATCTTCTGGTATAATAGGATGGATTCTTGACTCAATGGGCTTTCCATAGAGTCCAGAACACCGTCCCGGAGTTCAAGCGGAAGAGGGTACCATGACCTTAGAGTTGGAGGTCATGCGCGATCGATCTTGACGAGCTGACCTGGGTGACAGGCTGCACTGAAGTGATGAGCTTAATCTAACTTCCTTGGTCCTGACATCTAATATCTTCCTCAAGCATATGGATGGATTCGCGACTCAATGGGCTTTCCATAGAGTCAAGAACACCCAAATCGGAGTTCAAGCGAGAAGGGAGGATATATTCCAGAGAGTTGGAGGTCATGCCCTTGGTCAGTCTTGACAGGCTGACTGGGTGACGAGGCTGCCGTGAGCGACTCAGTCTAACACCTCGGTCTGACATCTAATATCTTCCCCAAGCATATGGATGGATTCTTGACTCAATGGGCTTTCCATAGAGTCCAAGAACACCCAAATCGGAGTTCAAACAAAGGAGATATGACCTTAGAGTTGGAGGTCATGCGCGATCTGTCTTGTGGTAGCACAGATGACAGGCACATGCTAGTGGCCAGGCTCAGTCAACACCTCGATCTGACATCTAATATCTTCCCCAAGCATATGGATGGATTCTTGACTCAATGGGACTCATAGAGTCTAAGAACACTAATCCCGAATTCAAGCGGAGGATGTGACCTTAGAGTTGGAGGGTCATGCGTGGTCAGGTCTTGACGAGCTGACCTGGACCCTAACGAGGCTGCCAGCGAGTGAGCAGGCTCAGTCTAACACCTAGGTCTGACATCTAATATATTTCTCAGGCATATGGATGGATTCTCAACTCAATGGGCTTTCCATAGAGTCCAAGAACACCCAAATCGAAGTTCAAACGAAGGAGATATGACCTTAGAAGTTGGAGAGGTCATGTGTAGTCGATCTTGACAGTGACACAGATGACGAGCTATCTTGAGTAGCGAGCTCGATCTAACACCTCGGTCCTGACATCTAATATCTTCCTCAGGCATATGGATGGATTCTTGACTCAGTGAAACTCCGCAGAGTCGAGAACACCAAATCGGAGTTGAACAAAGGAGATATGACCTTGAGTTGGAGGTCATCCCATGATCGATCTTGGTGGCTGGGTAATATTTGCCTTTGAAGTGACTCGGCTCTGGGGGCGAGCAAAGCTCTTGAGACAATAAGCTCTACATAGAGTTAGGCTCTTCGCAGCCAGTTGAGCTGTTTGCAAGACGAGTTGAGCTACGCAGAGGTGTGAGCCTCTATTTGACAACCTCTATGGGGTGACCACTTGCAGTTTGACTATTGAGTAAAGACCATAACTTGGTCTACAGGGGTCCGAATTGAGAAATTCAAAAGCCTAACATCAATCTTATGGACGTGGATCCAATTTCCCAGAAGGACTTACTGCCAAATTCTCTTTATTTCTTACCCAAAAACCCGTTCTAAAGTACGGCTAGTTGACTGGCGGGCAGCGACTTCCAGGCGGATTAGCTAAGGCTGATCTCGGTAAAGGACCATAGCAGTCTCTGAGGTCCAAATCAAGGAAATTCAAAGAGCCTATCATCAAGTTAATTGATCTTGGCTACAAATTATCAGAAGGACTTCTTTTAGATTCCCTTTGTTTCCCCAGCCTAAAAACTCGTTCTAGGTCAAAAATTACACATATAGTCAAACCATAAAGAATTTTTCTTCCAGTTCAACGCAACTAGACCCTTCTAAAACACATATCTAGGATCCTTATAGCTCTTCTCCAGCTTAATCCTGACAAGAAATGAAGTTGGAGTTTCCAAGGCAAGACGTATCCATATTCAAATTTAGTAGTTCCATACACTCATATTTTTCTGTACGAATCCTTAGTTTCCATCTTGCAGGAACATGTATTCATACAGAGTATTCAGTTCCATACACCATATTTTTCTATACCAATCCTTAGTTTCATACTGTGACCTTCTCTCTTTTCCCTTCTTTCTTCTTTTCTTTTCCTACTTCTTCTTCTTCTTCTTCTTCTTCCTTTCTCTTCCCTTCTCTCTTATCCGTGTTTGCTCTCCCTTTCTCCAAGACCAAAAGGAGATATTTATTTTGGTCTTATTCCTTTTATTTCACTTTCCAAGGAGGAAACTTCCTCCCTCTTTCCTTCAAGCCACTTGTCTCTTCCTATTTTTCTTTCTTATTTTATTCTAATATCTTTCTTTTATTCTCTGGTCCTCGATTCTCTATTACTCTTAAGTTTAACCTGCTTATTCCTACTTTGGCATATGAACTTATTATATTATGATCCTTGGGTCATGAATTAGTAATTTAATGAATTTACCCTTAATTATTGTAGTAATTCCAAGTTCTTTCTCTTATTTTATTTTTTATCTTTAATTTATTTCGGATAAAATATACTTTTACTTTTATTATACCTAAACAAGTCTGTTAGGGTATATTTCGGGACACAACTCCTCCTTATAAGAATTTCGTCCTCGAAATTCATACTCTGTCATTTGCATGTTCTATGTCAATTCCTTTCTTTTCTTGTCTTTTATATTTTCTTTTCATTTCTAGTTTATATGTCGTGTCTATAGTACTTCATTGTCATCTATACATGCATCTCAATTATTAAATAGAGAATACATACCAGCAATCACGCCAGGTTATCACGCCTCAGGCACACTTTGGCATGGCTCGTGCTGAGTCATATAGGTGCTGGATGATCCACTGTCTCTGACATTGGACCTCCATGTCCTATGTGCTGATTCGGACCACCTCGACCCCATGTCGAAGGTGTAGCAACCAATCTTCCTCGGCTACTTCCTTGCGGATTTATCTTAACTCTGGATTCTCTTGGACAGTTTGCCAAGAAGTGATCTGTATTCCCACATCTGAAGCACCCTCCAGTCCACACTCTACAAACACCTGAATGTCGTCTATGGCAGTAGGCCTCGAGTTCTTTCCTTGTCCTGTGGACATGTCTCTCCCAGAACTAGGTGTTACATTTTGTCTTATTTTCTTTGTAGCTGAACCATGAGCTGGCTTAGCTTGAGACTCTCTGACTCTTTTACCCTTAACTGTACAGGACCTTTCTTGGTTACTTATTTGGACGTTTCTACTTTCATGGCATCTTGTGCCAATTGACAAAGCGTCACTCTTTGTAGAGTGAGTCGGTGCTATATATTTCTTGATAAGACTCGTGCGATCCATTAATATCCTAGCCATGTCTTGTGCTATTCTCAGCAAGGCTTCATTTGGCTTAGCTGGAATCTGACTCTTACTTCTAATAGATTCCGAAGGATCAGAAGCTGGTAACCCTTGTTCCGTGGGGTTAACACTTTCAACAACTTCTTCCTTCAGACCGGAAGGCGATCCATTTTATACAAAAACAGGACATCCACATCGAGTGAAACTTTTTCTATACGTATGTAATTCTATCTTTTATATCTTATACTCTATCTAGACTCGCATCTTATACTCTATCTAGATTCGCCTAAACATAGGCTTTTCCAGAAACGCCTAAACCTAAGCTCTGATACCACTAACTTGTCACGCCCCCATTCCCGATCCGACCCGAATGGCGGATCGAGAATAGAATCCCGAGGTGCGAGACTATATATACCCTCTTCTTGGGACTCTCATTGGCCAGTTCTAACTCTCGGAAATTTGAACTTGTACACAGTGGTTATCTGAGCAATTTACGCCAATAAGCAAAAATCATTTTCATATATAAAAGGACTACCACTGGAGTGGTGTCCCTCAACATCTATATACATATACTGAGTCCCATTTACTTATACATGTACAATTTTTTTTTTTTCTTTTCTAATACGAATCATCAGAGATCGCGGAAGAAGTGCGGTGAGCCTTATATCTGTTAGCCTACCTTCTTGATATGGGATGTCATCACTTTTTCCTTGTCTTACAGCCTGTACCTGGAATGAACACCGTGCTAAGCTTTCGCCAGTGGAACATAAGCAGATGACCCTGATAGTGGTATCTCGACTTATACATATACGCATATCATATATCTATGCAATTTCATGTAACTTTTGATTACTTATCATCTTTACCTTCCTATTGCATGTCACGCTGTTCTACATCTTTAACATATTTCCTATCTATACTTTTCTTTGTTGTCATGTGCTTTGTCATCTTTTACTTATCTCACATCGTTCTTAACACTTAGCCATTTCTATCATGTGTTCCTAGCGTATTCCGTCCGATCATTTAGAGTATGTCTATCATATATTCATATCGTATATGACTTTTCCTTGGTTATAGACTATATCATTGTTATGTTCTATTTCCGGTCTTGTTATCGTATACTAATTTCATATCACGTATTCATGTACTTTGTTTCATGTCTTATTTTCATATCGCATTTTCTGTTATACTTTTCATATTACTTTCTCTTTCATGTCTTTTGTGCTTGTTCGTATACTTTTCGTGTCATTGACACTTTTAGCTGTAATACTTATGGCTGTATACTATCATGCATAGCGGTGCTATGCTTCTCATAATCATCGTACTTATTCTCTTCATTTCATTTGTTTTGTTTTTCATGCACATAAACCTTAGGGCGGATCACGGGGACTAGCTGACTGTGCCAGAAGTCTTATATACCCAAGTATCATCACTGTACGAGACAGTGACCTATGCCCGAATAATATTATACCCGAAGGTATCATCATTGTATGAGACAGTAACCATCCATGAGGGCCCGAAGGCGTTGTGGTGACCCTTTCGGGGCCACCTGATCCAAACGGGATCTATGTCATCGTAAACGGGGGCCTCGATATCTGTTTTCTTTATCTTTGCGACAATTTGTATCTTTACTATAGGCATGGCCTATCTATCCCTCTACGGTTCTAAGAATGATCAATGTTATTACATTTTCTGTACATATTTCATAAGCATGATTAGCTTCTTATTATCATGAGTTGTATGCAATATATACCATCATTACTTTAGTTTGCATTAGTTCTCATATACGTAGTTTCATATTCTGGTTCTCATATTTCTCTATAATACATACATATCATCTCATATATGTCTATTCACATATCACATTTCGTTCATGTTTATTTACTCATATTCCATCTCTTAATCTTGTATTCATATCATATTCCCTATCATATATTAGCATATAGCATTTGCATATAACTATCATGATGCATGCATTTACTCATTCTTATATTCATACATGCTTATCATTCGTGTACAGGTACCCATTCCTGGTAACATCTTATATCTTCATATTCTTTATTAGTCTATCTTATCTTATGACATATACCTATACATTTCTATACTTGTACGTTTTACTTGTGCTTTATCAGACTGTTCTATCTCCCCTAGGAGTGCAGAACATAGACTTCTTCTTTAATACCCTTGGAAATTTGCCCTTGCATGTCCAACTATTTATCTTTTATCTTTTCTTCTATATTCCTTTCTTACCATGTATTCCAATTGACTTTACCCATATTAAATCTACTTATGTTCTTATTTCTTGTTCGTATCTACTTACTGTTTTTCCTTATCTCTGGACCTAATATGAGTTCCACTTTTATCATACTAGGTATGGCTGTATTCTTGACTCTATGGAAAGATTTAGCATTCGTATCTCACTACTATTTTCCTTATCTCTGGACCCTAATGAGTTCCACTTTTTATCATACTAGGTGGCTGTATTCTTGACTCATGGGCTTTGTAGTCAGAAGCACTGGCCGAATCGGAGTTCAAGCGAGAAGGGAGATGTGACCTTGAGTTGGAGGTCATGCGAGTCAACCTTGTGAGTTGACTGGTAGAGGCTGAGATGACCTCAATGAAGCTTGGTCCTATCACCTCAGTCTGACATCCTACCGCCTCTTCAGGCATATGAATGTATTTCTTGACTCAAAGGGCTTTCCATAGAGTCCAAGAACACCAGAATCGGAGTTCTTGAAGGAGATATGACCTTCGAGTTGGATGTCATCGCGGTCGATCTTGACATTTGACTTGGGCCCGACGAGCTGCAGTGACGAGCTCAGTCTAACACCTCGATCCTGACATCTATCTTCCTCAAACATATTGATGGATTCTTGACTCAATGGTCTTTCCATAGAGTCAAAGAACTTCAAATCGGAGTTCAAGCGAGAGGAGATATGACCTTAGAGTTGGGGTCATGCGCGGTCCCGATCTTGACGAGCTGACCGGAGGCGGCCAGGCTGAACTGAAGTGGCCAGGCTCAGTCCCCAACACCTCAGTCAAACATCCTAATATCTTCCTCAGGCATATTGGTGGATTCTTGACTCCAATGGTTTTTCCATGAGTCCAAGAACACAAATCGGAGTTCTTGAAGGAGATATGACCTTAGAAGTTGGAGGTCATGCGCGATCCGATCTTGGCCAGTGACTGGGTGACAGTACCTGCTTGAAGTGAAAGGCTCAGCCTACGGGACAGGCTAGGCTCTTCAAGGATGAAACTAAGCTCCTACATGACAGAGTTGAGCTCTGCATGACGAGGTCTGCTGACCTCTATTTGACGACCTCTATGGGCTGACCCTTCACCGTTTGGTATTCAGTAAGGGCCATAACTTGGTCTACGAGGGGGTCAGGAATTAGAAATTCAAAAGCCTAAAATCAATTTTATGGACGTGGCTCCAATTCCCAGAAGGACTGCAAATTCTCTTTATTTCTTACCCCGAGCCCGTTCTAAAGTACGTAGTTGACCGGCCCGGACCGGCCCACGACCAGATTTAACTGAGCTGATCTCGGTAAAAGGACCATAACTTGGTCTACAGAGGTCCAAATCGAGAAATTCAAGAGCCTATCATCAAGTTAATTGATGTGGCTACAAATTATCAGAAGGACTTACTTCCAGATTCCCTTTATTTCTGACCTAAAAACTCGTTCTAAGGTCAGGCTACTGCATATGATCAAACATAAGGAATTTTCTTGGTTCAACCTGCAACTAGACCCTTCCTAAAACACATATCTAGGATCCTTAGAGCTCTTCTCAGCAATCCGTGAGGAAATGAGATTAGGGTTTCAAACCCAAGACATGTATCCATATTCAAATTTAGTAGTTTCATACACCCATATTTTTCTATACCAAATCATAGTTCCATACTACCCAAGACATGTGTATTCATACAAATATTCACAGTTCCATACACCCATATTTTCTATGCAAATCAGTTCCACTTTGTGACCTTCTCTTTCTTTCCTTCTTTCTTCTTTCTTTTCTGCTTCTTCTTCTTCTTCTTCTTCTTCCTTTCTCTTCTCTTCTCTCTCTTATCATTGTTTTGCTCTCCTTTCTCCGAGACCAAAAGGAGATGTTGTTTTAGTCTTATTCTTTTATTTCACTTTCCAAGGGAGGAAACTTTCCCTCTTTCCTTCAAACCCTTGTCTCTTCCACTATTTTCTTTCTTATTTATTCTAATATCTTTCTTTTATTACTCTTTGGTCCTCCAATTCTCTATTACTCTTGATTTAACTTATGCTTATTCCTACTTTGGCATATGAACTTATTATATTATGATCCTTGGGTCATGAATGGTAATTAGTAATTTACCTTAATTATTGTATTAATTTCAAGTTCTTTCTTATTTTATTTTATCTTTTAATTTATTGGATAAATATACTTTTACTTTATTATACCTAAACAAGGTCAGAAGCTGTTAGGGTATATTTCGAGTTGTTCAAGGCCGCTGCTTGTGACATCGGTATTGAATGTGGAAATACAAGCGATTATCTAAACTACCACGACTCGTCGTCAATCACATTCTCTTGCCGGATCTGGAGGGGGTGCCCAGTTCCTCATGGCGACTGGCGGTAGTTCGCACAGTGGTGGCCAACAAAACCGTTCATCGGGTCCTAATTGACAACGGGAGTTCAACTGACATCATCTTCGCGTCAGCCTTCGATAAAATGGGCATCGGAAGGGAAAGACTGGAGCCCGTCAACGCTCATCTGCGGGGGTTCTCTGGGGAAAAGGTATTACCTCTAGGCTCAATACAACTGGTACTCACCTTGGGAGATCCCCGTATCGAACTGCGACCACGGCCGATTCACGTCGTAGGCGCCAGAGTACGCCTGACATGTTGCTGGGCGGACCCTCCACCGATGCAATAAAGGCCATCTCCTCCACATACCACACTTGATGATCAAAGCTCCCTCACATGTGAATTAGGAATGGTTCGAGGAGACGACGGAGTGGCAGGGAGGAATGCTACTCAGCGTCGATGAAACAAAAAACGGTTGACAACATATACCGGATTGACTCGACATGCGTGGCGGGGTGATCCGACTTCGAGCCATGAAGAAGTGAACCCGATATTGGATGACGACCGAAGACATCTCGCCTATATCGGATCTTAGGATTATCGAAGACCTCGAAAATCCCATATCCATTTTTAAAACAAAACAAGAAGCGTCTTAGTAGAGCGGCGAGATATAGGGTGATCCTACGGTAATCACTCACATGCTGAGCGTCAGCCCATCCTTCAAGCCAATCAAACAAAGGAGGCCGCCGAAAGACGAAGCCATCAGCGAGGAAGTCCATGAGCTCCTCAGCGGGAGCGATGGTGGGTAAGATATCTTGAGTGGTTGCTTGATGTAGTGCTCGTCGAAAAGCCGCGATGGCAAATGGCGACTGCTCTGCGCCGACTTCAGCGACATCAACAAAACATGCCCAAAGAGCCCGGTTCCCTACGCCCGCAGATCGGCCTCGCCGTAGTGCTTTGCTGGACATGAACTTCCGGCTTTATGGATGCCTTCTCGGCTCTGACGGTCGGTATACCGGCGACGAAAAATACCTCTTTTGTCACGGCGCGGGGAACTGCCTGCTATCGTGTCTCAGATTCGGGCTGAAGCGCGAAGCCACGTATCAGAGGTTAGTAAATCGGATGTTCAGAAGCTAGATAGGCACAACTATGGAAGTATATATAGATGATATGCTGGTAAATCCCTTCTTTGTTTACTTGGGCTCCACATAGCTCATCCTATCAAAAGCATTTACTGGACCTTGAAGCTGACATGGCTGAATCCCGGCCCGAGTGCGCCTTGGTCTTGGCGGGGGAAGTTCATGGGTTTCATAGTCAACCACTGAGGAATTAAAGCAAATCCAGAATGAGATAAAGTTGTACTCGACATGCCTTCGCCATCGAAATTATAAAGGACAGGCGCGTGGAAGGATTGTTGCCTTAAGCCGATTAAGTATCTAGGGAAGCGAAGCGAATGCAGTACTTCTTTGAAGTCCTGGAAGAAGCATTTGATGGGATGCAAAATGTGAAGAAACATTTTCGGCACGAAGCATGTCAGGCTCCTCCCATCCTAGTAAGTCTATTGAAGGAGGCTCCTTGCTGCATGCCTAGCCGTAGCGGGGACTTCTCGGCCAGTATTTGTCCTAAACTATTCGGAGATAAGAAGCAGAATCACGACACGATTTACCTCTGCATCCGGGCTTTGAGAGGAGCGGAGGAGAGGTATCCAAGGATGGAGAAACTAATTTTGGCCTTGGTAACCGCGGCTAGGAAACTCTGCCCCTACTTCCAGGTTCATACCATAGAAGTTCTAATAGAGTACCCGATGAAGCAAGTGTTACACAAGCCAGAAACTTCCGGAAGGCTGATGAAATGGGCCATAGAGCTAAGCGAGTTCGGCATAGGATACAAACCCAGCTATGATAAAGGGGCAGGTCTTGGCGGAAAGCCGTCATGGGATTCACTTTGCAGCGGAACCTACTAAGAGCGCCGAATAATGAGCGACCTCCCCATCACGGAAGCTCTCGTAGATGGAGCCTCGAATGCCTGAGGAATTAGGCGGGTCACAGTCTGACCTCTCCGGAAGGAATAGATGTTGAATACGCACTTTCAGTTCGGTTTCAAGCCTCCGACAAACGAGGCGAGATATGAGGTTGTCATAGCGAGCCTCGGCCTCACCCCATTCCTTTCAGAGTTGACTGACTAGAGTGCGGTGACTCCCGGTGAAGTAAGGCTGGATAGAAGCTGAGCCAAAGCGGAAGGATGATCCCTGTATCTCAAGATACAGGATTTGGCCAAAAAATTCGTGTCGGTTCAGGTCAGACATGTCCTCGAATGAGAAACTCAGTAGAGCGCCTTGGCGAAGTTAACAACGACCTCCCGCAGGGAGAGACCTCGAGTAAATCGACGCGAGTCGAGATACAGCGAGCCCTCTATTGATCTCTGCGACGTGGAGGTCACCCAGGTCGAGTCCGAGCCAAGTTGGATGGACCTCACCTGGGATTATATAATAGACGGACGTCTACGACGACCGAAGACTGACTAAAATAAGGACGAGTGCGCGGGTTCACTAATCATAAGGGAAACTATCTAGTGGGGATTCTTCACTCTATCCTTAAATCATTCCTTGAGGAAAAACATCGAATCTGTACTACAGAGGTACATGAAGGTATATGCGGAAATCATATCAGAGCTCAAGAATTGGCAGGAAAGATCTTGAGACAAGGATACTCTTGGCTACAATACTGAAGAGCCTTGGTAGCCAAAGTCGAAAAATCACAGATTTAGTCGGGGCACGCGAATCTCACGCCCCTCTCCGTGAGCCCTTGACATCAATCCTGAGCCCGCCAGCCTCCCTTCGACAATGGGGTCTTGACATCTGGGACCTCGCCATGGAAAGGGGCAATGTAAGTTCATCATGTCGCAGTGATGAATTACTTCGCCCAAATAGGCGGGGCGAGGCCTTTAGCTCTGATCCATAGAGACGGAGAGATCACATGATTTTGTATAGAGCCATCATATGCGAGGTTCGGTATCGAGAGAACCTGGTGTCGAGACTGACGAAAAGCAATTTGACAACGCGAGTCGAGATTCTGCGTTGAGCTTAAATTGGGGTATTACTCGTCCCCGGCACATCCACGGTCAGTGGGACCAGTAAAGTCACCATCGGAGCCCTTAAGGCGCATTAAAGACCAAATTGGAAGATGTAAGAGAGTGGGTAGAATACCTCCGAGGAAGTCTGTAAGACTCTGAATGACGAAGTAAAGCAACGAAACCGTCGCCACCCCAACCCGGCGCGCCAGCGATAGCCTAGCCGGTCGGATTAAAGTCCCGAGGATCGAGTTGGCAGATGAAACACAATGACGAGGCTCTCTCGTCCCCAAATTTAGGATCTTAGGCAGCGAAGCGAGTACTAGGCGTACGGAAGACTACCAAGGAAGGCGAGGTTACTGGCGAAAAGTCAAACCCGGGAGCTACGTGCGGGTGATGCGAGTCTTAAAAAAAGTTATTGCAATGAGGAAAAATCCGGCGTGGAAGTGGAGCTGGCCCAGGGAAGGCCCCTACATCATATCTCGAGTCGTCGGACCCGGGCAATTCAGGAGCTCCGAATGGGGAGGAAAATTTTCTGACGTACGGAACGCGGAACACCTTAAACGTTTTTATCAGTAGACCTTGGTTTGTAATCTTAAATGGAGATTTATTAATTTTCAATTAATGATTCAACCGTTCACTGGTCATTTTATTAAGACGTCGCAAACAACTCAGACATATAATGATCAGAAAAATTACATGCAATGGAATGAGAAAACTCATAGACATAAAGGGAAAAATCTCTCTTTATTACAATCAGGTTACATTCAGTTACAATCAGTGGTGTCATCGATTGCATCTTGGAAGCACTCGGTCTGACGGTTCCCTCGAAAAACTTAGGAAGAAAGAGGAAAGAAAACGATACGAAATAAAAGGCGGAAAGGTGGAAAAGAGAAAGAGAAGAAAGGGATGGGGAAAGAGTTTAATGCGAAAAGAAGGAGAAAGCAGTTGTGGAAGAAGAGGAGAAGGAGGAAAAAGGGATGGAAAGGAGTTTATGAAGAAAAACAAAAGGGGGAGAATGAGATGTGGAAAAAAGATAAAAAGAAGGAGAATGAGAAAGGAAAGGAAGAGAAAGGAGAGCAGAAAATGGAAGCGCGCAAGAAAACCGCCCTCCCGAGGCACATTCCTAACACGGAGCTAGAGATAACATGACTCCCATAAAGGGAGACTAGGAAAAACACAGCTCCACGAGCGAGAGTCCGGCGAGCCAGAGACGGAGTCTTCGGGAGGTCCCGGCCCAGACGACCAGGACCGACACTTCATCTCGCTCGATTTTTGATTCGCACGGAAGACGGGAATCTTAAGTATAAACTCCACCTTAGTAAACCGCCATTTATAAGGGCCGGCCTCAAAAAAGTCACCGAGCGTTCCAAATTCTCCATAGTCGGCATTAAAGGCGTTCGCACCTTTGAAAATCAAAGTCAGTGGCGGCCGGAGCCCGGCCAGCTCACTTTAGCGAGTTCGTCACCTGCGCAGTCCACCGCGCACGAGGAGTCAGATCAGCTCAGGCTACATCGCCACTCGGCTATATCGCCACTCGGCTACATCGCCACTCGGCTATATCGCCACTCGGCTACATCGCCACTCGGCCACATCGCCCTGACCCCTGGTGCCGAATGACGACTCACTTTGGCGGGTTCGTCTACACACGAGTCCGCCTTGCACGAGAGTCGGAATCGACTCAGGCTACATCGCCACTCGGCTATATCGCCACTCGGCTACATCGCCACTCGGCTACATCGCCACTCGGCCCGGCGCCGGGAATGACGGCTCACTTTGGCCAGGTTCGGCGTCTACTGCAATACGGTCGCGTGCTCGAAGTCGGATGTTTCGGTACATCGCCGCTCGGCTATATCGCCGGCTCCGGCTACATCGCCCTTTCGGCCCACATCGCCACTCGGAGCCCGGCGACTCACTTTGACAAGTTCGTTTTACTCTGCCTGAGTCCGCCCACACAGGGAGTCAAATGGGCTCGGGCTGCAGTCGCCACTCGGCCACGGCGCCGGAGCCAATGACTCACTTTTGTGAGTTGTGCGCCTCTTGGGATGTTGGGAGTGATGACTGACTGTGTGACGCTCCGACCACGACTCCCGAGCCAATGACCCACTTTGGCGGAGTCATACTGCAGACGGAGTCCGCAGCTACTGAAGTCGACCAAACTCGAGCTACATTGCCACTTGCCCTGGCGAGGAATTGATCTCACTTTGGCGGTTTGTCTACTCTACAGTTCGTGTTGGCGAGTTCACATAGGCGAGCTCTTTCCGGCAGTTCACATAGACGAGCTACGCCCGATTCGCGTTAGCGAGTCCATATAGGCGAGCCATCCCGTGATTCACTTTGGCGAGTTCATCCACGGCCACGAGCCACTTCTGGCCCTAAGGAATTAGATTGACTCGAGCCCATTTCGGTAGAAGCCGGAGCCCGATAGCTCACTTTGGCCAGGTTCATCCACCACGGCCACAGGCCAAATGCGACCTAAGGGTCGATTCGACTCGGGCAACTTCAGTAAATGAATGATGCTTCGCTAACGAGTTCATCCTGAGCGGGCCATGGCTAAGGGAATAGTTCATTCAATTTATTGACCAGAAGTAAGGCTTGAGAGCCCGGGAGCTTGGACCCGATTTAAGGAGCTTAACATCACAACTCGGGCGCAATCGGACCATACGGACAAAGTAAAGTCGAATCCATGAAACATTGTGAAGGCACAAACGAGAGGAGAAGAGTAAGATGAAATAATGAATGTTCATTCGAGAAAAGGTTACATATGTCTTGGGTCAGGTGACAAAAAAAAAAAAAAACAATGAGGAAAGTGTAAAAGTCTCGTGGGCGACGAGACGAACCGGGGTCGGGAATCGGAAGGAGAGCGAGGAAGGTGAAGGAGGGAGTGGACCTCGTTGGGGGGGTGCAGGTTCTCAGAGATAAATCAGCAGAGAGGGACCCTTCCTCCTCCTCGTCGCTAGGAAGGTCGAAGTTGAAATCCAGGCCGGGATAGGCATTGTATTATTCTTAGAAGGCAAATACTTAGGAGATCCATTGATTAGACGCCTCGACCTCGGTCTTTGATAGCCGTCCGAGCCACAGAAGTGAATTTCTTGATGAAAATCCATACGACCCGCTATACCTCGGTCAGTCCTTGAAATTTGGCGCCTCGTTAACCTCGCGACGAGGCCTCTTCCAATGCCCCGTCTTATCAACGGATCGTCTTTGATCGAGCGCCAGATTATTCGAGACTCACTGACTCGCCTGAGATCTTGAGCTCGTCTAACCATCGAGTTCATGCCTAGGCGGATGGGTCCGTCCCACCGCCTCGAATCAAGTCGTTTTGCTGGCTTCCCTCAAGTCATCCCGAGCCTCCTGAAGCTCGCCTTCAGCCGCCCTCAAGCTGTTTCGGGCCTCGTCCTCCCACCTGCTCGCCAGGCAGTGACGTAGTATGTTTCAAATCGGTTGAGCTTCAACGCTTCCTCGGTCATACGTTGCACGACCTGCGACCGCCGCTCGGATGGGAGGAGCTTCCCTCGCCTTATATCTTAGTAGCATGGCCGCGTTTAGTTGCTACGGCTGAGCCAGCCAGAATGAGTAGCCACTGCGCTTTTGCGTATAATCGATATCGATCTGGTCGAAATTGACTAAAATGGAATCAAATATGACAAGATCACGGAAACTTACGGGCGACCCCCCTTAAGAGATGGGGCGAGGCCGCCATCCACGAGACAGCATAGCCCAGGCTTCTTAAGGTCGAGTCCTTGAAATGGGCCGAAAGCTAGCTCCTGCTTATGAGTTCGTTGTAGAGTAAAGAGTCCTCGTCACCACCAGTTGTAGTTCGAGATCTCGTGGCATACTTTTACCGCTGAGAAAGCGGTGCCATCTGTTGTAGATTCCCGGACGGTGATGGGCGCGACCATCAATGTTTGGCTTCAGCAGCCCACAGGGACATGCGCCTATGACGAGGACGAGAATGGGCCTGGCTTCAAGCTTATAAGTCGAACAGGGCAAGCTGCTCCCTCTCAGGTTCGAACACAGTGGACGGAGGACGAAGAATGCTGACTTTCAGGCTTTGACCAAAGTGGCCGGTCTTTCTCAGAGTCAGAGATTTTTAGCTTCACCTTAGGGGCTTAGAGACACCATCACTAGCGGACAACGGTTCCCCGTAGTGGGTTTGGCGAGAGGGCCCAGCGGGAGGAACTTTGTTGGTAGAATGAGATGAGAGATCTGCCAGCGACGGGAATGAATGGACCTCGAACTCGAAGGGCCAGGGAACATCGGAGCTTGATTAGTTCGCATAAGGGCGAGGAGGACACTAAATAGCAGCAGCGCTACGTCTTGTGAGATCAATGCGAGCACACGAAAAGCATGTAGACGGTCTGCGAGTCGGGAATGCTGACAACAGCGCTGAGTTATGACCAAAACGGAGATAAACACTCACGAAGATTCTCGGGGGTGCTCAGAAATACCGGGACGCCCGAGAGGGGTGTCATCCTTGTTGAGAGGGTCATGCCTCGGGTTACGGCCACTGCTTGAGAAAAATGGCGTCCCTTCCACACGGCTGGCAGGAGGAGAGGAAGAATCGGAGGAGGGGAGGGAAGTCGTCAAAGAACACCGGAGCACCTAGAAAAATAGAGAAAACCCTCGAATGTCTCCTTTGGGCTAAAAGGTGAAAAGCGAGGGCTATCTTTGGGGACAGGAGTCCCTGTCCACTAAAGAAAACTAAGCGGGCTAGCAAAATACCCTAACCATTGGGCGCGACTTGAGCGGGACACACATTGAAATCTTTGAAAACCCCACTTTTTATGAAGGGATGCGGAAGCGAGCCGTTATGAAGTACTTGAAGAAACACACCATCCTAGACCTGAGGGCCACATAGGGTGAAAACGTCGGGGGACCACGACGGCGAAGGAGGCTGATAGCGTGCGGCGAGATTGGCTGCATATGAAGGACCGATCTTGCTAGGTCCCACGATTAAAACATCTTTGGTGACGGATCTTAGATATTGGACCCCCGGGTATTTAATCGGGTTCACTTTCCTTGCATCGGGGAAGAGGAGGCACCTCGGGGCTGGGCAGGCCGAATGGTTGGAGACACACCGGTTCGTGCAGGCGAGCCAGTGATATGGGAATCACCATCGTCTGAGAGGAAGAACGGCCCGGACCCATGATGAAATTGGATAAGGAAAGCAAAATTCGACCCTGACCCAAAACAACTCGTCTTATGCGCGAAAAGAAATCAAAGAAACGAGAAGCGGTGGACCCGGAAAGGCAGCGGATAAAGGCTGCCACGAAAAACCGGACATAAGACTAAGAGAGGAAGAAATCAGAACTGTAAGAAAATGAAATAAAAGGTCCCGAAACGATGGCACACAAGACGGAGGATGTCGCGCATAAAAACAAATGAAAGGAATGGAAGAAATAAGCGGCAGAAGAGTCATCATTGCCGACAAATGGCGACCCGAGCCCCAGCTAATCCCATACTGATGGACACGTGGAAATTGCATCAGATGCGAGAAAGCGTTCGCTATGCACGTACAGTACCTGAGAGTGGGGGGCGGCTTGATAGGGTTTTAAAATAAGGCATTTCTACCAAGTGGCATGACGAAAAGACTGACCCGAGCACGAAGGCCTTGGTTGAATCCCGGAGAGGTTTGCGATGGTAGGACGCTTTTCACGCCCGGCATTCCCCGGCCTTTAGGACCGACTGAAACGAGAGGGTCATCGGTGATTACGAGGCCATTTATGGGAGATCCATGATGAGAAAATAGAGCAGGTCCTTTGTGTATGTATTGTTAAGGTAAGTCGTGATCTCACAGTAAGAAAGAAAGACCAAATTAGATCGGCATCGAATCGGATCTGATAAGGGGAAGGAGGATTATCCCAGATGAAACTGCTCTTTCTATATCTGTATACCAAATAGATGAGGATTATAATAAGAAATATCTCATCGATAGAATGAACCACTAATTATCATCGATTGGGAGGGAGCATCTACTATAAATCTGAGGTCACCCCATCAGTGAGAAGATCTGCCCAAAAAACAGTAGCCCTGAGTCTATCTTTTCTCGGGGGAAGAGTTGGTAGGCATTGGAGCGGCGGGGCGAAGCGCCGTCCCCCTCCCCTTCTTCTTTGTTTTGCGGAGTGTTACGACCCGAGTGTGCAGAGCGGTATTAAACGATCATACTTCAGCCAGACGATCCAAAAGCACGCACCTGTTGCTAGCGATGAGTTCGACCCAGCGACCCCACACGCTCCGGCCCGATTCGGTTGAAAAGCATCATCAATATTTATATACAATTTTCTTAATTTCACCTTAACATCATGAAATAAGGTTCCACGCACAACTCTCAGGGCTTCAAGATTTTTTTTTTTTTTTTGGTTTTTTTTCACTCATGTTTGATTCCACTATTGCTTTGACATTCACAAGCTTCCATGTCCTCACTTCTATTTCCATATCCCTGTTTCCATCTCATTCTTTTTATAATTATATAGATACTTCATGATCACACATGGATTTTATTATTGTTATTATTGCTCTGATTGCATCCCGTAGCTAATTCATTTATCCATTTCATATCAGTTTTTCTATTCTAGCGTCATGTAATGTTGTATTCAATGTTTAAAATATCGTGAAATATCCACGATATAACATCGATATTTCGAGTGTCAGTCCATCTGGAAATGATATGGTGAAAAATGGAAATAATATCCCGATACATTAGATATACATCGTAAAACAGTGATATATACGGCGATAATGTCGGCCTTTGGAATCAGCGCGTGGGCGATGGCATGTATCGCTGCTGAAGTCTGCGGCGTATCGAGACGTATGGGTAAAATCAAAGATATATGGGGTGACAACGTCAGCGATGCTTTTATCAATGTGGTTGAGATTTATCACTTTTTGAAAAACCTCTACTTGATTTACATGTAAGTTTGAAGACAAAGGTGGTATGTGTTGATCCATCAGCCCGGATTAAATCTAGCAATTTCTTTAAGTTCCAACAGTCAGATTTTATCTAACGGTGGATTTTGAATCTTTGACTTGATCCAACGGCCAAGAGTTGATGAATGAATGTCAGTAAATAATGGTCATACCTATCATTCTTATTCGGGTCTCATAATAGACAAATAACTGTATTAAGCTACTAATCGGAATGCACCTTAGTTTTTCATTGGGCGATCTGTCGAACTTGGTAGCTCACAACGAGCGGCTAGTTCTTTGTCTGAATCAGGAGTTAAGAAGCCTACCCCGTTGTTCCAATGTTTCGTTTTCAAGTTCTGACTTAAATAAATTCTACCCTTTTATCAAAAAAAAAAAAAAAAACCTTAACATAAACTATTATTTTTTAATATCAGCTGGCTGGTGAAATAATTTATATTTTTACAAATATTATTATTGCATAATATATTCTAGTAATTATAATTCTTTTTATATATTGCTTTTGTTAGATAGCATTAGTTAATTTTATAATACATATGTAATTATTTGTCATTTTTTGTGAATGAGTTTATAATTATTTAAATAGTATAACATAAAACGACAATCATGCTAATGATATCAATGGTTCATTTTTACAATCTTCATGTTCACCTATTTTCTAGGCAACCAAACGACAATCACAGATTCAATGAAATTAAAATTAATAAATAAAAACACAAAACCAACAATAAGAACAACAGATTCAACAGTCTCCGAAAATTTTAATTATTTCATGGTACATACTCTCCACCAAAGAAAAGAAAAAAGAAGAGACCTATTGACTTTAACTTGCCAGAACATTGAGGCGAAGCATGCTGTAGAGCCCAAATTGGGACTATTCTCAGTCCTTTCCCTTTTTTATATTTTTTGATTTGATTTTACTTTATTTGATTTTATCTTGTTTTATTTTTATTTGGTTTGATTTTACTTTATTTTGTTCTTTTCTTTTTGAGGAATGTGAGTCATCCTTCGCTTTTGAGGGGATATTCGTAGGGAGAGGGTGACAACTATATGGAGTTTTTTTAGAGATATTAGGAGGGATATAGAAGGGATATTATGGGGATATTAGGAAGATCAAAGGAAGGACTTTTGGGGGAGAGGATTGGTTTCTTTTAGAGGGACGTCTAGGAGACACGATCAGGAGGGAAGTCGACCTGAAGAGAGAGAAAGGACGGAGTGGAGAGGGACCTTTTAAGGCCGACCATGTGGAGGACGATCGTAGGAGGGGGAGGAAGCTACAACTTAGCTACGATTTTTAAGCTTGACTTACTAATTTAGGGGTGGCAATTCGTGTTAATGGATCGTGTTCGTATTGTGTCAAACTATAAGTATTCGTCAAGTTTGAATAACCTAAACGCGACACGTCAAGTATTACTCAGGTGACACGATTTAACCCGTACAACACGATTATTAATTGAATCAAAATTGTGAGTATCAAGGTTTTTGGATCTAAGACCCACTACTCGACAGGCCCAACACCTGCACGGGCCCATCGCTTGATTCAAATCCCAACATGGCCCAAAGAGGCCAATTACATCAAAACCATACATTATCCATTCAAAGGGTAAAGACTTACGCAATGTCTGAAATCCCAAGTCTCCTAGTCAGTCGTCCTACCACTTATATGATATTTATTCACGGATCTCTCAATCTGGTACATCTTAAGAAAATAATCCTAAATAAAGGAAAATTGGTCTTTGATAAGGAAAGGCAAATTTTATCACTAAATTCGCGATATTATCTCTCCATAAATCAAGGAAAATTGGTCTCTGATAAGAAAGGAGAAACTCTATCGCCTAAAATCACAAGATAATCTTCCCAATAATTAAGGGGAAATTTAAGTATAAAACATAAACTCCCAACGAGGGAAAAGTATGCAACCCTAACTGTTCTACTTCCTTCTCCTTCTTCCCCATTCTTTTCTTGGCAAAAGCATTAGAAACGTCTAAACATACAGTATTAAATAGTTTCTTTATTTTTTTATATATTTTTTTTTTGCAGGTTATATTTTTTTTTTTTTTTTATCTATCGATGCCTGCAGGTCGGACTGACTAGGTATGACAGTGTATTTTAAATAAATGGGAATTGAGCAAAAGTCTAAATCGGCAGTCTGAGAGCTTGACTCCAGCGGCTTTCTAGCCCTTCACCCGATTTGCTCTGACCGTCCCGGCCCGCGCTCTGATTCATCTGATAAAGGCGCAATGACTAGCAATCCAGTGATTCAATAGCTTGAAGATCAATTTCTTCATTGGCATCAAGATATGGAGAAGAAATAGGAGAAGCAAGCGAGACAAATGAAAGAATTGCAGGAACGCACTGAGCACCTGTAGTGTGAAAATGATCATCTATGAGCCTAGGTAAAGAAAAGGCGCGATCTTGAAGAAAGAGACGTGCAAGACACTACTACAAAAAAGACATATGATAACATATAACTTATTGACTTAAGTAAATATATGTCATTATAGGCATTAGTTTAAGCAATCTTAACTTTTATAAGTCTTTTAAAAGCTACCTTAACAGATGCTAAAGTTAGAGAAAAGCAATAATAACACATGATGACACTTATATTTTTTAGGTCAAGGTTGATTTTAATAATAACACAAAAACATATTTTATTGAGAAAATATTAATTATTATTATTATTATTATTATTATAATAAAAATGATAATAATACTATTATTATTATATTATAAATTGAATGGCAATGGGTTTAGGATAAAGCTAGCCGCCAATGTGACTCCACTCCATCATCTAAACCCCATAGAATTCTCCTCCAAGTGTGTCAATAGCTTTTACTCTGGTTTAGCAGCCATGGGGCGAAGATTGGAAGAAGTTGCCCTACATAGCGAACCACATGACTAGGAAGCTGTGAAGCGTGTTATATCTAATACACGCTCTACTCCATCATCAATCTCTGAAACCCTAGGAAAATCTAGAAACCATTCTACTTAGATTGTCCGCTTCCACCCTTGATTCGCCGCATTTCAATCTTGGTGGAGCCGTGGAGCTTCTTAGTAGATCGCAAATTTCATTCATTTTGTTTTTCACTTGGAGATCCAAATTTCATTCATTTTGTTTTTCACTTGGAGATTTGTTTGCAGTGGCATTTCATTGGGAATTTGTGATTATTCGTATTTATATTATACTTTGGTTGTTGAATCTTTAATTTGTTTATGTTTTTTGGTTTGGATTATAGATTGATGCAATTTATCATACTATAGAATTTTGTTTTCTTCCGGTGGAATTTGCACACTCTACTCATTTAGGGTTAGGGCATTGAAATGTAGACCCACGTAGTTGGAGGGTTTTTTTTGCCATGTGGAATGTTTCCAACATCGCCTGCTTGATTGTTTCCAACATGTCTTTGCTGCTCTTCCAAGAGGTACTAAATCTTACGATGCCAACCGTCATAGTTTTTTTCATTCAGTTTGTCCCCCTAGTTCAAATCAACAACTATGCTTCTAGTAGCAGCCATTTCAACTAAACATAGAAAAAAAACTGACTTAGCACAACTCACAATCTAGTGACCCATAACATGTCACAAAGTTCTAAATGAAACAATAAAAACTTAGTCTTGTTAGAGAAACAAAAGGTTTTCAAACTAAGACCAATCAATTTCTCCTAACAAAACCTAGTTGATATGGTTAAATTTAAACTTGCGCCAATGATTTAGGAGAGATACATTCAATTCTCATCCTAATATCCCACACACAAAAAACACATATGCTTTTATTCTTAAGATAAATAAATAAATAAATAAAATACATATCATTGCATATGGAACAAATATTTGTGTTACATCATATAACAAGAAGTCATTCAGAAGGGAAAACTAAATATTTCCATATATATAGAGAGCAGTATATATATATATATATATATATATATATATATATATATATATATATATATATATATATATATATATATATATATATATATATATATATATATATTATTCATTTCTAGTGGTCTTCTATGTTCTTTCTAGAAAATTCATTTTCGGTCAATGTCCCAGACATTTTCTTCACCCACGAGAATGCATTCATAGATTTGCCAGATCGCCTAATATTGCTTTGTATTTGGCGCTCCAGTTGTTCCTTTAATTTAGGTATAATCTCATTGTATTTTAAGTCGCTTGCCTCTTCTACTAGTGCCTTTCTTTCACATTCCCATGAATCGGGCAAGAAATCAAGCACTATCCCCATCCGTTGTTCCACTAACAACTCGTAGTGCTCGTTGAAGATCACCTGAAAGTTCCAGAGCTTGTTAAAAATGACACCAATGTGTTCTTCTATAGAATGATTTGGGTCTTTCTTATATTCACATAATCGCTCCAAAGCGATCATCATTTGTTCTCCCACTTTTAAAGAATATAGAGATCACCCATTTTTTCTTAAATATGTAAAAAGATTAAAACAAAAATTTTGAAATATTGGAAGACTCCACCACTTTTTTCATTAGTTGCTTGTATGGATCCAAAAGTTAAGGTTGAAGGTGTAGAAAACATTTTAAAATTAAATAGCTTGTTATATGAACCAACCACCTAAACTAGCGGGTTACATATATGAACAATTAAACAATTTATATAAATAACAAAATAAATATGATAGTGCATTTTCAAGTACCGCAACTTCATCTACATTTGGAAATGATAATTTTTTTTAAGCAATTAGCAAAGGGAAAACGACAAGTTGGTCCTTCACGTAGGTATGATCTTTCAAAATATTTAGACACTGATTACTATTCATACCTATCACCGAATGAAATAAAAAATTTTGATATCTTGAAATGGTGTACATCTCATTAATATACTTTTCTTTTTTTGGATAATTAAGAATTTATTACCAAAAGGGCAAAGCCCAACAAACAACCAAGAACAGTACAAGAAGCCAAAGGCCACCAGAAAAACGAAAAACGGACAGCACCTCCCCTAAAAACATAGGAACGGGCACACCGGGAAACAAATCACCTGATAAAACATCACACACTAGAAACAATGTGTACTCTACAACCCTACATGTGCCAATACACAACACCAAAGAAACAAACAGCATAAAATGAAAGCGCTTCCCACAGCTTAGGGCAGAAAAAGACAACCACCAAACCAAGCTAAGGCAACCAACACTCCAAACACAATCAACCTCGGAGGACCTCCATGAACTAAGGGGCGCACACACAAAGATCTATTCGCAGGGATGCCAGCTACATTCTGAAAGCTTGAGATTCTGAGAAGTGCACGACAAACAACCAGGAAAGCCAAGGGACATCCGAAACAAACGAAAATCGGACAACACCCCCCCTAAAACCAAGGGAAAAGGGGCATCAGCCCGATACAAAAACCACTCAAAAGCATCAAAGACAAACAAGAACCAATGTACCCCACATCCAGGTAATGTGCCACACCAAAGCCAAAAAAAAAAAAAAAAAACTAAACACCAAACCAATGGAAGCACTACCCACATCCCGGGACCAGGAAACGACACCACCCAACAACCCACATCAGGGCACAAGCATGACATCACTCCAAGCTCAAGCATCTCCGATGGACCTCAAGATAGTAAGGGGAAAAGGCCATCTCTCGCACAAAGCTCTATTCGCAGGGTTGTCAGCTACATTCTAGAAGCTTGTGATTCTAAGCCTGACATCATTACAAATGAGAGAGAAAATATAATCAACATAAATAAATTGGTTGTCATGGACTCTAGCATTACGCTGTCTCCACAAATGATAAATGGAAGCTCCCCATGCAATCCTCTTAGTGATAAAGGTGTTGAATTACCCTTACACCCAAATACCCAACTTAAATTTGTTCTCCCACCTCCGGTAACCTATATTGCCCAATAATGTTCCCAAGAACCCTCATCCGCATTCCTGGTCAGAACCTCGCCTTGCTATATAAAATGACTCATGATCTACTAAACCAGCCGGTGTCTACAATAGCATTGAAATCTACTTTTTCTATTACAGCAAATATACTTAGAGAAAGAAGGACAAACCTTTCAGAACATGTGCTTGAAGTGTTAACATGTTTGAAGGAAAAGAAGATGAATGCTTTAAACTACAACAACTAGAAGATGAATATACAAGAAAGCATCGATGATGACAATTAAAGATGAATAATTTTTAACATGAAAACAAAATTTGAGAATTTTATGTTATATGTTTATTAGATGTAATTCATTTTTTAAAGTGAATAATATTGTCATTGATAGTTTGGTAGATATCAACCTAATAGAGATGTAGTCAAACTAGAATGATATAATTCTCATTTTTTTTTTCTCTTTATTGTTCTTGTAAATTGTTGAAATATTGAATAAAATAATTATTTTATTTTATTTGTATATTCCAATATTTTAAATTTATTTGTTATTTTAATTAAATATTTTTTAATTTTATTTGTATATTCCAATATATTAAATTTATTTTATATTTTAATTAAATAGTTTTAAATTTTTATTTGTATATTCCAATATTTTAAATTTATTTGTGATTTTAATTAAAAATTGATATTTTTATATCTTTAATAATAAAAAATATATATAATTATATAATGAAAAAATTAAAGTTTAAGAAAAATATTGAAGCCTACTATCATAACCCTTTGTCACGACATAGCAGAAATAACCGGCAACCTTTGGGCCACTTTTCTTTTTTGGGCCGACACAAGAGGACACGAATCCTTGTTTGGGTCAGCACAGCCCATGAAGCTGGGCCCGGGACGGCTCGTTGGACACCTCTACACTGGAACGCCATAACCAAACGAAGACGTCTTGAGAAACAGAGACAGAGAGAGAGAGACGATAGATATGGCGTTGAGAGTGAGGCCAAGTAGCTGCATCTCGTCCTTCATTACCCTCAAACTCCAATCTTTTTCCATTACACAGCGCCTCTTCTCATCCATTCCCCGACCCCCAGACGACGCCCTTTCCACTGGTCTTCCTTCCCTCCAGCCTTCATACGATGCGGATTTGATCTCCAAAATCCTCCTCGAACACCACAACCCTTTCCACGCCATGGAGTCCTCTCTCCAGCTCAACGGCATCGCTCTCTCCTCTCACCTCGTTCACCAGACCCTTCTTCGCCTCCGAAACGTCTCCAAAATTGCTCTCTGCTTCTTCCTCTGGGCCAAGGACCAAACCCATCATACCCACGACGTTTTCTCCTACAACCTCATCATCGACATTCTCGCAAAGGTTCGGCAGTTCGACGTTGCTTGGCAGTTCATCATCGAAATGGATCAAAATTCCGTGAAACCCACCTCCGCTACCTTCCGTGTTTTGATTCGGAGGTTGGTTTCGGCGGGGCTCACGCGCCAAGCTGTCCGGGCGTTTGATGACATGAGTTGTTTTGTTGAGAAGGATGAGGATTCTGATGATTTTTGTTATCTGCTTGATACCCTTTCTAAGTATGGGTATGTGAAGCTTGCTTCGCAGATTTTTAATCAAAGAAAGTTCAAATTCGATGCTAATACGAAAATGTACACTATTTTGATATATGGGTGGTGTAAGATTAACCGAGTTGGTATAGCGGAGAGGCTGCTTGGTGAGATGGAAGAACGTGGGATTGAGGCAAATGTTGTTACATATAATGTGCTTCTCGATGGAATTTGCAGGAGGGCGAGTTTGCACCCTGAAGACAGGTTTGAGAGGACAATTCGGAATGCAGAGAAGCTGCTCGATGAAATGCGCCAGAGAGGAATTGAGCCCGACGTAACAAGCTATTCCATTGTTATTCATGTGTACAGCCGGGCTCATAAACCGGAGTTAACGCTTGATAAGTTAAGGACGATGAAAGATAAAGGGATATGGCCAACCGTGGCAGCTTATACATCAGTTGTTAAATGCCTTTGTTCATGTGGGAGGCTTGAAGATGCGGAGGAGTTGGTTCTTGATATGGTGAAGGATGGGGTCAGTCCATCAGCGGCAACATATAATTGTTTCTTCAAAGAGTATAGAGGAAGGAAAGATTCGAATAATGCTTTGAGGTTGTATCGGAAGATGATGGAAGAGGAGTATTCATGCTTGCCTGATATGCACACTTATAACATTTTAGTGGGAATGTTTGCGAAGTTGAATCGTATGGAGATTGTGCAGGAGATTTGGGATGACATGAAAGCAAGTGGAGCAGGACCAGATTTGGATTCATATACGCTGTTGATCCATGGATTATGTAATAATCGCAAGTGGAGAGAGGCTTGCCATTTTTTCGTTGAGATGATAGAGAAGGGATATCTTCCTCAGAAAATCACTTTTGAGACACTTTACCGGGGCTTAATACAATCTGATATGTTGAAAACCTGGAGGAGGTTGAAGAAGAAACTTGAGGAAGAGTCAACGACTTTTGGTTCTGAATTCGAGCATTATCACTTTATGCCCTATAGGAGATGATGAACAATTATCATTCAGGTGTGTTGATTTATATTCTAAAACATTCATGTCACCCTTTTAAGACAATGCCCTTCTAGAAATACTAACTATTCAGAAGAAAAAGGGACCTTTTAAGACAATGCCCTTCTAGAAATGCTTAACTATTCAGAAGAAAAAGGGAAAAACTAGTGAAAAAAAAAAAATTGCAGTCTTTACTAGTTGTGATGATTAACCAAGGAGAGTTCTAGGTGTTCCGGCAACAGACAAATGCACCTGCGCTAAATACTGAAAATTTTTATGCTGTAAATCTTTAGAGCTGAATTTATTGGCATTGAAAACTCCAAACTACTGAAAGGGCAAATACATCATGACGCTGATCATAGTTTTAAAAGAGGCAAGGCACGCCAAGGCTGCAAAGGCATCTTAGAGCTTTGAGACACAAGGCCCAGACTTTTGTGAAGTGAAATATGACCTTACATGCACAACAATTTTATAAAATATGATTCAAAATATGATTATATTAATAAAAAAATTATTCATAATATTTAAAGAAAAAATTAATGAAAAAAGTAGTGAAATTTTATAAATTTTAATATTTAATTAGAAATTTCAAGAATAAAAGTGTTTTTACAAAAAGTTATAGTCTATAAGACGTGCCTCTTTAGTAAGACACATCTCTTGGAAGGTGAAGCGCTATAACTAGGGAATGGCTGTGCCTTGAGCTTAGGCACGCCTTTTAAAACTATGAAGCTGATACAATGAAGGCAAGTAATTTTGTCTGGTTGTTTAGATGCACTTGTTGCATGCATGCAGTTCCTTCTTGGCGATAAGTTGGCTGCCTGCAGATTGAATTTTCAGTCCCATTTTGTTGAAAATGGAAATTCCAATATGTTAGTTATCAAACTCACTCAACAAATAAAACCATTGTTTTAATACTAAATTGTGTCATAAATTTGCTCTTGGTGTGAACAAGCATTGATTATATATGGTCATACATACAATATTGATTATTGTAAGAAATGTGCTCTTTCTTTTCTTTTTCCTCTTTTTATCTCGGGATGTGATGAGTATATTTGTTTATTTTTCATTTGATGGTTTCTTGTCTTCTCACAGAAACATTATCTTCCAAAAACCTTAACAGCATTTTTGTTTCCGTTGTTTTTGCGAATTTGCTGATGTGAAAATTGGTAGTGCTATAAGACTCTAAGAACTCTATCAACAAAAAATAAATTCTTTGATTTATTTCCCTTCATAAATTCATACTCATTGTTTTATTTTAATCCATCTGAGACTATTTTTTCATTTTTTGGATGAATTAAACCATTTGTATGTGAGCTTCTGATCTCTTTTCTCATAAGAACTGTTTTGTTGTGATCAAACATGTCCAAAGATGGAAAGCTTTGAGGTTGAAACTATAAATTTGATGAGTTGATGGCTTACTATAAATAAAATAAAAAATGCAAAGAAAAAAAATGAATAAATTGTAAACAATTCATTTGCAATCTCATGACACTTAGTGCATTTATATATAAATTTATTTTCATAATATATATTATATACATTGTATTTTATAATTTTAGTATGATATTAGTATTTTTTATTTTTTTGTTGGTTAATCGAAACTACAATTTTTATATTTTATAAACCTAAACCGAAATCGAGAATTATATAAAACAAAAACCAAAATTGCAC
The DNA here is from genome assembly GCA_016808115.1 of Tetrastigma voinierianum. Lineage (NCBI taxonomy): Eukaryota > Viridiplantae > Streptophyta > Magnoliopsida > Vitales > Vitaceae > Tetrastigma > Tetrastigma voinierianum. The sequence continues at coordinate 548,540 of JAEQBH010001320.1, forward strand.
CGATCGGTTTGGTTAACCTATTTTTCGACTCGATTTCGATTTGGTTTCTCGATCGAGTCGATTTCTTAGGTTTTTTTGTTCACCCCTATGAGACCGTTATTAGAGAATGAGGGCGTTTAACCTTTTACCATGATTTATTGCTTTCGGGATTACTTATGTGCTAAAATGTCTTAATTAAACTATCTCTTATTGGTTTCCTTCCCAGGAGGTGCTAAAGAGTTGGATTGCATTTGGATTAGGACTTGCCAGGGTTCAAGTCACTTGAAATTCCTGTATATGTATGTGTTTAAGCACGGAAAAATCACTTGTTTAGGATGTCTATAATGTGTACATATTTGCTCTTGTTGGAAAATTTTGAGCTATACTTGGGAATAGAACTGCTTTATGAGTTTTGTCTCAAACTAATAAAAAAAAAATTTTTAAATTACGAAAATACTTTGAAAACGAAAGTAATGCCTAAACTAATACGTCTAAACTACGTTGGAATACATATCATCAATACCATAGTCAATGACTAGGGTCTTAAAAATTCTTTTTGGTTAAAGCTACAATCACTGATTACGGCTTTGACTTTTTTAAACAAAAAAATACAAAGCCGTAGTCAATGACCTTGGTTTTGATGATGTGTATTTCAACATTGGTTTTCAAATTATTTATATAACTTTTTTTTTTTTAAATTGAATATTTTGGGACAAAACTCAAAAAGCAGTACATTGTACAAGCGAAAAGGAATATGCTGCATATAGAACATATGGGAAATGACAATTGTAGCAATATTCAATATGGGTTGCAACTAAACAGTAAACACTTTCTGCTGCTCCATATTTTTTGCCCTTTGGTTGTCTTACTTGAAGATTGAGGTTGAGCAGTGTGCCACATGAAAATCAGACATAACCTTATTGTTGGGAAAGACTACCGAATTCAATGTTTCTAAAAATGACATTTCCCTTTTTATGTGATAAAATAGGTTCAATAATAAAACTAGTCAACTAAACAACAATAAATTAACCACAACGAAACAATAATTTTTATGTGGAAAACCTCAAAATGAAAATGGTAAAAACCGCGGAATCCTTAGGCCACTTAAACTTCTACTATTTCAACAATAAGAATAATGGGTTACACCAAGTTCTTTTCTAACAAGTAAATTAGAGGTTCACAACAACAATATATCAAGAAATATCATTCTTGAAACACTAAAAGCAACTTCAAAGGGAGTTGCTATCAGGGGTGCCATCCCCATACCCGCTAAAATGGCACCTCAAAGACAAAAAATCAAGTTCTAAATCTTAAGGTGACATCGAGTACGCAGAAATGTCATCCATGGTTTTTTTGGCTGTGATATTTGGCAACTTTTGGCAGAAATTATGTCGCGAAAATAGCGGTTGGTGGATACTATTCCTCTCAACGGCTATATTCCATCTCATATTTGGCAAGTTTAATTATATTTTTTTAATAAAAAACATTGAATTATTAAAATGGCATCCCATTTTGGCACCTACCATTAGAGCAAAAACACTGTTCATGGGTGCCAAAACACTATTCAGTGTTGCAAAATGGCATTTTTTTGGCAACTCCCATTGGAGTTGCTCTAAAGCAACAATCATCATCAAGGATGGATAACTCCAGAGAGAAAAAGAAAATTATCACCAAATGGTGGAATGACCGAATGAATATTATGGGGGGAGCTAACCAATGATCCAAACCGTTATGATTAAAAGCACTTCACAAGGAATCATCACGTCAAATTTAAGCCAAAACGAATAAGGTTTGATTTCTCATCTTCTTGCAAAAGAGTTTCAAAACCCTTGCCCCGACTTCTCTCTCACTAAACTCTTCCTATCACTTATAGTGGCTGCAAGGCTTGATTTTGTAAGAGATTTGGCCCATGGAGTTTTGAGAGACTTAGCTATTTAACTTAAAAGGCACAGATGTTATGCAAGGAGTAAGCGAAGAACGTGGACAGTGAGAAGAAGCCATCGGATTCAGGTTGGTTGAAACTTGAAAGACAATGTGAAGGTCAGGCGGAGGCTGTTAAAATTGAATTGATGGGATTGACATGTATGATCGTACCTATTTTAAACATAGTTTTAAAAGGTGCACTGCACCTTAAGTGTGCCTAGGTTCAAGGCACTACCATTCCCTAGTTATAGCGTCTGAAGAAGTGTTTCTTATAGATTATAATTTCTTTTTAAAATACTTTTATTTTTTAAATTTCTAATTATATATTGAAATTTATATACTTTATGATTTTTTTCATTGAAATTTTCTTCTTTAAATATTTGACTCTTCAATTTTCACTTACAAGAAAGAAGCAAATTGGGGAATCGTTAGTCCGCTTCTAATTCCATAACTATTTGCAACAGCTTACCTTAATTAGAAGCCGTGAATTATTCTCGTTTCAAAGGTTCTTTCTAAATATTAGAAACGAAATTTACGTGTCCGTTTCTAATTTTGCGACTTTAAAATTCCGCTTAACATAGCGACGAATAGAAACTCTATTTCGCTTTCTAAATGTAAAAATAGAAAGGGAATTTCCGCTTTCTAATCCGATACTAAAATAGCAATCTTATTAACTCTATTTCCGCTTTTAAATTTGGAAATAGAAAGGGCATTCCCGTTTCTAACCCGATACTAAAATAGACATGATTGATACAAAATAGAAACGGAACTTCCGTTTCTAAAAATAGAAACGGAAATGATTCCGTCTCTATTTTGTTGGAATCTGAAACAGATTAGAAACGGAAATAATTCCGTTTCTATTAACTAGAAAAATAGAAATGGAATTTCTGTCTCTATTTACACCCCAATTGTTTATAATAATTTATTAAATTGTTTATTTTTGGCAATTTTAACAAATATTTTATTAATTACACCTTTGGATAAAAAATTTTCATTTAAAAATAAGTTTAAATACGCCTATCTTAATATTTTTCATATTATATATATAAATTCCAATAACATACAACAGTAAGCTTTTAACCATCTCAGACAGACATAGATTACATACATAAATTGTAATATCATACAACAAAGTTTAACGCAACAATGTTTAATAAAAAAAAAGCCTATCACTGTGAGTCGTATGAGTAGTCACCGCTGACGGATGGATCTTCTGCTCGAGGTTGATAAATTGGTAAAAGTCTGGGCTAACTTACACATAATTTGCTCCATCTGTAAAATCTTCTGTTGCATTTCATCCTCTCTTTTAGTCTTTCTTCTTCTTTTTTTTTCATCTCTTCAATTTGTTTTTGCATCTCTTCATTCTTCTGTTGTATCTCTTCATTTTTTATGTGCAAATTTTCTTGAATTTCCTGCAACTCCTCCCGTAACCGCTCATCAAATAAAGTATTGTAATGGGAAGAAGCAGAGGATGAGCTCGAGACAGAATCTGGATAAAATGTAGATGCATGGGTACCAAGACCATACACTCGCGTACTTGGGCTCCTCAGCGACTTTGAAGGTAAATATGAGCAACATCCAATCTTTGGAGCCTACGCCAGATTCATCTGTCAATTGAAATAGTGACTATATTCTCCACAGCTTCCTACAGTGTATAATACAATAATATATAATATTAGTAAAATATATATAAAAAAAAAAAAACAAACACCCTGATTGCATGCATATCCTATAATTTTTATTTAAAAGGCAAAATATTTTATAATTCACATAGGAAGACAGCAATTATATGTGGATTGTAAACACAAAATTCATTTGATAAATAATACTCAATTAGCCAAACCCCACAAAAGAAATCACATGTTTATATAGCAACAATTGACAAAGTTTAAATTCATCAACGAAATTCCGGATATAAACCCCGATAAAGAACAAATGGCGTAGTTCAATTTTAGAATTAAATTATCTACATTAAACAATCAATCAAAATAAACAAAAATATATAAAATTGAGAATTCGAATATGTAATAGAAAAATGATACCATATGATATTCTCTCCACATCTTCTATAAAATTCAACATAATAAAACTTGTAAATATAACAAGTAATAAATTCATCGATATGGATGCTGGGAAAGAAAACTCATTAAAACTCTAAATGCAATAAGCATTTACACCCTCCAATTCAACATTATGTGTGACACCCCAAATCCAGGTTGTTGACAACTTGTCGACTCGGAGAATTTGTGGATGTGTCGAGGGTAACGACACCACTCCATTGGAGTCCCCTTTTCAGGGACCCGAATTTACTTGAAAATCGAATGAGTCTCCTTTAATACGGAGAGCTCTGCAAAATACAACATGTAATTTCATAGCCTTTGTCCCTGATATTATACAACGACCACACGGAGTCCACATAAGATTAAGAAATGACCACATAGGGCCCGTTTATCTATATAAATACAATCGATGTACTAGTATAAATCCTAACATAATGGTGTAAATACAAATTCCCAACATATGGGAAAAGAAAATGCTAAGCCTCAATTCCACAATATTCAATAAATTCTAAATGCAATAAGCATGCTAACACTAACATACATAATGAAAATAAATATTGAAAAACTTACATTAATATCATTTGACCGCTTGTCTACAAATGACCCATCCTTCTTCTTGTGCATGCGCTTAAACACCTCAAACGGTGTTGGTGGGCGATCTAACAACCTCAAAAATAAAATAACAATATTAACATATTATGTACATGATATATTTTGATTAAAGTAGTATTCTTTGCATACACAAAGTTAACAACAAAATTAAATTGGAAAAAGACTTTTACCAAATCTATAGAATGTTGGATGGTCGTTTTGGAGCCACCAATATGTTTTGAAGCCACCAATATGTTTTGAAGGTCCTGATCCTTCACCTGCTTTCTCCTGATGGAAGGCGATTTTTAGGGTATACACGGATAAGACCTTGACTCTTCATTTGTTCAATATTCCCACCATTTGTTCCAAACTTCTTGAGAACACTATTTGGCTTGCATCTTTACCATACTTCTTTCTCCATTTTCCAAGCTTGTCATTGTATCGGACACTAGCCCACGTGACTTTCCATGTATTCTTAACGAGAGATCAACAAAGCGAGTTCCATTTATATTTTTACGCAACAAAAAAAAAAAAAACAATTTATAGTAGTGCATTATTTTTATTATAATTATTAATATTCAACATCAAATAAATTAGTACATTAAATTGTACTTCAAATTCTTCCCAATAATATTCTTCATATTTGAAGGCACTTTGCTCACTTAATACCCTCTCTTCAGTTTCTCCTTAAATATCTTCCAGATTCTACGAGATCCTTTGTTGTCTATTAGAGATGTTGTTGGCGGATTATGTGCTCAGAAGGAAAAAAATATAATCAAACTATAATACTTAGGCAAGTTATTTATTTAAGAGCCGAATCAAAGTTATTTCGCAATGAATTTAGAAACCGAAGCAAAATCTTGGTTAAACATCAATCGTAGCATCATCAATATCACGGTTCACTTTGCTTAATTCGTTAGCATAAATTCTACAAAAAACAAGATTGGAAGTAATTTTGAATATTAAAATTGGTATATGACATACCATGAGAAACAAAAGCTTATGTAAACTAAAATTAAGTCTTACTGATATATAGTTTAACTTCCTCATGATTCCAATAAGATATATGTGTGGCTGACATGATGTCTCACAGTGTCGAATAATATCTTGATTTTGCTCTACCATATGATCGACCCGTATTATTGAAAATGGAAAGCATACCTTCTTATTCTAATCCATCCCCCATACCATAATAAAAATTCGTGGCATTTTTCGATGCATAGTATAAACTTGTGGCTCAAAGTAGTGCGCACAAAATGCCGAAGCTTCTTCAACCAAGTACGCATTGCATATCTTAATTTCTTTGTCTTTTGTAAAAATATACATCATGACATTATTCTCTGGTAACAATTCGAGATAAGGCGCGATGTCATCAAAACACCTTTAAGAAAAATGATGTTTGGCCTTCAAATTCATGTGGCCACCGCGGATAACTTTGAGTGGCCATCACAGTTCTGAGCCAAACCTCTTGATCGATGCTTTAAGCATTTCATAAAGTTCTTGTGTTGGTAGGTTTGGATATCCTCGGTGACATTAGGATTGAAGGACGGACAATAACATCATTAACATTGCTTGACATGCATTGTTGGGTTGGGCATAATTACATTGCAACATCCGGTCAACACTTCTCTGGCACATTTGGTTTTGAAGTTGGTTGCACTTTGTTTCCCCATGTTTATACCGACATAATAGTCTCTAACAAATCTGTTTTGCAAAGATGGAATCGCACAATGTCTAGCTCTTGAAAACTCCTATTACGGCATTCTGGATCATTACATGAAGTCTTATTTTGATCCATCCATTAATTCGAGTTTGCCTTTGACAAAATCAACAAACTCCTCAATCCCCGCTTCAAACTCATCAGTCAAAAACCCATCTCTTAATCTAACATTCATCCATAGACGATCAGTTCTGATCATGTTTTCCATTCCTATTAAATATAATAAGGATGTATATTTAATAATTACAATGTAGTGAATGATTATTATGTAGTGAATTTACACACCAGCATGCTGTATATTTAAATAACAAAACACAATAAATACTAAATTGGGACTCACTATACAAAAAAGGAACATTTACAAAAGGAACATATAACCCGGTATAGAAAACTATCCATCCATCGGCAGGTGGATGTTTGAAAGAAATATTTCAATAAAAGTAACATCTTTAGAAACAAAATATTTTCTTTTCTCAAACGAATAACACCTATAACCTTTTTGAATCGAAGAATATCCAAGAAAAATACATTTATACGACCTTGCATCCAACTTGCTAAGAGAAGGATCGTGTAAATGTACAAGCGTATCAATGCGCGGATAAATTTAGAAAAATAAGCTTTTAGGAAAATATTTTGTAAAGTTTGTAAGGAGTTTAGAAATTGTAATACCTTAGATGGCATACGATTAATAAGAAAACATGCAATCAACAAGGCGTCACCCCAAAAGCGTTTAAGACATTTAATGCAAATAATGAGATCTAAATTTCCAGAAGATAACTTAATTTTAGATTCGGACTACCAATTTCTTCTGGAGTGTTAACACAAAAGCTTTGATGTAGCATGCCCTTTTTAAGAAAATTGTTTAAAGTTTCATTGAAATATTCGGTTCCACATCATTCCATGTCCATCAATCCCACACAAAACAAAGGCAAACCTGTAATCTAGTAAAATTAAGACTATCTCATCATACTAGACTAATTTAAATATGAAATATTACCTCTTTGTTTGGTCATCCACTTGCAGGAGAAATAGATGGAGATGATAGTAGTTGCTCCTATAACTACTGTAGCAAAAACAATTACTTACACATTTCCCTTTTTATCTGTAAATCAAGATAATAGTTACATATCATTTGAAAGTTTGCTCGCAGTTTCTCACATAGTGAAACCACTAGTTTCTGGATCATCCATGAATAACTAAACTTGACACCTGTAAAACTGACTGATTGAATGTTATAATAGTAGTTTTGAGTGATTGAGGTCGATTATAGAAACTAGGTAGCTTAAATTTAGAGCGCTCTGGACCTCATTTGGACATGAAGTGGAATTTTAAATTGCCGAATCATACTAAGGAATAGTGATTTTCTTATTATATCCCGGGATGGAGGGGTTTGCAAGATTTTTAAGAAATTTCGGTTCCTATGACTTTGAGCGATATTTAGAAGAGATTAGGAGATTTAAGTGAATAGTGATTTCCGGTGAAGTGGAGCATCTTATTTGGGAATTTTTCGGAAGTGGGCGAAAATACGAAAATGTCAGGAATCGATGTCGTAGTCTATGAAACTGAAGCGAATTGAAGCGAAGTCCGGTTTGGATAGTTTCAAAAGCGATCGAGCGTAATTCGGATAATAATACGCTGTGTCCAGGATTTAGATTTTAATGATTTTAAATCCAATTCTGTGATTTGAGCTGGAATCCTTGTGAGATTTAATTTGAATATTTCATGGTTAATTTGAGAGTTTAGGCGACCATAGAATATTTTGACGTTTAATCGATAAAAGCGATTATAAGGTGGCGAGATAAAATCTGCTATAAAGGATATATTTTCTTGTGAGAGCCAATTAAAACCTTCTTATTATTAAGTTATGAATAAAATAATAGGTTAATGGATTTGTGATTCATTAGAATGGACGATAGGCTTTGGTTCAAGGGTAATTTGGCAAGTGTGAAAGGGCAGTTTTGGAAGGAGTGAGTCAAAATCCCAACACAGAGATTAAGTTTGCTCGAAAAAAAGGGAGATCGGCTATGAGAAGAGGGAAGAAAAGAGAGAAAGAAAGGAGAGAAAGGAAGCGAAGAAAAGTGTAGGGCGAGGTATGAGATGTGATTTTTCTCTCCATTTCAAACTCTTCAAGTGATGCAAGTGGAATCGAGAGAGGAGCAGGAAAATAAAAGAACAGTAAGTTTTTTAATGGTGGGAAAGTTGGATTTTATGTTTTCATGTCTAAATACTTTGATTTTCTTGTATGGATGGTAGAATTGGGGTATTTGAGGATGAATGATGATGCTTTTGATAGAAATTGAGAAAGAAATGGATTAGGTTAGGGTTTGAAAAAAATCAAGTGAATGAATGGTTAGGGTTTGATGTAGAATTTTGTATGATATGGTAAGTGGTTAGGGATTTATGAAATTGAGGGTATAATGCATTGGAATTGGTTAGAAAAAAGTTTGAATTTAGGCGTAAAGATCGTATTTGTAAAGTAAAGGGAATCTTGTAAAATTTTTGTAAAACCCTGTTTTTATTTTGGCTATAGATTAAGTTAGAATCATCCAAATGAATCCAGTTCCAATTGGTAAGAGATCATAAGAGATAGGGCTACAAATGCTATAGGGAGGGACCAACAATAATTTAGCTCTAAGGCTCCCAAATACGGACTGAAGGTGAGCTCGTGCTTAGCTCACCAGTTTTGCTCTGTTTTGGTATGGTTGTAGTGTTTGGCCATAAGTGGAGTTTGACTCATCCAAATTGAGTGATTCAAAATTCTGGGTAAAATATGGGCTTCTAGGGAAAAATGTATCTGAAGGGAAGTTCATGCAAATTTAGTAGCCTAAAGTGCCCAGAAAATTTGTCAAAGTGGGCTATGTGCAAGATTTTGTTCTGCCAAATTGAGTCATCTAGATGTAAAATACAATAAATTGAGTTTTGGTGATCCAAATTGAGTGATTCCAATTGGAGAAGAAACCTTAGAACCATAGCTTCAAATGAGTGAAGAAACCATTTCCAATTTATGGAGTTAAGTCCATAAATCAAGGATAACGTAGGTGATTCAGTGAGTTAACCAGTTGGCATCAAAAAACATGCTGTAACTTGTGTTATGTGGTTGAGGAGCTTTAGAGAAAGAATTTTAAATTGAAAATTTAAAGAGATGACGTGGATATATAAAGGACTGATCTGGAAGTTCATAATTTTGAAGACCTTGTGAATAATTTTTGGGGGTCAAAGTCTAGAGTATTATTTGGAAAAGGTTGGCCAAAATGAATGAGTTTTAGTGCTTAAGAATTAATTTGTTCATTGGCTTTAAATGAATGTGTATAATTGGATTCAATGAGTTAATGTATGGTTGTGGTTTTTCTTGAAAAGGTGAAAGGATTATCGGATGGGAAGCGGAAAGAGGATCGAGCGGTGAGCGGTGAGTGTAAATGATGTTTTGCAGAGTGAGTTTTAAAGTAGACGATTTTGATGTTAAAATGAAAAGTTTAATGTAAATGTTTATATTGCCTAAATAGAAAAGTTTTTAGTATAAATGAAAATTTTAATGTACATGTTTATCTTGCATCAATATATATATTTATACTAAATTATATATGTATATATGTTAAGGTATTATGAAAGTTTAAAAATGTGTAAAGAAGAATGCATATGTATATTTGCATATATATATATATGATTTTTCATGATAAAGTAAAGGATTTAAATTAGTTTATAAATGTATTTTGATAAATGTTTTGCGTGGTTACCCTATTATATAATTGTTATGGTGATATCGAGTCGAGGTACCTTAAAGCGTGCTGGGGATTTAGAGGTAAAGTTATGGGTTACTAGCGAGGGGAGGTGGGTGTCTAGAGTAATATCCTTACGTGATAAGGTGCTATATTGGAACCCTATGCAAGGCGTGAGTTTCTCATGGCGTAGTGGTTATGGCCGGAATGTATTTGTCCCTCAGTCCGGTGCCGGAGCTGACCGGTGTGTTTATCCCCCTGGGTTCCATCAGAAAGAAAGAAAGAAAGAAAGTTTGAGGCATAAATGTTTAAGGCATAAATGGATTTTAATTGTATAAGTATTTATTATAAAGAAAGAAAGAAAGAAAGTTTAAGGCATAAATGTTTAAGGCATAAATTGATTTTAATTGTATAAGTATGTATTATTTTGATATATACTGAAAATGTTATCTTAATGAAAATGTACACTCACTGGGCTCTTTTAGCTCATTCTTTTCCATATGTTTCCAAAAATATTTTCAGGATCGAGTCGAGTGCGTCAGTGAGTATCCTCTGTCTGATTGAGTCGAGCCATCGAGGAGCGGCGCATATGGCTACGTGTATAAATAGTTTGCATATTTTATATGTGAATATTTTGTCATGTATATATGCATATATGGATATATTTTGAAAAGGAACTGCCAGGCGATCGGCTTAAGTCGACTCAAGCCCGATCTTTTATAAAAGCTGTGCATGGAATTGAAGAAGTTTTGAATGTTTTGATGATTGAAATGAATAAATGTATATGGTATATATTGTGTTGATTGAGTTGTGGACGGGGAGTCCTAAAACGGAAGTTGAAAATTGGAAGATTAGAAGTGTTTTTAAATGCTTATGTAGGTATTTGTAAATTTGGGAAGTCAGACGAGGAGAGCTGTGATTTTACGAAAAATCTAAGTGTTTAAAAAAAAAAAGAAAAAAATTTTTACCACTTAAACCGCATTATTTTCTAAAGATTTGTAAGGGGTTAAGCTCCATGGATGTTATTTGATTGTTTGAGGAAAAGTTTCTATATCCGTTGGAGTGTCAGGAAGTTCCCTCGGGTTCATGAGGTTAATCTGGGTCCGGGATCATGACGTGGTATCGAGCCACGGTTTTGAAAATGTTATAAAGATTTGAAATTTTATGTTCGTATGATTGTTTTAATGTTTTATTTTAAAATTGCATAAATTATTTATGTGATTTAAAATCATATATACATCCATGACATATTAAATTTTTAATTCCTGAGAAAGTGCGTCGTGTCCGGCCCAGGCCGCCACGGGGAGAGCTCACGAGGCATTAGTACCACCACCCAGAAATCTGGGGTTTCATTTATAGGAAATAATACTAGATCTTTTGAGTTGGAAGGTATAGGCAAAAGAGTCTTGGACTTTAATTTCAAAGATTACATTTGGAGGATAGGAGAATGAGTGGTGAAAGATCATAAAGTTGGAAGAAATTGTAGGCATGTGTAGAAAGTCCAGCCATCATCGACACCTTAGGAATATTAATGTAATGTAAATCGGACTAGATCAAATGGGAGTCTATTCGTGAATGAAAATCATTACTACTTGACATGGAAATGATAATGTTCCTCACAGGGTTGAAACAGGGGATGAGCAGATTAGAGGACATGGGAGGTCGATATTTGAGGAATCGGTGTCGAGATGATTGTTGAAAAAAAAAGTTTGAAGAAGGCGATTCTAATGATGAATTAACATATAAAATGCATGGTCTTATACATAATCTTGCACCTGATCAATTGTAGGATATGAGGTCCTTATTCGAGAAATGCCACGAGTCGTATCAAGAGAAGTTAGTCATGTATCATTGCTTGAAAAGTTGAATCAATGATAAAGATAAAATGGAAAAACCGAAAGGTCCGTATCATGGCTTGAAGAGGTTTCTTTATGGGTTTAGTCGAGGAGATTTGGACCCTGATGGCGTCGGCTTGACCCACACCTGTCTGGCCGGGTAGTGAAGTGCGATTAGGAGTTAAGGAGGAGCATGGGTTTGAAATCCTAGGCTACATACCCGATCCGAAGACAACCCAGTGGGTGACGTGGGTTGAGGAGGTTCGATGCTTGATTAGGGTTTTATGGATTATTTATCTAAACCTTCAATTGAGTTATATTAATCTTTAGCTAATAAATTGACATGATTCTAGGTTGATTTCTTCAGAAATTGAAAGAAAGAATGAGATTATAAGGATTGTCAATTTAAGTCCAGCCTTGGATGTTAATGGAAGTGATGTTATTTGATTGGCTTTAATTGATTTAATGACATTGCCGAAATGCTTGAAGGAATTAATGGAATTAATGGAATTAAAAGTTGAATAGAAAATGAGATGAGAGGTTAGGCCAAGAAAGGGTTTAATTGAAATGCGTGGTTTTGATTTAGTTTAAGTAAATCAATGACATTGAATGAATTATCAAATATAATTTATTTAGAAAGAGAGAAAATAGGAAGAAATTGAAGAAATAAATTATGAATGTGCTGACATGTAGGATTGGTACCTTAGGAGAAGTATGGAAAAGTTGAGTTTCCGTGATTTTAATCAATTGGGAGTGATTACATGCCTAATGGAATGTGTAAGAATAATGTTTTAAGAAGAAGAATTGATTAAGATATAAATGTATTTTTGCACAAGTGAGAAGGCATTATGGGTTTTTCACTTTAAGGATGCTAATGGCTTGATTTAAGGCTTACAAAGATGTTGTCATGAGCCTTGATTTAGTGGAAGTGAATTGGATAAGTTGAGGCGCATGATGAGGGGATGTTCCCGAGGCGGCGTCGAACCGCGATGCAGGCGTTTGAGTTTCTAATCATGCCATTTGGACTTATGAATGCAGTAGCTTTTTATGGATCTCATGAACGAGGATTTTCGTGCCTTGAATCGGTTTGTTCTTCGTGTTTATTGACCCGATATCTTGATCTATTCGAGTGATGGAGAAGAACATACGAGCACTTGAGGATAATTCTGCCAAAGCATTGAGGAACGCCGGTTTATATACTCGGCTTCGGTGAAATTAATAGTTTTGGCTCGTGATGTCGCCTTTAGGACACATAGTTCCTGAGAGGATCGGTGGATCCACGAGAAGGTGAAGCTATCTTGGGTGAAGCCTCACAGTGTATTCTGGAGATAAGGAGTTTTATGGGTTTGGCGAGGGTATTACAGTAAAGTTCTTTGAGAGATGTTCTAGATGTTTGCACCTTTGACTGGCCGACAAAGAAAGAGGAACCGTTTTTATGGTCAGAGGCTTGTCGTGAGTTTCGATGAATTGAAAGGAGATTGAGCCTCGGCTCGGTGCACCCACACTTCCATCGGGCGGGGATGGCTTTGCAGTGTATTGCGATGCCACTGAGTAGGGTCTCAGGTTATGTATTAATGCAGAGATAATGAGGTGATTGCACATGTAAGCGATTGAAGAAGCATAGGCAGATTATCCTACACGACCTTGAAATTTGCGTAGTAGTATTTGCCTTTGCGGATATGGAGGCATTACTTGTGGAGTGCCACCATGGGTTTCACAGGATCATAAGAGCTTGTAGTATCTGTTTCTAGCGAAGGCCGAACATGAGACAAAGGAGATGGATTGAACTGATCGAGGATTATAGATACCATTGAATATCATCTGGAAGGCGAGCGTGGTAGCGGATGCTCTTAGTAGGAGACATGAGTTCTATCACACTTGAGGTAGTGCATCTTCCTCGGCTCGCGAGGTGAGGTCCTTGGGGGTGAGACTAGGCCCGACATATTCGAGAACCTTTATTAGCCACATTTCATGTATGCGTCTGTATTGATAGACGAGTTAGGAGGGCTTGATTAGGGTCCTGAGATAGTAAAGGTTGAGAGGTGAAGTAGAGTACACGGGCGCGAGGGGTTTGTCATTGAGAGGATGAAATCTTAGTGGTCATGGGGCGGAGGTTATGTGTACGGATGTAGGTGATGTGAGGAGAGAAATTATGGAGGAAGCCCGTTTCTCAGCTTATCTTATACGTAAGGGAGTACAAGATGTATCATACTAAAGGAACACTACTAATGGAGTTCGCATACTATAATACTTGATTATCCTGCCGAGTATTGGTATGGCTCCTTATGAGAGCTCTTTATGGACGAAATGTCGAGACTCCGGTATGTTGGGACGGTAGGTGAAAGGAAATTAGCATGTAGGTCGGAAATTGTCCAGTGACTTGTGATAAAGTCCAAGGTTAGAAGGATGAACTAGAAAATTTCTGAGGCCAAATGAGGGGAAAGTTATGCGAATGTCCTTAGTAGGGACTAGTGTTCGAGTGGGGATATGGTATTTTTGAGGATTTCCGTGGAAGGGCGTCTTAAGATTTGGGAATGTGGAAGGCGGGTCCCACGGTATATTGGACCATCTGAGTTGTTGAAGGATTGGGAGGTGGCATATCGATTGGGTTGCCATCGGCCCTCGATCACATTCCGCGATGTTTTCCATGTTTCTATGCTCGCAAGTATATACGGACCCTTCACATGTATTGATAGAGCAACCCGGTGGAAATCTGAGGAGAATTTGACATCTGAAGAGGAACCGGTCTGGGGATGCTCGGCGTCGAGCAAGTTCTGCGCAACAAGATTCATTGGTGAAGGTATTGTGGAGGAGTCATACGATAGAGGAAGCTGTGGGAGCTTGAGGGCCGGATAGAGACGTTATTCCCATCTCTTTTGATGCAGTCTGAATGTTTTAATTTAGGACGAATTTTTATAATGAGGGGTGATTGTAAAACCCAGACTTGATTGAATCTTATAATAGTAGTTTTGGGCCCGATTAGAGGTCAATTATAGAAACTAGGGTAGCTTAGAATTTAGAACCTCTGGACCTCATTTGGACATGAGTGAGATTTGGTATGCAAGATATACAGGAATAGTGATTTTCTTATTATATCAGGATGAAGGGGTTTGCAAAGATTTTAAAATTTGAGTTCCTATGACTTTGAGCCCGATATTTAGAAGAGAATTGGAGATTTAAATGAATAGTGATTTTTGGACTGAAATTCGGAGCATGCGCTGAAATTTTTCGGAAATTGGGCCAAAAATACGAAAATGGGAATCAATCATCGAGTCTCTTGAAATTGAAGCGGGTGAAGCGAGGTCGGATTTGGATAGTTTCGAGCGTCCGAGCGTAGTCGGATAATATCACGCTGTGTCCAAAATTTAGACCGCAATGATTTTAAATCGGAGTTAGGTGATTTGAGCACGGAATCAGCTGTGAAGGACTGAATTTAGATATTCATGGTTAATTTGAATTTTAGACGACCATAGAATATTTTTGACGTTTAATCGGTATAAAAGCGTATATAAGGTGGCGAGATAAAATCTGCTTTATAAAGGATATATTTTCTTGAAACCAATTAAAACCTTTCTTAATGACTAAGTTATGAATAAAATAATAGGTTAATGGATTTGCTTGATTCGATAGAATGGACCAATAGGCTTATTTGGTTCAAGGGTAATTTTGTGATGTGAAAGGGCAATTTTGGAAGAGAGTGAGTCAAAATCTAACTTTAAGTTAAGTTTGCTAAAAAAAAAAAAAAAAAGGGAGATCACCGGCTATGAGAGAAAGAGGGAAGAAAGAGAAAGAAAGGAGAGAGGAGAAGCAAGAAGAAGAAAAATTGTAGTAGAGGTATGAGATGTGATTTTTTCTCGCCGTTCAATTCTTAGTGATCTATAGTGGAATCAAGAGAGAGGAGCCAGGAAAACCAAGAACAAATAGAGTTTTTAATGGTGGGAAAGTTGGATTTTATGTTTTTCATGTATAATCTTTGATTTTCTTGTATGGATGGTAGGGTAAGTTACTTTGAGGATGAATGATGATGCTTTGATAGAAATTGAGGGAAAAGAAATGGATTAGGTTAGGGTTTTGAAAAAAAAAAAAAATCAAGTGAATGAATGGTTAGGGTTTGATGTAGAATTTTGTATGATATGTTAGAAATTGGTTAGGGATTTATAGAGTGAGGTATAGTAAATTGGAATTGGTTAGAAAAGAAAGGATTTGAATTGAGGCATAAAGATCATGTTGTAAAGTAAAGGGAATCTTTGTAAAATTTACGCCAAAACCCCTGTTTTTATTTTGGCTATAGATTAAGTTAGAATCATCCAAATGAATTGATTCCAATTGGTAAGAATCATAAGATATAGAATTTCCCAAATATATAGAAGGACTAAGAGCAAATTGTAGCTCTAAGGCTCCCAAATACGGACTGAAAGGTGAGAGCTCGTGCTGGCTGAATGATTTTCTTCTGTTTGGTATGGATTGTAATGTTTTGGCCGTAGAGTAAGGTTTCACTCATCCAAATTGAGTGATTCAAAATTCACCAAGGTAAAATAGACCACAGGGAAAAATTTATCTGAAGGAAGTTCTGCAAATTGTGTAAGACCCGAAATTCAGATTTGGAATAAAGAAACCAAATCGTAATTTTGATTCTGAAATTGTAATTTGGTTAAATTCCGTAATTAATTCTCTAGATCTCGGATGAAGAAGCGGTTGTAGTTGGAATCGTCTCGCGAAATCCTAGTTAGCACGTAAAATTTTGTAATATTAGAGATAGTCGGAGTTGGCACATTACTACGCGAGGCATCGGCGTTTTGGGGTCTTAGTAAAGCGATTTCCGATGCGACGAAGTCACATATAACACGTACTCATGTGCCGCCGTGGGTATGAGTAAAGATAAATGATGAGAAATGGAATGTGAGATAGTCTGGGAATGCTCCAATCACGGTAAAAGAGGACGTAAGCGGGCATTTGGAGATTTGATTTAAGTCGTAAAATGTCGAAATGGCCGATAGTGACCCGTCTCGCCCGTTAAAGAAAGGCCCAGAATCGTGGGAAATGAGGAGGAGGGATACGTGGGTGGAATGATGGGGTTTAGAGAGTCGACTTACTCTCTAGATCCGGTGTCAGGCTAGTTGGATTTCGGCCGGGAGGCGAGAGGAAAAGCGTTCTACGCGGAGCGAGGCTGCGCGTGGACCCCCGGATTTGTGGAGAGTTTCCTCGGGCCCACTCCCAGAGGTAGGATTTCTCCCTCTTGGGTTTTACTCCCATTCCAAATGTTTGCTAATGTTTCGGTTGAATGGTAGTGAGTAGTTTGATCAGATCCCCGAGCTTGGGATGAGTTGATCTAGAATTTTGGATGGAAAAGGAGCAACCAGTATTTGCTCCACGGTACCTTTAGGGGCTATTTGAGTGCATTTTGTCTAATTTGTGTATTAGATGCTTGTTTGGTATGCATTAGTAGGGAATGGCCCGGCCAGATTTGGAGTTCCATAAGGTGAGTAGTTGATTAATGATTTTTCGGGGAATAGTAATAGAGGTTTCCACTATTCACAGAGACGGTGATTACAAATGATATATTTTTATGAAAATAGGTGTTTGGTCGAGTGATTTAAATTCATCCTTCGTGTTTGATCATTAGCCCACAATGGTAATTTTGATGTTTGAGATGATAATTACATAAAAGTAGTTTGTGTGATTTGAATTTTTATGCGAGTATATTCATGTTATATATTTGCATGTGATTAGACTGTGTTGGAATTGGCATACATGCATTCCATATGCAACGAGACATCCACAGGACTATAGGAGTTAGTCGTGGTATAAGTCACAGAAAATGGTTCGGAGGGTAGTCTAAAATGTGAATTATTGGAGGGTAGTCAAGTAAATAATATCAAATCGGACGGGCCAGTTGATATATATATTCGTAGGAGGTAGTCCACAAACAAGTAATATATCAATCGTCGGAGCGGCCCAATTGATATATATACATCAGAGGGTTGTCCACTAATAAAACAATAATTCTCATACAAGGCTTAGGCGAGGTGTGAGAGGGAAGTAATGGTGAGGACTCGGGATGCGGAGTTGGTCATGTAGACATTGGAAGTAGGATCATGCATTTGCTTGAATGTGTGTTTAATTGGAGTTGCACTGCACTTAGGTGGTGGGTAGCCCACTTAGGGCGATTCTCCTCTTGAGGCTCAGGCTCGCCGTCGTGGGATCCCCGCACTGTTTCACGGAGTCCCCAGGGAGCGTGCGAGAAGGGCCCAGCTCGTCACAGAAGATTTATTAATGAAGAAAGGTGGGATGGCTTTGGTGGTTGTACATGTATTAGAAGACCTTTACGTTTAATATATGTATTGTTTAAGAGTAAAAATGTGCTCTTGTAACTATTGGGGATATAGTTGGATTCGTAGTTTGTATATGGTTTATGGATATTGTTGCATGGGCCCCGAGGCGTTTTATCCATATTTGTATATGTGCATATATTGAATTGTTTGGGGCGGGATGTGCGAGGTTTTAAATGGTGGGTAGAGCTCCGGGTACAAAGGAGACTGCCCAGATTTTAAAGTGGCGTCGGGTAGCAGAGCCTAAAGCCTGTTAAGCGGGTTGACGGGTGGTGAAGCGGACCCGAGTTTTGGGGCGTCACGGCTTGGTATCGAGCTTAGGTATGCGAATGCCTGGGAGCTTTCGGGTTTGGGTATCCATCACCACTAAAATTGGTTTGATGTGGGTATAGGTATATGGAAACCTATGGATAGAAAATTTGGGCTTAGGCGTGGTTGGATGAAGCGTCACCCTTTAGGTGTGGTTCGATGTTCGGTTTAGGTATGAGATTACTAGGAAAATCAGGGACAACTAGAACACTACATGCACGTGTGTTGATGTGTTTTGTGTGATTTTGTGAATTATTTGATGATGGGTGTGTATGCCATGTCATGTTGTGTGTTTGGTGTGCTTGACCTGTTTTAGGTGTGAGATTGTATGGGTGCTTGGTGATTAGCACATGGAATTGTTAGAAAATATTTAGAAAATATTTTGAGTGGTACATTGTGTAAAACTTGAAATGAAATAAATTGAAATCAATTTATTTGGTTTTGATGAATAACAAAATAGAATTTTTAATAAATTTAAAGGTGTGAGAACATTTTGGGTGTTTACAGTGTGTAAACTTGAACCAAAGAAATAAACAAAATAAATTCATGATTTATTTGGTTTAGAGGTGAAGAAATTTAATTTTTAAGGTTTTACAGTGTAAAACTGACGAAAATTAAATAAAATAAATTTTCTAAATTTATTTGGATTGTTGGAAAGTGAGAAGAAAATTTAAAGCCAAGAAAAATAAATTTTACTAAATTTATTTGATGAGAATCACGAAAATGATTTTATGATTTTACAAGTAGTAAAATTGAAGAAAATGGAAGAAATAAATTTTTATAGAATTTGTTGGGTGGATAAAATTTTTAGGTGAAAAGCGGAAAGAAAATAAATTTTATAAATTTATTTGGTTATGGGAATGGGAAAATAATTTTCTAAGGTTTTATATAGTGTAAAATTTAAGAAAATAGGGTTAAATAAATTTTTATAAATTTATTTGAGTGATAGAAGTGTGAAAAAAAAAAGAAGATTTTTAGTGATGGTTTTGGTGATTTTCATCACTATTGGAAATGAAAATGATAATAATAATTATAATGAAAAAAAAAAAATTTTGGGCAAAATCGTTTTTGGGCTACTGCCCAGTTATATTGTGAAAAAAAAATAAAATTGTATTGCAGGTTGGGGAAGTTTTGTGTTGCAATACAGTTTTTGTATTGCAGAGAAGGAAGCTTGGAAGGCTGAAAAATTGTATTGGTTGCTGGATTATGTGCAGCCGGAGCTTAAGGCTGCTGAGAGAGTGTCATGATACAAAGGGGTATGTGTGACTAGAGCGGGGCATGGGCGGTGTATTGCAATCTGACCAAGCACTGCGACTATGTTTCTTAGGTACAGGCCACCTGTGGGCGCGAGGTGGGCGGTAATGGGAGTCTGGTGTAGCGGATCGCAGTAGGGCGTCTTGATGGGAGTGCGTGGCGTGTATGTGTGTGCTTGTGGTAGAGAGAGGCGGCTGCAGTATGACGGCCAATGCAGCAGTATGTGGTAGCGACGGCTGGGCGGGCGCCGGAAGTAGGCACGGCGATGGGCGCCTTGAGAAGTCTTGTGAGCCTGGCCGGCTGGGCGTATGGCACAGGCGTTTGGATGGAGTCTGTAATTTGGGGGCGAGCCCCAGACGGTTGGTGCTCGTGCACACAGCTCGGTCCAGGCTCGGTTTTGGACCGAGTTCGGCTGTATTTCTGAGTCACTAAATGAACACATTCATTGTAAAATAAATTTTGAAAATTTTTTTTTTAAATTTAATTAAAATCAAATAAATCAAATAAATTTGATAAAATTTTCAAAAATAAAATTTTCAAAAATAAAATTTTTGAAAATAAATTCGTTGAAAACAATATTTAAGCAGTGATTTATATACAGAGTTATGTGTATGATTTAAGTGTCTCGAGTTTGTGGTTATGCCTTAGAGATAGCATTAGACTAACTACCATTTGAAATCGTGATTCTTAGCGATAGTTCTTCGTAGAAAATTATGCATGGTGAAATGTATAGGAAAAATTGAATGCTAAGGTTAGAATTATGACCTTAGGGATTTAGTCTTGAAATGAACAAAGGAGCTTAGAATTTTATTGGAATAGAAATAGAATTGAGTGGTTGGAAGTTAACACCCTTAGGAAATAGATAAGGTTAGTTCATGGTTGTCAAGTCCATTAATGTCAGCCTCTGCATTACTAGTTAGGCGAAGGAAAATTTAATGACTCTTGTTGCCATTGAACAGTATAGATGGCTAGTCGAGGACGAGGGCATAGAGGACGTCCGCGAGTCTTGGTCGAAACCTGATCGGTGTTTGATGGCCCGGACTGATGAAATTTACATGGGTATTCTGGCCCGAATGCTATCATCTGTTTGGTATAAGCGGTAGATAAGAAGATCTAGTAACCTCCAGGGTTTGGGGTGCATCATCTCCGGAGCATTCACGAGGGGAAAAGATCAGATGGTGGTAGGCGGGTGGTTCGTGCGAAACGAGAAAGTGTTAGAGGCTATGGAAATTACCTCTGACACGACCCGGAATAGACTAGGCTGCAACGTTCTGGCTAAGAGAATGAGACCCCGAATATGGTGGAAATGGGCGGGGACATAAGGCTTTAGAGGAGCGTTTATGCGTGAGTTCTCCTAGGGATTAGAGGGGCGAGAATAGTGATGATATGTGAGGTTGCGAGTTGGGATCTCGAGTTCTACTCCACGGTGGACTGGGGATCATGGACATGTCGGAGTTGATGTCATCCGGGGATGGATTGGGCGACGACACGGGATCGTTATCGATTGTGAGCGTCAGGAGGTTACCACATACGCGGGGCTGATGCCAGTGGTGTTCGAGCGAGCATGACATTTTGCGTCTGATATAGGTCCAAGTGTCGGGACCGGTTGGCGGGTTAGTAGCGAGCCATACCACAGGGGCTGAGTGAACCCGGACTTGATCTACCTCGAGTGGTTTGCGAATAGGTGGACATTGTTTTTTAGGATGAAATTTTGGACTACCTCCACATAGGGATGTAGACTTGATTATTGAGTTACCACAGATGCATAACCATCTCTATGACTGCGCTAGGATGGCAGGTTGAGTTACGGGAACTCGGAGTCCAGCTCTGAGGCTGTTAGATGAGGATTATTAGGCTAGAGCACTTCACCGTAGGCAGGGCGCCGAGTTCTAGTTACGAAGAAGAGGGGCGAGACCCGCCAGTGTGCATTGGCTATCGACAGTTGAATGGGGTTACGATCGAATCGATACCCATTCTGGGGATCGATGATTTGTTTGATCGATTGAGGAGGAAGTAAGTCTACTCCCAGAGATAGACCTTCGCACTAGTTACCATCGGGTGAGAGTTAGGGATACGCATATCCCCAAGGCGGCGTTTAGAGCGCGTTATAGGGCACTTTGAGTTCTGGGGATGCCCTTTAGTTGATGAATCTGCGCCCGGCGGCATTCATGGATCTCATGCATAGGATATTCCCGACCCTAATTTAGATCAATTTGTTGTCATTGATCTCGGATAGAGTGGGAGCATAAAAATTATCACTTGAGGTTGTTAATACAATTTGTTAGAGACCATCGAGTTGTATGCGCTAAGTTCGATAAGTGCGAGTTTGAAACTACTTGAGGTGGGTCTGGGACACTTAGTGTGCTTGTCAGAGGTGCCGGTCGACTGAAAGGTTGAGCGATGATGAGTTGGGAGAACATAATGTAATCTTGAGATCGTAGTTCTTGGGATTAGGTGGGTGTGCGAGACCTGAAGAATGGGATGAGAGGTGTCCATTCGGGCGGATCGTAGGACTTCACCTACGGGATATGGACTCCATGGTTGGGCCAATACTAACCCGTAGAGAGAGAAATGTCGGGATCTTAAGGCCGCTCGGGATCTGGGTGTTGGTGCGAGAGGGAGGATGGCTTTCTCTTTGGATTCGGGAAGGGGCGGAAGACCACCTTCACCTTTAGTTTCGGAATTTAGGGCCGACGGCTAGCATAGTGTGGGATTTCCCGGAGACCCAGGAGATCCCGAGACTTTGGGACGATCTGATCCCAGGTTCATGATAGAGACAGGGGGTATACGGTTCATTCCTCGCGCCCACGGTATGGTCATTCACATCATGGTGAGTGTGTGGGAGCAAGCTTGATAGGGCTCGTAAATCCTCGGTGAGAATCACGGGGTTAGGGTGTAAGAGACCGGGGAGAGTATCCGAGATTTACGGGTAAAATGCAAGAGAAGAAACACGGACCGCGGTTATCACGCGGACTTAGAGTTGGGTGATGGTCGAAAGTGACTCGAGGTTTGGATACCGTGAGTGAATTGGGTGTTAATTGGAGTCGCGAGGGGCTCGGTATGGATATCATTCATGACATGGACTAAGTTAACAGTCCATTAGATTGTAAGTGATTGTGACCTTGAGAGGTCAGTGTTACCCAGACGAGGGTTGTGTAGGGATACGTGTTGTGAGTTATATACGGGTGTTAGAGGACGCGGCTGCGACATCGTCTTTGGATCATAAGGTAAAAAGTTAATTGCCCTTAGCTGGAATTAAGCCTCTGACAACGGTTATCGGTGATTATGCGAATGGCACCATATGAGGCATTGTATAGGAGGCCGTGTAGGTCAGATTAGGATGGGCTAGGAGTGGGAGGGTCCATCAGCGGTCTGAGTGCACGATTAGAGACACCTCACGGAAGGTGAGGCTTGATCGATCGTCTTCTCCGGCTCGGAGGCGAAACGAGTTATGCAGATGTACGACGTCGACCCTTAGAGTTCGAGGTTGGTGATCACGTATCCTTGAAGGTGAATCCTAAGAGAGGAGTAGTTAGGTTCGACGGCGGGAAAATTTATCGCCCAGGGTTATTGGGACCTTGAGGAGGGACCGGTGGGCGTGGCCGATGGCCGATTATCGAGGTCTTCAGACGCGAGGCCAGTGAGGCTGTTAAGAGTGTTGTGGCGACCTTGTGGAGCGGAGGGTGCGTGGGGTGCAGGACACGATGCGGGCCACCCTATCTTCTTGTTTAAGGGATGAAGTCGTGGTTTAGTCGTTTAAGATTTAAATGACATTTTACGTGCGTGGTAGAGTCGCCGCGTTGCATATCGTAATGCGTGATTGTGATTAATCACGAATTTGGGACGAAATTCCTTTAAGGAGGGGAGAATGTGGGCAGAAATTCGATTTAAGAATAAGGGCAAAATCTGTAATTTTGATTCTGAGTGTAATTTCGGTTAAGAACCAAGTAATTAATTCTCTAGATCTTGGATGGCGAAGCGAGTTTCAGATTGGAATCGTCTACATGAAATCCTGAATTAGCCGCGTAAAATTTCGTAATATTCGAGATAGTCGGATTGTACGTTCACTACGAGGCATCGCGTTTCGGGTCTTAGTAAAGAAGCGATTCCGTCTGACGAAAGTCATAACACGTACTCATGTCATAGTAAGTGGGTATGAGTAGATAAATGAGTGAAAATGAGCGGTAGAGATAGTCTTGGAATATCAAATCACGGTAAAGAGGGCTATGCGCAGGCGTTTAGATTTGATTTAAGTCATAAAATGCCAAAATAACTGATAGTGACTATCTCGCCCATTCAGTGGCCACGAATGCGTGAAATAGGAGAGAGGGATCTGACCAGGTGGGCGGAGTAGAGTTTCAGAGAAGTCTCACGACCTGATCGACGTCGGACGATTGGATTTCGGCCCAGACAGAAGAGCGTTACTGCGCGGACGGTGCCCAGCGTGGACCGAATTTGTGGAGTTCCTCAAAACTCAAGAGGTAGGATTTCTCCTACTTGAGTTTTACTCCCGTTTAAATGTTTTGTTAATGTTTAGTTGAATGAGGCGTGAGTAGTTTGTTCGATCCTGAACTTGGGGCCAAAATTGATAAATTTTTGAATTTGGAAAAGGAGCGGCCGTGGTAGCCACAGTTTGCTAGGGAACATTTGAGTGCATTTGTCTAATTTGTGTGATAGATGCTTGTTTGGTATGCATTAGTAGGGAATGGCGATGGATTTCGGGTTCACAAATTGAGCCAGTTGATTTAATGATTTTTAGGGAATAGTAGCAGGGGTTTCACTATTCCGGGGCGATATTCTAAAGATATTTTTATGAAAATAGGTGTTTGGTCGAGTGATTTAAGAATTAAATCATTTCGTGTTTGATCATTAGCCCAAGCGAGATAATTTTGATATTTGAGATGATAATTGCATAGCGTGGATTTGTGTGATTTAATTTTATACGAGTATATTCATGTATATATTTGCATCGATTAAGGCGTGTTGAATTTGGCATACATGCATTCCATATGCAGCTGAACATCCTAGGACTATAGGAGTTAGTGCATGGTATAAGTCTAGAAAATGGTTGAGGAGGGTAGTCGTCTTAAATTATCGGAGGTAGTCAATTGCAAATAATATATCAGTGAGATGGGCCAGGTTGATATATATTCCTTCGGGTAGTCCACCAAACAAGTAATATATCGATCGTCGGAGGCGGCCCAGTTGATATATATATATATCGGAGGGTTGTCCACTAGTAAAGCAAATGAATTCTCATACGAGGCTTAGGCGAGTGTGAGAGTAGATGAGACTCAGGATCACGTTGGTCATGTAGACATTAGTAGGATCATGCATTTGCTTGAATGTGTGTTTAATTTAGACGTTGCCTTGCACTTGGGTGGTGAGTAGCCCGCTTAGGGCGATTCTCCTATTTGGTTAGCTCGCCGTCGTAGGATCCCCCTTTATTTGGTCTGGGGGCGTGCGAGGGACGGCTCGTCCTGAGATTTATTGTGAAGCGGGATATGGCTTTGGTGGTTGTACGTGTATTGGAGACCGCTCGTTTAATATATGTATTGTTTAAGAGTAAAAATAGTAACTCGCA
This sequence comes from Tetrastigma voinierianum, assembly GCA_016808115.1. Classification (NCBI taxonomy): domain Eukaryota; kingdom Viridiplantae; phylum Streptophyta; class Magnoliopsida; order Vitales; family Vitaceae; genus Tetrastigma; species Tetrastigma voinierianum. The sequence goes on from JAEQBH010001320.1 coordinate 573,840, forward strand.
TAACTATTGGGGATATGATTGGATTCATAGTTTGTATATGGTTTATGGATAGTGTGTGGGCCGAGTAGTTTTTATCCCATATTTGTATATATTGCATATGTTGGTTTGTTTGGGACGGGATATGCGGGTTTGTCAGTTGGGTAGAGCTCCGTACAAGGAGACTCTGCCCAGATTTCAAAGTGCGTCAGGTGCTTGACCTCGAACTGTATTCCGCGAGTTGTGGGTGAAGTCAAACGAGACCGGGTTTTGGGGCGTCCTGAATTGCAACCCAAAGTGCCCGAAAATTTGTCAAAGTGGAGGCTATGTCTGATTTTGTTACCTTGAGGAATTGAGTCAGATGCGAATACAATAAATTTGGAGTTTTGGTGATCCAAATTGGTGATTGATTGGAGAAGAAACATAGAAGCCAATAAACTCAAATAATTGAAACCATTTCCAATTTATAGATTTGAGATCCCACCAAATCAGGGATAACGATGGTGATTAGTGAGTTAGCAGAGTTGGCATCAAAACGTGCGCCAACTTTTGTGTTATGTAGTTGAGGGCCCCAGAAAGAATTTTAAATTGAAAATTTAGAAGTGGCATTCAAGATATAAGGGTGATGGAGAGTTTATAATTTTGAAGACCTTATGAATAATTTTTTTGGGTCAAAAAGTCTATAGAAAGTATTATTGGAAAAAAAGTTGGCTAAAATGAATGAGTTTTAAGTGCTTAAGGTAATTGTTCCACATTGGCTTAAATGAATGTGTATGGTGGTTAATGGAAGTTAATGTATGGTTGTGGTTTTCTTGAAAAGGTGAAAAGGATTATGGGACTGGGAAGACGGAAAAAAGAGGGATCGACGGTGAGCAATTAGTGTAAAATATGATGTTTTGCAAGTTGAGTTTTAAAGTGGCTTGATTTTGATGTTAAAATGAAAGTTTAATGTAAATGTTTATATTTAAATGAAAAGTTTTGATGTAAATGAAAATTTTGTGTATATTTTATCTTGCATCAATATATATTTATACTAAATTATATATATCTTCATATGTTAAGGTATTATGAAAGTTTAAAAGTAATAACAAAGAATCATTATGTATATTTGCATATATATTATATATGAATTTTCTTGATAAATAAAGTTTAAAATTGGATTTATAAATGTATTTTTTGATAAATGTTTTTGCGTGGTTACCTAACCCCATGTATTTATTATAGTGATGTCAGGTGATCATGGCGTGGGATTTAGAGGGTAAGAGTTATGGAGGTTACTAAGCGGGGGAGGGAATTAGGTGTCTAGAGTAATATCTTTACGTGATGATTTTTATGTTGGAATACATGCAAGCGTGAAGGTTTCTCATGTGTGTAGTAGTTATATTTGGAATGTGGTATCTCACCAGTGGTGCGAGGCTGACCGGTGTGTTTATCCCCCCAGGTTCCATCGGAAAGAAAGAAAGAAAGGTTTGAGAGGCATAAATGTTTAAAGGCTTAAATGGATTTTAATTGTATAAGTATTTATTATAAAGAAAGAAAGAAGAAAGTTTAAGGCATAAATGTTTTAAAGGCATAAATTGATTTATTCATATAAGTATGTATTATTTTGATATATATGAAAATGTATCTTAATGAAATGTACATAACTGGGCTCTTTTAGCTCATTCTTTTCCATATGTTTCCAAAAAATATTTTGAGGATGCGAGACGGGTTCGTCGGTGAATCATCCTCCTGTGCGATTAGGTCGAGGCCATCGGAGGCTGGCTAGCGTGTGAGGCTACGTTAATATCACAAATAGTTTTATATTTTTATATGTCGAATACTTGTCATGTATATGTGCATATATGGATCTCATTTGAAAGGAACTACGCAGGCGACAAAGCACAGTCAAGCTCAGAAACCGATCTTTTATCTTTGTGTGGGTGAAGAGTTTTGAATGTTTTCAGTGATTGAAATGAATAAATGTATATGATATATATTGTGTTGATTAGGTTGTGAGCAGGAGTCCTAAAGCGGAGTTGAAAATTGGAAGATTAGAAGTGTTTTAAATGCTTATGCAGGTATTTGTAAATTTGAATCCAGAAAACGGAGAAACTACAATGAATTTTCTGAAAATCTAAGTATTTAAAAAAAAAAATTTTTCCTTGACAGCGTGTTTTCTAAGATATGTAAAGGTTGTAAAGGGGTTCGCTCCATGGATGTTCTTGATTGTTTTGAGGAAAGTTTATATCCATTGCTGGGTGTGAGTCACCGAGTTCATGAGGTTAATCTAGGAATTCGGGATCGCCATCTCCCAGATAGTTTAAGGCGATTATAAGTTTAAACCATTAAGACACAACCTGAGCATGAACATTAAAATCAGTTGCAAAACAACATCGAAAAATGGATTATCGGCCATGAGGAAGGTTATTAGCCTGACTCATGTATCTTGAGCTTTTCTTGGCCACGAGGTTAGATAACTGACCAATATCAGGAAATGCTATTACTCTGAACCAAACAAAATCGAAGGCGGATAACATAAAAGAACTTTGTATTTTGTATTTTGGTAACTACGAAGGAATTATTGACCTTAATGTGGACAATATTAAATTACTCGAAGTAGAAACAATATCTGTTGAATTAGAGGCGAACTGACAAAAGATTAAAATGCGAAGGTCTCGAGATAATACTTTGATCTCTGACCTGAGTTTGGAAACCTAACATAATACAAATGCTAAAATGCAGTTCAAGGCGTAGTGGATATCTATTTTCTACATTGTTCGTAGGTTATCTAAAGTCTAAGTATCATATATGTCAATTTCCACACATCGAGTCCCGAGGTTAAGCAATATTCTCATGGCATTCCTTTGATCCCAAGGTTATTGTCTTTGGGCATTCCCGTGTTTCTAAGTCATGTAAGCATAGGCTCTTGCCTGTTTTAGGATTTCTTAATCACAGTCTTTGTCCTATCCAAATTAAATAAATGAATAAACAAAAATTCAATCTTTAATGAAGGCATAGTCACAGCGTCTTTGCCTAGCTAAGAAGTTTCATAGTTTAAGTGATGTGCACTTTAAAGCTATAAAACAAAGCATTATAATGGAAGAAGAGAATATCCGCTGACGTTTACGATATAATATTCTAAGGTGATACTAGAACGAGGAAGAATTATATGAAATTTATGGGGAAGATGTAAGAAACCATGTTGATAATCTATTAGAAATCAAAGCAAAGTCATCTCAACACCAACAGCATCTATGAATCCGATTGATAAGCAAGCGAAAACACAGATTGAAGGCTGGCCAGAAAAGCGAAAGAGTTAAAGGCTTTGCCAAGATTTGAAGAGAATAAAGACAAAGAAATATAAAAATTAGGGCTTGAAACTTTGAATGCCAGGAGGAAGAAAAATAAAAATTTATATACGATGGCGGGAGTGGAACCGAGAAAGTTAGGGCGAGAGAAGCGATCTAGGGCAAGCGAAACCTAGAATTTGAAGTCGAGAATCTGAACAACAAGGAGATGTAGTTGGATTAATTAGGCGAGCCCGGGGTTGGGGGCTGAGAGAAGAGAGAAGGGGGGATCTGGGCGTGAAAGAGATAGTGGGAGAGAGAGAGCAGAGCTTTAAGAGTGAGGGGTGAGAGGAGAACATGCTCGAGAGAGTGGGGGAGGGAAAGAAAATAAGATAGGGTTAGGGTTTCTTCTGCTCATATAAGAGCACTTGGAATAAAAATACTATATTTTCTTAAAATTACATAACCACGCCGAAGCCTTTGCCTTGGACCACGCCGGCTTGCCCTATGGACCCGCGATATTTACTTGGAACCACCTTGGTAGCCTTGCTGGACCACAGCTTGTTTGTTTTCTACAATTCAAGTTGTAAATTTGTTTTCTCATCTAAAATTCCCTCGAAGATATAACTACGAGTTGTGCCAATATGCGATTAGAATAGTATTAGATTAGATGTTTGGACCTTTAAAAGCGGGCCAAAAAGTGAAGCCCACGTTTTATCCCTTTTTGTTAACAGTTGCTACTTAATTGAACGATTAGATTTAGTATCTCCAAAAATCATTTTTATCGGATAGACTTGGAGGTTAAGTTAGGTTATTTAGCTTATCTAATAAGATAATGTTAACCATGCTTAGTTTAGATAGAAACACATCTTATCGAGATAAGATCATGTTGGTTTTTCGATTAATGACATACTTTGGGCCAAGTGTGTTAAAACCAAAAGGAGTTTTTGAGGATCCCCGTTAAATAGAAATCGATCCTTTTACGAAACTACCACTTCTAACACTTTAGTTTTGAACACCAATAAGCCAAAGAAGAGGTCTCAAGGTTTTAGAAAGCGGGAGAGATAAAAAACGAAAAATAAAAAGCAGGCTAGATCCAGGTTGTGCGAATTAAGATGAGTAACAACGAAGATACGTTCGTGTGGATACGCTAGAGCCTGAACCACTTGGCCCAATGCTAACATTCGATCAGATAGTTAAATCCAAAAATTTTATGTCTTTACATGAGTAACATCCTTGTCCAACGTTTAATTGTATTCGCGGATCAAGTGAGATTTCATTTCTATTTTTAGAAACGGAATTTATTTCCTTTCTAATTTTACACATAACAAATTAATATTTATACTTTATAACAAAATATTCAAATAATTTAAAATTTTGAATATAAAAAAATATTAATATAATTCACTTAAATTGAACATATATATATATATATATATATATATATATATATATATATATATATATATATATATATATATATATATACTCTCTCTATATATATATGATGAAGGTTTTAATATTTAAAAATCCATTTTTAAATAATTCGTATGTAATATTTAAATTGAACATTAATAATTTTAATAAATTCATTTCAAATTATTTTACATTAAAATAATCAATGTTATCAAAATCAAAATTTTACTTATTATTAATAATTAAAATTAATAATTATAAATAAGTTATTAGTTAATTTTACATTCATGATAACATTTATAAAAATATTGTTTCTAAAATATGAGATTTTGTTTCTATAAAATCACAAGCGAAAATAAAGCGAATTGAATTCCGTTTCTAAAATTGGGAAAAGGTAGAAGCTGATTCCAGTTCGTTCTAAGAATAGAAAAAATTAGAAAGCGAATTCAGTGCATTTCTAATTTTAAAGCGAATTAATTTAGTTAAATTAGAAAAAGTAGAAAGCGAATTCAATTCCGTTTCTAATTTTAAGCGAATTCAATAGTTTACATTTTTTAGAAAGCAGATTGATTAGTTTATATTTTACATCCCAGCAATTAATATTTATCTTTATTTTTTAGAAAGCGAATTTAAAATCATTGAAGCAGCTCTATTTTACATGATGTTCCCGATAAATTTCTGACGGAAAATTCGATCGTTTGATTTTAAATACCACAATTCGTTTCTAATACTCTCGCCATTTACTCCCACCAACAATTAGCGTGATTTTTGTCGTTAATTTTGTGCTTGATATTTCAACTTTTCAGTTTATTCAGTTTAACTTTAGAAACGGAAATGGCCGTTTCTATTTTCCATTTCTATATTCTTATTTTCTTTTAGTGTTTTATTAATATAATTATAATTTGAATCTTATTTTATAAAACTAATGTGCATCAGAAATTCGTATTTCCTTAGCGAACAGTGTTTTAGGTGTATCTTGCGCCTTAAGGCATGCCACCTGCCGTATCGAAGGCTCTAAGAGCTGCTTTGATATGTCTTACCTTTTTAAAACTATGCCTATAAGTGGGCTTGGAAAATCACATTTTAAATCTTGAAATTTTAGGATTTTGGTAATTAAATCCTAGACAAAATATATATATATATATATTTGTTAATATATCAACTTTAATTTAAGTAGCAATTCTAGTCTTGGATAACCCAAACCAAAATTCTAACCTAGAGGTTGCTGAGTTGGCGTTTGCTGACAATACAACGACTCGTCACATCAAACAAGAAACACGTTTTGAACATATTGAACTCGTTGTCTCCAAAATTTCCTTTTGTATCATCCCAAATAGCTCCAAATGACATCATTGGTGAAGCTTGGAGGAGAAGCTACCTCCTTCGAATGATGTCGTGGCATCTACAACCCAGCAACTGATAGAACAACACGAGACATCATTTTTTCACACTTTTTCCCTATAAAAAAAAATCCTAAAATTGGGATTTATTCCTTGTTATTCAAATAGAGAAGGAAAAAAGTGGGAAAATTTTTCACTTAGGGCTGAATTCCAATAACAGGGAGTAAATCCCAATTTTATGATTTTTTTTTTTATAGGAAAAAGTATAAAAAACGATGTCACATGATTGTCTATCAGTTGCTAGGTTGCAGATGCCATGATATCGTTCGAAGAATGCAGCTTCTTCTCCAAATTTCATCAATGATGTGTTCGGGATGATTAGAAGGAAATTTTGGAACCTTTGTTATACAGAGTTCAATTATTCAAAATATGACTGCTTGTCTGATGTGGCAGAATTTATCATAGATCAGTAAGCATAACTGCTCTTTCTCTAGATTAGGAGCTAGTTTGGGGTTATCTGAGGCTATAATTTATATTTAAATTAAAGTTGATATATTAAAAAAAATATTTTTTGTCTAGGATTTAATTGCCAAAGTCCAAAAAGTCTAGGATTTAAAATGTGACTTTCCCTTTAAATTATTACATTTTTGAGAATAATCTATGGTTCGTTACTAATGAGCTTGCCAATTGTCAAAGGAGATTCCCATCTTGCCAATTGTCAAAGGAGATTCCCATTTTTAAGGAATTAAGAAGGAAGTATGAGTTCCATGCATGAACAGAGAAGATTTGGTGATGGGAGTGATTAAAGCTCCTTTTAATTATAATATCAGCAAATATTTCTATACGGAAAAATTATAATCATCCTCAGCATATAGGAAAAAAACTTCACATAAGAAAGAAAAATAAAAAATCTTAAAATAATATATATATATATATATATATATATATATATAATGTTTCTAGTTTTTTTTTTTTTTTTTGTGATGAGTAATATAGAACATACCCAGAATAATAATGAATGGTTATAAAATGAGTTAGATCTCATGGATCTCGACTTTGGATTATAACATCCTATTCTACCGGCTTTTTATATCTGATGGCTTTGCGTTATAACGTTATAGTATCTATCATAGTTATATATATATATATATATATATATATAAATGTTTTAGTTTTTTTTTTTTTGTGATGAGTATATATATAATGTTTCCTAGTTTTTTTTTTTTTTTGTGATGAGTAATATGAAAAAACTTTTAGAATAATAATGAATGGTAAAGAATAAAGTTAGTACTCATGGATCTCAACTTTGGATTATAACATCCTATTCTACCACTTTTTTTTACATTTATTTACTTTGCATTATAACGTTGTAGTATCCTATAATGTTATATATATATATATATATATAAATAATGTTTTCAAGTTTTTTTTTTTTTTTTTGTGATGAGTAATATGAAAAAACTTTTTAGAATAATAATGAATGGTTATAAAGAATAAAGTTAGTGCTCATGGATCTCAACTTTGGATTATAACATCATATTCTACCACTTTTTTTTATATCTATTCACTCTGCATTATAAAGTTGTAGTGTCCTATAGCACGTTATATATATATATATATTATATATATATATATATATATATATATATATATATATATATATATATATAAATTTTCTAAGTTTTTTTTATGATGAAGTAATATAAGAAACTTAGAATAATAATGAATGGTTGTAAAGAATAAAGTTTTTTTTTTTTTTTGATAACGAGGTGTCAGAGGTAAGTTCTGCAGCACCTCATTGTCTATAGGTGGCATGTCTCACTCTGCTTAGTGGGCTGAGGGTAAGGCCCTTGAAATTCCTTGGGTAGGTGGCGGGAGACCTCAGGCAGGGGTAAAGAATAAAGTTAGTGCTCATGGATCTCAACTTTGGATTATAACATCCTATTCTACCACTTTTTTTTTATGTCTATTGGCTACATTCTCCGTTGTAGTATCTATGCTTCTTGCTAACAAGACTCAAAATACTTGGATATAGAAATATATTTGATATCATTAAGGTTTCAATACCTCCCGAATCTGAATTTTCCATAATGAAGATCGAATTCTCAATGTTTGTTGTAGAAGCTCATGCATCACTCCCCCTTTCTCCAATGCCTTCTTTTACCTAATTCTCTCACAATGAAACATAAAATGAAATCCCTTTATTCCCCCAACAATCTTGACACCCATATGTCCAACTTCTCCCCATAAAACTTATGTTTTCATAAGAATGATCTCCATAATAAAATAACTCTCAATCCTCATGGAAACTCCTCGACCCTTGAATCTTGAACTTCAACTCGGTTATGGTTTGTAGAGACACTTTGAAATGTCTTCTAGTTCCATATTTATCCTAGTGCTACAAGATCTCTTAAAAAATTATGGATCTATACGTTTCCTATTCTGTCCCAACATGACAACCGTAAGATTCTAGTTTTATTCCATATTTATCATAATGGAATGTCTTCCTCCCATATAAATCTCATAAAAAATGATTCAATCTTCCATATTTGATTTGCAAAATATCTCCCTCCAATCTTTCTTTTTCACCTCTATGAATATCATCTCCTAATCTTCAAAATATTCTCTCTAGAATTCGTTTTAACTAAAGATGGTATGTTCTGTCATGCAGATTGGTCTACCAACTCGTGCACCAACATGTTGTGGCTTCGAATTTTACTGTTAAAGTACATAATTTAATTTTTGCCCAAAATTATGACAAAAAATATCTCCAACAATATGAAATTAATAAGTTTGATATGTTACGCTTATAATACACTCCAAACCACACTTCCTTCTAATCTAATTCCAAAGAAATGATTTACATTAGATTTTCGTCTATTAAAAATGCTATTAACTATGTTTAGTACATGGAAATAACAAAGTAGAAGTGCATATATCATTCTTTTTTTTATCCATCATATATTCGAATACCTGAACGACAAAAATAGAAAAATAAAAAGTTTATCTAACAGAAATGCAAAATCAAAATTTCAAGTGGTCTCTACCATATATTTCTTAGAGACGTTTTTTTTTTTTTAGCTGTTTTTTTAAAAGCAGTTTACTTTTGGTATAGACTTTAGGCCTTTTTTTTACATAACTTATTTCTGATTTTTTTATTTTTTTATTTTATTTTCTTCCAAATAAAAATGTCAAAACATTTGGCTTTTTTTTTAAAGAAAAGCCATATTTTAAATTGTCAAAATCTTTTAAAATCATGCTGTTCAAAATATTTTAAAAACACGGAATATCTAATTTTTGTTTCATCGTTCTATTATTTTTAAAGTTATTAATTTTATATATTCTATTTTAGTTATATAAAATAAATAAATATACTAATGGTTTTTATAAGAATGATAATAATAAATAATATATCATTAATATTTTATCAGATTAATTTATATATATATATATATATTGTAATAATGGTTATGATGGTGGATGACCACCCATATTCCGCCTAAGTATAACCCCCCTCTTACCATTAAGGCTTGTAACCCTTCCTATACCCTTTTGTCTCTTCATATTCAAGATTGTGAGCCTATAAAAGGGAGGACTTAGACCCTTTGAAGATATAGATAAAAGATAAGAATTTCTTATCTAAACTCTTCTACCTTTTCATTACTTTCATAACACGTTATCAGCACGAAGTTCTAACCAAGCACAGGATTCTAACCAAGTTATTTTAAGGTATGGATCTTTGTGTTGGATCACTCGGTTCCAAGATAAATGGTGGAGAGATATGTCTAGCAGATAGTGCTACTACTCATACAATTCTTCATAATCAAAATTATTTTTCCCACATAACATTAGTTGAAGCTAATGTAAATACAATATCAGGTTCTGAAAACTTGATTGATGGTTCCGAGAGAGCCACTATTATGTTACCATGTGGCACGATATTCCATATTAACGATACCTTATATTCAATCAGATCCAGAAGAAATCTGCTAAGTTTTAAAGATATACGTCATAATAGATATCATATTGAGACTAGAAATGACAATAATAAAGAATATTTATGCATTACTCATATTGTTTCAAGCAAAAAGCTTATAGTGGAAAAATTGTCTGCTTTTTCTTTAGGATTATATTATACCACAATAACAACAATTGAATTAAATATGGTGATGAGTCGGAAGCTCTCTCACCCAAATATTTTTATGTTTTGGCATGATAGACTTGGGCACCCCAGGGTCAACAATGATGAGGCGAATTATTGAAAATTCACATGGACATCCATTAAAAAACCAAAAGATTCTTTTTGTCCTAATTGATTATCCATGTCTTTGCTTGTACAAGGAAAATTAGTTATTGAACCATCTCATACAAAGTCCTTGTTAAATCCTAACATTTTGGAGACGAATCCAAGGGGACATATGTGAACCAATTTATCTACCATATGGACCATTTAAGCTATTTCATGGTGCTAATAGATGCCTCATCCTCGATGGTCACATATGCGCCCAGTATCTACCCGCAATGTTGCATTTCCGGGCTCCTTGCTTTCGGATCCTTAAGATTCTGACACATTTCCAGTTATCTAATCGAAGACCCATCTCGATAATGCTGGTGAATTTGTATCTAAAGCCTTTGATGATTATTGCATGTCAGTTGGAATTGAGGTGGAACATCCGATTGCTCATGTAGCAAAAGCCTTTATCAAACAACTCCAACTGATTGCTCGACCTTTACTTATGAGGACAAAGTTACCTATTTATGCTTGGGGACATGTCATTCTACATGTTGCAGCATTGGTTCGCATTCGACCAACTACTAATCACCAACAATCACCATTTCAATTGGTACTTGGTCAAATTCCAAATCTTTCCCATTTACGAGTGTTTGGATGCAGCATGCAGTTCGAGTGCCTCCTGACACCGCAAAAATGGGTCCTCAACGTTGATCAGGAATATACATTGGTTTTGATTCACCATCAATCATCAAGTATCTTAAACCTTTGATAGGAGACGTTTTCAAAGCAAGATTTGCGGATTGCCGTTTTGATGAGGTTAACTTCATGTTGTTAGGGGGAGATAAGCTACCAAAAGAGGAATGATGTGAAATTATTTGGAATGCATCATCCATGTCTCATCTTGACCCACGCATTGCTCAATGTGACAAGGAAGTACAGAGAATCACTCATCTTGAAGATTCGATGATTACTGTCGTTTCTGAGATACGACTAAAATGTAACCCAAATCCCACATATACCGTGCACCAAACACACCAATGAGATCAATATACCCGGTGGAAAAGCGCTGTGACTAATGAATCATCTACTGACACGCTTGAAGCGTAGATTGTGCTTAGGTTAGATTTAATTAGGAAGAGGAAAATAAAAGAGCAGCTGAGCCAGTCTTGAAGAAATAAGCACTCTGAAGGTATTCTCACAATTTCTAAAATCATAACCCCTGAAGGAAAGTGTCATTAGTGACACGTGCCTAAAGAAATGATAGTCCTTGAAGAGATATAAAATCATGAAGATGCACCAGTACTTACGAATAATGAAATTTCCATAAATTGTCATCCATCGGGGTGGGGCCAGTACAAAGTGGTTATTAATAAGGGTGTTTTTGCTGCAGTAGCCACATAAATTTAAAAGAAGATGATCATGAACCACGCGGTGTTGATGAATCATAAGAGTAAAGCATGATTTGTCAAGTGGAAAACGATCCATTCAAATTGGACTCTCCTAGCAAAGCCCATGAAGTATTTGGCATGTAGTCCCAACACCCAATAATGTGAGACCTGTAAGTTACAAATGGGTGTTTGTGAGGAGCGTATTAAATAAAAGAAATGGAAATTTCTAAATCTGAAAGCACGTCTTGTGGCTGGTTTTTCCACGAAGACCTACCAAGTTGATTATGACGAAGCGTATTCTGTGATGGATATTGTCGTTTCGATGCTAGATAGTTTGTCGATCTCGGAAGAGGACTAGACATGCGTCTCATGGGGCGTAATTCTTTGCATATTTGTATGGTATGCTGAAATGATATTTATGAAGTCCACGGGAAGGATTTCAGTTGCCTCAAGTAAACACATCACAACCACGAAATATGTACTCAATTAAGTTGAGACGATCATTATGACTTTAAAACAATCTGGAAGAATGTGGTATAATCGTCTAAGTGAGTATTTGATCAAGGATGGGTATATTAACAATCCTATATGCCCTTGTGTTTTTATAAAGAAATCGGAATTAGGATTTGCTATCCTTACAGTATATGTTGATGATATAAATTTATTTGGGACTCTGAAAGAGCTAGCCCATTTACATATTTGAAGGATGAGTTTGAGATGAAAGACCCAGGAAAACTAAATATTGTCTCGTGCATAAGTCGAGGCATAAGTCTAGTAAATTCTCATACATCGGTCAACATATGTCGAAAGGTATTGAAGCAATTTAACATGGACAAAGCACATCGAATTTGGGACTCTCCGATGATTGTTAAATTCCTTGATGCTAAGAAATATCCTTTCGTCCAAAGAAGAAAATGAAGAGCGCTACTTGGTCACGAAGTACCATATCTTGGTACAATTGAACGCTGTTATACCATACAGTGCTCCTGAGACGAGATATTGCATTTGATTAATTTGTTGGCAAGATTCAGCTCTGCACCAACTCGAAGACACTGGAATGGCGTGAAACATATCTTACGTTACCTTCATGGGACTACAGATATGGGTTTATTTTATTCAAAGGAATCAACTCTAAAAGGATATGTAGATTTTGGATACCTTTCCGATCCTCACAAGGCCCGCTCACAAACAGGGTATGTATTCACATGTGCCAATACTGCAATTTCTTGGCGGTCAACTAAGCAGACTTTGACTGCCACTTCCTCTAATCACTCTGAGATAATTGCACTCCATGAAGCAAGTCGTGAATGTGTATGGTTAAGATTAGTGGTACACCACATTCGAAATGCATGTGGGTTACCTTTGATTACAAGCATTCCAACAACAATTTATGAAGACAATGCTGCGTGTATTGAACAAATCACAGAAGGATACATCAAAGGTGGCAGACGACATATCTCACCAAAGTTTTTTCTTCACTCCACGAACTCGGAATAGTCATGAGGTGAAATTGGAAAGCCAAATAGATTAAGTGATAATATGCAGTTTATTTACCAAAAGCTTTGCCATCATCAACATTCTGAAATTGATATATGATATCGGGATGTCAAGTTTGTGATCCCGATCCAGAGTGATACTCATCGGAGAATTATTATGCTGATCTCTTGCTTATCTTGAGATATGCAAGTTGTACTCTTTTTCCTTCATCCAGGTTTTTCCCACTGGGTTTTACTGGCAAGGTTTTAACGAGGCAGTTTCTTTAGTGCGTTCAACATCACTCTAAGATTTACAAAATGTTGTACTCATTTTCCTTCACTACATTTTTTCCCTCAGGGTTTTTTTTAGCAAGGTTTTAATGAGTGACATTATCTTAATATAGTGGGCATCAAAGGGAGAGTATTGTAATAATGGTAATAATGGTGGATGACCACCATATTACTAAATAACCCTTACCATTAAGGCTTGTGACTCTTCCTATACCATTTTATCTCTTATATTCAAGATTTTGCGCCTATAAAATGGAGGATTTAGACCCTTTGAAAATATAGATGAAAGATAATAATTTCTTATCTAAACTCTTCATTCTTTTCATTACTTTCACAACAATATATATATTATAAAAATATTTTTCATTTTATCATAATAATAAAGTCAATTCATCATTACACAAACAAGTCCGGACTCAAATTATTATTTTTTTAATATATTTAATACGTTTTTTTTATAAAAGAAAATGATTGTTTTCATTAAATCATCTCATCTGAAATTACAACCCTGATTATTTCTAAAGGGTTCTGAACCCATTCAACTTGATTTGACCCTGAACTAGCTGTACTTGCTAAGAGATGAGCCACATGATTCGCTGATCGACGTGTGCAAGTAAGAGAACTCTTGGGTATGGACTGAAGAAGTTCTTTACAGTCTTTCAAAATCAGACCTACAACGGAGAGGTAGCTTGTTGTAGAGTTTACTGTGGAAAGTAGCAAGAGACAATCAGATATAACTATTCGCATTTTATTAATGCATGCAACGAATCCTCAACGGCTTCATGACAACAAGGGCACTCGCTGGATACCACCCGTCTTCCCTAAGAAGATTCTTTATTTTTGCTGGCATATTCTCCCGAAGGTATGTCTAGACGTCTGAAGGAATCTATAGCTACTCTTTACTATAAAATCCCCTCTCGTTTCCAAGTGCCACATCATCTTCTTCCTCCTTGAGACCAGGCGACATTTTCAGAATCGGATCTATGTCCAAGTTGCACTAAAGATGTCATTCAATAAGTCCTTATCCCACTTTGTTCCCTCACTAGCTTGAAAGACCACACCACAGCCGTTTCCTGCCCCTGAATTGAGGGTGTTTGGATTGTCGATTCCTGAGGGCTTGGGAGCCATGGCACGTTCCAAACTCCGACTTGCCATCTTGAGCCTATATGCCTTCTTGCTTTGACCTTGATTAAGTGAAGTGTCTCAACAATGCTTCTCCGGATATAACTAGGATTTGCTCCTAGATTTTCCTTCGTCACCCACCTTGAAGGAAAATATTTTGCACCAAAATTCTCCCAACCAAGGATTGAGGTCGTGTGAGTAGTCCCCACGTATGTTTTGCTACTAGAGAGATATCATGTTGGCAAAAATTCCTGAAGGCCAAACCTCCCTCTTCTTTAGGCACACTGTTAAGTGGTTTGCATCTTATATAAAAACAAACAATTTCCAAAAATACTGCAAGCGCACAAGTGACAAGTAATAAAGTGGCTTTCTTATTAAAAACCAAGTATCTATCCCACAAGGAAGGGGTTTTGAATGGGGAATGAGTACCCCGGTTACTCAATCGTTTCACTATTTGAGCAAATGAGTGATTTGGAGAAATATTTTTAAAACAAAACTAAAAATAAAGCAAAGTAAAAATAGGGAAAATATTTATGGCTAAATTACAAGGAATGAATCGATCGAAGAATGAACTCAAGCGTGAAAGATACTTGGATTGATTGTCTCGATTGATGTATCTTGATTTATATGTAAATTAGGTCCAGGTTAAGTGAGCATGCACTTATATCGGTTTAAGGAATAGTGTTTGAGGTTAACACTCTTGTGTCTCTCCTTAATTTCACACACCAGTTTCCTATTCACAGTTGGGTCCTTGGATGTGATACTTTTCAAAGGTGGGCTTTTCCTTGGGTATCCTATTGGTCTCCGCTAGGTCCTTACAATAAGACTACCTGAACTGTGCTCAAATTAATCACCACTAGGTCCTTACGGTCCTCACACAACATTGAATTGGTGTCTTACCCTAGTGAAATCCATTCAGTACTAGACATTTCTAGTTTCCTCAATTTCTTTGATTAGGTTAAATTGATTTCTTCAATTAAAATACATTGACATGAAATGGTTATGGCCTAGGGGATGATTTCCAGCTATCACTATGGAATCCCTAAGTGAGTCTCTCATAAATCGGGTCTCACACACATTTCCCGTAACACATATTAATTGCAAGAAATCACAATATTCCATATTCTACACTAACCAACATCAACATAGGCACATATTCACAAAACCATTCTAAAAATGATATAAATCAACCATCAATCTTAATAATCAACCCTAAAGAATAGTTTAGGTACTCATTACAGCACTCAAATCCACCAAAATCATGTATAGTTCAACAATAATCAAAGAAGAGATGAGAAGAAAATTCAAGTTAGAGATACAAAATGAATATATGATGAAGAGCTCTCAAAACTTCGATCCTAGCTGCAAGAGATCCTCTAGCTGGTTGATTCTCCAAAAATGTCTTCAAAACCAAGCAAAAACAACCAAAATCGAAACCCTAAATTGTTCTAAGAATTAGAGGTGGGAACCCTAGAATAGGATGTTCCCTTTTATAAGAGATTCGAACACAATAGTTATTACAAATTAATAGTATATATAGTCTTTGGAAAATGGGCTAAAATGGAAAGCAAACTAGGAAGCCCGACGTCGCCATGTTGCAACATGGCTGAAGCTTTGTTCTTACTAGTCTTGGATAGGGCTCCCATGTTGCGACATGACCAAATGTTGTTTTTGTCAGTATCTTCGATAGTGTGGTCATGTCACGACATGGTAGAATGTCATCTTTAGTAGCTCCACAAGGCTGCCCATGTCGCGACATCATGTTATGACATGGCAGAAAGTCATGCTTAAGCAGTGTAAGGTCTAATGTCACGGCATGAGTGTCCATGTTGCGACATGGAGCCTTATATCAACAATTGTGCTCCAAAATTTTTCAAACTTGCTACTTTTGCTTGCCTTTTCATTCTTTTCTTCAAAATAAAGGCTAAGAGAGGGATTAGTGTAGAGTTGAATGAATATGGTGTGAATTTAGCATCAAAAGATCAATATAATTGGGAAATTCATGCTTAAATGCTAATATGATTCACATCTAACACACAAAGACAATCCCAAGCAGTCCGGTTAATTCCTTTTTTTTTTCTTGATGATTTCTACCTCGCTGGAAGGAGTTCATCACCCTTTCTAAACCAGTAGTGCAAAGAGAGATGAGAAGAAGGAATATACACTCATGACAAAAGACGGTGTGGCTTGGGCAACTGCCTTCAATAGGATTTCTTTTTCCTGTCGAGAAAGAAATTTTCGGTTTCATCCACATAGCCTCCTCCAAACCTTATCTTTGACATATTAAAAAATCATCTTCTTTTTTTGACCGATGATGGATGGCACTCTCCTAAGTACTTTTCCACTAGCTTAGAATTTGCCATACACAACATGGAACACAGTTCTAACTTTGTTTTTTCTAGGACATTTGGGCTGAAAGACACTCTGGATTTCTGCAAATTTATTCTCTGACCCGAGGCTTCCTTATACTGGCTCAAGCACTCTTTTATGTACTTACATTCCCTTGGGCAAGCTTTAAAGAAGAAATAGTTGTCATTGGCAAAAAATAGGTGTGAAATAGAGGGGGTCGTGTATAAGGCGCTAAGCCTGCAAGTTCTTGATGGCAGAGGATAACCCATCAGCACATAAAATAAATTAAGGGATAACGAGTCACCTTACCTAAGCCCTCTTTCTGGTGAGATAGGACCGCTCTTTGTTCCATTGTGCAGGATCTTGTATTGAACTAAATTCACACATTGCATTATCAAATGTATCCATCTGGCATGGAAGCCCATTTTCACCATTATTTCCTGAAGGAACTGCCACTCGATCTAGCATGTCATACACCTTCGACATGTCCGTTTTCATCGCCACCACCCCACTTTAACCTTGTCTTTTTCGTTTGATGTAGTGGCACATTTCGAAAGGTATCATAATGTTATCAGTAATGAGTCTTCCGGGGATGAAAGCATTTTGAGATTCTGAAATTGGCTCTAGAAGGATAAGTTTAAATCGATTTGCCAGGGACTTCGCTACAATTTTGTACAGCACATTGCATGGTGCTATTGGTCTTAATTCTAATATTTTTTCTGAGCTCTCTTTCTTCGGAATTAGGACAATATGGGTTTTATTCCAGTCACCCGGTAGCTCCCCATTATTCAGAACTCTCAGACAAGCCGCTGTAAGTTCACCCTCTATAATGTCCTAGTATGCCTTGTAGAAGCTCCAATTCATGCCATCCGGTTTCGGAGATTTATCCGGATGCATAGAAAATATTGCCTCTTTCATTTAAGGAGTTGCTGGTTTTGCTCCTCCATTACCCTACTTTGGACACTTCTAGGAATAGTTTCTGTTGTGCAGCTCGGGAATGAAAATAATTTCTTACAATATTCTACCACGACACCCTCCATGCCTTCCACCCAATCACCTACATCATTCTTCAGTTTCATCACTGCATTTTCCCTCTTTCTCCCCGCTGTATATTAATGGAAAAAAATGTTATATTCATATCACCATGTTTCAGCCAATGTTGCTTTGATCTCTGCTTCCAGTATTTTTCTTGCTTAATCAACGGATCATTTAATTCCCCCATTTCTGCTTACAATTGTTGGATCATGATTTGGTCCTTACCTGTTTTTAGTCTGTTTATTCTCTTTCGGCATAAAACTAGTTTCCACTTAATATTCAGTCTTTGAGCCATGCCCATAGGATAAGTCGCTAGCACATTTCGAAAGCTGCCTTGTAATATTGTTCCCCCTTGAGCTCTCCCAGCTTGGGTTTATGATGTTTCTGCACTTAGGGCTGTTAGAGAAGTACTCTAAAGGCAATCGCCCTTAGCACTTAATGTACTTATTACATATTGTTTAATATGAAAATGCTTCTTCATTAATTTGATATTCATCCATGGAATTGATTTAGATCTTTAATCGGATTAATGGAGTTCATGATACATAACATAGCATGAAGGAAATCATGATGAGATCATGATAATAAGATTCCTTTAATGTGAAATTATGTTAGTATCTAAATTATCTTTAGTCATAGGATCTACAAGATTGGATATTGTTGATCAGGACAAACTTGCATATGTCATACTTCTTGATTGGATCAAGCAGTGAATCTTATAAACTGTGATCATGAGCTGATTAGAATTGACATGTGGATGCTTGCTAAGAGTAGCTAAGTACATCGGAGACCTACCATGAGACAATCATATGGATAATTTATTATATGTAGATGATTGTCTCACATGTATGGTGTAGTATCCTTAGACTTAGGAGTCTTAAGGATATCACGAATCTTGATTTGTGCTTTACTTCATTCCTTGTTGCCTTTTTGAAAGTCATTCAATGAGTGATGATCGAATTACGACGAGGTGTTCGAAGATAATTGAAGTAGCCAACAAAAAGTTCGCCACTCGAATAAAAGGGAGAGTATATATATGGCTTAGCACATTAGGATGTTCTTTAGGGAATCTCTAGCCATAGTGGAAAATTCATGAAGAGTGTCTTCAGGAGCATAAATGAATAGTTGTCACACCCCGATTTCCATGGTGTGATTTATGTTATTTTACCATCTTTTTTTTTTTTTTTCACATCATGAGTCCCTAACATAGGACTCTTTCAAAATCCAACACTTTGCATAAAGGGCTCTGCATTTACACCATATGTATCAACCTGAATTTCCTCAAAACCTGAGTTCAAAACTCCACTTGAGTGTCGCTGAAAACGTAATTAAAACTCAACTCAGGTCTGAAACATATATACATATACGCCATTGAGGTAAGTCCTCAATACCCAGACTATACACTTACACTTTATCAAAATAATATTTTACCACAGATTCTCAAAACTTTACGCAAAGTGTCCGAACTAATGGCCCTGAAGCCGTATAGAATGACCCATGATCGATATGGTATCCAAAATATCTGATGTGAACTCCATATGACCTTAGATGTTATAGTGTATGTCCAACCACTTAAACATGCTAAGGCTGGCCTTCTGATTCCCGACCTCAAGACCTTGCAAATTACAACTCTCAAGTCATCGCTAGTCGTACACCGCATCTAAGTGGAGGAATAATGGGAGTAGAGTTCATTGACTTCGATGGTGAATCCCATAACAAGCCATGCTTATAAAACATTTCAAAATACAAATAATTCAACACATCTCAAAACATAGGTATTTAATTAATAGGTTGATGTGAAACAAATGGATGCAATCACACCACCATCTCGACCCCTCATCGGTGACTCTTTTGGGCTTTTCACCCGGGGACTAGCGATCATCCCATTCTTGACAAAGTGGGACTTACCACGAGGGGATATGCCCACATCCGTATCTATGACCTTTCTGGGACTACGACCCAAAGGGACTGATCGCAATCAGTGTCTCACTCCATCAATCTGGACTCTCACACGATCCCCGCTACCCATGTCATGCTTTAAAACAATTTCACAAACATTCACCCATGGATATTTAAAACATAATGTACCAGTTAATTCAAAGAATTCCATAGATATAAAGTATACACATTTATATATATATATATAAAATCACACCGATCTGACATGGAATGATGCGAAATTCCACAAGCGTCAGAACCATAGTATAAGCGGGAGAAGGTGCAAGTCCTACCTTCCTTGGATTCAAAAATCCACAAGTCTCTAAGGAAGTCGGAGGCAGGCTACTCAGAGGATCTACTTGATTAACAAGTCATAAGATTTCTTAGCCTCAAGCAATCAAGGGTTACATAAAATTACCCGATTGGTTTATTACTACTTCACCACTCGAATCCTGCAGATTCTTATACACTCCAACATAAACCTTGATCCTCCAAGTGCATACTTTTACACTTACTAAGATCAACACATTGCCTGCCAATGGGTAACACAAACGACACACCTGACACTTGTACTGTTTGACTATCTCGAAGACCCTTTTTTTTTCTCAACTACAATTTTGACCAGCCATACATGCTTTTGTTCACTATAGTGGCGCGACCAAGTTCCCCTATCTCTTAGCTTTCCACGACCACTTAAATCAGGTCATTGGGACCTCCAGGAAATCCAGAGTTATGGTTTTACACTCGACCTCCGAGGCCCATTTCCTAGGGACCCAGTCACATTGCCCTCACGCTGACAGTATGGGAACAAATGAGCCATAATATGGCCACACTTTCTTCGTTACTCCTCTATGTGGCTACTTTGAAGGATTTTAAGATAACTCCATTTGGATCAATACTACTTCGACTTATGACTCAAAACGAAACTACTCGAGCAGGGCGAATACGTATCGGCTCAACCTCAAATTCAAGGGGTCTTATGGTAGGGTTTAGTTCTTGTCCTTCTAGACAATCAGAAGGGACTGGAGTCCCTGGAGGCTTCTTCTCCAACTGGAATCATCCAGTTTGGAGTTCTTTAGGCCAACTTATGGCAAAAACACTGTCATGGGGTCAAAAAGGAAAGCTGGACAGCACCTCCCTTGGACACACACACATGCCATCTTCTGGCTTGGTCTTTTACAATTTAGGGTTCCACAGAAACTCCTTCATCAAATCTAGGATTATGATGAAATCCCAACAAAACCCTAGAATATAACCAAAGTCCATAAGAAATACAACTAAGGCCTCAAAGATCATGTTTACATACCTTAATGAACTTTTTCCACCAAAAACCAAGCTTTCCTTCAAGCCTTTTCTCCTCCTTCTCTCTAGCTTTTCTCTAGAACTCTCTCTCACTTTCTAGAATTCCAGAATTTTCCACTTCCTAACAAGAAACTGGTCTAGCATCCAAAACCAAGAGGGATTGGTTTACTTGGCACATGACAAGCTCTTCTCATGCACTTGCCATGTGTCAAGAGCTCCTACCTTGCATGATGCCACATAGCTCACAAGCATGATATTGCACTTTAGTCCCTCTCCACTAATAGGTTTTTCAAAGTGGTCCTTCAAGACATACTTAATTACAAACCCTAACAAAACCACTAAACTTACCTAATTGCATAATTATTCCCACATGCCATAAAAAATGCAATCTAACACACTTTGTTAATCCTCTAATTAAACCAACCATTAAGATTGCTAATCTTAATCACAATTTAAAACATAATAGGGCATAAGTTGCATTTGCTCCCCAAAAATCCTTACCTGACTATAACAAAACATATATTAATATACCGGGTGTTACAAGAGTAATGAGTCTAGAGACAAGATCTAATATCACTTAGGCTAGATGAGGCGTAGTCAGTCTAGTGGGAGCTACACCTTGTCCATGGTTTGAACCGAGCGGGGTATAGATTGGTGACATGACGAATTGCACAGTAAATGTCTATGTAAGGATTAGCAGTCAAACCACTAACTCACCAGTCAATTGGGGGTCATGATTGTGTATAAGTGAGTTCGTTGACCACCCATCGACTCATGGAATGCACATGGATATGGGTGGCAACTTCGATACCACCTTTGTTGTATCCATTCACAGGGATCCATAATTTAACAGTCGAATGAGTCACCGTTTATGCGGGAGCTCTATCGAAGCCCATTTGCCTGATATCTGTGTATGACCCATCAGAGGCTTTAATATAACACGATATCGCCGTCTTGGGTCCATTTATGAGTAAAAATTGACCACAGGGCCCATTTATCCACATTCATATAAAACATGAAGAAATGTGTCAGCTTGGTCTATATGAGCCTCAATTACAGCTCTTTTTTACATAAAAGTATATGCAAACAGTTTGTTCAGCTTGAGCGTAGCTCGGATGGAGTGGGTCTACGCTTTCAAAGGTAGGGTCCAGGTTCAGTCCATGGGCCCACTACTTAATTTCCTTGCGTCTTACGCAGTGTCCGTGGTTAGTAAATTATTATAGTCGCACAGGGGATTAATTCGAGTCTTGCGTCGCTATTCGGTTTCTCGTTATCGAAAAAAAAACTAGTTTGTTCGAATTTTACAAAAGAATTATAAAGCTCTGAGTCGACTTTCTTCATCCTTGCGGTCCAGATAAGTCGCCCACC
This sequence comes from Tetrastigma voinierianum, assembly GCA_016808115.1. Classification (NCBI taxonomy): domain Eukaryota; kingdom Viridiplantae; phylum Streptophyta; class Magnoliopsida; order Vitales; family Vitaceae; genus Tetrastigma; species Tetrastigma voinierianum. The sequence continues at coordinate 596,343 of JAEQBH010001320.1, forward strand.
GTGTATATCCTTTGAAATGTTTTTCTCATATAGGGTGAGCCACGCCCAATAGAGTAATTCTACCAAATGCTTTCTCCTCCCTTTAAGTGCACATCTGATGTTCACATTTGACAATTAAATATTCAAGTTGACAATTCAGTAAGAATATACGATTATAGGTTATAATTACATGCTCATTGCTGAAATGAGATGGAGACTACGCTCCATACACCATATCCAGGAGTCTTCTGAGCTCCATCTGCAATACAATGTCAATGTGTGATAAAATTCGTCATTAATGGATACATCCAATGTCATTTTCGAATTAAAATCATGTGTTTATAAACCAAAACTTGTTGGATGTTAAACCTCGAATGATCATTTCATATACAAAACTCATGTGTCTTTCGATTGTGGATTTTGAAGTCTCATTATGAGCCACACTTGCGCCTTGCTGCACTTTTGGACTTTCATCGTTGGAGTGTATAAACCAGTAACCCAATCTTTCCTGAGGGTGCCAATCCTTCTTCTTGTGCTCGACCTGAGTTTTCCATGTCGTACCCGGTGCGACTGCGGTGGAGCTTAAGGTCCCGGTAAGTATCAGGCCACTCCTTCGATCACCAAATGTGGTATTTGATCTCAACAATGCACTCACACCCATGAAATGAGATGTTCCCGTGCATATGCAATGTAATGCACCATTGCATGTCAATGGCATGTCACATATGTAAAGAATGTCATATGGACATTTTAATTCATACAATTCATCATGCATCATGGACAATTATATCACATGCATATAATCTCCATTAAACACTCACACCAATGTGAATACATTAAAACACATATATTAACATTTTATCAAACAACAACAATCAAGCATGTTATCACAAAATCAAGCAATAACACACTTAACCCTTAGGGTAAAGTATGGCATATAAAATGCCCATAAAACAACCTAAATAGCCTCTTAGCAGGAGGCATAAAAGCGATTAAAAGTGACCCTTAAGCTAGCCAGTAAAAATTGGACAAACAGAAGCCCTTAATAGTCAGATTTTTCTTTTCATCGACCATTACTAAGCGATTTTTTAAACATTCCACAAGCGATCACAAAACCCGACTCCACAAAAGCCGACCCATTAAAACAAAAACCATAAAAAAGCGGCCATCGTCGTTTTGAAGCAGTCGAAACAACCGCAACAGCCATAAAGCAGGATTTTTTTAATCAAGCGGTCACCAAAACAATTCTTAGGACATACTATAAACAACCACAAAGCCCGACCTGAATGGTAGTAAAAGCGACCATTAAAGCGGTCGAAACAACGAATGGCCTTAGGACATCAATACAAACAACCTCCCTTAAAACAGCCCAAATGGTGGAAATCAACCAAAGTATGAAGAATTCCTACATCTTGAAGCATAGTAGAAATTTCAGAGGTCTCTAGAACACCTCCTTAACTCGAAAACTTTGATTTTCCCAAATCTCTTGCTTTGGATCGTAGGTTGAATCTCTCCTTTTTTGCACACATGCGTAGCCCTCGTCGAGGTGATGAACTTTAGTTCTTGTCTTGATGAATTCCAATAGACGAAACTCCGTAGATCGTCGAGAAGAAAATGGGATATCTTGTCCCCCAAGCCTCTCATTAATTGTTTAAGTGGTTGGCTCACGTCGCTCCACATGTCCACGACCTGTCCGAGTCCGTTTCTTTCCCGAAATAATTTATTTCATCCCGGTTGAGTTCATATTATTTTACATAAACTTTATTTAAATTAATTTCTACTTTCAAGATTTTTCTCAAAAATCCCGTTTTTTTTTTTTTTTTTGTCCACCAAACACTCATTGCCTCAAAAATCATGAAAATCATTTATCGGAATTCGCGAAATTCGATAAAGGTAACTAAATTTCATGGAATGAATCAAAGTTGAAATCTGTTTTACGTAAATCTGATATACAGAAAATTTCATGTCTACGAATTTGTATTGAAGCGGCAATTTACCATTTGCCCTTTTTTGAAAAAAATCAATTTTGCCCAGGTTTTACATTCTTCCCCCTTAAGAGAATTTTGTCCCTAAAATTCACACACATAACACATAAAATCACATGCATATGCTACAATCATCTTGTAACGCCCCAAATTATACCTTAATAGTTTTATAACATGTTTAGGGTATAAACTAAGTTAAATATGCACTTTTTCAGAAAATTAAATACTAAGTGAGAAAAAAAAGATAAAATCGGAATTAATACAAAAGTCAAGGGTAAAATAGAAAAAATGCACATTAAGGACTCAAGGGTCATAAAGCTATAAGAATGCATGTTAAAGTTGAATATGTGATAAATGAATTGCAAATAGAAATGGAATGAAGGACTTTAATGCAAAAATGGAAAACTTAAGAAAAATAAATTTGCCAAACAAGACATATACATGAAATGGGATGACACCAAATTTGGTCTTAGAATTGGGCATTTCACACTTTAGGAGCTAGGATTCATGTGAAGAAGAAGAGAAGCCAATTGAAGGTTTGCTATCTCTCCATTTTGTTCAAGGTTTTGCTTGATCAAGATAAGGAAAGGAAGCTAGGTTCAAGTATTTTAAGGAAATCAAGGTTAGGAAACCATCCTAACTCCTTATTTGTTCATATTTGAGGTTAGGAAGAAATATAACTCTTCTTATTCATGTGTTATACTTGTTAGAGTTGGGTTGATGTTTGTTTTGATTTGGTTGGGTTGTATGGATTCTCCTTTTTTGATTAGGAAAGTCTAACTCATTTTCATTTTGTGCTTAGGGAGAACCTAACTCTTATGCTTTGGGTAATTTGTTTTGAATTGGAGTTGTATTGCTTTGGGGTTGGTTTTGTTGGCTATGGGGTCTTAAGATCAAGAAACTATAAAAGAGATGTATAGGTTTTGAAGAGGGTGATGTCAGGTTTTCAAAACGTGTTTTGTTTGACCATAACTTGTCTCTTGACCTCGAGTGGATTATTCGATTGGAATGGTGCATCAGACTCATAGATTTGAAAATGTCTAGAAGAAGCAGAGACACAAACGGAGTCGAATAGCGACCATGTTGGTGTTTAGAGATGGACCAAATAGAGTCTAGAAGCTTGTAGAAGTTTCTAGGTTGTGTCATGTTTTTGTTTTGGCCATAACTTAGCCATTAGTCATCCCAATTGATTGATTTCAACTGGGAAAGAACCCTAAGAGGTAGACCTACAAAATTATAGAAGGTACCAAGAAGAAACCTGAACCTAAGTCTCTTGTTTTTGAGACTTAAGTGAAAATATGGGTAAGCTGCTGGGTTATCCTTTGTTTTGGTACAGTTTTGGTTTTTAGCCATAATTTAAGTTGTAATGATCCAAATGAGATGATTCCAATTTCTACTAAAAATAGACTCATAGAACTATCAATTTCTTGAAGGAAGTTTGGGTAAAATATGGCTCATTTGTTCCCGAGAAGGATGCAAGTGAAGGAGTGTTGTTGAAATCAACCTAACCGGAAACCACAGCGTCTGAGGCTGATTTTCTTTGTTTGCTCTCTAATTGTGATGGATTCGGGGCTGGTGATGATAAAACCTTATCAAAAATCGAGATTCAAAGAATAGGAGTCAAGAATCGACAACCCTTTTGGTTTGTTCTTCACATTTTTCTTCTTGTTTCTGTGTTGTGATTATTTTGTCAT